>CM038147.1:330727557-331368026 GCA_021437245.1 Aegilops speltoides | reverse complement strand
GGCCAGCTCCTGGTTTTCTGGTCTCCGAACGCGGCATAAGTGCAACCTGTGAAGATCAAGGCCATTGAGAGGATGGAGGTACCCAGCCGATCGCTGGATGTGCGTAGTTCACTGCTGCTTGGCTTCAATAAGCGATTCATCGGTCTGGGTGAGAAAGCTCGCCATTGTATCAACCCGATGAAGAAGACCACTTTTTCGAGTGGAACCACAAGGCGATGAGGCATTTCTCCAATCAAGAAGATGTCGGCGACTTCGTGTTGGCGGCTCCGACTCCCAAAGAGCCCATGCTCTTATACATCGCCGCCACCAGCCGGGTGGTCAGCACAGTTATTGTAGTCAAGCGCAAAGAGGAAGGCAAGGCGCTCCCGGTCCAGAGACCAATATACTACTTGAGCGAGGTACTGTCGACCTCCAAGCAGAACTACCCTCACTACCAGAAGATGTGCTACGGCGTGCACTTTGCCGCCAAGAAGCTGAAGCCCTACTTTCAAGAGCATCCTATCACCGTGGTCTGCACCGCTCCACTCGCCGAGATCATAGGAAGTCGAGATGCTTCCGGCCGAGTGGCCAAATGGGCTATCGATCTGGCTCCCTACACCATCTACTACAAACCGCGCACCGCCATCAAGTCGCAGGCGCTAGCCGACTTCCTTGTCGACTGGGCCGAGACTCAATACTTGCCGCCTACGCCTGACTCTACTCATTGGCGACTGCATTTCGACGGCTCCAAGATGCGCTCCGGCCTCGGAGCCGGCGTCGTCCTCACTTCCCCCAAGGGCGACAAGCTCAAATCGTCTTTGCAAATCCACTTTGCCGCCTCCAACAACGTCGCCCAATATGAAGCGCTTCGTCCACGGGCTCCGCTTGTTAAAGAACTTCGGCATTCGCGGATCCCGCTATGGCGACTCGATTTGGTGGTGCAAAGATCATCCGGCGATCGACGCCAAGGACGCAAACATGGCAAGCTACCGCTTCTTGGTGCAAGCAGCTCGGCGGATATTTTGAAGGATGCGAATTCCTCCGCATGCCAAGCGACAACGATCAAGCAGATGCATTGGCGCGAGTCGGCTCCACTCGCCAGAGGCGATACCCTCGGGCGTCGCCCTTCGCGCCTCCTCAAGCCGTCTATCAAGACTTCACCAGTCGACTCCATTTTTGTGCGGCTCCCCAGAGATAGTCGGATCCGACTCCAAGATCCCAACAAGCGACTCAAGAAAGCCCGCGATCGGCCGGGGACTGCGCCCGATCGGCGGGGGCTCGCCCGATCGGCCGGATCTGCGCCCGGTCGGCGGAGATCACGCCGATCGGCTGGGACTACGCCCGATCAGCCGGGACTGCGTCGGTCGGCCGAGGGCTGCGCCACGGCCTAGAGACTCCCTCAATTCAGCAAGCGGCAAAGATCCAACCCGCCGCCTCCAGCCCAGCCACCCTTGTCCAAGTCGTTGTGGTGGCAATCGAAGATAGCAGCACCTTCATGGGCGCAGCCATCCTCAAGTTCCTAGTCAACAAGGAGTTGCTCGCCGATGAGACTCTGCTCGGCAAGTGCAACGCCGAGCGCAGCCTACACCATAGTCAACAGAGAGTTAGTCGGGCGCAGCGTCCTGTGTCCACCAGCTGCGTAGAATCGAAAGCAAGGCCAAAGCGATCCTCAAAGACATCCATCGAGTATGAGTCGGCCACCATGCGGCCTCGAGGGCTCGTGGCCAAAGCCTTTCGACACGGTTTCTTTTGGCCGACTACCCCGAAGAAGCTAAAGAACTAGTCAAGAAGTGCAAAGGGTGCGGTGTTCCGCTCCAAGCCCCTTCACCGCTTTAGATCAAGACAATCCCCATCGCCTGCCCTTCGCAGGTTTGGGGCTTGGACATGGTGGGACCTTTCAAGACGCGGCCGAGGCGGCTCGACTCATTTGCTCGTCGCGAGACAAGTTCACCAAGTGGGTAGAAGCAAAGCCCATCAAGAAATTAAACGGGCCCACAAAGCGGTGACCTTCATTGCCGACATCACGGTCGCGGTATGGCATACCGCACAAAGATCATCACAGCATAACGGCACCAACTTCGCCAAAGGCGCCTTGGCTCGTTCCTGCGCGACGCAGGGCATCCGACTGGACCTAGCGTCCGTTGCTCATCCGCAGTCAAACAGCCAGGTGGAACGAGCCAACGGCCTCATCCTGTCCGGCATCAAGCCTCGATTGGTCGAACCACTCGAGCTTTCGGCGGCTGTTGGAAATGAAGAGCTGCACGCCGTCCTCTGAGTCTGCGACGACCCGAACAGATCAACCGGCTTCACGCCGTTCTTCCTCGCTTCACGGTGCGAAGCCGTCATCCCGACGGATATACAATTCGACTCTCGCGAGTCCCCATGTACACCGAGGAGGAGGTGAAGAAGCACGCCAAGACGGCGCCGACCTGCTTTGAAGAGGGCGGTTGTTGGCACTCGATCGGTCCAGCATCTACCAGCGAGTCTGTGGCGATACTACAACCGCAAGGTCAAGCCAAGATCATTCCAAGAGGGCGACCTTGTGCTCCGGCTGATTCAGAGAACAGCCGGCCAGCACAAGTTGTCGGCGCCTTGGGAGGGTCCCTTCATCATCAGCAAGGTGCTAGGGAACGACGCCTACTACTTGATCGACGCTCAGAAGCCTCGAGCACGCAAGAGAGACGACTCTGGCAAGGAAACAGAGCGCCCGTGGAACGCAAATCTTCTTCGAAGATTTTACAGTTGATGCAGTATGTATCACGCTACCCCCTTTTTCTGTATTAAGTACTAAGACCTTAGGCCCCTCGAGGCGAGCTCGGGGACTGCCTTTTGATTATCGTAGATGATATGGATCTCGCTTCAAATGCTTCCTCCTTTTTATCATATCGTATGCACACGGTCCGACTAGTCGGCCCGGGACTCGCCGCCAATGCTATGAAATGCTCCCAGGTCGACAAGTAATGTATTACGCCAAAGCCGTCTCCTCACGGAAAGTCGCTCGCAGAGCAGCCGTCGATAAACGGGAGATGGAAAGAGCGAACACATGAAAAACGGCTAAGGACTTAAGAGCTACGATAGCCCAAGCCGCTCCCGATTTCCCCCTCGAGCCGACTCACGGCGATCGGCTCATAGTTTCAACCTTTATCAAGGACGACCGACTTTCGAGAGTCGGCTGTCGATCTCGACCAAACTTGCTCTGACGCTCTAAACGACTAAGTACTTGCCCCTAAAGTAGCCGAAACTTGACCCGGTGCATCCAGAGCGGCTGCCCAGTCGGCAAGGCGGCAACCAAAGGAAGGCGGAAAAGGAAAAAAGTCTAAAGAGCCAAAGCAAGAAAAGGCGGAAATTTGATAAATATTTACATAAGGCCCTTGGCCGAATACACCCCGCGGGTGGAATTGTTCGCAACTGACAAGTTTTTTAAGAACAAAGAAGACAGGTAAAACTGATGCACTCTAAGGGGCGGCCTCCGGAGCCGGAGGGCCGGAGGAGGCGGCGGTGTCCGACGTCAGGCGATCGGTTGGGCGGTCTCGGCCTGAGTCGCCTTGATGTGATCGCTGGTCCTTCGAGGCTTCGTTCTTTGCGCGATGAGGCGGAGGCTGGCCGCCGCCTCGTGTTCAGCGCCTCTTCCTCGCCTCCGCCCTCCGACTCGCCCTCCTTCGGTCTTTGGGCCGATTACCTCCGCCGAGTCCTCCTCGTACTCTGGGTGCATCGAACCACTCGGGCGGAACCTCCTCGCCGTCGGTGGTCCGCCGGGCACAAAGACACTGGTGTCCGTGGTACTCGTGATGTCCGGCCAGACGCCGACAAGGGCGCCTTCCACGGCCCCTAACTCGGCTGGGCCTCTGACCGGAACGCTGCCAGCGGTCGAGTCCAGCCAGTACCACCCCTTGACGAACTCCTGGGGGCGTGCTCGGCCAAGGCCGAGGAGCCCTCCAAGCTTCAAGCGACCGACGGCGACCTCGGCCGGTCGGCCGTCCGACCAAGGCGTGCGAAGAGCCGGCACCTCCGGCCATGTGGCGGAAGCGACGACAGGCGCCCAGCGTTGAAGGCGACGCATCAAACGGTGAGCAGGGCGAAGGCGAGCCCCGAAGCTCAAGAGCTGCTCGTCAATGGTTCGGGGGGCGTTGGCAGCAATCACTTCGCCCTGCGCCCTCTGCTCCTCCCGATCCGCCTCGATGGCCGGAGGGACGGCCTGCGAGTGGCCGGGGAAGAAGTCTGCCAAAGACAAGAAAGGAAACAGTCAGAAAACTAGAAGATAGTTCGACACAGAGTCGAAAGACCAAAGAAGAGAAGCCAGGAGTTACCATCGACGATGTCCTCGAGCACGTGATAGCCGGAGGTCAGCATCGCCTCACGGTCGGTCCAGGCGGCTCGCTCCATCACGAACTCGGCTAGGAGGGCCTCTTCCCGGGACTTGGCGTCCTCTTGTGCTTTCCGAAGCAGGTCCTTCTGCTCGGCCAGCTGCGTCGCCAGAAGGTCGCGCTCTCGGACGAGCCTGTCGCACTCCTCCTCCTTAGCGCGACGGGCGGCATTGGCCTCGTACAACTGCCCTTGAAGGGCGGCATTGGCGTCTGAAGCTCAAAGAAAGATAAGCATCGTCAACAAGGAAGGTCGCCGGGGAGATCCGGCCCGACTGCTCAGCAGTCGGCCCGAATCTCGGGGACTTCTGCCAGCGGCCGCGCAGCGCCCATGGAGAAGAAAGAAGGAACGTCGTCGAGATCCGCCCGATCGCCAAGCATCGGCCCGCATCTCGGGGACTACAACCCGCAGGTGTGCCAAGCCGCCCCGCGAAGAAGAATCCGCTCACCTCGACTTCCCGCCAGATCGGCAGTCCTCTTCCTCAGCTCTTCAACGTTGCGGTTGAAGGCAGTAGCGCGGAGGTTGTGGTACTCCTGCAAGGCCGGCAAAGCAAAGTCAGCCTTGAGTCGCTAGAAGGAGTTCGAGCCGCTGCTTTCGCGGCCGACTCGAACTCGATTACACTACACCCGGTGGGTGCTTGGCGCGCCTCACGTAAAAAGACAAGAGAACGAAAAAGGAAAAACAAAGCATACCCGGACGGAGGTCCGCAGGGCCAGATGCGTCTTGGTGTAGAGTTGGAGGGCTTCGCCTTCTTTGCGCAACTTGGACTGAACGTCGAAGCGCTGGTTCAGCGGGCGGTGCCGCCACACGCGCCAGCCGGTGGGCACGGTGATCGAGGCTTCGGCATCGAGTTCGCCATGCCGGGCGACGTCGTTCCCGAAATTCGCGGCGCGGAGCTCGTCCTCTCGACTCGGCGACGTGTCGGCACGGCGACTGGAAAAGCAAGCTGCGCGTCGGCGTTGCCCGCGAGTCGGCGGATCCTGCGGGTCCACCGGCTGCTTACCGTCTTGCGGCCTCGAGACGGAGGCGGCGGAGGTGGCGGAGGCGGCGTGGGTGTCCGAGCTGGGCGTCGTCACCATCCTCGCGAGGGTTTGCGGTGCGGCCTCCCGGTCTGCCGTGAACTTCGGGGGGAGGCGGCGCTAACGACAGAGGAGGAACGAGCATCGCCGCTCGGCGACGAACGGCCGCCTCAGCATCCGTTTGCGTGGCCTCGGCGCGGCCACGGCCTCATCTGAATGCCGCCGGGCGTTGAGGCCGCCTTCTCGCGCGCCTTATCCAGCGCGGCCTCCCTCCTCCAGCGCTTCTCCTGCGCGTTCCGCGCCGTCGCCTCTCGGAGGTCGGCGGCGGGATCAACCCGCCGCGTGTTGGAGGACGTCGCCCCCGACCCCATGACAGAGGGCACGGCGGCTCTCTCAAGAGAAAGGGGGGCGCTAGAGAAGAAAGGGGGGGAGAGTCAGAACAATTCAAGCAGAGTCAGAAAAGAACAAAAAGTAAGGGACTTACGAAGAAACAAGCGGCGGCCTTTTCACTTCCTTCCGGAAGCAGTTGGCTTTCGCGGCCGCCTCTTCCCGCTTGGTCGCGGTGGCGGTTCCCCTGGGCTTCTTCGACCTGCCACCGGGCGCACTCGGCCCGGCGTGACGCCTCTTTGCGCCGGCCTGGATGGAGGGGCCGGCTCTCGGCTGGCGGTACGGGACGACTTCCGCATCGATGTCGCCCTCGGGCGGTCGGCGGTCGCCGCCCGTCCGAGGTCGCCGTCTTCCTCCTCTCCGCCGCCTTCGGCGTCGGCCTCAGCGCCCCCCCAAGTCGGGGTCGTCGATGTCGTGACCTCGCGATCGGGGGCGTACTCACGCTGCTCTCTCAGGCCAAGCATGGCGCCGTGAGGGGATTCTGCTCAAGAATACCAACAAGATCAGAGCTCGAAGTCGGATACAAGCAAGATCGAAGCACAGATGGAAACTACTTACCACTGGTGGAGGGTTGTCACGCGAGTACGGCTCCTTGCCGAACTGCCACTCATCAGTGAACTTGCAGTGGGCGATGAGGTTCACCATGTTCGCCACTTCTCCACGCGGCATGTCTTTGGTGCACAGCCGGCTTGGATCGTGCCAGCCGCTCATCTGACAGATGAGGTGGGGCCGGCCTTGGAGCGAAAGTACCCGGCGCGCCACGGCGGCCAGAGATCGGCGGCGAGCCCCTCCGATCTGCGTCATGACTTCTGAGGCGCGCCAGCGCGCCCGACTCCGAGGGCTAAAGCGACTTGACCGATGGGACCAGCTAAGCGGCCGCCAGTCGCTGCTCGGGGTCGAAGGCGGCAAGTTGACCCGATCGCCGTCGGTGGCGGCGTTCTTCACGTAGAGTATGTCTTCGCCACATCTTCACCGACTTCACCAGTAGGATGGGCGGAAAGGGTTGTCGGCCGTCGTCGCCGTGGCGCAATGAACGTGCCGCCTGCGCCGGCGTGCGGAAGCTTTGAAAAGCCGAGCCAAGAGAAGAACTCCCCCACAGCTCGAGGGTGGGGAGAACGCCGATGTAGCCCTCGCATTGGAGGTGGCGGCGGAGAGAAGCACCACCGCGTTGGGGTGAGTGGTGCGGCTGCAAGTTGTACAACTCGAGGAATGAGCGGAGGAACCCGCTCACCGGGAGCCCCATCCCGCGCATGAGGTGCGAGCGGAAGATGACCGCTGCCCGCCGCCCGGCTGGGCCGGATTTCTCCCGCCGGGCGCGGGCGGGCTCGCACCAACCAAGGCTCGGGAGGCGGCGGGTCAGCGAAGGAACTCGATGTCCTCGGCATCCACGTCCGAGCCATCCCACTCGCCGGAGCATGAGGTGGGAGGCGCGGCGGAGGAAGAACTCATCGTCGGCAAGGAAGAAGAAAGCGACGGAGCGGGCGAAGGAAGAAGAAAGGCAGAGGGCGGGGAGGAGCGCGTGCTATGCGCCGCCCCCTCGACCTATTTATAGCCCCATGGGCTGAGAAGCCGAGGGGCGGCGGGGATTAATCGCGCCACGACCCCGACGCCCACGATTAAACCCCACGGTTCTGCCCGATAACCACGGGATGCCAACCGCCCTCGGCGCGGCGGATCCGCTCGGGGGCCGAGCGCGTAATGGCGAGCCCCCACCGGCCCGTCCGTCATCTTGCGCGGGCGGCAGGCTATCGCCCCCACGTGGCGTCACGCGATAGGACCATCCCGTAGATGGCAGGGAAGCGTAGCCGATACGCCGCTGGTTTCCCGCCACGACTTGCGAGCGGCGGCCCCTCACGGGCCAGGCCGACTCAAGGTAGATCGAAACCGGAAGCCCCGAGGCGGCGCCCACCGGCCGCCAGGCTTCGGGGACTACTATCGAGTAATGGGCCATGGGTAGGCGGACCGGACCCAAGATCTTTCAAGACATCGGGTAGTCGCGCCCCTCGGCCGAAGTCCCAGCGGGCGACCTTGAAAGGCCGAGTCGGTGGCGACCTTCGGAAGGCCGAGTCCCATGGGCGACCTTCGAAGGCCGAGTCGGTGGCGACCTTGAAGCGAGTCCTCGAGCGGCGACTCGGAACAAGCCGACTCGGCTTGCGACCTCCCAAGGGGCCGACTATGAGTCGGCCCGCGACCTTCACGAAGATCGATGCAGGTACAGCCCCATCGTGGCTGTCCCCTCGCAGACCACGGGAAGAAGGCATAGCTCTGATGAGCAGCGTGACCAGGAGATCTCGGTGAGCGCGCTGTTGCCATGCCTCCCTTGATCTCAGCCAAAGTGCACAAGGCACTTGTGCCTGACAATGGCGGGCGTGCACGCACGGAGATCGCCGAGCCCCCGTCGATGAGATAGAAGAAGACGGCGGAGAGTCGAAGACGGCCCTATGGGAGTCGGCCTCCCAGTCGGCAGCCTCCGGCTAGGGCCCACAAGCCATAAACCAGATTGGGCGGGAGTGGCGGCGGTGATCACTGACGGTAGCGGCACTGTTCCCGACCCCATGACCGAGCTCTGCGTCACCAGAGCGCTGCACAAGTGTTACGCACATCCATGAGGCCCGCCAATCACGGGCCCCGAAGCAGCGGGGAGGACGGCCGCAAGAGAGCCCGATGGTGGGGGCCACGCCTTGATCGGATTACCATTGTACCCCGAAGTAGGCCTATATAAACCCCCTGGCACCCATGCAAAGGGTTCGCCCTGTAGGTTTAGACACATAGCAAGAGGGAAAGAGCTAGCCTTGCTCCTTCCTGCCTCCACACAGCTCGAGGAGCACCATTGTACTATCACCCCATAGTGATCATGCGGAGACCCCGAGCAGCGATGGGGTGTTATCTCCTCGGAGAGCCCCGGCTGGGTAAGATTCGCGGCGTGCATGTCTTCGCCTCATCCCGTTTCCAGGCACCGGCGACGTTCTACTCGCCCCCACCATGATAAGCCACCCGTTGGCATATGTCGCACCAAACCCCCGACAATTGTGGGGTCTAGCTATGCCCCGAAGGCTGCTGTTTTTGTAGAGTCCGTTGGATGGACTTGGAATTTGACAATTTCGTCCGCCGATTAGAAAGAGGTGGACTTGGACCGCTTATCGAGCATCACATCGTCTCTATCCACTATGGAGCGTAGTGGAGTTAGTTTTTCTGCCGCGAGGGCTTTGGATAATGTCTCAAGGGCTAGGGCGGCGGTTTTATTTGTGGCGCAAAATGCTATGTCCGGATCACTGGCTAGAGTGATGATTCCATTGGGCCCGGGCATCTTGAACTTCATGTACTCATAATGGGGTATAGCTTGGAAGCTCGTGAATGCGTCCTGCCCTAAAAGGGCATGGTATCCACTACTGAACGAGGCCACTTGGAATGTTATCTCTTCGGACCTGTAATTTTCCGGCGTGCCGAATACCACATCGAGTGTGATTTTTCCCGCACATCGTGCCTCCCGACTAGGGATAATCCGTCGGAAGGTCGTGCTACTTTGCTCAGTGCGGCTCTTGTCTATTTCCATTTTATTGAGAGTTTCCTCGTAGATGAGGTTTAATCCGCTGCCGCTGTCCATGAGCACTTTAGTAAGCTGAAGGACCAGAGCGGCTGGTGCTCGGACTATTCAGAATTGAGGTTCGTCACTGGCATTAAATGTGATAGCCGTTTCATTCCAGGGGTTTAGTGCTGCAATGTGGCAGACTTAGGCAAGGCTGCAGAGTGCTCTCTTGCGCCTATTATTTGAGGCAAAAGTCTCGAAGGTTGTCAACATTGTATTGTTGTTTTCTGTGGGATGATGCTCTGCGGTATTGTTAATGAGGAGATCCTCGCCGCTCTTGGCCACCTGCCGAAGTATCCAACATGCTTTAAGGCTGTGTGTTGGTATGGTATCCGGTGTGGTGTGAATCTTGCATGGCCCATTGAGCAATCCCTCCAATATGGTTCCACGTCCTGTTGTGGGCTTTCGTTTCTTTGTGATTGGATCGGGTGACTTGCGAGAGTGCACCCTTTTGGTTCGGACAAGGGGTTTAGTGAGAGCCACAGGATCCCAGAATTTTGCCTGGGTCTGCCAGGCGCTTTCCATCGCACAGTACTTCTGTACTATGGCCGCCAAGTCAGTGAAGTGTGATATGTCACAGCGATTTATGGCGTTAAGGATTTCCTTGTCCATGCAATTTTTGCAGAAGAATGAGATTGCATCTTCCTCGCAACAATCCTTGACCTTGCTCATTACAAGGAGGAATCTGGCCTAAAAGTGATGTACTGTCTCTTGGGATTGTTGTGTAATGTGGGAAAGATTGCTTGTATCTGGGTGCGTGGGTGAATTTCAGTACGAACCCTGACCCGATCGGAGACCCAGGGGCATAGGAACTTCTGAACAAGGTAGTTTGGGTTCTGGGATGTTGCCCGATTTTTTTGGCCCGCTGTCTGATTCTAAATTCGGAGCTTGGGTCAGTTCTTCCCGCAAGCGGGTATCCGGCTCAGAGAGCTCAGAAATCCGGACATAGTTCGTCCTCAAAATGGAGGAAGAGTCGCTGCATTGCTCCTCCACCAGCGCTATTTGGTGGGTGACTGGCGGAGAGTTAATCTCTCTTTGATCGGGTTTAAGCCCAATCCGATCATAGTCGGTAGCGACTCCCAAGGCGGCGATGCAATCCAAGAGCTCGTTCAAGGACGAAAGTTCCATCGGATCCATCTGCTCGGCGTATTCCGAGCTGACATGGAGGCTGCTTTCAATGACCTGAGAAGTCATCGTCGGCACGGCGGCCGAATGGGCAGTCATGACGAAGCCGCCTAGTTGGAGGGTTTGTCCTAAAGCCAGGGCTCCCCCCGAGGCGATGTTGTCCTTGATAACAAGGCAAGCCATCAAAGGTTTTCGACGTCAAAGTGGAACTCTCAATGAAAGCACCAATGTCGGTGTCAAAACCGGCGGATCTCGGGTAGCGGGTCCCGCACTGTGCGTCTAAGGCTAATGGTAACAGGAGGCGGGGGACACAATGTTTACCCAGGTTCGGGCCCTCTCTATGGAGGTAATACTCTACTTCTTGCTTAATTGATCTTGATGATATGAGTATTACAAGAGTTGACCTACCACGAGATCGTAGAGGCTAAACCCTTGAAGCTAGCCTATGATTCTTATTGTTGCTGTCCTACGGACTAAACCGTCCGGTTTATATAGACACCGGAGGGGGCTAGAGTTACACAGAGTCGGTTACAGAGAAGGAAATCTACATATCCGAATTGCCAAGCTTGCCTTCCACACAAAGGAGAGTCCCACCCGGACAGGGGACGAAGTCTTCAATCTTGTATCTTCATAGTGCAACAGTCCGGCATAAGCATATAGTCCAGCTGTCTGAGGACCCCCTAATCCAGGACTCCCTCACCACCCCACGGCCTAGCCTTGTCGAGTTCGCATGGGCGGGAAAGAAGATGGACTTGGGAGTTTACCCAGGTTCGGGCCACCTTGCGGTGTAAAACCCTACTCCCGCTTTGTAGTGGATTGGCCTCACAAGAGGGGTGAGGATGAACTGGTACAGTGGATGAGCAACCTCGTGAGGGCTCGAGTAGTGTGTGTGGAGTCAATCTCCTCTCAGTCTGTCGGGGGATCACTTCTATGGTGATGGCTAGCCTATACTTATAGTGGCCTTGGTCCTCTTCCCTCAAAACTCAGGCGGGAAGGGATCCCACAATGGCCAATTTGAAAGGGGACAAGAAATACATCTAATCCTGATGAGTGGTGGTCTTCGCCAACAAGGCTTCTGGTCGTGACGCAGGAATGGGCTCGGTGACAACATCCTTCTTGCCGAGCCCGTGCTCTTGGTCTCGTTACACCGGAAAGAAAACCTTTGGGAGATTCCTTGGGAACCCACATCTGTCCTTGCCTCCTTAGCACCAAAGAGGAAACTGTCTTCTCTGTGCCCGCCTAGCCATGGTCGTCATGGCTTACCTCATCGCAGCCTCGTGAGGCTGGGTTCCTGTAAAGAAATCTCCACTCCTCGGTAGGCAGCCTCAGGAGGCCGCTCCACTCGATGTCTTGATGTCATCCTCCTGACGAGACCGGGGCCGTCATGAGGGTCTTACCTTAGGGTTGCTATAGCTGGGTCGTACTAGCCATTCATGGGCCCACGTACTGGGCCGCAGGCAGGCAACTCTGGGTACCCCCGATCCCAGAACACCGACAGTAGCACCCGGGCCAAGGTGTGCTCGCGCTGGCTTCGAGGCGAAGCCTATGGGCAAGGGTGAAGCACCACAGGCCCCAACCACCTATAGGGCAGGCTCGACGCGTGGAGCACAAGAAGATGTGGACGCCTCCGCTTCCCCATGTTGCCTCGACAACCACCTTGACTGATGAAAGTCTTGGTCGTGCATGCTGAGAGACCATCATTGCGCGAAGGTGGAGGGACGCTGGTTGGCCTGCAATCACCAATAAGAGGGTGAGGGGGCAGTGCCCCGTCCCATCTTTATCTTCTCACTCTCTCTTCTCGTACCTCCGATGTAGCCACCATCTTTCCAACTGAAAGTGCAACTAATACCTGGGTGGTTTTGGGTTCATTAAACTAATGCTATTTCAAGATGATCATTTCAGAAATTTCAATGATTGGCATGCCATGGACTAGAGATGTGGACCCCTCATAATCCAAAGGACATATATTGGCAACAAGCTCAAGACTCTACATTTTCATTTTAGTGATCCAAGTTCACATTGAGTCCATAGGAAAGCCAATACTATTAAAAAGGGATGAGTTGTTGCTTAATGGCTTACTTGCTCAAAATGCTTAGTGATATGCTCCAAAACCCTCAACGACTTTCTCATTTCCACATATGTCCTAAACCTAAAAGTCAAATTCGGCCCCACCGATTTCATATATCCGGCGCCACCAAGTTTCATTTGACATAGCCACTGTCACAAACCCTAGTTACTTTGGTCTCACCGATAGGGGTCTCGGTCTCAACGAGATGGGATTGCAAACTCTCTGTTTCCTTTTTGTAACATTTCGGTCTCACCAAAATGAGCAAATCGGTCCCATCGAGTCTGCATTGCAAACTCCTTGTTTCCTTTTTGTAACACTTTGGTCCCACCGAAGTGAGCGAATCGGTCATATGGAGTTTTCCTAACCAACCCTCTGTGTACCTATTGATGAAATCGGTCCAACCAAGTTTATGCGATCGGTCACACTGAGATTACATTATGCCCTAACCTAGCATATCGGTCCCATCGAGATGACTATATCGGTCCCAGCGAAAACTCTAATGTTTCTACTTTTACCTGGATCGGTCTGACCGAGTTTGGGAATCTGTGTGTAATGGTTAGATTTCATGTGGAGGCTATATATACCCCTCCACCCATTGATCATTCGTGAGGAGAGCTATCAGAACATACATACACTTCCACTACTCATTTTCCGAGAGAGAACCACCTACTCATGTGTTGAGACCAAGATATTCCAATCCTACAATATGAATCTTGATCTCTAGCCTTCCCCAAGTTGCTTTCCACTCAATACATCTTTCTAGCATAGACAAATCTGTGAGAGAGAGTTGAGTGTTGGGGAGACTATCATTTGAAGCACAAGAGCAAGGAGTTATCGACAACACACCATCTATTACCTTTTGGAGAGTGGTATCTCCTAGATTGGTTAGGTGTCACTTGGGACCTCCGTCAAGATTGTGGAGTTGAACCAAGGAGTTTGTAAGGGGAAGGAGATCGCTTACTTCGTGAAGATCTACCCTAGTGAGGCAAGTCCTTCTTGGGCGATGGCCATGATGGGATAGACAAGGTTGCTTCTTCATGGACCCTTTGTGGGTGGAGCCCTCTGTGGACTCGCGCAGCTGTTACCCTCCGTGGGTTGAAGTCTCCATCAACGTGGATGTACGATAGCACCACCTATCGGAAACACGCCTAAAATCTCCGTGTAAACATTGCGTTTGCTCCCTCCAAACTCCCCCCATTTACTTTCTTGCAAGTTGCATGATTTACTTTCCGCTGCCAATATACTCTTTGCATGCTTGCTTGAATTGTATTGAGATTTCTTGACTTGTGCTAATTTGCTAAAATATGCCAAGAACTAAAATTGGGAAAAGGTTAAGTTTTTATTTGGTCAAGTAGTCTAATCCCCCCCTCTGGACATACTTTCTATCCTACAAGTGGTATCAGAGCTTTGGTCTCCATTTCCCTTGATTTCCATAGCCTTGGTGATCATAGCGTTGGTTTCATAACCTAGGAGAGTATGGCATCTAGCGAGGGAAACTACCATCATAGGGTCCTTACTTTGATGGTACTAATTTTGCTAGTTGGAAACATAAGATGAAAATGCATATTCATGGACATAACCCCGCCGTTTGGGCTATCACTACTCGAATCAGCTTCTTTGCCGTCTGCCATGGCGGACGGCAAAGGCATGGCAGACGGCAAAGGCACAGATCCCCGACGGCAAAGTCCTTTGCCGTCAGCCAGCGGATAGCAAACAGTCCGGCTGAGCACGTGCCAGCAAAGGCCTTCTTTGCCGTCCGTTCCGCAGAAACGGACGGCAAAGGATTGTGCAGTCCGCTATTCGAGGCCAGTAGACGGCAATGATAATGGATGGCAGTGGTGTGGGGTGAGAGCCGTTAGGGGGTTAACGGCGCTCTTTGGCGTCGTCCAGCGGACGGCAAAGAGGCAAAGCTCTTTGCTATCGGCTGACAGACGACAAAGAGCTTAGCTAGGGCAGCACTGGGAAGCTGCCATGTTGCTAGCTATGCCATCTACTAGCAGACGACATAGATGGCCCTGTTTGCCAGGCCTGTTTGGTCACTTTGCCGTCCTCTTGCAGACGGCAAAATGACGAAATAGGCAGCCAGTGTTCCCAGTTTGCACAGGTGACTGCCACGTGTCCTCTTTGCCGTCTGCTAGCGGACGGCAAAGATCTTTGTCGTCAGCTAGCGGACGGCAAAGAGGCTATACATCCCTTGTTTTTATTTTAATCCAATTAATTAGACATGGTTTCAAACACAGATATACACGCATACATATCCAACAGCATGTCCAACAACATAGTTGATCAAATCCAACAACATAGTTCAACAAAGTCCAACATATCCATATATACATAACCACAAACAAGTTTCCAACAACATATCCATATAGACATACATATCCAAACAAGTTTTCATAAACAACAAGGAAGCACCAGAAGAATAGTACACTCCATGAATCCAAGCCTTCCTCATGTAAAGCAAATCTGCAAATTGGGAAAGATGAAAGTTAGAAGAAGAAGAAGAAGAAGACTAGTTAGAAGAAGAAGACTAGTTAGAAGAAGAAGAAGAAGAAGATTTTTTTGTTCTCTTTCTTTTTCTCCTCTCCTCTTCTTTATCTTCCTCTTCTTCTAACTAAGGTAGGTAAAAATGCCATTTTATTGCTAAGCTAGGTAAAAATGCTAAGTGTGGGTCATTTTAGAGCTAAGCTAGGTAAATATGTCATTTTGGAGCTTAGTAAGGTTATTATGTCATTTTCGTGGAAAATAAGCTAATCTATCTCATTTTGGAGGTAACAAAGATTATCATGCCACTTTTCACCTAAGTATGCTCACTATGTCATAAGTGAACTGAATAAGCTAAGTATAGCTCATTTTTTTATCTAACTTAGGTAATTATGCCATTTAGGAGGAAAATAAGCTAATTATCCATTTGTAAAGCAAAACATTAGAGAAAACTTACCCTCATTACAACAAATATGATGAAGATCACAACTAAGGTAACAATTGATCCAACAGCATAATGATACCAAGCCTCATTATCAATGACATATTTTCTAATCTTCTTAATCTTTAGGCGCATTGCATCCATCTTCAAGCGAATTGCATTCATCTTCATCTTGTGATCATCGATGACATCGGCAACATACAACTCCAATGTCATCTTCTGTTCTTCAATTCTTTTAGTTTTTCTTTCAAATACTCATTTTCTTTTTCAACTAAATTTAACTTCTCAGCAAGAGGGTCGGTTTCAAAATCCGGTTCACATACCTCCTAAATTAAAATATCTCTATGTCAACTTGATGGCCATAATTGTCATAAATGGGAAATGCAACAAATAGTTATGAAAGAGAATTTACCACATCTGAATCATAAAGCGGGCGAGGGACGACGGGGACGGACATCAAGACCATGGCACTATGTATAAGAAACAATCCTACAAAGTAAGAAAATTATACATACTAACTATATAAATCATACAATCATACAAATAACTATATAATTCAAGTACAACATAAATATTTGAATACCTAATAATCACTATCGGTAATGACGTGCTCATCATCATCATTAATAAATGCATCATCATCATCACTATCGATAATGACGTGCTCATCATCATCATTAATAAATGCATCATCATGTGGAAGGCCACCTTTATGTAATCGTTCAAGCATTGACATGTCATCTGCAGCAGTAACTTCTCCTTCTTCCGGCTCTTCTTGTTCCGGCTCAGGGGTGAATTTGGATTCACTATCGTTGTCTACTTCACTGAGGAGGCGTCAAACTTCGTGACAACACACTACGAAGCCAAAAAATCATCATTTGCATAATCCTAAGCCTCGGTACAATGCTGACGAGCATAAAAGGGTCAATACAACCTCGGCCTATTCAAAGGGAATCTCGCACCATCTAGTGCTTGGAAACCTGTATCATTGGATGTTGAAGAATGGCGGACCATTTCGATGTATCTCTTTAACAACCTAATAGAAGTACGGCTGTACCTCTTTAACAACCTAACAGAAGTGCGGCCGTAAATCGTTGGATTATGCAAATGACGATTTTTGGCTTCGTAGTGTGCTCGTGGAGAGGACGTTTTGAGGACTACAACATTTCAGTGAAGGACTTTGCAGATTCCTCCATCTCCTCTACCGGGTCCCGAGCATCGTCAAAGTCTTGCACCATGTCTGTGGTCCCGGTACCATGCTCGTCGGTGGAACGACGAACCACCTCGGCTCTGGCACGTTGTGCAGACTAACCATGTAATATGCAGACCATGTAATCAGGCGTAAAACCAAACTTCTGCAGGTCTTTACTCATTTCAAGCTCGTCCCTCTTTTTATAGTTGTCGCACCGGGCACAGGGGCACCAGCTTAATTCCTGGCCATTTGCAAATGCGGCTCTAACAAACCCCTTGGTTTTTGTTAACCATTCCTCGATCCAAACTTTCTGACTAGTGTAACCGGTGTACATCCACTAACGATCACTCATATTGACTTCCTACTGGACGCACAAGAAATATATACATAATTAAGCAAATCATATCCATCAGTTAATGGAGTTTGTCAGTTTTATTATGTCCATGCAACTTACACGCTAATAGGTCCTAATCCCACCCCGAGTATTTGTAGATTGGGTTTGTTTTCCCATACGCTGCTCCGGATCCGACGCAAAATTTTGGCAGCACCTCCCCATTGTTCTCCTGATGCACGCCTCGACAATAAACAGAGAGGATGTGTACCCGGAGAACAATAGGGAGGCACTGACGAAATTCTGCATCGGATCCGGAGCAGAGCAATATGGGAAAATGAACCCAACCTACACATACTCAGGTTGTCCATGGATAACGTTGGACAATTCGAAAGAATCACGATTATAAATATGCAAATGCATGCATATTTATATATGTAACCCTTTCGAACGGGAGACGCATAGTGGTTACGCATGCTGATGATTGACACCTATAGCTAGCAAGTTTCATCGGCACGATGACCGGAACAGAGCAAATGAAGGGGGGGAGGAGATGTCATTTGTGCTCACCAACAAACGCAGGGGCGGAGCTCGTCGAACACTAGACCCTCGCATTGACGTAATAATTGCATATTAAATCGAAAGAGGAGTAAGATAGCAAGTATTCGACACCGACGGCCACATGTACCTCGCGCTGACGATACTTGCTATTTACAGTACCATTGACACTGAGGAACCCTCTAACCCGCTCGTCCCCAGATAAACTAAATATCAACTACCATCGGTGCAAGGTACATGAGGCGGACGGCGTTTAACACTAGATCCACATCCCACAAGTGAAGCCGGTGCCCGGCGTCCCACAACTATAGTTCTGGTGGCCGATGACAGTCGAACACCTTGGCGAATTTGTCTGGCAGCCTCTGTGATGAGGATTAAAGCCAAGTTTTGAAATTTCAAACAACCAAACCGACTTGAGTTAGTTTGGGTGTTTCAAGTTTCAACACTTAGCTTTCAATCGTCATCTCTAAGGCTGCCAGAAAAATTCACAATGGTGTTCGACTGCCATCGACGCCGAGAACTATTACTGCTGGATGCAGGACCCCTGTGTCACTTGTGGGATGTGGATGCAGTATTCGACACCGACGGCCACATGTACATCGCACTGACAATACTTGCTATTTAGGGTACCATCGACACCGAGGAACCCCCTAATTAACCCCATAATTCGCAATGGTGTTCGACCACCAGCGATGCCGAGAACAGTTGCTTTGGGATGTCGGACTTCGGGGTCACTTGTGGGACGTGGATGTAGTGTCGGGGTGTACGGGGTGTGCGTCGGGGCGTCTTTTTCTTATTCTTCTTCTTCTTCTTCTTCTTCTTCTTCTCCTTCTTCTTTCTCTTTTTTCCTTTGGTATGGCGACACACGGTCGACCGGTCAGCACTCAGACCGGGGGTTCTCGGCATGGGAGTCGGGACTGGTGGGACCCACTAGCTCCACCATCTATCCCCTCGGCAACCTTCTTCCTTTTTCCCTTTTTCGTCTTCTTCTACTTCATCTTTTTTTCAATTTTTTTCTTCTTCTAATTATCTAAACCTAAATGTGGCAGTAACCTCCTACCACTATAACCTAATTAAACCTAAACACAAAAAACAGTAAAAAATCACCTTGGCTCGCTGGTGGTGGAGGAGGCGGGGGCGGGCGCCATGGTGCGGGGCGGCAAGCCGGGGCAGGGGTGGTCTTGGGCGGGCAGCGAGCAGGCGCGGCCTGCTCCACGGCGGGGAGGTCTGCAGGTTAGGGGGAGGCGGGGGGCAATGAGCCCAAGGGCGCACAGGCCAAGCGGTGTGGCTATGGGCGGCGGGGTAGTGGGGCGATGGGGCAGGGCGGCGTGACGGCGGGGCGGTGGGGCGATGGGACGGGGCGGCGGCGCGAGGTGGTGGGGCAGAGCGGCGGTCGAGGGTGGCGGCACGTGTGGTGAAGGAGGAGGAGATCGAGAGAGAAAGAGGGGCGTGGGGGCGCGGGCGCGGCCCGACCCTTTTTAGTAGGTCACAGTTCTTTGCAGTCTGCTAGCAGATGGCAAAGAGCGTACGTAGTGGGGTGGGGCTAGGGGGAAACAGACGACCTAACGGCTGTTTTCTTTGCCAACTGCTGGCGGACGACAGAGAAGTTTTGCCGTCAGCCAGCAGACGGCAAAGAAATGGCCGTTAGGGCACCCTCGTAAGCCCGCCACCCACCCTCTTTGTTGTCCGGATGGCAAAGATATGCAGATGGCAAAGCCTTCCGTTGTCGTCCGCTGCCTCTTTGTCGTCCGTTTTCTTGTGGCTGACGGAAAGACCTTCTTTGCCGTCAGCCAGCAGACGGCAAAGAGTTTGCAGACGACAAAAAAGCTAATTCCAATAGTGTATTGTGTGTATTGGTTTGCAAGGTGAATTCTTTGATGGGAGAGAACCAAACCGAGAAGCTATCGTGGAAGAATTGAAGGTGTTGCAATACAATGCTCAAGCTTGACATATCCTCTACAATGGATTGTACCCCGAAGAATTCAACAAAATCAGCTGTCTTTAAAATGCAAAGGAAATTTGGGATACTTTGATTGAGATGCACGACGGTACCGACTCCATCAAGGAATCCAAGTAGGATGTGCTTCAAAGTCAACCTGACAAGTTCAAAATAAAGGATGGTGAAGGTGTCGCTGAAATGTACTCTAGGCTTGCTATCATCAGAAATGAGATTGCTGGCTTAGGAAGTGAAGAGATGAACGACAAATTTATCATCAAGAAGATCTTGACAGCCTTATATGGAAATTATGACACCGTGTGCACATTGATCCAAATGATGCCAAATTACAAAGATCGCAAGCCAACCGAAGTCTTTGGAAGAATTGTTGCTCATGAGATGTCACTCAAGGACAAAGAAGAGCTTCACAACAAGTCTAGTGGTGCTTACAAAGCCTCATGTGATGCTCCTACATCATCGAATGAGAAACAAGCCTTCAATGAAGAATTGAGCTTAATGGTGAAGAACTTCAACAAATTCTACAAGAGTAGAAGCAAGGAAAGAAGTTCCAAGTCAAGGTCCTACAATGACAAAAGATCTTCTAGTCATGAGCGAAATTGCTACAATTGTGGTAGACCCGGACACTACTCCAATGAGTGTATGGCTCCCAACAAAAGAAGAGAAGACTTGCCTAAAAGAAGAAGCAAAAGGGAAGAATCACCTCCAAGAGAGAGAAGGAGCAGAGATGATCACTATGAACAAAGAACCTCTCAAAGAAGCAAGTATTCGGAAAGGAAGGACAAATCATCAAGGAGCTACACAAAACAAAGACAACAAGCTCATGTTGGTGAATGAGTATCCGGCTCCGACTCTGACCACCACTCCAAGAGAAGTTATCACTCCGACTCCGAATATACTCAAGATGAAGGTGTTGCCGGTCTAGCACTTGTGTCAACCAACTCCTATGACATATTTGATCCACCAAATGAAGGAATTGGGAGATGCTTCATGGCTAAAGTCCCCAAGGTTACACACCCCTAGTATGTTGATTTCAATAGTGATGAAGACGAATTGCTAGGTGATGATGATTTAATTGTTGACAACTCTAGTGATGAATACTATGATGAAATGTCAATTAATCATGATAATCAAGATAAAGCGAATGAAAATGATAAGAAGGAGATTGAGCGTCTAACTAAAGAACTAAACACTCTTAAGTTAGCTCATGAAACTACTTTAGAAGATAATCAAGAACTTTTGAAAACTCATGAGAAGTTACGCTTCAAAAAGCTCAATCTTGAACAAGAGCATGGGTTGTTAAAAGCCATCAATGATGATCTTCGGAAGAAAAGTTCTTCTTACATTGAAGAGCGTTTACTCTTGTCTACTTACATGCCACAAGTAAAATCTTGCAACAAGAACAAGAACGATTCTTCTTCTAGTTGTAACAATTATCATGCTAAATCCAATATTGTTGCTTCTAGTAGTTCTCTTGATTCCACTAATGATTCTCTTAGCCAAGTTACACATGAGCAAGAAAATAGCTTATTGAAGGGAATTATAGAGAAAGGTGTTTACAAAAGCCTTGTCGGAAGTAAGCAATTTGAGGAAATTGTAGGCAAGCAAGGAAGGCACCGGAAGAATCAAGGTGTTGGTTTTGAACGAAAGTTCAATGCCAATGGAGTTGAGTGGGAAGAAGATCAATACCCCAAGACGAAGTTTGTTCCTCAACAAGATAAGTATGATCCTACTTCCTTTAAAGGTACACAAGCTCAACATGATCTTCCACCACAAGACCACAAGATAAAAGGCAAGGACAAGCTTCAAGAGGAGATTGATGCATTTGAAGATGCTCCGAAGGCCCTAGTCAAGTGTGTTCCCAAGACTACATCAAGTTCTACTTCATCAAGTACGTCTACAAATCCAAGGATTCCCATCAAGAATATGTGGATCCCGAACAAGAAGAACTAGAGAGTTCTTGAGGGTGGCTCCGCCAACATACTTCACTCATATTTATTTTGGCAAGGACAAGTGCAAACAACTTCCACATCTTGCACTAGTTCAAGGAGTCACAAATCCCCTTGTTAGTAAGACAAGGGACAAGGTAACCTAATGCTATCATGGACATAATCTTGTGTGTGCTTCACTCTATGTCTATGGATATCCTTGTTTGTTCCTTGTGGGACTAACCCATGTAGGTATTGAAAGCACAACTCACACCAATGAATTGCTTCAAATTATCTACATCAACAATGAGCATCCACATCTTAAACATCTACATGAAGTCATCATCGACAAAACCCAAGGTTAGTTGATCCCTCTTAGGGGGGATATCACATCTAGGGGGAGCTTTACTCTAAGAATTGAGCTAATTGTGTGAACACAATAATTCTTTATGTAAAAGTGGTAACCCCACTTCTGCTTAAACGATGAGTATGGCCTATTATCAAATGTTCTCATTTGACTCCTAAGTCAATATACTCAGATATAGATGACCTAGAGTCATCGCCAATTGCTTGATAGATGCTAGAGTGATTGTGCATGCTTTGCCACATATTTCATTTGCTATTTTATTGTGTGAGCATGTTGGTTGCATACTTCTCTCATTCGAGGACATCCATTTCTTCCTTTGATTGTTTGGAGTTCCTTCTTTTTTGCCAAATGGATGGACAAGAATGCCTAAGAACTCCCTCTAGCTATCTATACTTTTCTCTTTTCAAATTCTATTCATTCTACATCAAAAAGATTGATCTAAGTCAAATTCAAACCCTCTGTGTGAGGAGCACTCGGAGTCCCGTTTTGTCATAGACTTTAAACTTCCAAAACCACTCTTAGTATTTCGGTCTGACCGACTCCTCCATTTCGGTCACACCGAGTTAACTGGGTTGATCAAGTTTCAATCTCGGTGCAACCGATTAGAAATTTTTGGTCTCATCAAGTTGCAGTAACCGCTTGCGATTCTGCGTCTCGGTGCCACCGAGTTGTTCCACTCAGTCACACCGACAGTGTCAGTATATATATACTGACGGGCCATATTTCAGAAATCACTTCAAAACCTCTTCGCCCGCGCGTGTCTTGCTCTGCCTCTTGGGTCTCCGGATCATCACCTCGTCACCAGCGACCTATCGGCGTTGGTCTCCGCCGCCATCAACAGATTTCAACGCCGTCGTTGCCGCCTAGCAAACTCACCGCCAAACTAGGGTATGAGTTCGACCACTTGTGCATTCCTTTTTACCTCCAATTCTGAGCACAAGGTCAATGCCATCTTCTTTACCACATATGAGATCAATCTATCCACAGAAAACATCCCTTAGATTAGATTTGAGTTGAAAATTTAGAGTTAGGTTTCCGCCGGACTCATCTCGGCCTGAACGAATTGTAGGAATCAATTCCACTGATTTGGCTTAGGCCAAAGCACAAGTGATTTCGGTCTGACCGAAAGTTGCAAATCGGAGTGACCGATACCAGGACTTTGTGAAACCATAGAAAACTCGGAGTCACCAAACTGTGTCTCGGTCTTACCGATTATGTATGTTTAGACTCCAAAGTTGCTTCGGTGTCACCGAGTTTTACAAATCGGTACCTCCAAAATGCTTCCTGTAGAAAACTAGAACTAAGTTTCTGACTCATTCTTGTTGCAAAATATCTACACTTTGTGATGCTCATCTACTCTACCTCATCTATATCTATTCACAGGGTCTGCTGTCAGTTTGCTTTGCCAGTATGTCTGACTAGAGTGATAGCCAGAACAAATCAGAAGAGCAAGTGAACATGAGTGAGGGCACTACTCCCTCTAGCAACTCTGATGATGGCAGCAGGAGCACTCCAAGCAATCTTCCCAAGGCATCTATAAGGACAAGGAAGAAGAGAACCTTAGACTTAGAGGATGAGGACTATGTGGCTGCTGAGGAGCAAGTAAGCTCCAAGAAGAAAGTGCTAAAAAAGGAATATGGAACTGCTGCAGCAACAAAACCTGGTATGCACAAGAAGGCACCTGCCAAGAGAGTTCCTATGTCAAAGGCTAGAACCTCCACTTAGGAAACTATGGTTTTCACACTTGAGCCAAGATCAGGTGAACAAGGGAAGAAGACGGTTAGAAAACTATAGCTAGAGTGATTGGAAATCCATCTATGAGGAAGGATTCTGCAAGTGAGGAGGAAGAGGAAGAAGAGGTTGCTGCTCAAGCACGTCCTGCTAAGTCCCAAAAACTGATGGGGGATGCCATCAAGTCTGGGGCAGCTCCTTCAAAGCCCAAGATAGCCCCCAAAGCTCCATCTCAAGCTCCAAAGAGAAGCACCAGGAACATACCTACAACAGAGAAGGACAAGGCCCTAGCGCCTGGACATGCAGAAGAAGTTGAAGCCCAAGTCCTTAGGAAGCTCAAACCCAAGATTCCAGACCAGAATGACAGTCACCCAGTTCCTGAAAACATGAAGGAAAGAAAGGATGCTAGTCTCAGAAAATGGAGACAAGTCGATCCATATGCTGTGAGAAGGAGGACTGTAGTGGACTACAAGTTCCACACCAAAGACCAACAAGATTTCTATGAGACAGTGTTGCTGGACAAGAAACCCATAGTTAGTGATATGAGATGGGTGGACTGGAAATACACTAATGCAAATGATGATCATTTCCCAGGAGTGCATGAAAGCTTCAAGTCAAATGGTGTTAATGACTTTGTTGGTCAGAAGCTAACCAAGTGGAATGATGAGGTAATAATGCAATTCTACTTAACAGCTCACTTCTATCTAGATGGAAGGATTGTGTGGATGACAGAAGGTCAGAGGCACCAATCTACAATTGAAGAATGGGCTAAGCTCATAAATGCACCTGAAGAAGAGGAGAATGACATAGATGTTTATGCTTTGAAGAAGAAAGGTCATAACTCCATGGCCAATACATATAAGGAAATTTCAGATAAGGCCTTGGAGACACATAAGTATGGGTCAGTCTAATACATGTTGTCTGGTTTGGCCACCATAAACACCATCTTGAGGCACACTCTGTTGCCCAAATCTGGAGACCATAGGATGATCAGAGGCCACTCCATCAACTTGTTATAGTTATTTGATGTTATGCCACAGAAGTTCAAGGTAATGAGCTTGATTGTAGAGACAATTAAGAGGACATCAGCTGACCAAAACAGATCATGTGGGTATGCTCCACACATCCAAGAGCTAATCAATTCCAAGATGAAGCCAGGAGTATATCTGTTTGATAAAGAACATCTTCCTTTGTTGCTGACTTTGAGGACACCATAGTTGTCATGGATGCTGAAGATCCCACTTCATTTGTAGCTCATGAGAAGAAGGAGAAAGCCAGAGCAGAAAAAGCAGCAAAGATGCCAAGCGCAGCAGAAGCTTCAGAAGTCTTTCTCAAGTCAAAGCAAGACCAACATGGATTTCTGATTCAAGCAACCTTGAGGATTGAGAAAGGATTGGTGTAGGATCGAAAGTATGTCTAGAGGGGGGTTATTAGACTACTTGACCAAATAAAAATCTAGCCTTTTCGCAATTTTAGTTCTTGGCAGATTTTAGCAACTTAGCACAAGTCAGGAAATCAACCTACACATGCAATTCTAATAGTATAGCAGCGGAATGTAAAACAATTGCATATGAAGGTAAAGGGGAGGAGTTTGAGAAGGCAAACGCAATTGGAAACACGGATGTTTTTGTCGTGGTTCCGATAGGTGGTGCTATCGTACATCCACGTTGATGGAGACTTCAACCCACGAAGGGTAACGGTTGCGCGAGTCCACGGAGGGCTCCACCCATGAAGGGTCCATGAAGAAGCAACCTTGTCTATCCCACCATGGCCGTCGCCCACGAAGGACTTGCCTCACTAGGGTAGATTTTCACGAAGTAGGCGATCTCCTTGCCCTTACAAACTCATTGGTTCAACTCTACAATCTTGCCGGAGACTCCCAAGTAACACCTAGCCAATCTAGGAGACACCACTCTACAAGAAGTAACAAATGGTGTGCTGATGATGAAATCCTTGCTCTTGTGCTTCAAATGATAGTCTCCCCAACACTCAACTCTCTCTCTCACAGGATTTGGATTTGGTGGAAAGAAGGTTTTAGTGGAAAGCAACTTGGGGAAGGCTAGAGATCAAGATTCATATGGTAGGAATGGAATATCTTCGCCTCAACACAAGTGTAGGTGGTTCTCTCTCAGAAAATGTATGTTGGAAGTGTAGGCATGTTCTGATGGCTCTCTCCACGAGTGAAGAGTGGGAGGAGGGGTATATATAGCCTCCACACAAAATCTAACCTTTACACACAACTTACCAATCTTGATGGGACCGAAACATGAAACTCGGTGCGACCGATATGGTTAGGGTTAGGGCATAATGTAATCTCGGTGAGACCGATTACACAAACTTGGTGAGACTGATTTTGGTAATAGACACATAGAGGGTTGGTCAGGCAAACTCGGTGGGACCGATTCGCTCATCTCGGTTTGACCAAAACGTTACGAAAGGGAAACAGAGAGTTTCCATTGCAATCTCTGTGGGACCGATCGCTCATCTCGGTTTGACCGAAACGTTACGAAAGGAAACAGAGAGATTGCAATCCCATCTCGGTGAGACTGAGATCCCTTGCGGTGAGACCGATTTGCCTAGGGTTTGTGGCAGTGGCTATGACATCTGAACTCGGTGGCGCCAGATAGAAAGAATCGGTGGGACCGAGTTTGACTTTTGGTTTGGGTCATATGTGGATGTGAGAAAGTAGTTGAGGGCTATGGAGCATATCACTAAGCATTTTGAGCAAGAAAGCCATAAAGCAACACCTCATCCCTCCTTGATAGTATTGGCTTTTCCTATAGACTCAATGTGATCTTGGATCACTAAAATAGAAAATGTAGAGTCTTGTGCTTTGATCTTGAGCCAATACTTTTGTCCTTAGCATTTTGAGGGATCGACTTTTCTCATCCATGCCATGCCAATCATTGAGCTTTCCGGAAATACTTATCTTGAAATAGCATTATCTCAATGAGATATATGTTGTTAGGAATTACCAAAACCACCCAGGGATAGTTGCACTTTCAATCTCCCCCTTTTCAGTAATTGATGACAACATATAGATCAAAGCTTCGACGAATGATAATAAGATTGAAAAACATTGTCGCTTTGAGAAGTATGTGATAAGTAAGAGCTCCCCCTAAATTTGTGCATTGTTTAAAGTTTGCTTTGGACTGCAAATGCACAATGAGTTATGATCATGGGTTACTGTACCATGTCACATACATCTTGGTGGAGCGCTCAAAATGATAATAATTAAACACATGCACTCATCACCAAGCAAAGTGACTGATCATATGAGAAGATAATAGATAATATCATCCAACAAGCATTAATGTAGGATAGCATATGATCAAACACATGATCATCCAAGTATCTCACAAAATCATAATGTATCAAGCACACAAATAACGAAGTTCGACCACCAAAAAGACAAGAGAGATCAAAAGCAACACTCTCTCTCGAAGCCTATGATCTATACATTTTTACCCCCCCTTTGGCAAAAAGTTACCAAAAAGTTCATAGAAAATGCATAGTGCTAAATGACTCTCAGGCTTGGTCTTAATGTGATGGTGTAGAGATGGCTCCAAGGACAATGGCTTCTATTGATGTAGCTCGAGCTGGTGAAGTGGGTGCTGGAGCTAGAGGCATTGAAGCTGTAGCTGGTGCAGATGATGTAGCTCTGGTGGCTGGAACAGGCACTGCATCAGATTTCTGTCCTCTGGGCACTCTAGCAAAAGCATCAGTAGTAGACTTGCCCTTCTTCTCCTCCACATCCTCCTGAAGTTTCTCAACTGCAGTTTGGATCTGTCACATCCCTAGTTCTGGTATGCACTAGGCTAGCCCTTCATGTGTGCATCATGTTTAAACTTTGAAAGAAACTTGAAATGGGGATGTCCAAACCCTAGTACAAAATGGAATTCAATTAGGTTCAACCTAAAAATAATTTCAGTGAATCGAAATGGCTTTAAAAATGTTCATCATTTTTGGATAATGCTAGAAACCATAACCAGTGGTGTTGCACATTTTTCCATGACATATTTGGTCACTGAATGTGACGCTCCAAGACCGATGTGCCAGGTGTCCGCCAGTTATTCGCTGTTGTTGCCTTGTCATTTGCTTGCGTGTGCATCTTATCATGTCATCATGTGCATTGCATCATCATGTTTTCAAAACTTGCATCCGTCCCGTCTCCTCGTTCCGTCATTGTCTGCTCGAGCCTGACACACTTGCACGCGCCGCGACATCTCCAAATATTATTTTATAAGTGGCATAAAAATGTTCTCGGAATGGGTTGCAACTTGTCGTGCGGTCTTATTATAGTGTAGACAGACCGCCCGCCAAGTTTCATCGCATTCCGAGTCCATTTGATAGCCCAACCGTTAGACCTACAACCGCAATATAGTCGGTATATACGTCGGACGTTTTCGGTCTCCGGAAACCGTGCCGGGCAGCATCTCTCCCTCTTCTCTCGCACCAACCCGCTCTTCACAATCCGCCAGCCAATCTAACCCCTCTCGTCAGCCCGCATCCCTCCTCGCTCGTCTCGAAAGTTGCCGGACCCGACCGGATTGTCGCTACCGTCGTGTCCGGATCATCCCCAAACATCTACAAAACATCACCGTTTTCTTATTTGAGCTTCCACAGTCTGTTTTTCCCGTCCGTCCGATTTAAATCGGATGTTCCAAAATTTCCCTCATTTCACTATATAAAGTCCACTTCTAGTCTAATTTGAGACCAAACCCTAAAACTAGGATCTGTCCCATCCATCCCATCCCCACGCCGCCGCCACTCTCCTTGTTCTCAGCGTCGAACCAACCAGCCGCCCTCCTCGTTTTTCCCCCGATCCAATCAAATCCATCCAGCCCGAAGCTGCCTCCTCCTTCCTCGCGTTTGAACCCGAGGTCCCAGCGCCGTGCTCCTCTCTCGCCGATGCAACAGCGCAACTCCGAGGAGCCCGCGCGCGCCCGCTCCCTTCCGCCAGCAGCAGTGCGCCCCGCCGTCGTTCTGTGCCGCCTCCACCTCCGCTTCCCCGCTCCTCCCGCCTGCGATCGACCTCGCCGTTGCTGCGATCGCCGCCCGCCGCCAAGCGCCTCCGCCTCAGCCTCGTCCCTCCGCCCGGCGCCTGCCGGTCGCGCCGCCCTCGCCGTCTCTCTCCATCTCTCCTCACGGCCTCACGATCTCTCTCCCTCCCACTGCGAGGCTTCGCGGCGCCGTTCGAAGGAGCTGCCGTCCCGACTTGGATCCGCGGGAGCTCGTCTTCGCCTCGGATCTGGCGATCCCACCACCTCCGCCTGCTTCCCGACCCGGCGCCATCTGCAGCTGCGCCAAGCCCGCGCCGTTGCATCCTCTGCTTCCCTCGCCGCTGCGACCTCGATCGCGAGCTCAGCATCGATCTGGTCACCGCTCCCGAAGGCTGACCGCGCCTTCTCGTTCGATCCCGCCAACAGGATTTGGGCGGCGCTGGGCAGCGGCCTCCGTGCCCAATGCGCTTCTAAGCCGGCCTCCTCGCCCGCGATCCAAATCGCCAAGAGCCGATCGGTCGGCTGCGTGGGCCTCCCAGCCTCGCCCGCAAACCTCATCCACCGAACCGGCCTTGGCCGGGGTGAGCAACCGCCAAATCCCTCACATGCACTCTTGGGCTAGCAGTTTCGGCCCGATTCCGTTTTTTAGAATCATGCATTTGTCTATTTATCCAGAGATTACTGTTTTACAGAAAAACCCTCAAAGTTCATGCATATAATAACTCCACAACCGTGCATCGGATTAAAACAACTTATATATGTAAAATGCTTAGTTTTTCATCTAGTTTCTCAATATGCCACTTTCATCCATGTTTAAAATGTTTAAAATGTTGTTTGATTAAATTTGCTCAAATGCCATGTTAAAATGATTTATTTCATAGCTAATTAACCGTAACTCGGAATTTAATAAACTTTATATGTAAATGGGGTAGAATTTTGCCTAGTTTAACATGGAGCACTCATCTTGCATGTTTAACAACTCTAAAATTGTGTTTAGGGCAGAACAGTACCTAATCCATAAATATGCACATGAGGATTTTCCGGACTTGTTGTTTGTTGTTCCGGCCTCATTTAAACTTGCCTAGATAGGTAGTTTTCATTTGCTTCACCCCCTTGACATGTTTAACAACATTTAACATTGTTGTGTACCTAAACGGGAGTGAACTAAATAATTGCATGTGGTGTTTCGTCAATATGCAACTCGTTGCATATTGAGCTCCACTTAATTTGTAGTGTTGTTTGTTGCACTTTGCCATGCCATGCCATGCCTCATTAAACCGGACATGCATCATTACTTGTTTGTGCATCATGCCATGATTATGCGATGGTTGTTTACTATGTTGTTTGCTTCTTTCCGGTTTGCTTCTCTCGTTAGCTTCGGTTTCGTTCCGGAGTTGTGAGGATTCGCTCGACTACGTCCGTTTGTCTTCTTCATGGACTCGTTCTTCTTCCTAGCGGGATTTCAGGCAAGATGACCGCTACCCTGGATCTCACTACTATCATTGCGATGCTAGTTGCCTCGTTCTTCGCTATGCTGCGATACCTATTACTGCTTGTCCAGCCATCCCATATTGCCATGAACCTCTAACCTTTGACACCATTCCTAGCAAACCATTGATTGGCTATGTTACCGCTTTTGCTCAGCCCCTCTTATAGCGTTGCTAGCTGCAGGTGAAGTTGAAGATTTCTCCATGGTGAACAGGGTTTATGTTGGGATATCACAATATCTCTTATAATATTAATGCATCTATATACTTGGTAAAGGGTGGAAGGCTCGGCCTTATGCCGGGTGTTTTGTTCCACTCTTGCCGCCTAGTTTCCGTCATACCGGTGTTATGTTCCCGGATTTTGCGTCCCTTACGCGGTCGGGTGATTTATGGGACCCCTTGACAGTTCGCTTTGAATAAAACTTGTCCAAAGAAGGCCCAACATTGCCTTTTACCATTTGCCTCACCACCACCTACTTTTCCCTTGGGAGTAATTAACCCAAGGGTCATCTTTATTATAGCCCCCGGGCGATGCTTGTCTAGCGTTGGTCCAAACTAGAGCCACTTGCAGCGCCACCTCGGGAAACTTGAGGGCTGGTTCTAGTTGTACGTCTTCGCTCATCCGGTCGTGGCTCGAGACGAGATACGCGGCTACTATCGAGGTGTCGGCACGCCGGAGGTCTTGCTGGTCTTGTTTTACCATTGTCGAAATGTCTTGATGTACCGGGACACCGAGTCGATCGGAGTGTCTCGGGTGAAGGTCTATTCCTTCGATGATCGCGAGAGCTTGTCATGGGCTAAGTTGGGACACCCTGCGCAGGTATAAACTTTCGAGAGCCGTGCCCGCGGTTATGTGGCAGATGGGAATTTGTTAATGTTCGGTTGTAGATAACTTGACACTTGATCCGAATTAAAACGCATCAACCGAGTGTGTAGCCGTGATGGTCTCTTCTCGGCGGAGTCCGGGAAGTGAACACGGTTTCTGTGTTATGTTTGACGTAAGTAGGTGTTCAGGATCACCTCTTGATCATTGCTAGCTTCACGACCGTTCCGCTTGCTCTCTTCTCGCTCTTATTTGCGTTGGTTAGCCACCATACTTGCTTAGTCGCTGCTGCAACCTCACCACTTTACCCCTTTCCTTTCCCATTAAGCTTTGCTAGTCTTGATACCCATGGTAATGGGATTGCTGAGTCCTCGTGGCTCACCAGATACTTCCAAAACCAGTTTGCAGGTGCCTATGTACCGAGCAGGTGACACATCCAAGCTCAAGGAGGAGCTCGATGAAGATCTTGCCCTTTGTGTTGTTTCGTTCTAGTTGATCAGTAGTGGAGCCCAGTTGGGGTCGATCGAGGACCTTTTGTCGCATTTGCGGTTTCTTCTTTTATTTTGGTTCCGTAGTCGGACCTTGATTGTATCTGGATGATGTAATGCTTTATTCATGTATTTGTGTGAAGTGGCGATTGTAAGCCAACTATGTATCTCTTTCCCTTATGTATTACATGGGTTGTGTGAAGATTACCTCACTTGCGACATTGCTTTCAATGCGGTTATGCCTCTAAGTCGTGCTTCGACACGTGGGAGATATAGCCGCATCGAGGGCGTTACACTGAATTTAATCATACAGCATTTGCAATTGGGCATTTAAATGGTATATATTATTTTAAGTGCTCAATTAATTCTGAACTTAAGTGTGGGCTGTTAGGAGTAATCCCAACAGAGCCCACAATTATTTGCAGGATTTTTGGAAACGTTTAACCATTTTTAATAAAGCCCAATATTTACAGAAAAATAGAAAACAGGAAATAAAACAGAGCAACCTTACTTGGACTTACCTTGAGGCCCACCAGGGATACCAGCCCACCTGCGCGGCCCGTTACTGTGCAGCCCAGCTGCCAGTCATCTTCCTCCCCCTTGCCCCGAAGCAGCTGCGTGCTAGACGCGCTGCAGCGACGCCTGCCACCTCCTCGCCAGACTGGCGGCCTCCCTTCAAGCTCCGTCGCGCTGAGACGCCTAGCACCCCCTGCATCTTTCCCCCTTCTCTGGTTCCTCCCTCTCCCCCCAGCGCTCGCGCCCACAGCCACACGAGCGAGCCCGTCGCCGCCATTCACCGCCACCGCAGCCACCGCGCATGCCTCGCCTCGCAGTCCGGCTCGCTAGCTCCGCCCCGACGCCGTGGAGCCACACGGCAAAACACGCGACCGCAGGAGGCCCGCAACTCCGTCACCACCGTCATCTTCAACCTCTCGGTCGCCGAGATCGCCGGCGCCCGTTCGCCGTCTCCGACTCGTCTCCGAGCCCACTGGCCATCCCGTCATCTTCGCTGTGAGCTTCCTTGCCGAACCCCTCTCTTTCCCCTCGTGTTTGCGAGCTCTAGGACGCATCTCCGCCATGGCCGAAGGCTTGGCTCTGCCGCGGATGCTACCGCCGTCGTTTTAGCCACCGCCGCTCACGTCCGAGCCTACCTACGGACTCAGAATGCTCCCAGGAGCCGAGCGCACCCATCCGCTAGCGTCCCGTGCACACTAACTACGCACCGGACTCCGCCCGAACTCCGGCCGCCGCTGCCGAGCTCGCCGCCGTCAGCTCCGGCCACCACACGCCCATCTACCACCCCCATCCGGTGCGCGCTGGCAAGATCTCTCTAACGAGCCTAGCCGCGCATCGAACGGGGCACCACAGCCCAAACCCGAACACCTCCGCCGCGTTTGACCCCGCCGGCGGCTAAACGCCGGTGGGTTTGACCCACTTTGACCACGGCGGGACCCCCCCTATGTCCATGACATGTGGGGCCGGCCTTTGACCGAATTAGTGTAGGGATATAATTAGTGCTAATCGCCCCTGTTTAGTTTAGGTGTTAGTTAGTTAGCGCTAATTAACTTAGTTAATTAGTTGGCTCACTGACAAGTGGGCCCAGGCCCTAGCTAACCTAGGTTAGTGCTAACTTAACACTAACTAACTCTGTTAGTTAGTTGTTACACTGACATGTGGGTCCCAGCCGTCTGGTTTGACCTGGGCTAGCACCTTTGACCTGCTTACATCACCCTGACGCAATGCTGACGCATTAATTCAATTACTGGAATTATTCTTATACAGGAAATTCCAGAAAATAGTCAAAACTTCTAAAAATCATAGAAAATCAACCGTAACTCCAAATGAAATAATTTATATATGAAAAATGATCAGAAAAATCCAATCTATCCATCTGTACCATTTTCATGCATGTTAGAACAACTTATAGCTGCTGTTTAGGACAAATCATATTAATGGCATTTAAACCATCACATATGGAGTTTGAATTTGAATCTTTGATTCAAACCAACTTCATTTAACCTGTTGCTATTTGCATTAGCTCAAACCATAGCATATTGCCATGTCACACTCATGCATCATATTGTTGCATTGCATTGATTGCGTTCTTTCTCTCTTGCCGGTGTTTGTCCCCTCTCAGTAGACGCGTTCCGACGATAAGATCGATGACACCGATGAAGAACTTTATTATCTTCGGAAGTGCCAGGCAAGCAAAACCCCCTTGTTCATTCCGATACAATCCCACTCTCTCGCTCCTGCTCTCTTTTACTGCATTAGGACAACAACGACATATCTGTTATTTGCTGCGGTAGTTGAACCCCTTTATCCTCTGCATGACCTGTCATTGCCACAGTAAATAGATGAAACCCACTAGCATGAGTAGGAGTTGTTTGAGCCCTGATGTGCCTACTCATTCATGCTTGTTTGTCATGCCTGCTACTGCTTAGAGTTGAGTCAGGTCTGATTCATCGGGGATGAATTAGAGGTGTGTGAACATGTCCTACTGTGTGTGAACTAAGTGTGTGAACACGTTTTGGTAAAGGTAGCGGTGAGAGGCCATGTAGGAGTACATGGTGGGTTGTCTCATTGCAGCCGTCCTCAGGAACTGAGTTCTGTGTTTGTGATCCATGAATAGTTACTACCACACATTGGGTTCCGGTAACTCAACCCCTCTCGGCTTCTTAATCACCCTTGTTCTCTGTCCAGGAGTTGCAACTAGTTTCTGGTGTTTGTAGGTAGTGTTAGTAGTCTACCAAGTGGCACCCGTGCAGGTGGGCTTGGGACAGACTAAACACTGATGGTCTGTGTACCAAGTGGCACCCGGATGGTGGACTTGGGAACCCCACACATCGTTTGGGGCCGTGGCGACACCCGGCCGGATCTCCTTGCGGATGGAACCCGAATAGGCGATAAACACGGGCGAGAGTCTTGAGTGTTTGATGAGTCGTGGCCGACTCCTCGTCCGGCTTCCGCTTGAAGGTTGCCGAGGTACATGACGGTCTGAGGCGATAAGTGGCGAGAGCGTGTGTGAAGAAGTACACCCCTGCAGGGTTATCATTATCTATTCGAATAGCCGGATTCCTCAGATATGGAAACTTGGACCCCTTGCATAGTTCATAGATAAGTGAAAGTGGATACCCTAAAATGCGCAAGATAAGCGTGAGTGCTATGGGTGGCGTTCTCGTAGGAAGACGAGAGCGGACCCATAGTGGTGTATTGATATGGTGAATATGTGGACTCGTGTGCGCCACCTCAAAGAGTTACATTGCAGTCGTAGTTCAGGATAGGCACCGAGTCAAAGCTGGCTTGCTGTAGTTAAACCCCACCATCCCCTTTGTTGATAATGATGCGTATGTAGATAGTTCTGATGTAAGTCTTGCTGGGTACATTTGTACTCACGTTTGCCTATTTTATGTTTTTGCAGAGAGACTTCAGTCTCGCTAGTAGTTCGCTTGGACTTGACGTTTAGCTTGTTACCTCAGCTACGATCTTGTGCCCCCGGCAGGATCTGGTAGATAGTCAGGCTTTTCAGCCTTTTCCATTTGTAGATGTCTGTACTCAGACATGATAAGCTTCCGCATGTGCTTGATCTGTATGCTCTGAATGTTGGGTCGTAAGACCCATGTTTGTAATATCTCGCTCCTCGGAGCCTATTGAATAAAATATTTGAGTCGTAGAGTCATGTTGTGATGCCATGTTGTATTTGCACATATCGAGCATAATGTGTGTATGATATTGAAATGCATGGTATGTGTGGGATCTGACTATCTAGTTGTTTATCCTTAGTAGCCGCTCTTACCGGGAAATGTCTCCTAGTGCTTCCACTGAGCCATGGTAGCTTGCTACTGCTCCGGAACACTTAGGCTGGCCGGCATGTGTCCTTCTTCGTTCCTATGTCTGTCCCTTCGGGGAAATGTCACACGATGAATACAGGAGTCCTGTTAGCCCGCTACAGCCAGTTCACGAGTCCTGCTAGCCCAATGCTACAGCCTGGATTCACTCACAATGACCGACACGTTCGATCTTTGGGTCATGGATGCTGTCCTGTAAGTTTGTGCCACTTTGGGTTTACGACTAGCTATGTTAGCCCGGGCTCCTTATCATATGGATGCTAGCGACACTATCATATACGTGTGCCAAAAGGCGCAAATGGTCCCGGGCAAAGGTAAGGCGACACCCGTGGGGATACCGTGCGTGAGGCCGCAAAGTGATATGAGGTGTTACATGCTAGATCGATGTGGCATTGAGTCGGGGTCCTGACAGGATCTCGGTAACTTTGACATCAAGAGCATAAAACTTCTGCTCTATGATTCTCTCCAAGCTTTCCTGGTTTTGAATTAGGGTGGCCAAGCCCTTCTCAATCATTAAGGTAGAGGCAATCAAGTAGCCAAGCTGATCTTGCTTGCTCTTCAGGAATATCTGAGATGCCTCTTCTGCAGTTGGCATCTTTGCAGCTTTTTCTGCAATTGCCTTCTCTTTCTTCTCTTGTGCTTGCACAGATGATGGATCATTTTCATCCATCACAATGGTGTTGTCCTTAAAATCAAGGTAGATGGGCAGGTGCTCCTTGTTCAAAAGATATGTGCCAGTGCCCATCTTTGAGTTTATAAGCTCATGAATGTGTGGGGCATACCCACGATTCCTCTTCTGATCAGCAGCAGTCCTTTTGATTGTTTCCACAATCAGGCTGATGACTTTGAATTTCTGAGGCACATCAAATATATGCAGCAAGTTGATTTCATGGCCTCTGATCATCTTGTGATCACCTGACTTGGGCAGCAAAGTGTGCCTTAAGATCCAGTTGATAGTAGGCAATCCTGACAACAGGTAATGTACAGATCCAAACTTATGTGTCTCTAGGGCAGCATCTGGGATCTCTCTGTACATGTGATCCATAGAGTTGTGGTCTTTCTTCTTCTTGGCATAGACATCCACGTCATCCTCATTCTCTTTTGGAGCATTTATCAACTCAGACCATTCTTCAACTGTTGATTGGTACCTAGTACCCTCAGACATCCAGACTATCTTCCCATCTGGGTAGAAACGAGCTGTGGAGTAAAACTGCATAATAAGCTCATCATTCCACTTTGTGAGCTTCTGACCCACAAAGTCATCAACTCCACAAGACTTGAAGCTGTCATAAACTCCTGGATAGTGCTCTTCATTTTTCTTGATGTAATCCCAGTCAACCCATCTCTTGTCACATACTATGGGCTTCTTGTCAAGCAACACTGTCTCATAGAAATCTTGTTGTTCCTTAATGTGGAACCTGTAGTCCACTGCAGTTCTTCTTGTGACAGCATAGGATCAGTCTGTCTCCAGAGTCTCAGACCTGCATCCTTCCTGAGCTTCATATCTTCTGCAACTAGATGAGCATCATTATGATCAGGAATCTTGGGGTTCAACTTTCTCAAGACAATTGAATCTTCATCTTCTTCTTCAGTATATTTAGGCACTGGGGCCTTGTTCTTCTCTTCAGCTAGAATACTCCTGGTATTCCTCTTAGGTGCAGACTTGGGCTTAGGAGCAGCAGCCTTGGGAGCATCTTTGGGCTTAGATGGATGTCGTGGTATTCTCACGGGGGGTGTTGCAAGACGACATATGCCACAAGGGCTTAGTGTGAGGGTAAGACTGCTGCTGATAGGCCCGGGAGCGGGTATGCGAGTAGCACGCGGTGGTTTACCCAGCTTCGGAGCTCTTCGGAGAGATAATACTCCTACTGCTGCATGTCTGAGTGTATCTGATATATCTAGTACAGAGTTGCTCCTGGAGCTGTATCTGGAAACAGTGCCACAGGCATCTGGTTTCGTATATGCATGTATGTGGTATGGTGGCCGTTGCTCTCGGCCAAATGGGTGTGCCTGGGCATGTATGCATGCGTGTGAGCATGTCTCAAAGTGGATTGATGGAGCTAGCTTTTATAGTGGTAGGCATGGGTGGTGGTAGCGTTGGTTGTAAGCTACCTTGGGTAGCTTACAAACCAAGCCATGTAGTGGCATGGCTTAGGCATGGTGCATGTCATGCTTGTCCCCTGGGGTACTTTATAAATCAGTACCCAGGGGACACGGTACATTGTAGATGATGTCGCAGTATGGCCGTCTCGTCGATGTCTTGTCGGTGTTGGGTCGGGCTGCGATCGGCAATGGCGGTCGGCGCGATCGGCACCGACTAGTCGGTCTAGATCGGTAGCCGACGGTCGGTCAAGCAGAAGCGGTGGACGGGAGCCGGCGAGGAGCGGTCGAGCGCTCGACCGAGGGCTTTGCTAGCCCCGATGTCTTGAAATATTGTCTTGCCGTCTTTGGGGTACCTGTGGTCAATTACTCCGACAATGGAGCAACCCCTGATCTTATAGCATCTCCCATCAGCTTTCGAGCTTTAGGTGCTGGTGCAGCAACCTCTTCCTCTTCTTCTTCAGAGTATCTCCTCATAGAGGGCTTGCCAAGCACTTTGGCAGTGGTAGTTCCGACTCTCTTGTTCTTCTTATTATCTTGGCCAGCAGCTTCATCATCAGACTCAATGGTGAACTTCATGGTTTCACCAGTGGCAACCTTCCTAGGTTTGGAAGTTGGAATTCTCCTGGCAGGTGCCTTCTTTTGCATTCCTAGCTTAGTGGATGCAGCTGTGCCATATACCTTCTTCAACACTTTCTTCTTTGAGGTGGCCTCATCCTCAACAGCCAAATAGTCCTCATCTTCAGAATCTGAGGTTTTCTTCTTTCTGGTCCTGGTGGCTGCCTTGGGCAAATTGCTGGGTGTGCTCCTGCTACCATCATCATAACTGCCAGAGGGACTAGTGCCCTCACTCATGTGAACTTGCTCCTCAGACTTGTTCTGACTGTCACTCTGATCTGACATGGTGCAAACTCTAATAGCAGACCCTCTGAATAGATGTAGAAGAGGTAGAGTAGATGAGCATCACAAAGCACAGAGGTTTTTGCAAAAAAATGAGTCAAAAACTTAGTTTTAGTTTTCCACACAAAGCATTTCGGAGCTACCGATTTGTAAACTTGGTGATACCGAAGCAACTTTTGGAACCTAAACTAGTGAACTCGGTCAGACCGAGTCATAGTTCGGTGGCACCAAGACTGCTAGGTTTCACAAAGAATCGAACTCCGTCACACTAATTTGCAATTCTCAGTCAGACCGAGAATCACATGTGCAATGGCCTGAGCCAAATCGGTGAGACCAATTTCTACAACTCGGTCGGTCCGAGATGAATTTGGCGGAAACCTAACCCTAAATTTTCAATCCAAGTCTAATCTATGGAGTAGTTTCGCTGGATAGGAAGATTTCAAACGTGGAAAGATTCATGGCAATGCAAGGTGCTAGGAATCGGAGTGAGGATAGCACAAAGTTTAAATCCATACCCTAGTTCGGCGATGGATTTTCTACGGCGACAACGGCAGAGCAGAATCCCATTGACGGCGGTGGAGACCAGCGGGGGGAGGTCGCTGGCGACAAGGAGGACGATCCGGGGACCCGAAGAGGCAGAGCAGGATATGCGCAGGCGAAGGTTTCGGAAAAGTTTCCAAATTTTGGCCTGGGGTATATATAGCCTGACTCTGTCGGTGTGACCGAGTGGAACAACTCGGTGGCACCAAGATGCATTATTGCAAGCAGTTACTGCAACTCGGTGTGACCAAAAAGTTCAAATCGGTTGCACCGAGATTGAAAACCTAGATCAACTTAGTGATCTCGGTATGACCAAGAAGGATGAATCGGTCAGACCAAAACGCACAAAGAGGTTTTGGAAGTTTAAGTCTATGACGAATCGGGGACTCCGAGTGCTCCTCACACAGAGTGGTTAGAATCGGACTTGATCAAACTTTGTGATGTAGCATGAATAGAGTTTGCGACAAGAAAAGCATAGATAGCTAGAGAAGGTTCTTAGGCATTCTTGTCCATCCACTTGGCAAAAGAAAGAGAAACCAAACAATCAAAACTACAAGTGGATATCCTCGAATGAGTAAAATATGCAACCAACATACTCACACAATAAAAGGGCAAATGAAATATGTCACAAAGCATGCACAAACACTTCTAGCATATATCAAGCAATTGGCGATGACTAGGTCATCTATATATGAGTATATTGACTTAGGAGTCAAATGAGAACATTTGATCATAAGTCATACTCATCGTTTAAGCACAAGTGGGGTTAACATTTTTACATAAAGCATTGTTGTGTTCACACCATTAGAGTTGCTTTGACTCAATTCTTTGAGTAAAGCTCCCCCTAGATGTGAGATCCCCCTTAAGAGGGATGAACTAACCTTGGGTTTTGTCGATGATGACTTCATGTAGGTGTTGAAGATGTGGATGCTCAATGTTGATGTAGATCATTTGGAGCAATCCTTTGGAATGAGTTGCACTTTCAATACCTACATGGGTTAGTCCCACAAGGAACAAACAAGGATATTCATAGACATAGAGTGATGCACACCCAAGATGATCTCCATGAAAGCATTATGTTACCTTGTCCCTTGTCTTACCAACAAGAGGGTTTGTGACTCCTTGAACTAGTGCAAGATGTGGAAGTTGATTGCACTTGTCCTCGCCAAAATGATAAGAGTGAAATATGTTGGCGGCGTCACGCTCAAGAACTCTCTAGTTCTTCTTATTCGGGATCCACATCATCTTGATGGGAATCCTTGGAGTTGTAGTCAAACTTGATGAAGTAGAACTTGATGTAGTCTTGGGAACCCACTTGACCAAGGCCTTAGGAGCTTCTTCAAATGCATCAATCTCCTTTTGAAGCTTGTCCTTGCCTTTTTGCTTGTGGTCTTGTGGTGGAAGTTCATCGTGAGCTTGTGTCCCTTTGAAAGAAGTAGGATCATACTTCTCTTGTTGAGGAACAAACTTTGTCTTGGGGTATTGATCTTCTTCCCACTCAACTCTATTGGCATTGAACTTTCGTTCAAACCAACACCTTGCTTCTTTCGGTGCCTTCCTTGCTTGCGTACAATTTCCTCGAATTGCTTACTCCCGGCATGGCTCTTGTAAACACCTTTCTCTATAATTCCCTTCAATAAGCTATTTTCTTGCTCAAGTGTAACTTGCTAAGAGAATCATCAGTGGAATCAAGAGAACTACTAGAAGCAACAACATTGGATTTAGCATGATTATTGTTACTACTAGAAGAAGAATCTTTCTTGTTCTTGTTACTAGACTTGACTTGAGGAATGTAACTAGATAAGAGTAAACGCTTGGCAATGTAAGAAGAACTTTTCTTGCGAAGATCATCATTGATTGCCTTTAAGAACTCATGCTCTTACTCAAGGTTGAGCTTTTCAAAGCGTAACTTCTCATGAGTGCTTAAAAGTTCTTGATGATCTCCTAAGATAGTTACATGAGCTAACTTAAGAGTGTCTAGTTCTTTAGTTAGGAGCTCAATCTTCTCCTTATCACTGCCATTCATTTTATCTTGATTAGCATGATTAATTGACGTTTCATCATAGTATTCATCACTAGAGTTGTCAACAAGTAAATCATCATCACCTAGCAAGTCATCTTCATCACTATTGAAATCAACATACTCGGGGTGTGATACCTTTGGGCCTTTAGCCATGAAGCATCTTCCAAGTCCTTCATTTGGTGAATCAAATATGTCGTAGGAGTTGTTTGACACAAGTGCTAGACCGGCAACACCTTCATCTTGAGTATATTTGGAGTCGGAGTGATAGCTTCTCTCGGAGTGATTGTCGGAGTCGGAGCCGGATACCCATTCACCAACATGAGCTTTATGTCTTCATTTTTTGTCGCTCCTTGATGACTTGTCCTTCCTTTCCGAATCCTTGCTTCTCCAGGATGTTCTTTCTTCATAACGATCATATCTACTCCTTCTATCTCTTGATGGTGATTCTTCTCTTTTACTTCTTCTTTTTGGACAATCTTCTCTTCTTTTGTAGGGTGCCGTACACTCATTGGAATAGTGTCCGGGTCTTCGACAATTGTAGCAATTACGCTCACGACTAGAAGATCTTTTGTCATTGTAGAACCTTGACTTGGAACTTCTTTCCTTACTTCTACTCTTGTAGAACTTGTTGAAGTTCTTCACCATTAGGCTCAATTCTTAATTGAAGGTTGGTTTCTCATGTGATGACGTGGGAGCTTCACATGAGGCATTGTAAGCACCACTTGACTTGTTGTGGAGCTCCTCCTTATCCTTGACTGACATCTCATGAGCAAGTGAGGAGGAAGAGCAAGAAGAGGTTGCTGCTCAAGCACGTCTTGCTAAGTCCCATAAACTGATGGGGGATGCCATCAAGTCTGGGGCAGCTCCTTCAAACCCCAAGACAGCCCCCAAAGCTCCATCTCAAGCTCCAAAGAGAAGCGCCAGGAACATACCTGCAACAGAGAAGAACAAGGCCCTCGTGCCTGGAGCTGCATAAGAAGTTGAAGCCCAAGTGCATAGGAAGCTCAAACCCAAGATTCAAGACCACAATGACAGTCACCCAGTTGCTGAAAACTTGAAAGAAAGAAAGGATGCTAGTCTTAGAAAATGGAGACAAGCAGATACATATGTTGTGAGGAGGAGGACTTCAGTGGACTACAAGTTCCACACCAAAGACCAACAAGATTTCTATGAGACAGTGTTGCTGGACAAGAAACCCATAGTGATATGAGGTGGGTGGACTAGAAATACATTGATGCAAATGATGATCATTTCCCAGGAGTGCATGAAAGCTTCAAGTCAAATGGTGTTAATCACTTTGTTGGTCAGAAGCTAACCAAGTGGAATGATGAGCTAATAATGCAATTCTACTTAACAACTCACTTCTATCTAGATGGAAGGATTGTGTGGATGATAGAAGGTCAGAGGCACCAATCTACAATTGAAGAATGGGCTAAGCTCATAAATGCACCTGAAGAAGAGGAGAATGACATAGATGATTAAGCTTTGAAGAATAAAGATCATAACTCCATGGCCAATACGTATAAGGAAATTCCAGATAAGGCCTTAGAGACACATAAGTTTGGGTCAGTCTACTACATGTTGTCTGGTTTGGCCACCATAAACACCATCTTGAGGCACACTATGTTGCCCAAATCTGGAGACCACAGGATGATCAGAGGCCACTCCATCAACTTGTTATAGTTATTTGATGTTATGCCACAGAAATTCAAGGTAATAAGCTTGATTGTAGAGACAATTAAGAGGACATGAGCTGACCAAAAGAGATCATGTGGGTATGCTCCACACATCCAATAGCTAATCAATTCCAAGATGAAGCCAGGAGTATATCTGTTCAATAAAGAACATCTTCCTTTGTTGCTGACTTTGAGGACAACATAGTTGTCATGGATGCTGAAGATCCCACTTCAGTTGCAGCTCATGAGAAGAAGGAGAAAGCCAGAGCAGAAAAAGCAGCAAAGATGCCAAGTGCACCAAAAGCTTCAGAAGTCTTTTTCAAGTAAAAGCAAGACCAACTTGGATTTCTGATTCAAGTAACCTTGAGGATTGACAAAGGACTGGTGTAGGATCGAAAGTATGTCTAGAGGGGGGGTGATTACACTACTTGACCAAATAAAAATCTAGCCTTTTCCCAATTTTAGTTCTTGGCAGATTTTAGGAACTTAGCACAAGTCAAGCAATCAAACTACACATGCAATTCTAAGAGTATAGCAGCGGAATGTAAAAAAATTGCATATGAAGGTAAATGGGAGGAGTTTGAGAAGGCAAACGCAATTGGAGACACATATGTTATTGTCGTGGTTCCGATAGGTGGTGCTATCGTACATCCACGTTGATGGAGACTTCAACCCACGAAGGATAACGGTGGCGCGAGTTCACGGAGGGCTCCACCCACGAAGGGTCTACGAAGAAGCAACCTTGTCTATCCCACCATGGCCGTCGCCCACGAAGGACTTACCTCACTAGGGTAGATCTTCACGAAGTAGGCGATCTCCTTGCCCTTACAAACTCCTTGGTTCAACTCCACAATCTTGTTGGAGGCTCCCAAGTGACACCTAGCCAATCTAGGAGACAACACTCTCCAAGAAGTAACAAATGGTGTGTTGATGATGAACTCCTTGCTCTTGTGCTTCAAATGATAGTCTCCCGAACACTCAACTCTCTCACAGGATTTGGATTTGGTGGAAAGAAGGTTTGAGTGGAAAGCAACTTGGGGAAGGCTAGAGATCAAGATTCATATGGTAGGAATGGAATATCTTCGCCTCAACACAAGTGTAGGTGGTTCTCTCTCAGAAAATGTATGTTGGAAGTGTAGGCATGTTCTGATGGCTCTCTCCACGAGTGAAGAGTGGGTGGAAGGGTATATATAGCCTCCACACAAAATCTAACTGTTACACACAATTTAACAATATCGGTGGGACCGAATCGTGAAACTCGGTCGGACCGATTTAGCAAATGATGTGACCGTTAGGATTTTCGGTGGGACCGACATGCAACTCGGTGGGACCGATATGGTTAGGGTTAGGGCATAACGTAATCTCGGTGAGACCGATTTTGGTAATAGACACACAGAGGGTTGGTCAGGAAAACTTGGTGGGACCGATTCGCTCATCTCGGTTTGACCGAAACATTACGAAAGAGAAACAGAGAGTTTGCATTGCAAACTCGGTGGGACCGATCTCTCATATCGGTTTGACCGAAATGTTATGAAGGGAAACAAAGAGATTGCAATCCCATCTCGGTGAGACCGAGATCCCTATCGGTGAGACCGATTTGCCTAGGGTTTGTGGCAGTGGCTATGACATCTTAACTCGGTGGCGCCGGATAGAAAGAATCGGTGGGGCCGAGTTTGACTTTTGGTTTGGCTCATATGTGGATGTCAGAAAGTAGTTGAGGGCTTTGGAGCATATCACTAAGCATTTTGATCAAGAAAGCCATTAAGCAACACCTCATCCCTCCTTAATAGCATTGGCTTTTCATATAGACTCAATGTGATCTTGGATCACTAAAATAGAAAATGTAGAGTCTTGCGCTTTGAGCTTGAGCCAATCCTTTTGTCCTTAGCATTTTGAGGGATCCACTTTTCTCATCCATGCCATGCCAATCATTGAGCTTTCCTGAAATACTTATCTTGAAATAGCATTAGATCAATGAGATATATGTTGTTTGGAATTGCCAAAACCACCCAGGGATAGTTGCACTTTCAACTGGCCACCCTGACTCAGAACCAGGAGAGCTTGGAGAGGATCATCGAGACAAAATTCTATGATCTGGACTTGAAAGTGACTGAGATATAGATAGCTGCTGAAGAACTCTAAGAAGAAGCACACGACAGGAAGGGAAAAGCTACTACACAGGTGTTCCACAGAGTGCCTAGGGCACAAAGGTCTGCAGCAGTGCTAGTGACAGATACTAGAGCTATAACTTCAGCACCTGCAGCCACAGCTCCCACAGCTCATGTTGCCCCTCCAGTGGCAACCCCTCTAGCTCCAACATCATCTACAGATGCTTTGGTCCTTGGAGTCATCTCAACACCTCTTTCCGAAGATCAAGCCTAGAGAGTCGCATAGCATTATGCATTTTCAAGCTTTTTGGTAACTTGTTGCCAAAGGGGGAGAAAGTGTATAGATCATAGGCTTTAGAGAGAGAGAGAGAGAGAGAGAGAGAGAGCTTTGCTTCTTTTGCTACTCATTTGCTTTGTTTGCTTTGTTTGCTTTTGAGATACATTATGTCTATGTGTGTGAGATACTTTGTATGATTATGTGCTTGATCATATCATACTTTATGCTTATGCTTGAATGATGACATTATCTATCTCTTGTATGATCATTCACTTTGCCTTGGTGATGAGTGCTTGTTTTTATCTATTATCAATTTGAGCGGTCCACCAAGATGTATGTGACATGGAAGAGTAACCCGTGATCCTAACAGATTGTGCATTTGCAGTCCAAATAAAATTTTAAAAATGCACAAATTTAGGGGGAGCTCTTACTTATCACGTACCTCTCTGTAACACCCCGGATTCGATGCGCCAGGTGTCCGCCAGTTATTCGCCGCCATTGCCATGTCATTTTGCTTGTGTGTTGCATATTGACATGTCATCATGTGCATTTCATTTTGCATACATGTTCGTTTCATGCATCCGAGCATTTTCCCCGTTGTCCATTTTGCAATCTGGTACTCCTATGTCCTCCGGCGTCCCCTTCTTGTCTGCTGTTGTGAGCGGGTGTTAAACATTCTCGGAATGGACCAAGGTTTGCCAAGCGGCCTTGGTATAGCACAGGTAGACCGCCTGTCAAGTTTCGTGCCATTTGGAGGTAGTTTGATACTCCAACGGTTAACCGGGTAACCGCAAAGGCCTCGTTTGTTTGCAGCCCAACACCCCCACCAAAGTGGCCCAAAACCCATCCTAACCCCCTCTATGCTCTCGGTCGTTCGATCACGATCGTGTGGCCGAAAACCGCTCCTCATTTGGACTCTCCTAGCTCCCTCTACCTATATATATGGGATCTTCCCCAAAATCCCGCAGTCCAAACCCTAGAAATTCCCCTCGTGCCGCCGGACATTTCTTCCGCGCTGCGCCGGACAAGTCCGCCGCCGACGCCCCAGCCAATCGCCGCCCGCCACATGTCACCGCTGCTGATCCCACCGCCGCCGCCGGCCCAGATCCGCCCGCCTGGTCGAACTGGCCACGCTGGTCTGGCCGCCGTCGCCGCGCCTCCAGGCCGCTTCGCCGCGCGAACTCCCCATGCCGGTGCCACGCCGCCGACCCTCGGCCTCCCTGCTGCGCCGCCCCGAGGCACCCTCGCAACTCACAGGCCTCCCGTCGCTGTGCTCCGCCAGATGCCGCGATCCCGCGCGCCGCGCCCGCCATCCGCCCAGGCGGCGTCCACGTCCCTCCGCCGCCCGTCCGCGGCAGCCGCCGCCCTCGGCCGCCGCCCTCGGTCGGGTCGCGCCGCCGCCCGTGCCGCCGGTGATCAAGCCGCCGCTTGCCGGCCGCCTCCTCGCCTCGCCGGAGCCGAGCTCGCCGGAGCTCTACTCCGGTCCGGCGGGTGGGATCAGATCCACCCATCCCCAGATCCAAACGCCCTCGCCCCGCCCGGATCTCCTCGTCCCGGGTCCTCCTCGTCCCGTTTCTGGAGGGTAAAATCCACAGTCCCCAGATCTGCATATTTTCATGCCATGTTCATCGCATCATATCTTGTTGCATACTGCTCCGTGTCATGCGTGTAATATGTCAAATTGTTCGCCTCGACGAGTACTTCATTTCATTCCATTGCATCATGTTCATTTGAGTCCATCTTGATGCCTGAATCATAGTTGCTAGAGTGCTATATAATGTTATCTGCTGTCTGTTAACAGAACATGCTCATTTGTCATTTTCGCCATGTTTGATGTGTGCATCCTATGAGGTTGATGTCTACTTGTGTTTTAAACTATGTCATGCCATCTTCACAGTGGTGCCATCCATGTATTTTTGTGAGTTGTGTGCTAAGTGCATCCAGCTTATTAAGGAGGGTACTTGCTGTTGCTGTTTTGCTAGGCTGATTCTGTTATATTTTGTTGCTATGTAAACCTGCTGCTACAAGTCATTCTATGCATAATCTGGAGATGTTCACTAAGGATGTTTTGTTATACATGTCATGCTCTATCCATTCATGCCCCTGGTTGCATTTATAGCCTGCTGTCGATTGTTGTTATCTTTCTCCAAAGTTGCTAAATAATGTTGCTGTCAGCCTGTTAACATGAAGTTCAGTTTGCCATGTGTTTTTGCTAGTGATCCATGCACCCTATGAACTTGCTCTTGCCATGCTTAGCTTCATAAACATGTATTCTTACTGTTGGTTGCCTTTCCATGCCATGTGTTGCTCTGTGGTGAGTGGTTCAGGCTCACCAACATGCCTACTTATTGTTGTTCCTGCCATGTATGAATCTGTCATATCTTTTGCCATGTTTACACGGGTGCCATCATATCTTCTGATCCTTTTTGGCTCATGGTCAGTAAGGGACTTTTGTTCTATGCTATTAGTAGATTCATGCCATGCCTTTGTTTGCCATGATAAGTTCCTGTAACATGTTGTTTGATAGCTCTAAACATTGCAACCTGATGTTATTTCCTGATAAGTCTGAAACTGTTATAATTTGCAATCTTACCATGTCCTTTTGAGCATGTTCTAGTAGCTTCTGGAGATAGCTCAGTGTTCATGTTTTGTCATGCTTTACCTGTACTTCATGCCCATGCCTTTTTTTCACGTTGGCATGCTGTAGCATATTTTTTTGATGCTTGCAATATGCCTAGTTGCTGTTTTGGACAGATTGTTGTTATGACATGTATAGAGTGTATGTGTTGAACCGTTGCTCCGTTTTGGGTGTGCTCTATACGAAACTTGCTTGTTTTTGCATGTAGCTTCATATGGTCATGTTGGATCCTTGCTTTGAGGTGTTTGCTTGATGTTTGGATGCATTTTGCATCAATGCCATGCTTATCTTGTTTTGCTCATATCTTCTAGGCCGTAGCTCCGAATCAAATGAACTTTATATGTAACTTGACTAGAATCTCATCATCTTGGTGCATCTTAAATTGCTGTTTAACAAATTGAACATAAGGTTTATTCAGTTCTGGACCAACTTTGAAACTTGCATATGAGGACTTACCGAATTTGTTATATGTTGTTTCCGGCCTCATTTGAACTTGCCTTGATGTGTTGTTCTTGTTTGCATCGTCTCTTGCCATGAGTAGCTTCATGTAGATTTGTCATGCATCATGCTTGTTGTGCATCATGTCTTGTCTATGTGTGGTGTGTTTACCATGTTGTGTGCTTCTTCTTGATAGTTCCCGTTTTCGTTGCGATCGTGAGGATTCGCTTCGCTCACGCTTGGTTAAATCTTCGTGGCTTCATCTTCTTCATGGACTCGTTCTTCTTCCTAGCGGGATTTCATGCAAGATAACCGCTACCCTGGATCTCACTACTATCATTGCTATGCTAGTTGCTTCGTTCTATCGCTTTGCTGTGCTACCTATCACTTGTTCTTCAGGCCTCCCAAATTGCCATGAACCTCTAACCTTTGACACCCTTCCTAGCAAACCGTTGTTTGGCTATGTTACCGCTTTGCTCAGCCCCTCTTATAGCGTTGTTAGTTGCAGGTGAAGTTGAAGATTGCTCCATGGTGGACATGATTATGTTGGGATATCACAATATCTCTTATATTATTAATGCATCTATATATTTGGTAAAGGGTGGAAGGCTCGGCCTTATGTCTGGTGTTTTGTTCCACTCTTTCCGCCCTAGTTTCCGTCATACCGGTGTTATGTTCCCGGATTTTGCGTTCCTAACGCGGTCGGGTGATTTATGGGACCCCGTTGACAGTTCGCTTTGAATAAAACTCCTCCAGCAAGGCCCAGCCTTGGTTTTACCATTTGCCTCACCACCACCTACCTTTCCCTTGGGAGTAATTAACCCAAGGGTCATCTTTATTTTAGCCCCCCTCCCCCGGGCCAATGCTTGTCTAAGTGTTGGTCCAAACCGAGCGATGTTCGGCGCCCCCTGGGCAACCAGGGTCTATGGCAACCCGACGTCTTGCTCATCCGGTGTGCCCTAAGAACGAGATATGTGCAGCTCCTATCGGGATTTGTCGGCACAGCGGGCGGCTTTGCTGGTCTTGTTTTACCATTTCGAAATGTCTTGTAAACCAGGATTCCGAGGCTGATCGGGTCTTCCTGGGAGAAGGAATATCCTTCGTTGATCGCGAGAGCTTATCATGGGCTAAGTTGGGATACCCCTGCATGGTATTATCTTTCGAAAGTCGTGCCCGTGGTTATGTGGTAGATGGGAATTTGTTAATGTTCGGTTGTAGATAACTTGACACCAGATCCGAATTAAAACGCATCAACCGCGTGTGTAGCCGTGATGGTCTCTTCTCAGCGGAGTCCCGGAAGTGAACACGGTTTCTATGTTATGATTGACGTAAGTAGGAGTTCAGGATCACTTCTTGATCATTGCTAGCTTCACGACCATTCTTTTGCTTCTCTTCTCGCTCTTATTTGCGTATGTTAGCCACCATACTTGCTTAGCCGCTGCGGCAACCTCACCACTTTACCCCTTCCTTTCCCATTAAGCTTTGCTAGTCTTGATACCCATGGTAATGGGATTGCTGAGTCCTCGTGGCTCACAGATTACTACAACAACAGTTGCAGTACACAGTTATCTGACGATCTTGACGCGAAAAGCGATGTTTGCTTGTTTTGGAGTTCTTCTTCTGCTTCTTCTTTGATCAGGGGATAGGTTCCAGGACGGCAGCCTGGGCTAGCAGGGTGGATGTCGTTTGAGTTTCTGTTTGTGTTTCATCCGTAGTCGGATGGTGCTCTTATGTAAGATGATGTTGTATTCGTGTGGCATTGTATGCCTTTTGTATGTATCCCCATCTATTATGTAATGTTGATGTAATGATATCCAGCTTGCAAAAGCGTTTCAATATGCAGGTCTATCCTTGGTGGGACCTTCGAGTTCCTTTTGGATAGGGTCGCATATTGGGCGTGACACTCTCAAAGCGACAATGTAATTCATTCTTATAATCATTTGTCAAAGCTTTGATCTATTTGTTTTCATCAATTACCAAAAAGGGGGAGATTGAAAGTGCAAAAATTCCCTAGGTGGTTTTGGTAATTCTTAACAACATATAGTTCATTGAACTAATATTATTTCAAGATGATCATTTCAAAAGTTCAATGATTGGCATGGCATGGACTAGAGATGTGGACCACTCAATATGCAAAGGACATATATTGGCAACAAGCTCAAGACTCTACATTTTCATTTTAGTGATCCAAGATCAAGTTGAGTCCATAGGAAAGCCAATACTATTAAAAGGGGATGAGGTGTTTCTTAATGGCTTACATGCTGAAAATGCTTAGTCATATGCTCCAAAACCCTCAACCACGTTCTCAATTCCACATATGTCCTAAACCTAAAAGTCAAATTCGGCCCCACCGATTTGATCTATCCGGCGCCACCGAGTTTCATTTGACATAGCCACTGCCTCAAACCCCAGTTACTTCGGTCTCACCGATAGGGATCTCGGTCTCACCGAGATCCCTGCAAACTCTCTGTTTCCTTTTTGTAACACTTCGGTCTCACCGAAATGAGCGAATCGGTCCCACCGAGTCTGCGTTGCAAACTCCATGTTTCCTTTTCGTAACACTTCGGTCCCATCGAAGTGAGCGAATCGGTCCAACCGAGTTTGCCTGACCAACCCTCTGTGTACCTATTGCTGAAATCGGTCAAACCAAGTTTATGCGATCGGTCACACCGAGAATACGTTATGCCCTATCCCTAGGATATCGGTCCCCCCGAGATGACTATATCGGTCCCACCGAAAACTCTAGAGTTCATATTTTTACCTGGATTGGCTGACCGAGTTTGCTGATTTGGTCCCACCGAGTTTGGGAATCTTTGTGTAATGTTTAGATTTTGTGTGGAGGCTATATATACCCCTCCACCCATTCCTCATTCATGAGAAGAGCTATCAGAACATACCTACACTTTCACTACTCAGTTTCTAAGAGAGAACAACCTACTCATGTGTTGAGACCAAGATATTCCAATCCTACCATATGAATCTTGATCTATAGCCTTCCCCAAGTTGATTTCCACTCAAATCATCTTTCCACCATAGCCAAATCTGTGTGAGAGAGTTGAGTGTTGGAGAGACTATCATTTGAAGCACACGAGCAAGGAGTTCATCGACAACACACCATCTATTATCTTTTGGAGAGTGGTGTCTCCTAGATTGGTCAAGATTGTGGAGTTGAACTAAGGAGTTTGTAAGGGCAAGGAGGTCGCCTACTTCATGAAGATCTGCCCTAGTGAGGCAAGTCCTTCATGCGTGATGGCCATGATGGGATACAGAAGGTTGCTCCTTCGTGCGCCCTTCGTGGGTGGAGCCCTCCGTGGACTCGCGTAGCCGTTAGCCTCCATGGGTTGAAGTCTCCATCAACGTGGATGTACGATAGCACCACCTATTGGAACCACGCCAAAAATCTCCGTGTCAACACTGCTTTTGCTCCCTCCAAACTGCCCCCAGTTACTTTCTTGCAAGTTGCATGCTTTACTCTCCACTGCCTATATACTCTTTGCATGCTTGCTTGAATTGTATTGAGATTGCTTGACTTGTGCTAAGTTGCTAAAATCTGCCAAGAACTAAAATTGGGAAAAGGTTAAGTTTTTATTTGGTAAAGTAGTCTAATCCCCCCCCTCTAGACATACTTTCGATCCTACACCAACGCAAACATGGCTCCAATGAGGAGGTTCACCGCTGAAGAGAAGGGCAAGGCCCCCAAGGAGGGACCAGAGGCGCTGCCGCTGAAGAGGGGGCGCGGCCGCCGTCGCAAGTTCACGATGACGCCGACGACGATTTCCCCAAGGCGCGAGCGCACCCCCCAAAGGGATCCGCATTGCCTCCAGCGGCCGCGCGAAGGGTCCCTCTCATGGAAATGGCCTCAAAAGCCGTGGCGGCCATGGCCAGGGTGAAAAGCAAACAACGTCCGTCCAGCCACCACGCCCTCGAACCCACACGGCCGACACGGACCAAGAGTTTGTTGTGTGGGTGGAGAGGTCGGAGGGCACCTGGCTCCAACTTCCGCGCTTCATCGAGGAGGCGTTGCCAGCCGACGAACCCGCTAGCCTATGGCTCCAGGCCGACGGCTACTGTAGTAAGGCCTCGTGGGTGGAGATCGAGATCACCCCCACGGGCAACGCATTTCTGAACTGCGGGTGGTAGACCTTCGCCCATGCCGGCGGCCTGCAGGGGAGATGTACCCTCCTCCTTAAGTATGACGGGACGGCGGCGCTCCTCGTCAAGGTCATCTGGGAGGACGGTAGTCACTTGGGTTGATTCCCCGAGGACGACGGCAATGACAGTGAACATCCCTCTGACGACGATGATGAATATCGTGGCGACGGCGTCCTCCATGATGAATTTGCCCTTGGCAACGGTCGCGGCACCGCCGGAAGCAGCGATGCCTCTCCCGAGGGGAGCTCGAGTGACGACGACTACGACGAGCTGCCACGTCGCCATGCTCAGACTAAGGAGAAAGCCGAGCCCCCGCACCATCGTGCTCCTGCCCTGGAGGATGCCGAGCTGCCACGTCGCAGCCCATGTCAAGGACGAGGAGGACTCCGACTGAGCATGCGCGGCATTGGAGTGAGGCCTCAGGAGCAGCGGTCCTCGGGAGGCCGCTTCTTGTTTTTTTGTTTCCTGCACTTAAGAATCATGAAGAGCCCCCTAGGGGCGTGTAATGAATCGTGGCGCCTGCGCCTTTATGTCAGTGTTTCCTGTTCATGTTCTAGTACTTATATTGCTACTAATCGAAAGTTCCTACTTGGCGCGATTTAGAATAACTTAGCTTGGTGCGCTCATGACCAGTGGTGGGCTGCTGTGTCGCGGGGCGCGTTTCTCCAGAGCCTTGATCATAGGTATGCCCCTGGGGTCCCGAGGAGGCTCCCTCCTTACAGACCAGGTCGCTCTGGGGCCTCGAGTGGCTTATGAGATTACAGAGCCTCAAGAGATGAAAAGAGCACTTGATGTGGGGTTCCTCAATAATGAGCCAGACCGCGGCTGCTTTTTCTCGGGTCGCCCTTCCTTGACGCCACCACGCGTCCAGAGCCACTTAGCGAGGGGCGATCATCGCTAGTATGCCGGGTCATGATGCCCAACAAGGCCAGGAGATAAGCGCTCCTAAAGCCGGGACCGAAAGCGGTACGCGCCCGTTGGCTTGCCTGAGAGCGTCGCGCGAGGATTCGGACACCAATGCCTTGGCGAGGTGTGCGTGCAGGCGGACCCGCAGCCATTATGGCCTTGGGCTAGCCTCAGCATAACACCATGCTCAGCCCCTGCTCGCTGGACATGCAGGGGGAAGCAACGGGCGAGCGCCCTTTCCTCCAAAAACGAGATTCAAGGAGAGAAAGTCCCACCCCTTTTCAAATAAATATGCGAGAACTTCAAATTTCATTCTAGGAAGTGGCAAGTTGGTTACAGGAGCAAGCAAAAGAGAAAGTCACGTCGGGCAACTATCCTAGTCTTCCCACCAACACAGAGCATGGGGCTTCCACTAGGCGTGGGCATAGTCGTTGTAAGACCGTGTTGTCCCGCAGTGCGAAGCATGAGGCTTCCACATGGGCATGGGTGGGAGCCCCCGCGGGGCCGAGGGGCGGCGTACCGGGAGACTCCAGGGCATGTACAACCCCACTCATTATTACGTGAGAGTGTCACGGGTAGAACTTGCGGAGATGCTGGATGTTCCAAGCATTCTGGATGGGGACCCCTTCTTGCGTCTCCAGGCATGTGGTGTCAGGCCTGGGACACGGGAAATCCTGAACGGGCTCTCCCGCATGGGTGAGAGCCTGTGGAGGCCTTCCCTGGAGAGGACCTGCCTCCGGACGAGGTCTCCAAACTCGAGGGTTTGGGAGCAGACGCTGTGCAAGTGCCTGTTGGTATCTCGCGGCACAGAGCGAGGCTTGGCGATGGGCTTCCTCCCCAAGCATGAGGTATGTTCCCTGCAAGGCATCCCGATGCGCCTCATCAAATGCCAGGACCCGAGGGGAGCAGATCCTGACCTCGTGTGGGAAGAACGCCTCAGCCCCATAGAGGAGGAAGAGCGGGGTCTCGCTGGTGGCTTAGTCACAGTGGTGCAGATAGACCACAACACGGACTGAAGCTCGCCGAGCCAACCCCTGTCGCAAGCCTCAAGCTTCTTCTTGAAGCTCCGTTTCTTGAGGCCCCTCAGGACCTCCGCGTTGGCATGCTCATCCTGGCCCTTGTTCCGTGGGTGCACCATCGAAGCGTAACATATCTGTGATCCAAGGTTAGCACAATATGTCCTAAAGAGGTTGCTTGTGAATTGAGAGCCATTGTCAGTAATGATACGGTTGGGGACTCTGGAGCGGCTCACACGGCCCTTGATGAACTTGATGGCCGAGCCGGCGGGAAAGGTGCGCACGGGCTCCACCTCCGCCCACTTGGTGAATTTGTCGATGGTGATGTAGAGGTAGCGGTAACCATCGGCCGTCCGAGGAAACAGGCCCAGGATATCTAGCCCCCAGACCGCGAAGGGCCATGAGAGCGGGATGGTATGGAGACCTTGCGCGGGTTGGTGAATCTGCTTGGCGTGGAACTGGCAGGCCTCGCAGGATCGCACCAACTCAGTGGCGTCATGGAGCGCCATGAGCTATTAGAACCCGCTGCAGAACACTTTTCCCACGAGGGTGTGTGATGAGGAATGGTGTCCGCAGTGTTGGGGAACGTAGTAATTTCAAAAAAATTCCTACGCACACGCAAGATCATGGTGATCGCATAGCAACGAGAGGGGAGAGTGTTCGTCCACGCACTCTCGTGGTATAAGCGAAGCGTTAGCACAACGCGGTTGATGTAGTCGTACGTCTTCACCATCCGACCGATCCAAACACCGAACGTACGGAGCCTCCGAGTTCAGCACACGTTCAGCTCGATGACGATCTCCGGCCTCCGATCCAGCCGAGCTCCGGGGATGAGTTCCGTCAGCACGACGGCGTGGTGACGATGTTGATGTTCTACCGGCGCAGGGCTTCGCCTAAACTCCACGACGATATGACCGAGGTGGAATATGGTGGAAGGGGGCACCGCACACGGCTAAGGAACGATCCGTAGATCAACTTATGTGTCTTTGGGGTGCCCCCGCCCCCATATATAAAGGAGGGAGGGAGGAGTAGGCCGGCCCTAGGAGGGGCGCGCCATGGGGAGTCCTACTCCCACCGGGAGTAGGATTCCCCCTTTCCTAGTCCAACTAGGAATCCTTCCATGTAGTAGGAGTAGGAGACAAGGAAGGGGAAGAGAGAAGGGAAGGAAGGAGGGGGTGCGGCCTGCCCTACGCAGCCCCTCTCTCTTTCCCGTATGGCCCAATAAGGCCCAATACTTCTCCCCGGCGAATTCCCGTAACTCTCCGGTACTCCGAAAAATACCCGAATCACTCCGAACCTTTCCGAACTCCGAATATAGTCGTCCAATATATCGATCTTTACGCCTCGACCATTTCGAGACTCCTCGTCATGTCCCCGATCTCATCCGGGACTCCGAACTCCTTCGGTACATCAAAACTCATAAACTCAAAATATAAGCTGTCGCCGAAACCTTAAGCGTGCGGACCCTACGGGTTCGAGAAATATGTAGACATGACCTAGAACTATTCTTGGTCAATAACCAATAGCGGGACCTGGATGCCCATATTGGCTCCTACATATTCTACGAAGATCTTTATCGGTCAAACCGCATAACAACATACGTTGTTCCCTTTGTCATCGGTATGTTACTTGCCCAAGATTCGATCGTCGGTATCCAATACCTAGTTCAATCTCGTCACCGGCAAGTCTCTTTACTCGTTCTGCAATACATCATCTCATAACCAACTGATTAGTTACAGTGCTTGCAAGGCTTAGGTGATGAGTATTACCGGGAGGGCCCAGAGATACCTCTCCGACAATCGGAGTGACAAAACCTAATCTCGAAATACGCCAACTCAACATGTACCTTCGGAGACACCTGTAGTACTCCTTTATAATCACCCAGTTACGTTGTGACGTTTGGTAGTACCAAAGTGTTCCTCCGTAAACGGAGTTGCATAATCTCATAGTTACAGGAACATGTATAAGTCATGAAGAAAGCAATAGCAACATACTAAACGATCAAGTGCTAAGCTAACGGAATGGGTCAAGTCAATCACATCATTCTCCTACTGATGTGATCCTGTTAATCAAATGACAACTCTTTTGTCCATGGCTAGGAAACATAACCATCTCTGATAAACGAGCTAGTCAAGTAGAGGCATACTAGTAACACTATGTTTGTCTATGTAATCACACATGTATTATGTTTCCGGTTAATACAATTCTAGCATGAATAATAAACATTTATCATGAAATAAGGAAATAAATAATAACTTTATTATTGCCTCTAGGGCATATTTCCTTCACGCAGTCCCCACCGTGAATGTCGGCCAACAGCTCGTGCCCCTGTTCTTCGGATATGCATCGCAGTGAGACGTCATTGGGGTGTCTTCGGCACATCTCACTATCCTACGAGTACTAAGCAGTAGCCTGGCGAGCCACGCATCCTGCGTCCTCCTCTTTCTCTGGTAAGGTGCCGCGGAGCAAGTACGCCTTGAACTCCTTGGTCCAGCAGCCTTTCTATGGTTCTAGCGCCAGTAATAGGCAAGCTCCTACGGTCGGGCCACAGGCCAGGGCGCCCGAAGACGAGGTCGGGGGAAGCTCTTCTCGGAGCAGCCCTAGGCCTACGGCAGGGAGTGCCGTTGATGGCTTGAAAAGTCTTTCCTAGAAGATGTCAGGCCTTTGGGGCTCACAGCGAGATGCCCTCTTGGTGATGTCGTCTACTTCCTTATTCGTGCCACGCAGGACGTGCTGCAATTCCAAGCTCAAGAAGCACTTTTCAATTTTACTTACCTCTTCCAGGTATGCCTCCATGTGCTCATCCTTTGGTTTGTATTCCTCGATCTCTTCTTGTGGGAGTCGCCCTTGATGGTGAGACGCTTGACCCCCAGGGCGGTGGTGGCTCTAAGGCCGACAATTAGGCCCTCGTATTCCGCAATGTTGTTGGGGACCTTCTTGACGTGCTGAAAGCAAAGCTGCACGACATAGTAGAGCTTGTCCTTGGTCGGCGAGATGAGTACGGCCCTAACCCCCGCCCCCCCGCTGTGCGAAGGCACCATCAAAGTGCATGACCCAGCCCTCGGGCACCTCGTCACCTGGTGTGAGAGATTGGCCCTCGTCCAGCCCCTGATCGGGAGCGTCCGTCCATTCCGCCATGAAATCAGCGAGGGCCGCACCCTTGATGACCCTGGTGATGCTGAACTCCAGCTAGAAGGCATGCAACTCGATGTTCCACTCTGCAACCCTTCCAGCAGCGTTGGTGTGCTAGGTAGGGGTCGAACCTATGGCCTTCCGCTGAGCCCCTGGTCACCCTCGAGAAGGGTTTGGTGGGTGCGAGCTAGTCATGAGGCACCTGGAGCATGTTGAAGGTCTCTAACGAGAGGATGTTGAGGCCGGCGCCGCTGTTGATGAGGGTCTTGGTGACCGCAACATTGCTGACGGTGGGCGTGCACGGCATGGGTAGCGCACCTGTAGCGACTGCCGTCCTTGGATGATCCTTGGAGTTGAAGGTGATGTCGGTCTCAGGCCTTGCGTAACCCCGCAGGGCCTCGTGACGCGGCTGAATTCCGCATGCCCAGCAGAAAAATTACTTGACGTGGTGGCCAGAGGCAGGCGCTTGCGACCCGCCAATGATGCATGCAACTGCGTGGGGTGCCAGCGCCGCAAAGCATGCGACGAACTAGCCAAGGAGCTCGTTCCAAGAAGAGCAAGGCACCCGGGAGGCCCGCGGAGTCAAGACAAAGGGACCTCCATGAGAGCTAGGGGGAGCCAGTTTGCCATAACTGTGTCATCGCCGCCCGCCGCTTGGATGGCCTGAACGTATAGCTGGAGGAACTCCTCAGGGTCCACAGTGCCATCATACCGTGGGGGTAGCACTGGCCTGAACTTTGTGGCACACCACACCCGTCGCTGGCTGGGGGTGAAAGTCGGGTAGCCCGCAGCGCTCCCATAGGCTTTGTGCGGCCAAACCGGCAGGACATCGTCCATCATGGAAATGGCAAGGTGAGGGCAGAGCATGGTCAGTGAAGAGGCAGAAATTCGACACGCCCCTACCTGGAGCGCCAAATATCGGATTCAGAGCTCCGCAGACCCAAGAAGGTTTGAACTCTAGGGCGTGTGCGAAGATCTCGACGAGCTCAAATTTCAAGCTTGCCACCCCATGGCCTAGCCTTGTCGAGTTCATGTGGGTGGGGAAGAAAATGGATACAGTCGTTTACCCAGGTTCGGGCCACCTTGTGGTGTAAAACCCTACTCCTACTTTCTCGTGGATTGGCCTCACGAGGGGGCTGAGGATGAACTAGTACAGTGGATGACCAACCTCATGAGGGCTCGAGTAGCATGTGTGTGGAGTCGATGTACTCTCAATCCGTCTTGGGATCACTTCTATGGTGATGGCTAGCCTATACTTATAGTGGCCATGATCCTCTTCCTCGAAAACTCAGGCGGGAAGGGATCCCACAATAGCCAATTTGAAAGGGGACACGAAATACATCTAATCCTAATGAAAGGTGGTCTTTGCCTGCAAAGCTTCTGATCGTGACGCAGCAGTGGGCTTGGTAATGACTGATAACCCACAAGTGTAGGGGATCGCAACAGCTTTCAAGGGTAAAGTATTCAACCCAAATTTATTGATTGGACACAAGGGGAGCCAAAGAATATTCTTCAGTATTATCAGTTGAGTTGTCAATTCAACAACACCTGGATAACTTAATATTTGCAGCAAAGTATTTAGTAGGAAAGTAATATGATAATAAAGGTAACGGTAGCAAAAGTAATGTTTTTGGGTATTGTAGTGATTATAACAATAGCAACGGAAAAGTAAATAAGCTAAACACAAGATGTGAAAAGCTCATAGGCAATGGATTAGTGATGGATAATTATGCCGGATGTGGTTCCTCATGTAATAGCTATAACATAGGGTGACACAGAACTAGCTCCAGTTCATTAATGTAATGTAGGCATGTATTCCGTAAATAGTCATACGTGCTTATGGAAAAGAACTTGCATGACATCTTTTGTCCTACCCTCCCGTGGCAGCGGGGTCCTAGCGGAAACTAAGGGATATTAAGGCCTCCTTTTAATAGAGAACCGGAACAAAGCATTAGCACATAGCGAATACATGAACTCCTCAAACTACGGTCATCACTGAGAAGTATCCCGATTATTGTCACTTCGGGGTTGTCGGATCATAACACATAATAGGTGATTATAGACTTGCAAGATAGGATCAAGAACACACATATATTCATGAAAACATAATAGGTTCAGATCTGAAATCATGGCACTCGGTCCCTAGTGACAAGCATTAAGCATAGCAAAGTCACAGCAACATCAATCTCAGAACATAGTGGACACTACGGATCAAACCGTAACAAAACTAACTTGATTACATGGTAAATCTCATCCAACCCATCACCGTCCAGCAAGCCTACGATGGAATTACTCACGCACGGCATTGAGCATCATGAAATTGGTGATGGAGGATGGTTGATGATGACGTTGGCAACGAATCCCCCTCTCCGGAGCCTCGAACGGACTCCAGATCAGCCCTCCCGAGAGAGATTAGGGCTTGGCGGCGGCTCCATATCGTAAAACGCGATGAAACTTTCTCTTTGATTTTTTTCTCCCCGAACGTGAATATATGGAGTTGGAGTTGAGTTCGGTGGAGGTCCAGGGGGCCCACGAGACAGGGGGCGCTCCCAGGGTGAGGGCGCGCGCCCCCCACCCTCGTGGACAGGGTGTGGGCCCCCTGGTCTTGATTCTTTTGCCAGTATGTTTTTATATTTTCCAAAAAGTCCCTCCGTGGATTTTCAGGACATTCCGAGAACTTTTGTTTTCTACACATAAAACAATATCATGGCAGTTCTGCTGAAAACAGCGTCTGTCCGGGTTAGTTTCATTCAAATCATGCAAGTTAGAGTCCAAAACAAGGGAAAAAGTGTTTGGAAAAGTAGATACGTTGGAGACGTATCAACTCCCCCGAGCTTAAACCTTTGGTTTTCCTCAAGCAATTCAGTTGATAAACTGAAAGTGATAAAGAAAAACTTTTACAAACTCCGTTTGCTCGTGTTGTTGTAAACATGAAAAGTTAGCATTCAGGTTTCAGCAAATATTATGAACTAACCATACTCACAATAACACTTAGGTCTCACAATGACTCATATCAATAGCATAATCAGCTAGCGAGCCATAATAATAAAACTCGGATGACAACACTTTTCAAAACAATCATAACATTATATAACAAAATGGTATCTCGCTAGCCCTTTGTGAGACTGCAAAACATAAATGCAGAGCACCTTTAAAGATCAAGGACTGACTAAACATTGTAATTCATGGTAAAAGAGATCCAGTCAAGTCATACCCAATATAAACCAATAGTAGTGAATGCAAATGATAGTGTGCTCTCCAGCGGGTGCTTTTTAATAAGAAGGATGATGACTCAACATAAAAGTAAATAGATAGGCCCTTCATAGAGGGATGCAGGGATTTGTAGAGGTGCCAGAGCTCGATTTTAAAATAGAGATTGAATAACATTTTGAGCGGCGTACTTTCACTGTCAATGCAACAAGTATTAGATGGTTGTATCTTCCATACTACATGCATTATAGGCAGTTTCCAAACAGAATGGTAAAGGTTTATACTCCCCCAACCACCAACAAGCATCAATCCATGGCTTGCTTGAAACAACGAGTGCCTCAAACTAACAACAGCCCTGGGGGAGTTTTGTTAAATTTTTTTGATTTGCTTTGATCTTTTTGGATCATGGGACTGGGCATCCCGGTTACCGGCCCTTTCTCGTGAATGAGGAGCGGAGTCCACTCCCCTTGAGAATAACCCACCTAGCATTGAAGATATAGGCTGCCCTAGTCGTAACATGAGCTGCTGGAGCATACAAAACAGAATTTGATTTGAAGGTTTGGAGTTCGGCACATACAAATTTACTTGGAACGGCAGGTAAATACCGCATGTAGGAAGGTATTGTGGACTCATATGGAACAACTTTGGGGTTTAAGGAGTTTGGATGCACAAGCAGTATTCCCGCTTAGTACAGGTGAAGGCTAGCAAAAGACTAGGAAGCGACCAACTGAGAGAGTGACAACAGTCATAAACATGGATTAAAATTATTTCACACCGAGTACAAGCATGAGTAGGATATAATCTAGCATGAACATAAATATCATGAAGGTTATGCTGATCTGTTTCAACTACATGCGTGAACATGTGCCAAGTCGAGTCACTCAATTCATTCAATGGAGGATACCATCCCATCATACCACATCATAGTCATTCTAATATCATGTTGGCACGCAAGGTAAACCATTATAACTCATAGCTAACCAAGCATGGCACAAGCAACTATAATCTCTAAATGTCATTGTAAATATGTTTACCTCATAATAAGCTGAATCAGAAACGATGAACTCATCATATTTACAAAAACAAGAGAGGTCGAGTTCATACCAACTTTTCTCATCTCAATAAGTCCATCATATATCGTCATTATTGCCTTTCACTTGCACAACCGAACGATGTGTATAATAATAAGAGTGCACATGCATTGGACTAAGCTGGAATCTGCAAGCATTCAACTTCAAGAGAGAAGACAGGTAAGATGGGCTCTAAATTAAATAAACAATCATGCATATGACAGCCACTAAACATTTTCAATATGGTCTTCTCGACCCCCAAAGGAATGAAAAGAAAAGAAAACTATTTACACGGGAAAGCTCCCAACAAGTAAGAAGAAGAATGAGAAATCTTATTTTGTGAGCCGCAGAAAAATGTTCTCGGAATCGGCCGAGATTTGCCCCCTTGGTATATCACCGGTAGACCACCTTTAAAATTTTGTTCCATTTGGAGGTCGTTTGATGCCCCAACGGTTAACTGAGTTAACCGAAACATCTCTCTCTTTGCAGCCCATCACCCCTTCACATTAGCCCAATAGCCCATCCAAACCTCCTCCATGCTCTCCGTCGCTGGATCACGATCGTGCGGGCAAAAACCGCACCTCATTTGGACTCTCCTAGCTCCCTCTACCTATATAAACACCTCCCCCTCCATTTTTCGCGGTGCAAACCCTAGCCTCCTTCAACCTCGCGCCGCCCGACAAATCCCCCGCGCCGGACATGTCCAGCCGCTGCCCCGCAGCGAATCAGAAGGCGCCATGTGTTGCCGCCCGGCCTCCTCTCTGTCGTCAAGCGCCCTTCGCTGGGCTGGATCGAGCCCTCCGCCCAGCGACGAGCAGCCCCCCGCTGCTTGCCGTACCCGCCTCCGTGCCTCTCCGCGGCACCACTGCCGCCGCCTCGCCACCGCACTGCCGCCGCCGTCCCCTGCGCTGCCGCCCCGAGCTGCTGCTTGGCCGTCCGCGCCTCTGTGCGCCGCCTCACCATCCTGGCGCCGTCTTGCCGTTGGCAGCTCGCCGCCGCCCACGCACCGCCGCCACTCCGCCTCCCTCGCCACCGGCAGATCCTGGCAGGGGACGGACCCCGCCGGCCGGATCCGCCGCCCCTGCCACCGAATCAGGCCTCTGCCGCCCCGGAGCTTGACGGAGTTCTTCGCTGCCGGGTCCTCCTCCGTGAACTGCTCCGTCTCTCACCCGATCCGCGATCCCCGTTGACTTTCACGAGGGTATAATTTTCTACCAAGTCCTTGAAAATCCATCATCACGTGTGCATGTTTGCATGGCCATAACTTTGTGCATATAGCTCCGTTTTGTGTGCACAATATATCGAAATGTTAATCCCAGAGTGCTCTACTTGATGGCTACTTTTGTGTTCATGTTCCTGTTCATATTGATGCCTTAATCTTCGTTGCAAAACTACTAAGTGATATAAACTGCTGAAATCTGTTGGTTGTTAACATCATGTATGCATCATATGGTGATGATCTTGATACGGGCATATTCTGCTCTTCATGCTCTACATGTTGGTGTGCTTTGAATTCATGTTAGGGTGCATCTTGATATCTTAATCAATGTGGCAAAAGTTCATGTCGCTGTTGACTGTTGGAAACTGTTGTAACTTGCCTATTTGTCTTTTTATATCTTTTTGTGTGATTTTCTTTTGAGCACCATGTCTAAATGTTTTAGGAGCATAATTATGCCATATTTGCTGTGGTGCAATCCATGTATTTGGTTAAGCCCTGTAGTGAGTGCATCAAGCTTGTGAAGTGGGCAACTCGTTGTTAATATTCTGTCAATGCTGGTTCTGTCATATCATGTTGCCATGTTTGCTTGACGCTACCAATTAATCCATGCATAATCTGGAGATTCTTAGTTCACATGTTTTGTTGTCCATGTTATTCTCTATCATGCCATGCCTTTTGATGTCTTATGTATGTCCTGTAGCATATGTTTTCATTACGCTGAACATGCATATATGTTGTTCCAGTTTACTGTTAACTTCATGGGGCCTTGTTGTGAGCTTAATATTAGTTGATCCATGCCTCTTCTAGATATGCTCATATTACATGTTTTGAAGTATGCTATGGGCACTTTGTTCACATGCCATGGTTATTAATTTTGGATAACATATGCCTCTGTTCAATGATCGCAAACATGCTATGATAATGTTGTTGTTTTACACTTGCTGAAACTGTTTCAACCTTCAATCTTGTCATGTTGGTTCCCACTAACACATGAGTCATATGTATATGATGCCCGGATGTTATTTGCTCTTTGTTATGTGTAATTTGATTCCATGCCCTTGGTTGCTAGTAATAGTTGTTGTAGCATCTTTGTTTCACGCCCCAACATACCATCATATTACCTCTGCTCATGTATATGCTCATGTGTTATAAATTTGCATTTTGCATTGATCATCTAGGATTAATCTTGATGCCTATGCACCTGGACCTTAATGATATTTGAGGTATGTTATCTGTACATGAAGTTCATGTCAAGTTTGTGCTCATATGATCCATGTAGCATGTTCTTTTGATGTTTTCAAAGTTCCTAGTTGCTGTTTTGGGTAGATTGTTGTTATAACTTGTTTGGAGTGTATGTGTTGCACCGTTGCTCCGTTTTGAGCATGCTATATATGAAACATGCTTAGAATTGCATCTAGTTTCATCATGTCATGTTGAATCCTTGTTTTGGCTGTGTTTGCTTGATGTTTGAATGCATTTTGCATCAACGCCAAGTTTAACTTGTTTTGCTCATATCTTCTAGGGCATAGCTCCGAATTAAATGAACTTTCGTGTAGATAATCTTAGTGCATAACTTGCTGTTTAACTACTTCAACATAAGGTTTATTCAGATCTGGACCAATTTTGAAACTTGCTGTAACATCCCAAATTTCCAATTTGGCATGTTATACATAGATCATACATGCATATCATATTTTATTGCTTTTCGTTTGCAATCCTCGAGATCCTAAGCAACTCAAGGACCTTCGGAGAGAGTTGGGGATTTTCTAATTTTCATATTTGAAATTTTTATCAAATAGTGAAGACGAGGATTTGATTTTAATTATTTTCTCTCAGGAAAATATTTCATTTTAAAATAATAAATGAGTGGAGATAATATGACTTCTCCAAAATAATTGAAATATCGGAGGAAAAATGTTAAAATGATTTTTTGGATTTTATTTGAGTTTATTCGGGATTTTTAATTGCCCTAGAAAAATGTTGCATGTTTTAAAAATTGCATTTTAGGGGCCAAGAAAAGTTCATCTTGTTCTAAATATTTTATTTACACGGAGAAAACTTGTTTTGGAATTTTTAGATTTTTATTTATTTTTCTAGGAATTTTTCTTTGACGGAATGATTTAAAAAAAAACCTCGCACCCGACTGGGCCGAAGGCCCAGCCGAGCAGGTGTAGGATCGAAAGTATGTCTAGAGGGGGGGTGATTAGACTACTTGACAATATAAAAAATTCAGCCTTTTGATAAAGACAAGTTTTTGGCAGATTCACAATGATGATCAAGTCAAGTATCACCCTACACATGCAATTCTAGAGTATAGGCAGCGGAAAGTAAATTGCACATGTAGTAAAGAGAGGTGGAGAAGAGCAAACGCAATTTGGAGACACGGAGATTTTTCTCGTGGTTCCGATAGGTGGTGCTATCGTCAATCCACGTTGATGGAGACTTCAACCCACGGAGGGTAACGGCTGCGAGAGTCCACGGAGGGCTCCACCCACGAAGGGTCCACGAAGAAGCAACCTTGTCTATGCCATCATGGCATACGCCCACGGAGGGCTAGCCTTACTCGGGTAGATCTTCACGAAGTAGGCGATCTCCTTGCCCTTACAAACTTCTTGGTTCAACTCCACATCTTGACGGAGGCTCCCAAGCGACACCTAACCAATCTAGGAGGCACCACCCTCCAAAACGTAATAGATGGTGTTGGTGATGATGAACTCCTTGCTCTTGTGCTTCAAATGATAATCTCCCCAACACTCAACTCTCCTCACTGATTTGGCTGTGGTGGAAGAAAGGATTGAGTGGAAAGCAACTTGGGAAGGCTAGAGATCAAGCTTCATATGGTGGGAGTGGAGCAACTTGATCTCAACACAAGGGTAGGTAGTTTTCTTCTCAGAAATGTAAGGTAGGAGTGGTAGTTCTTTCTGATGGCTCTCTCCACGAATGAAGAGGAGGTGGAGGGGTATTTATAGCCTCCACACAAAATCCAACCGTTACACACAATTGACCAATCTCGGTCAGACCGAAGTTGACAACTCGGTGAGACCGAAAGTTCAAAACATGTGAACGTTGGGATTTTCGGTGGGACCGAAAATACAATCTCGGTGAGTCCGATTCGTCCAAAGACATGAGCTTGCCAATCTCGGTGGGACCGACTTCATCATCTTGGTGACACCGATTTGATGACAGAAGGTTACAGAAGCTTGGCAACTCAAGTTTTGGTGAGACCGAGTTCAGAATCGGAAAATCCGAGATTTCTAGGGTTTGGCTATATGGCTGAGGTGGTTCATCTTGGTGTGACTGAGTTTAGGAAATCGGTGGGACCGAGATTACTTATGAGTGTATAATGGAAGTGAGAGTTGCTGATAGTTTAGGAGATGTATCACTAAGCACTTTGAGCAACCAGATCATTATCATAACCTCATCCCCTTTTAATAGTATTGGCTTTCCTATGGACTCAATGTGATCTTGGATCACTAAACCAAAAATGGAGTCTTGAGCTTTTGCCAATGCTTGCCTTAGCATTTTAGGGGTCCACCTCTTCAGTCCTTGCCATACCCATATCACTGAACTTTCTGAAATGATTCTCAAGAAACTATTAGTTCAATGATATATATATTGTTATTAATTACCAAAACCACCCGGGGATTAGTTGCACTTTCAATCTCCCCCTTTTTGGTAATTGATGACAACATATAGATCAAAGCTTCGACATAGGATATAATCAATGAATAATATCGTCGCTTTGAGAAGTATGTGATAAGCAAGAGCTCCCCCTAAATTTGTGCATTATTTAAGATTTGCGTTTGAATGCAAATGCACAATCGATTAGGATCATGGGTCACTCTTCCATGTCACATACATCTTGGTGGAGCGCACAAAATGATAAGAATGAATAGCATGCACCCAATCACCAAGACATGAGTAAATGGTCATACAAGATATGAGTAGCATATGATAAGCATTAAGCACACATTAAAGCATAGTACGACCAAACACTCATTAATGAGCATCAAACGTAGTATCAAACACACAGAATGTCTCGAAAACCAAAGGTATCTCAAAGAAACCGCAAATGAACGAAAGAGCAAAAGCGACTCTCTCTCTCGAAGTCCTATGATCTATACAATTTCTCCCCCTTTGGCAACAAGTTACCAAAAAGTTTGAAAAGGCATAGAGCTAAACGTCACTAGGGACTCTGCTGGCGGCTCCTGTCTGGGTTGATGTTGGAGTTGATATGGCAGCATCTGCGAAGACTTCAGCTGATGTCTGTGGAGCTGGAGGAGTGGTCACTGGAGCTGGAGCTGGAGCTGGAGCAACTGATGGAGCTGTGGGAGGTGCTGAGGCTGTAGTCCTGGTGTCATCACATCGAATAGCAATGATCGGGTCCTGTGGGAACCGGAGCAGTCTGTTCATAAGCATCCTGGACTAGGTCATCCTGCATCTCACGCATAAGCTCTTCCTTCTCCCTCTTTGCTTCCTCAATATCTGCCTCAAGCTTGTTGACATTATTTGCACTTCATCCACTTCACATCCAGAGCATGGATCTTTTCTTCAACAATCCTCTCAAGGCTCTCCTGAGACTGTACAATGCTGGCCAGGCGTTGCTCAATCCTTTGGGTAGCTTCAAGGAGCTGTTCTCCAACACTCTTGGGTTTAGCTGCTGCTGCTGCTGCTTCCTTCTCAGCTTTAGCTTTCTTGGCAGCCTCAATCTTTGCTTGACCTTCAACTGACGTTGGATCCTCCTCATCCATCACAACAACATTGTCTTCATGCTCAGGCTGCAGTGGTAAGTGTTCTCTATCCAACAAGAATGTGCCCGTGCCAAACTTGGCATTGATAAGCATCTGAATATGCAGGGCAAATCCACATGACCTTTTCTGGTCAGCTGCAGTCCTCTTAATAGTCTCAACTATCAAGTCCATCACCTTGAAAGGTGCCTTCTCATCAAGTATATGCAGCATGTTGATAGAGTACCCTCTGATCATGCGATGATCTCCAGACTTGGGCATCAAGGTATGCCTCAGAATAGTGTTTGTGGTAGGTAGACCTGCCTGGAGATAATACACTGAGCCAAGCTTCTAGATTCCTACATCCTTAGCTGGAACCTCTTTATACATGTTCTTCATAGATTCATGGTTCTTCTTGGGAATACCATAGACATCAACATCATTCTCTCTTGGTACTGGAGCATTCAACAGTTCTGCCCATTCTTCAACAGTTGAAGAGAATCTTTGGCCTTCAGTCATCCATGTGATCTTTCCATCTGGATAGAAGTGAGCTGTGGCATAGAATTGCATAATCATTTCATCATTCCAACTTGTCAGCTTTTGACCAACAAAATCTGCAACACCACATCCAGTGAAGCTCTCATGCACATGTGGAAAGAAGTCTCTGTGCTCTTCACTGTCAATGTATTTCCAATCAACAAATCTGGTGTCTGCAACTATGGGCTTCTTGTCCATCAGCACAGTCTCATAGAAGTCCTGCTGCTCTCTGGTGTGGAATCGTGGATCAACAGCAGTTCTTCTCCTCACAACATATGGATCAGCTTGTCTCCATAGCCTGAGACCTTTATCCTTCCTTTCCTTCATGTTCTCAGCTTGAGGATGAGCATCATTGTGAAGTGGCAGTTTCTGACAAAGTTTCAGCAAGACTGGTGCCTCATCATCTGACACAGCTGGTGGCACAGCATCTTTCTTCTTCTCTGAAGCTGGAATGTTCCTGACTGTTTTCTTGGGCTTGGCAGCAGGCTTTGCTGGAGCTGCCTTGACTGGAGCAGATGGCTTGGACTTAGAAGTTGCTCCTGCCCTGATGGCATCACCCATTAGCTTAGGCTTTTGAGGAGGCTGGGGTGCTTCCTCATCATCATCTTCCTCTGCTGCTTCATCATGCACAATCCTCTTCCTCTTGGAATTTTTCTTCACCTTGCTTGTAGTTTCCTCTTCCATACACAGTTTCTTGGCAACAGTGGATTCCTTCACTTTTCTGGTGCCTTTCTTTGTTTGCTGCCCTTGAGGCTCTTTGGCAACAACTTTTCTCTTTGGCTTGGAGGAGACCTCTTCCTCAACAATGAAATCAGAACCTTCTTCATCAGAGTTCCTCTTCTTTCTGGCCCTGGTGGCTGCAGGAGGCAAACCACTTGGTGTGCTCCTCTCACCATCATCTGATGAGCTGCTGGACTCAGGACTAGTGCCTGCCTCTAGAATATCTTCAATAGGTGACTTTGACCTGTTCTGGCTGTCACTGGCATCTGACATGGCTGACAACCTGTGAATAGATAAGGTGTAGGCAGAGTAGAAGAGTTATCACAAACTGCAGAAGTTTTTGCAAACAAAATGAGTTCAAATTTCAGTTTTAGGTTTTCACAGAAGACATTTCGGTCAGACCGAGTTTAAAATTCGGTGAATCCGAAGTGTTCAAACAGAAGCATTCACACCACTTTCGGTTGGACGAAGTGGGTTTCGATCTGCCGAAAACACTAGGGTTTCACTAAATCCTCATTTCGTCACACCGATTTGCACAACTCGTTGAACCGAAAAGTGCAAAGGTAATGGCCAGAGGCCAAATCGGTCATACCGAGAATGTAAAATCGGTCTCACCGAGATGTGTTCGGCGGAAACCTAAACCTAAAACTTTTACTCGAATTTCGTTCTAAGGAACTAATCTGTGTTCGGAAGATTTCAAACGTGGCAAGATGCTAGGCAAACCAAACGTGCATTGAATCGGAGATGGGAGCACGAGTGGGATTGAAACTCACCCTAACTTGGTGGAGTTCTCTCTGGCGCAACGGCGCGGAGAAGATGTCCGCTGACGGCGACGGAGACTGCGGCGAGGGCGCACAGCGACGACGGAGACGATCCGGAGACCACGGCGACGGCAAAGAAGGTGTGGGGGCGAGGCGTTTGAAGTAGAAATCAACGCGCGCCCTCGGAGTATATATATCCCTTTGTCAGTTGGTGGGACCGAGTTGGAAAACTCGGTGGCACCGAGATGGACAACTGCAGGGCAGTTATGCACTTCGGTCACGCCGAAAATCACAACTCGGTTTCACCGAGGTGAAAACCTAGATCAATCTAAATGCTTTCGGTTTGACCGAGTTTGAGTGGGTTGGTCCGACTGAAATCAAATAGAAGGTTTTGGAAGTTTTGCCTTTGACGGATCGGTGGCTCCGAGTGCTCCTCACTCGGTGGGTCCGAAAATGACTTGTTCAAAGTTTGTGATATAAGCATGAATAGCATTTGAGACAAGAAAGCATAGATAGCTAGGGGAGGAACTTAGGCATTCTTGTCCATCCATTTGGTCAGAAAAATCAAAACGACCAAAGCAACAAATGGATGTCCTTGAATGGATAAAATCATGCATCCAACATGCTCACACAATAAGATAGCAAATGAAATATGTGTCAAACATGCACAATCAAAACTGTAGCTACTATCACACAATTTGTCGATGACTAGGTCATCTATATATGAGTATATTGACTTAGGAGCCAAATGAGAACATTTGATCATAGGTCATACTCATCGTTTAAGCACAAGTGGGGTTACCACTTTTACATAAAGCATTGATGTGTTCACATCATTTGAAGATGCTTTAGCTCAATTCTTTAGAGCAAAGCTCCCCTAGATGTGAGAACCCTTTTAAAGGGTCAAACTAACCTTGGGTTGTCGAGAAGACTTCATGTAGATGTTGAAGATGTGGATGCTCAATGTTGATGAAGATCATCAAGAGTTGGGAGCAATCCTTTGGATTCGGGCACTTTCAATACCTACATGGGTTAGTCCCACAAGGAACAAACAAGGATATCCATGGACATAGATTGAAGTACACAATAGATGATGTCCATGAAGGCAATGATTACCTTGTCCCTTGACTTACCAACAAGAGGGTTTGTGACTCCATGAACTAGTGCAAGATGTGGAAGTTGATTGCACAAGTTCTTGCCAAAAGAATGTGAGTGAAGTATGTTGGCGGAGTCACCCTCAAGAACTCTCTAGTTCTTCTTCTTCGGGATCCACATCATCTTGATGGGAATCCTTGGGGTTGTAGTTGAGCTTGACGAAGTAGAACTTGACGTTTCCTTGGGAACCCACTTGACCATGGCTTTAGGTGCTTCAATAAATGCATCAATCTCCTCTTGAAGCTTGTCCTTGCCTTTTAGCTTGTGGTCTTGTGGTGGAAGATCATCTTGAGCTTGTTCCACATTGGAAGAAGTAGGATTGTACTTATCCTTTTGAGAAACAAACTTTGGAGTGGGATATTGACCTTCTTCCCATTCAACACCTTCGGCGTTGAACTTTCGCTCAAAACCAATTCCTTGATTCTTCCGGTGTCTTCCTTGCTTGCGAACAATTTCCTCAAAGTTCTTGCTTCCGGCAAGGCTCTTGTAGACACCTTTCTCTATAATCCCTTTCAACAAACTATTTTCTTGCTCAAGTGTAACTTGGCTTGAAACATTGTTAGTGGAATCAAGAGAACTATTAGAAGCAACAATATTGGATTTAGCATGGTTGTTGTTACTACTAGATGAAGAATTTTTCTTATGCTTGTCATGCTTAGTTTTAATAGGTGGCAAGAAATTAGACAAGAGAAGTCGTTTGGCAAGATATGAAGAACTCTTCTTTCGAAGATAGTCATTGATTGCTTTTAGGAACTCATGTTCTTGCTCTAGATTGAGCTTCTCGAAGCGTAGCTTCTCATGAGATCTTAGGAGCTCTCTATGATCTTCTTGAGTTGTTTCATGAGCTAACTTAAGAGTGTTTAGTTCTTTAGTTAGACGCTCAATCTCCTTCATAGCATTGTCATTCGACTCTTCTCGACTATAAAGACTACTAGCATGTTCATCATTACTAGGCTCACTAGATTTGTCATGTAAAAGCTCATCTTCACCAAGCAAGTCATCCTCATCACTATCAAAGTCAATGAATTCAGGGTGTGATACCTTGGGGCCTTTAGCCATGAAGCATCTTCCAATTACCTCATTTGGTGAATCAAATAAGTCATAGGAGTTGGCGTTGGAGGACACGAGAGCAAGACCGCAACACCTTCATCTTGATCAGTCGGAGTTGGAGTGATAGCTTCTTTCGGATTGATTGTCTGAGTCGGAGCCGAGACCCATTCACCTACATGAGCTTGATGTTTTCTTCTTGTGTAGCTCCTTGATGACTTGTCTTTCCTCTCCGAATCCTTGCTTCTCCGAGAGGGTCTTCGCTCATAACGATCATCTCTACTCCTTCTCTCTTTCCGAGGTGACTCTTCTCTTGAGCTTCTTCTTCTTGGAGATTCTTATCTTCTCTTGTGGGGAGCCAACACTCATTTGAGTAGTGTCCGGTCTTCCACAATTGTAGCAGCTTCGATCACGACTAGAAGATCTCTTTTCATCATATGATCTAGACTTTGAGCTTCTCTCTTTGCTTCTACTCTTGTAGAATTTGTTGAAGTTCTTCACCATTAGGCTTATCTCTTCATTGGAAACTAGCTTGTCACTTGAGGTTGTGGGAGCATCAATTGTAGCTTTGTAAGCACCACTTGACTTGTTGTGAAGTTCTTCCTTATCTTTAAGTGTCATCTCATGAGCAACAATTCTTCCAATGACTTCGGTTGGCTTGAGATTCTTGTAGTTTGGCATCATTTGGATCAAAGTGCACACGGTGTCATACTTTCCATCCAAAGCTCTGAGAATCTTCTTGATGATGAATCGGTCGGTCATTTCTTCGCTTCCTAAGCCGGCAATCTCATTTGTGATGAGAGCAAGCCTAGAGTACATTTCAGCGACTCCTTCACCCTCCTTCATCTTGAACTTGTCAAGTTGACCTTGAAGAACATCTAGCTTTGATTCCTTCACGGACTCGGTACCTTCGTGCATTTCACCAAAGTATCCCAAATCTCTTTTGCATTCTCAAGACGGCTGATTTTGTTGAACTCCTCGGGACACAAAGCATTGAAGAGAATGTCACAAGCTTGAGCATTGTTTTGCAACATCCGCAATTCATCCGTTGTAGCTTCGCGATCCGAACTTTTCCTTCCTCAAGAATTCACCTTGCAAACCAACACAAATAATGCCCCATGCGGCTGGGTTATGGCCAAGAATATGCATTTTCATTTTATGCTTCCAACTAGCAAAGTTTGAACCATCAAAGTAAGGACCTCTACGAAAATTACCCTCACTAGACGCCATACTCTCCTAGGTTGTGAAACCAAGCTTATGGAGTCCAATGCAATGGAGACCAATACAATGGAGACCAAAGCTCTGATACCACTTGTAGGATCGAAAGTATGTCTAGAGGGGGGTGATTAGACTACTTGACAATATAAAAATTCAGCCTTTTGATAAAGACAAGTTTTTGGCAGATTCACAATGATGATCAAGTCAAGTATCACCCTACACATGCAATTCTAGAGTATAGGCAGCGGAAAGTAAATTGCACATGTAGTAAAGAGAGGTGGAGAAGAGCAAACGCAATTTGGAGACACGGAGATTTTTCTCGTGGTTCCGATAGGTGGTGCTATCGTCAATCCACGTTGATGGAGACTTCAACCCACGGAGGGTAACGGCTGCGAGAGTCCACGGAGGGCTCCACCCACGAAGGGTCCACGAAGAAGCAACCTTGTCTATGCCATCATGGCATACGCCCACGGAGGGCTAGCCTTACTCGGGGTAGATCTTCACGAAGTAGGCGATCTCCTTGCCCTTACAAACTTCTTGGTTCAACTCCACATCTCGACGGAGGCTCCCAAGCGACACCTAACCAATCTAGGAGGCACCACCCTCCAAAACGTAATAGATGGTGTTGGTGATGATGAACTCCTTGCTCTTGTGCTTCAAATGATAATCTCCCCAACACTCAACTCTCCTCACTGATTTGGCTGTGGTGGAAGAAAGGATTGAGTGGAAAGCAACTTGGGAAGGCTAGAGATCAAGCTTCATATGGTGGGAGTGGAGCAACTTGATCTCAACACAAGGGTAGGTAGTTTTCTTCTCAGAAATGTAAGGTAGGAGTGGTAGTTCTTTCGATGGCTCTCTCCACGAATGAAGAGGAGGTGGAGGGTATTTATAGCCTCCACAAAAATCCAACTGCTACACACATTTGACCAATCTCGGTCAGACCGAAGTTGACAACTCGGTGAGACCGAAAGTTCAAAACATGTGAACGTTGGGATTTTCGGTGGGACCGAAAATACAATCTCGGTGAGTCCGATTCGTCCAAAGACATGAGCTTGCAAATCTCGGTGGGACCGACTTCATCATCTCGGTGACACCGATTTGATGACAGAAGGTTACAGAAGCTTGGCAACTCAAGTTTCGTGAGACCGAGTTCGAATTGGAAAATCCGAGATTTCTAGGGTTTGGCTATATGGCTGAGGTGGTTCATCTCGGTGTGGTGAGTTTAGGAAATCGGTGGGACCGAGATTACTTATGAGTGTATAATGGAAGTGAGAGTTGCTGATAGTTTAGGAGATGTATCACTAAGCACTTTGAGCAACCAGATCATTATCATAACCTCATCCCTTTTAATAGTATTGGCTTTCCTATGGACTCAATGTGATCTTGGATCACTAAACCAAAAATGGAGTCTTGAGCTTTTGCCAATGCTTGCCTTAGCATTTTAGGGGTCCACCTCTTCAGTCCTTGCCATACCCATATCACTGAACTTTCTGAAATGATTCTCAAGAAACTATTAGTTCAATGATATATATGTTGTTATTAATTACCAAAACCACCCGGGGATTAGTTGCACTTTCAGCAGGCCGGCCCAGCCGCCAGCCACCGCCGCCTCCCCACGCGCGCCGCCGTGCTTGGCACGGACGCCGAGGGAGTCCAAGCCGGACTCCACCCGGGCGTCCCCTTCCCCAAGCCGCCCCGCCCATCCCTATATATGTCGCCGCCCCGCCGCCACACCACCACCCCGCCACCACCCGCCACATCGCCGCCCGCCTCCGCCACCACCCGCAGCCACCCCGAGCCCCGCCGCCCCTCGCCGGACCCGCCGGACGAGCCTCGCCGGAGGTACCCGACCCCGCCGCCGGGTTTTTTTTCAGAAAACCCTTCGGTTTTTTTGAAAACCCTAGTTCGTTTTTTAGTTGGTTTATTTACTTAGCAAACGTTCGTTCGTCCGTTCGTCCTAACGAACGTGTTCACCGTTTAGTTTCTGCTAACGAACACTCGTTCGTTTAGCCGTTCGTCGTTTTTCTTTTTATCGAATTTATTCCGTGATTATTCCGATCGCGATTTCTGATCCGATATTCAAACCTGTTTATCTTTTCGCTCATTTATCGGAATCAGGCGATTCAAGCGCCTGGAGTTTCATCTCGAAACCCCCTTTCCGAATAATCTACTCAAACAAGATTTTTCTTCTGTAAAATTTGACTTAGATCCAGATTAGTAAAATGAAGTTATTTCTTTTGCCGTTTGAGTTTCATTGCTTCGTTTGATTTGATTCTTTTTGCAAACCGGAGTTCTTAAGTTTAACTCTCCGGTCAAACTCTTTTATTTGGAGTTCTACTTTTGCAGCTTTGTTTGTTGCTTATGTATGCTATTGTTGGCTTGCGATAGAATTCCCGGAGTGTGACGCGTGTTACTACGAGTCTCTAGGATTCTCGGATCGTCAGCAAGGCAAGTAACACATTGATCATACTCTTTTCATACCCAGTTTTTGTGCATTAGTTTCAGTCCTCAAACATTGCATGATTAGGATGCCTTTAACATGTGGGTATTGGGAAGTAGTTGCTGAGGTAGAACCTATTACCCTGTTTATTATCAAACCCTTGGGAGTTACTTCTACGTTATGCTTATATTGCCATGCTATGCTCATAGATGTGGATTGGGTTTGAGTGATATCCATGACAGATGTGAGATTGTTAATTAATGGTTTACTTAAGGTGGCAACTTTAATACACATCTGGGTGGATTGAGGCACCTGGGGTATCCAGTGATTGCCTGTTTTTATTTTTGGAAACCCCGGGGTTACCGTGTGATTCTCCTATGGACCGCCACCCAGGCTCAAAGGAAACTGAGTCTATTCATGCTAGAAACTTCCATGTGCAGCCGCAAGCTATTATGGGCTCTATCATAGTTGAGTAAGTTGCGTGAAGCTCTTGAAGAGGTGGATCAGCAGGTAGTGGGTTTGTAGGTTTGGTATGGTCTGCCCGGAGTAGAGAGTTAATGCTTCTGAAAGACTATGTCTCGGTCATCCGTCTCTTAAACACCATGTAGTGCGAGAAATCAACGGAGGCGATCGAGTCTTGCGGGGAAAAGTGCGCAAACCTCTGCAGAGTGTACAATCTAATCATGGTTAGCCGTGTCCCCGGTAATGGACAATTCTGAGTATCTAGTACTTGAGTATTCGCATGTATCTCAACACTCTTAATTAATCTTGCTGGGTTGTTAACTATTTTAATTGGGATCATTGAGTTGGGGTTACCTTCTCAAATGATGTTTCAACCACCATGATAGTTTAATTAAAACTGATTCCTTTGTAGTAGGGAAAAATTGGCTTTTCGCAAAACTGTAACCATAGAGCTTTCCACCAGCCAAATATGCATGTAGTGGTAGGATTATTCTGTTATTTCTCTATTGTGTTACATTGCCAACATATTCCATGTGCTGACCCGTTCTCGGGCTACAACGTATTATGTTGCAGACTTTTCAGACGAGGAGTAAGGTTCGTAGGTCGTTGCCGTGCAGCTCAGCTATGCCGTTGGAGTTGATGGACTCACTTTATCTTCCAAGCCTTCCGCTGTTATCGCATTAGATGGCCTTAAGCCATATTATTGTAATAAGTTCTCTTTTGAGACATTTGATGTAATAAGTGTGTGATTGCTACTCTGTTATAAATCTTTCGAAGTACTGTGTGGTGTCAGCATTACTGATCCAGGGATGACACCCACTACTAGGAAAAGGGCTATAGATGGAATTGACACCCACTGAGCACAGAGACTTGACCATCTGAGGTCGGGTCGCTACACTTGCATAGGAGGACTTACCGGATTTGTTATATGTTGTTTCCGGCCTCATTTAAACTTGCTTTGATGTGTTGTTCTTGTAGGGCATAATCTCTTGCCATCAGTAGCATCATATAGCCTTGTCATGCATCATACTTGGTTGAGCATCATGTCATGTTTATCTGTTGTGTGTTTACCATGTTGTTTGCTTCTTTCCGGTTGTGCTTCTTCTCGATAGTTCCTGTTTCGTTGCGATCGTGAGGATTCGTTCGCCTACACTTGGTTCGTCTTCGCCCCTTCGTCTTCTTCATGGACTCGTTCTCCTTCCTATCCGGATTTCAGGCAAGATGACCGTTATCCTGGATCTCACTACTATCATTTCTACGCTAGTTGTCTCGATGCTATCACTATGTCGCGCTTCCTACCACTTGTTTATCAAGCCTCTCGAATTGCCATGTCAGCTTCTAACCTTTTTCAGCCTTCCTAGCAAACTGTTGGTTGGCTAAGTTACCGCTTTTGCTCAACTCCTCTTATAGCATTGTTATTTGCAGGTGAAGTTAAAGATTGCTCCATGTTGGAACAGGATTATGTTGGGATATCACAATATCTCTTATTTAATTAATGCATCTATATATTTGGTAAAGGGTGGAAGGCTCGGCCTTATGCCTGATGTTTTGTTCCACTCTTGCCGCCTTAGTTTTGTTCATATCGGTGTTATGTTCCTTCATTTTGTGTTCCTTACGCAGTCGGGGTTGTGGGACACCCTTGATAGTTTGCTTTGAATAAAACTCCTCCAGCAAGGCCCAACCTTGGTTTTTCATGTTCCTAACAACCTATAGCTTTCCCTTAGTTTTTTGCGAGCCCGAGTGTCATCTTTATTTTAACCCCCCCGGGCCAGTGCTCCTCTAAGTGTTGGTCCAACCTAGAGCCACTTGCGGTGCCACCCCTTCACCCAGGGTCATCGGTGATGTACGTAGTGTTGATCCAGTGTGCCCTGAGAACGTTATATGTGCAGCTCCTATCGGGATTTGTCAGCACATTCAGGCGGTCTTGCTAGTCTTATTTTACCATTGTCAAATGTCTTGGAACCGGGATTTCGAGACTGATCGGGTGTTTCCGGGAGAAGGAATATACTTTGTTGATCGTGAGAGCTTGTGATGGGCTAAGTTGGGACACCCCTGCAAGGTATAAACTTTCGAGAGCCGTGCCCGCGGTCATGAGGTAGATGGGAATTTGTTAATATCCGGTTGTAGAGAACTTGACACTTGACTTAATTAAAATGCATCAACCGTGTGTGTAGCCATGATGGTCTCTTTTCTGCGGAGTCCAGGAAGTGAACACGGTTTGAGTTATGTATGAACGTCAGTAGGTTCAGCATCACTTCTTGATCATTACTAGTTTGCGACCATTTGAGTAGCATCTCATCTTATTCTTGTATTCGTAAGTTAGCCACCATATCATGCTTAGTCGCTGCTGCAACCTCACCACTTATCCATTCCATACCCATGGATACCCATGGTAATGGGATTGCTGAGTTCTCGTGGCTAACAGCTTACTACAACAATAGTTGCAGGTACAGGGTAATGCAATGATCATGATGCGAGAGCGATGTTTACTTGTTTTGAGTTCTTCTTCTGCTCCGTCGTTCAGGGGATAGGTTCCTGGTCGGCAGCCTGGGATTGCAGGGTGGATGTTGTTTGAGTTTCTGTTTGTGTTTCATCCATAGTCGGATGTTGCTCTTATGTATGATGTTGTTGTATTCATGTGGCATTGTATACCTCTTGTATGTATCACCAACTATGATGTAATGGTACGATGTAATGATATCAACCTTGCAAAAGTGTCTCCAATATGCTCTTCTATCCTTGGTGGGACCTTCAAGTTCCTTTAGGATAGGACCGCATATTGGGCGTTCCGAGTTGGTATCAGAGCCTCAATCGACCATAGGAGCCCCCTTGATTGTTCATAATTTGGCTGTTGTCGAGTCTAGAAGAAAACTGTTTTTAAAGTCTAGTTATATTAGACAGTTGGAATTCTTTTTACTCCTTAGCCCCTTCATCGCTCAGGTGAGGAATCTTGACGCAGGTGTTTTGACTTACTCCTCTTCCCGTCAAATTTTTCTTTAGGTTCACACAGTTGGTTTCCCAATCGTTGGTTCTCAGCTCTTTTCATCCGGTGCATTTCTCGTCAAGTTGCCTCGAGCCTCTTCACCTTTGCCAAGTTCAATCCTCAGTTGTTTTCTTTTCCCACCCGCCCACCCTTTTTCTTCTTGGAGCCGGAGTCCATAATTGAGTATCCATCCTACTGGTGCAAAGCCTTTGCATTCTTTCCTCAATTATTTCAACCGGTGTTCTTCCCTTAAAGTTATTTGTCTGTTCCCCCTTCCATGTTGCCTTTGTTTCTCCCGCCCTCCCACCCCTTTTTCTTCCCAGATCTTGAGTCTCTTTCGAGCATTAATTTCATTTGTGTGGAGCCTCTTCAGTCTTTCCTCAATCATTTCTACCGGCGAATTCTTGTCAAGTTCATCATTGATTCGTCTTGTATTCTTTCCGGTGGATTCAATTCAAGTTTTTTTCAGGTTGATCATATTCTTTTCCTTGGACCAAATGTTTCCTCTTGCTCGTTTGCCTCTCACTATTTAATCGTTCTAGAGTGTAGAAGACATCTCAGGAGATTCATCTGTGTTTCAATTAATTCTAGGTTGACACCTCATTCAAGTCTTTTAGTTGTTCCGGTGCATCATCTCCCCTTCAATCCTTTCCAACGGTGTTTTCTCTTTAGTGGGCTCTAACCCACAGGTCTTTTCCTAGGATCTTACCTGACTCTTCTTATTATTCCGGAGCTATTACCAAATTCTTTTCGGAGTTTGACGTAAGAATGAATTTGATCAGTCAGATGCTTTTCCAAGATCGATTTCAAAACATTTCATTGTTGGCTGAACCTCTTCGCTTCCCATTCTCCCAGAGTATCTAAACAATTTTGGTGGTGTTTCTCGTCGTCATTTGAAGATCGAAGAAGAGTTTTTCCTCTAAATCTTGCCCGTTCTCTCGAAGGTTAGTGGTTCTAGCTTCATGTTATCCTCTTGAATTATTCCATTTGTCAGATAATATTTTCTTACCAATCTGGAGTATGTCAGGAGTTGTTTTCCATTTCTTCTCGCCGGAGGCTATCATTCCAGAAGAATTCTTCGTCCTCACATTCCAGCTGTCGTTATCCAATCAGCCCGTCGCATCTGTCAAGTACTCTTTAATCAGCTCGTGATCTCTTTGTTCTTTTGCATCTAAATCCCCTCGAGCATATTTGTTCTTCTAATTCTTCCCGGTGATTCATTATCTTTCATCAGTCATTTTCGAATTCTTATGGTGGTTCCTTCAGATTCCTTTTCTTTTGTTATCATATTAATTCATTCGTTCTTTCCAATCCTACTTGTGGTTCATTGAAGACCTTCCTCAAGGTTGCGCCATATTCCCCTCAATCATTTTCCAACAAGAATAAGTAGTATGCAAAATCCATTGCTAACCATCAATTCAATTTGATGAAGGAAAATCATACAATAAATTTTATTCTTATTTCATCCAAGTGGTTAATCCCTTCCTTCGGAGTTTGTTCATGATGAATAATATCGCGGTTCGAAGTGTTGTCATCTTTTTTTCTGGAGTTCAAATTTCCTTGGCCATTTCGTCAGATCCTCCATCTAAATCACCACAAGGCTGAATCTTATTCTTTCATCCTTCGTTCTATCTCATCATCCTTTTGTCACCGGAGTTCTTCATGGTGGTTCCTCATGATTGAATCCATTCTTCAAGAGTTTATCAAGATTTTTGTTGGAGGAGTTCAAGTATCTTTTCTTCTCGCGTCTCAAAGTGCAAATAATTCTCCGTATTCTTCTGAAGTGGAGTTTTGCATTTCTTCGTTCTTCTCAGCTATTCACACATTTGGTTGTGGTATAATTTCACCTCAAGTTTTGAGATGTTTTTGATAAGTCCACAACAAGCTTATTCTTTTGTTGTTGAATACCTCAACAACTCTGTTCTACCCTTCCTCTAAGGGTGCTATCGAATTCTTTCATGGTGGAAGTTGTTGTTCTCTCATCCGTTCTTTCCACATAGGATTCTTTCATTTCTTCCGGAGGCATTGTGTTGTTCATCTCGTCAAGTGTCATTCCATCTTGTGAAGTTCATGTCTCCATTCCTTCCATTTTCAGTTGGAGTGCTGACCAAATTCTTTAATTCTTATTCCTTTCTTATCTTATTCTAACCGGAGTGGTTTCATAGTCTATCTTATTCCATGAGCTTTTGATTCTCGTCATATTCGCCGTTCCTCTTTTCTACCCGAGTGCTCTCGACTTTGTTCATCTTCTCTCTTGCGTTCTTACTTCACCTCTTCCTCTTTCTCTTCCGTCTCATTCCAAATATTTTGGGATGAGATCTCTTATTAGTAGAGGAGAGTTGTAACGCCCCGAGACCGATGCGCTAGGTGTCTTCCAGTTATTCGCCGTTGTTTCCATGTCATTTGCTTGCGTGGTGCACTTTGCCATGTCATCATCTGCATTTCATCTGCATGTTTTTCAAAACTTGCATCCGTTCGGGTTCCCTCGGTTCTCTCCGTTGTCCGTTCTGAGCCCAACCACACTCCCACATGCACCCGTTGCACCTCCTTGATCTTGTTTTGTGAGCCATAAAAAATGTTCTCGGAATGAGCTGAGATTTGTTGAGTGGCCTTTGTATATCACCGGTAGACCACCTGTCAAATTTCGTTCCATTTGGAGGTCGTTTGATACCCCAACGGTTAACTGAGTTAACCGAAACCTCTCTCTCTCATTGCAGCCCAACACCCCTTCACAGCAGCCCAATAGCCCATCCAAGCCTTCTCCCTACTCTCCGTCGTTGGATAGCGATCGTGTGGGTGAAAGGCGCACCTCATTTGGACTCTCCAAGCTTCCTCTACCTATATAAACACCTTCCCCTCCATTTTTCCCGGTGCAATCCCTAGCCTCCTTCCACCTCGCGCCGCAGGGCAAATCCTCCGCGCCGGACATGTCCAGCCGCCACCCCGCAACGAATCCGAAGCCGCCACGTGTCACCGCCTGGCCTCCTCTCCGCCGCCCAGCGCCCCGTCCGCGGGCGGATCGGGCCCTCCGGCCCAGCGCCCGAAACCGCCCGCAAGACTTCGCCCAGACCACGCGGCGCCCGCTTCGCCCGCCGTTAGCCACCACCGCAGCCGGTGCCGCCCACGCCTCCAGCGTTGCCGCCTCGCCGTCCAGCGCCGCCGCCTGCAGCTTCGCCGTCGCCCATGCGCTGCCGCCCCTCCGCCTCGCTCGCCGCTGCCAGATCCCGGCCGGGAAAGGACCCCGTCGGCCGGATCCGCTGCTCCCGCCGCCGGATCGGGCTTCCGCCGCCCCGGAGGTTGCTGGATCCGCCGACCTCGCCGAAGTTCTCCACTGCCGGGTCCTCATCCGTGAACCGCTCCGTCTCCGACCCGATCCGTGATCCCCGTTGACTTTCACGAGGGTATAATTTTCTGCGGTCCCTGAAAATCCATCATCATGTGTGAATGTTTGCATGGCCATAACTTTGTGCATATAGCTCCGTTTTGCGTGCATAATATATCAAAATGTTCATCTCAGAGTGCTCTACATGATGGCTGATTTTGCAGTCATGTCCTATTCATATTGATGCATTAATCTTAGTTGACAAACTACTAAGTGATATAAACTGCTGGAATCTGTTGGTTGTTAACATCATGTATGCATCTTGTGAGTGTTGTAACTTTGTACCTGTTGATCCTATGGTGATGATCTTGATATGCACATGTTCTGCTCTTCATGATCTACAGGATGGTCTACTTCCCATTTATATTAGGGTGCATCTTTGTATCTTAATCCCTGTGGCAAAAGTGCATGTTGCTATTAACTGTTGGAAACTGTTGTAACTTGCATATTTGTCTTTTTGTATCTTTTTGTGTGATTCTCTTTTGACCACCATGTCTACATGTTTTAGGAGCATAATTATGTCATATTTGCTATGGTGCAATCCATGTATTTGGTTATTCCCTGTACTGAGTGCATCAAGCTTGTGAAGTGGGCTACTCGATGTTAATGTTCTATCAATGTTGATTCTGTCATATCATGTTGCCATGTTTGCTTGATGCTACCAATTAATCCATGCATGATCTAGAGATGCTTAGTTCACATGTTTTGTTTTCCATGTTATGCTCTACCATTCTATGCCTTTTGATGCCTTATATATGTCATGTAGCTTATATTTTCATTGCCTTGATGATGGCATGTTGGGGCATGAAACAAAGATGCCACATCAACTATACCTAGCAACCAAGGGCACGACATAAAGTACAGATAACAAAGAGAAAATAACATCATGGCATCATATACATATGACTCATGGATTAGTGGGACCAACATGACATGATTGAATGTTGAAACAGTTTCAACAAGTGTAAAACGGCAACATTATCATAGCATGTTTGCAAGCATGTAAGAGAGGCATATTATATCCAAAATTAACAACCATGGCATTTGAACAAAGTGCGAATAGCATAATTCAAAACATGTAACTGGAGCATCTCCAGAAGAGGCATGGATCAACTAATATTAAGCTCATAACAAGGCATCATGAAGTTAACAGAAAACTAGAACAACATATAGGCATGTTATTAACTCTGCTCATGTATATGCTATTGCGTAATAAAGTTGCATTTTGCATTGATCATCTTGGATTAATCTTGATGCCTATGAACCGGAACCTTAATGATATTTGAAGTATGTTATCTGTACATGAAGTTCATGTCAAGTTTGTGCTCATATGATCCCTGTAGCATGTTGTTTTGATGTTTTCAAAGTGCCTAGTTGCTGTTTTTGGTAGATTGTTGTTATAACTTGTTTGGAGTGTATGTGTTGCACCGTTGCTCTTTTTTGAGCATGCTCTATATGAAACTTGCTTAGAATTACATGTATTTTCATCATTTCATGTTGAATCCTTGTTCTGGATGTGTTTGCTTGATGTTTGAATGCATTTTGCATCAATGCCATGTTTAACTTGTTTTGCTCATATCTTCTAGGCCGTAGCTCCAAACTGAATGAACTTTATATGTAACTTGACTAGAATTTTGTGTAGATCATCTTGGTGCATCTTAACTTTCTGTTTAACTATTTGAACATAATGTTTATTAAGATCTGGACCAATTTCGAAACTTGCATAGGAGGACTTACCGGATTTGTTATATGTTGTTTCCGGCCTCATTAAAACTTGCTTTGATGTGTTGTTCTTGTATGTGTCATCTCTTGCCATGGGTAGCATCATATAGCCTTGTCATGCATCATACTTGGTTGAGCATCATGTCATGTTTATGTGTTGTGTGTTTAGCATGTTGTTTGCTTCTTTCCGGTTGTGCTTCTTCTCGACAGTTCCTGTTTTGTTGCAATCGTGAGGATTCATTCGACTACGCTTGGTTTGTCTTCGCCCGTTCATCTTCTTCATGGACTTGTTCTCCTTGCTAGCGGGATTTCAGGCAAGATGACCCTTACCCTAGATCTCACTACTATCATTGCTATGCTAGTTGTCTCGATGCTATCGCTATCTCGCGCTTCCTACCACTTGTTTATTGATACGTCTCCGTGGTATCTACTTTTCCAAACACTTTTGCCCTTGTTTTGGACTCTAACTTGTATGATTTGAGTGGAACTAACCCGGACTGACGCTGTTTTCAGCAGAACTGCCATGGTGTTGTTTTTTGTGCAGAAAATAAAAATTCTCGGAATGTCCTGAAACTCCAAGGAACACCTTAGAAAAAATAAAGAAAAATCCTCGCAAAAGATGAAGACCAGGGGGCCCACACCCTGCTCACGAGGGTGGGGGTGCGCCCCCCAGGGCGCGCCCCCTACCTCGTGGGCCCCCTGGTGGCCCTCCGACGCCAACTCCAACTCCATATATTGGCTTTCAGGGAGAAAAAAATCAGAGAGAAGAAATAATCGCGTTTTATGATACGTAGTCGCCGCCAAGCCCTAATCTCTCTCGGGAGGGCTGATCTGGAGTCCGTTCGGGGCTCCGGAGAGGGGGATTCGTCGCCGTCGTCATCATCAACCATCCTCAATCACCAATTTCATGATGCTCACCTCCGTGCGTGAGTAATTGCATCGTAGGCTTGCTGGACGGTGATGGGTTGGATGAGATTTATCATGTAATCGAGTTAGTTTTGTTAGGGTTTGATCCCTAGTATCCATTATGTTCTGAGATTGATGTTGCTATGACTTTGCTATGCTTAATGCTTGTCACTAGGGCCCGAGTGCCATGATTTCAGATCTGATCCTATTATGTTTTCATGAATATATGTGTGTTCTAGATCCTATCTTGCAAGTCTATAGTCACCTACTATGTGTTATGATCCGGCAACCCCGAAGTGACAATAATCGGGACCACTCCCGGTGATGACCATAGTTTCAGGAGTTCATGTATTCACTATGTGCTAATGCTTTCTTCCGGTTCTCTATTAAAAGGAGGCATTAATATCCCTTAGTTTCCAATTGGACCCCGCTGCCACGGGAGGGTAGGACAAAAGATGTCATGCAAGTTCTTTTCCATAAGCATGTATGACTATATACAGAATACATGCCTACATTACATTGATGAACTGGAGCTAGTTCTGTGTCACCCTATGTTATGACTGCTACATGATGAACCACATCCGGCATAATTATCCATCGCTAATCCGTGCCTACATGTTTTCCATATCTGGTTCTCGCTTATTTACTTTTCCGTTGCTCTTTGTTAAATCACTACAAAATACCAAAACATTACTTTTCTCTGTCTTTACTTTTGTTACCGTTACCACCACTATCATATTACTTTGCTACTAAACACTATGCTGCATATACTAAGTTTCCAAGTGCGGTTGAATTAACAACTCAGCTGCTAATACTTGAGAATATTCTTTGGCTCCCCTTGTGTCAAATCAATAAATTTGGGTTGAATACTCTACCCTTGAAAACTGTTGCGATCCCCTATACTTGTGGGTCATTAAGACTATTTTTTGGCGCCGTTGCCGGGGATCATAGCTCTATCCTTCTGTTATGAGGAAGTTTGCGACACCTAAACTTACTACTGATATTGATTCTGATATGTCGCATGTTATTGATGATGCCACTTCTGCTATGCATGATACTTATGATGAAACTACTTCTATGCTTGATACTACTTGCCACTTGGTGAATTTCTTGATGAGCGAATTGCTAGGTCTAGAGAAAGAGAAATTATTGAACCTGGACACGATGATGTTAGTGATGATGAACCTATGCCTGCTATTCCTGATCGTTATCTTTTTGATGTTGAATCTTCTACAGCTATTCTTTGTTGCCAGGATAGACATGAACATAAGAGGTTGCTAATTAAATGGAGTAAAGAATCTTTTAGAGGTAGAATGAAACCTGATCCTGCTTTTGCTACTTCACCTATATGTGTGCTTGATCAGGATTATTACGATTTTTCTGTTGATCCAGATATAATTACTATGGTAGAATCTGATCCTTTTTATGGCTATGAATCTAAAACTGTTGTGGCACATCTTACCAAGTTAAATGATATAGCTGCCCTGTTTACTAATAATGAGAGATCACGCTACCTTTATTTACTTAAGATCTTTCCGTTCTCATTAAAGGGTAATGCTAAGATTTGGTATAATTCTCTTAATCCTGGTTGTGTGCAAAGTCCCCAGGATATGATTTATTACTTCTCTGCTAAATATTTCCCTGCTCATAAGAAACAAGCTGCTTTGAGGGAAATATACAATTTTGTGAAAATTGAAGAAGAGAGTCTCCCACAAGCTTGGGGGAGGCTTCTCAAGTTACTTAATGCTTTGTCTGATCATCCTCTTAAGAAACCTGAAATATTTGATATCTTTTATAATGGACTAACTGATGCTTCCAGAGATTACCTGGATAGTTGTGTTGGTTCTCTTTTCAGGGAAAGAACACCGGATGACGCTGAACTTCTATTGAATAATATGTTGGCTAATGAAAATAATTGGGCGCCTCCCGAGCTACCTCCGGAGCCAGTTCTTGAGCCAATTACTGAGCCTATTCCTAAACCAACTCCTAAGAAGAGAAGTGTTCTATTTCTCAGCCCCGAAGATATGCAAGAGGCAAAGAAATCTATGAAAGAAAAAGGTATTAAAGTTCAAGATGTTAAGAATTTACCTCCTATTGAAGAAATACATGGTCTTAATTTACCGCCTGTTGAAGAAGTACATGACCTCATTTACTAATTTAATGAAGAACCTCCCGATATCCTGTCACAGGTAGTAAAGGTAAATTCTCTCTATAGATATGATAAAGCTGAAGTCCCTCCTACTAAAATTGCTAGTCAGTGCTTGGATGAGTTTGATGACTTTATGTTTAAGCAAGATGACTTTAATGCTTATTTTGGTAGACAATTAAAACAGAATACCTTTATGATTAAACGCTTGGGTGATTATATGGATGATATTAGAGGCGAACTTAAACTTGTTAGCAAGCATGCTTCTATGGTTACCACTCAAGTAGAACAAGTACTTAAAGCTCAGAAAGAAGCGCTTGATGAAGTGAATACTAAGAAAAATGATTATGCTGTTAGAGTAGCTACTAGAATTGGTAGAATGACTCAGGAACCTTTGTATCCTGAAGGCCACCCTAAGAGAATCGAGCAAGATTCTCAGAGAAACAATATTGATATACCTAGTTCTTCTAAAAGGAAGAAAAAGAAAAATGATAGGACTTGCAAACTTCTAGTGAACCTATTGCTGAACCACCTGAGATTCCAAATGATATCTCTGTCTCTGATGCTGAAACACAATCAGGTGATGAACATGAACCTAGTGATAATGTTAATAAAAATGTTCATGTTGATGCTCAACCTAGTTATGATAATGATGTAGAAGTTGAACCTGCTGTTGATCTTGATAACCCACAATCAAAGAATCAACGTTATGATAAAAGAGACTTCGTTGCTAGGAAACATGGTAAAGAAAGGGAACAATGGGTTCAGAAACCCATGCCTTTTCCTCTGAAACCATCCAAGAAAAAGGATGATGAGGATTTTGAGCGTTTTGCTGAAATGATTAGACCCATCTTTTTGCGTATGCGATTAACTGATGTGCTCAAAACAAATCCTTATGCTAAGTATATGAAGGATATTATTACTAATAAAAGAAAGATACATGAAGCTGAAATTTCCACCATGCTTGCTAATTACACTTTTAAGGGTGGAATACCAAAGAAACTTGGAGATCCAGGAGTACCTACTATACCATGCTCCATTAAAAGAAGTTATGTTAAAATTGCTTTATGTGATCTTAGAGCCGGTGTTAGTGTTATGCCTCTCTCTTTATATCATAGACTTGACTTGAATAAGTTGACACCTACTGAATATCTCTGCAAATGGCTGATATATCAACTGCTATACTTGTCGGTATTTGTGAGGATGTGCTTGTTGTGGTTGCAAACGTTACTATTTTAACGGACTTTGTTATTCTTGATATTCCCGAGGATGATAGCATGTCTATTATTCTTGGAAGACCTTTCCTTAATACTGCAGGGGCTGTTATTGATTGCACCAAAGGCAATGTTACTTTTCATGTTAATGGCAATGAGCACACGGTACATTTTCCGAGGAAACAACCTCAAGTTTATAGTATCAACTCTATTGGAAAAGTTCCATCGATTATATTTGGAGGTTTTGAATTTCCTCTCCCTACTGTCAAGAAAAAGTATGATATTATTATTGTTGGGGATTTTCATATCCCCGTTGACGTAACTTAGTGTCATTCGAAATTTCTCCGGTTTCGGGATTATTCGGAATGAGTTTGTTAACAAGACTTGATCAACCTTGTTAGTGGGTTCATTTTGATGATCACGAGATGGATGAAACTAGAAGCACAACCTTCTGTACCCTCTATATTTGTTGTTATTTAGTAGAAATAAAGTAAAAGAATATTTTTCTGTCTATTTCCTGACTTATCCGTGCAATATAAAAACATCCCGAAAATAAAAGTCCTCGGAATGCCATGCCAATTTAATATGATTTTTTCAGGAATATTTGAGGATTTACTATGCAAAAATTACCACGGGGGGAGATGCCACCTGGCCACGAGGGTGGAGGGCGCGCCATACCCCCTGGGCGCACCCCCTGCCTTGTGGGCCCACGGTGGCCCTCCTCCACTTATTCCTGCACCCATCTTCTTCCTCTGCCTCACACAAACAGGAAAAACCAACTCAAGCACGAGTTCTAGCCCCCGTTGCTCTGATTTTCGATCTCCTTGCTCAAAGCACCTCTCGCAAAACTGCTTGGGGAGATTGTTCGTTGGTATGTGACTCCTCCATTGGTCCAATTAATTTTTATTCTAGTGCTTTATTCATTCCATATTTGTGCTGCATAGGTGACCATGTTCTTGAGCTTGTATGTCAAATTTAGATGGTTCTAAGTAGTTCCAATGCTTTATATAGGCCCTAGGCACTTGTGGGAGTTGTTACTATCAAATTTTATTGAAGTTGGTTCACTTTTATTTGAAGTTACTAAAAATTTCACATTATTTCAGAAATAATGAAGAGACTTTTGAGAGGCTCGTCGACCCGAAGCTCCAAGGAAAAACAAAAGGAAGAAGAGGAGAAGCCCAAATTTAATTTGCCTCGCACCGTGGAGGTCCGGCCGTGTGAATGACCTTCCGATGACTTCTTGAGGAGAGCTAGGTGTCGTGGGAGACTGACCCACGGACACCTATGGGGCCGGCGGACTGGGCCCCTTTCGGTTCGGCGGAGGGCGGAGATCGCGCGAAGAGCAGATCGAGGCGAAGCACACGAGCGGTTTACCCAGCTTTGGAGCTCTTCGGAGAGATAATACTCCTACTATTGCATGTCTGATTGTATTGAGTTCTTGCTCGGGAGCGCTGAGTGCTATAGTACACACTAGCTGCTAACGAGACCGAGCATGAGTGTTTTCTGGCTTCCAACCCCCCTCTACGTTGCGTATGGGCCTCCTTTTATATGCTCAAGGGGTCACCGACAGGTGGCAATGTAGACAAGGGCAAAAATGGAAAAGAGTTGCGGTTGGTACAACTACTTGTATAGTGTATCATACCTAACCCTGACGGCAGGGGACAAAGGCATTAAATGCCCGTCTGTGTCGCCCAAACAAAGGCAAAAGGACCGTCTGGGGCGCCACCGCTTGCCACGATGGCAATCTTGTCAGCGTCGCTTGCCACCTCGCACCGCTGGCTGCACAGCGTCTTGCCATGCGCACCTGGAAAGGTCCCAGGGCGACACGTTGGTGGATGTGCTGGAGCGCGGGTACAGAGTGGTAGCTTGCCGCGGCAAGCGCCTTGCCGTGGTCGTTGTCTTGCTGCGTCCGGAAGCTTGTCGCTCACCGGGCCTTGCCGGGACGCGTGGCGCGTCGCGGCAAGTTCCTTGAGATGCCTCGGTTGGCCTTCCCGGCAAGCTCCTCTTGCTGGGGTCTTGTCTCCTTGGCTTGAATACTTTGTTCTTGAATGGCTCCAAAGGAACCACGGAGGACCTTGGCGGTCGCCCGGCAAGCCTTGCCGCGGGGTGCTGCCCGTGCTCAAGTTCGGGATACTAGGGTACCCCTACTCTAGTACACCGATAGGAGCCCCCGGGCATGGGCCACACACGGTGCCAAGCGCTGTTGGGCCAGGCCCAAAACAGGGCACGGGCACGCGCGGCCTAGGCTACGCCGTATCTTACTCCGTATCCACCGCGCCCTCCCCGAACGGCACGCGTCGAATGCGGCGTCGTGGGAGAGATCGTGGGGGGCCTCTTTATTTGGAAAGGCGGAACGTCCGCCCCCTCCCTCTTTATAAGCAGGGGAAACAGGGATAGTTCGCCCATCTCGCCAGTTGCTATTTCCAATCTCAGAAATCTCCGCCGCTCCCTCCCTTCTTCTCAAAGCTGAAAGAGAGCAGCGCTCCTCCCGCCATCGCCACCAGCACCACCAACGCCGTCGATCTCCCCCACCACCTCCGCCATGGCTCCGAAAGCCGGCAAGGGGAAGGCCGTGAAGACGACCGAGGCGCAGCAGCTCGCGGCGCTGCGAAGGGAGTGGACAACCTCCCCCCCCCCCCCAGCTCGCCGCGAAGGAGCTGAGGGAGTATTACTACCTCTTCTGGTCGACGGAGACGCGAGCGCATCCGCGCACGAAGGTACTCTCCGCCGCTGCTTCGGAACGGGATCCGAATGGATATCCCTTCTTTGCGCTGTTCTTCTACTGCGGGCTCTGCCCGCCTTTCTCTGAATTTTTCTGCGACATTATGAACACCTACGGGTTCCATCTCCTTGACTTCACCCCCAATGCCGTTCTGACCATGGCAGTTTTCGCACATCTCTGCGAAAACTTTGTCGGAGTCCATCCAAATGTAGCTCTTTTCCGCCACTTCTTTATGCCCCGAGTTGAGAGAGGAGAGCCCTTATCCGGCGGAATCGCCTGGATCTCGAGAGCCGGCAAGAAGGAAGCTTATCTGGAGGGAGAGCTCCGCGGCAAGTGGGAGTAATGGAGAGCAGACTGGTGCTGGATTGTCGAGGAGAACCCGCAGCTGCCGTTTACCAGCCAAGCCCGATGGTCTTGGCAACGATTGAGCAACGTGGCCCCGAAGACGATAGGTGAAGATTGCCGTCACCGGATCCTACGCCTCGGGCTTGCGGGATCATCAGGGCGCCGTTGGCGCAGATTTTCTTCGCCGCCGCATCGCCCCCCTGCAAGAGAGGAGGAGACCCGCCTGGGAGTTTGGGGGTGCGGCGGACATCATGAGGCTGCGCCCGGGCCTCAACTTCAACTCCACTGTCCTGGAACTGGACGCGATGCTCAAGGAATTGTTTAAGCACGACCCTCAACATCCCGAATGGTTCAGGTTGCCGAAGGGTGTCGTTCCGCTGTGCAACAATTCCTCGCTCGACCGCATTCGTGCAATGATGCCGCTGTGTGATTCGCATGGAATTGTCCCAACTTGGCAAGAGCCTGCAGACGACGTCGTGCAGGAGTTCTTCGACGGCTTGGTAGAAGTGGCGGTCTGCTCCGATGAACAGAAGAGCCTCACCCGCGACACCACCGATGCGGAGATACAGCGCATCGCCACTAGGGTGAAAGAGGCGGCGGCAGCCGCTGCCGCGGGCGAGTTTGGATTCACCGTGGAGGAGGCAGAGGCAGCAGAGGCGGCAAGCCTTGCCGAGCGAGAGGAGTTTGCCGGCGAGGGAGAGCTTGCCGAGCCTGAAGCCGAGTCGAGCGAGCCCGCCAAGGGTGCGAGCGGCTCGTCGGAGACCGACTCCTCTTCCTCCTCATCTTCAGATAGCCCGCCGCAAGCAAAGCCCCCAGCTCCACCAAGAAGGCGTCTTCGCAAGGTCGGGGACGTAGCAGGGCGGCAGAGGAGTCAACAGCCGCCACGCCGCACGACATGCTCCACCGTGACAAGCACTGTTGCCGCGGGAGCCCCTCACGCCGCTGCGGCAACTGGAGCGGGGTCCTCCCGGACCGCCGCTTCTGTTCCTGCCGCTGCCCCCGCCAAGCGGTTAAGGGAACCCACTCCTCCACCTCGTCGCACCGAAGGTGGGCCGGACTTCAACCTCTCCACGCTCACCTCCGACGAGGAAGAAGAAAAGTAAGATTCTTTGTTGTACTTGTAGTTCTTCAATTCTTGCAGTTTTTGTCTTGTATTTTATTTGCTTTACTCTGAACTCATTCCTTTTCAGGACTCTGGCCCAGAGAGCGGCGAAGAGAGCCAAGGTCCCAGTGATTGTCATCGAGGACGAACCCACCGCGACAGCAGGGGGTGCGCCCGAGACCACCTTGCCGGACCCGACAATCATTCCCCAAAGCAGCCCCCAGCGCAGCCCCCAGCGTAAGTATATGGTTTACTTCCCGCTGTTAGGCGCGCATGGGTGCTTTTTCTTTGATGGCATCTGATTATTGGTTTGTGTAGGAGCAGAGCAGCCTGACCAGGAGCGCCCGGAAGCCGCCCCCGACATGACATCTGCTTCGACTACACCACCAAGGGAGGATTCCCCGGCAAGGGAGCGTTCTCCAGCAAGGGAGAAGTGTCCGGCAAGGGAGAGTTTTCCGGCAAGGGACGGCACCAGCGACCCCCTGGTGGTGGAGACCACGACTGAAGAGCCTAGTACAGGTAATCCTCTTGCTTGAAAACTTCCCTTGGGTCCTTCTTCTGATTTTCTTTTTGGATATTTGCTTGAATTTTTCCCTTTTCCGGCCGTCAGATCCATCTACCGAGGAGCCGATGGAGACCGAGGTTGCCGGCGAGGAGAACGCGCGCGGCAACACCGACGACGCCGCTGCCACCGAAGAAGCAGCTGACGCTGATGATCCCGCCGGCGAAGAGGCCGCCAAAGCTGCCACCGCAGAAGCTGGCGAGGGATCTGGCGATCGCACTGACGACCCCGAGGCCGCAGGAGCGCAAGGCGCTACACCGACCGCCGATCACTCCGCCGCTGCCGCAGCGCCAGGCTCCGAAGAGCCCCAGGCCGGCGCTTATTTGAAGGCCGGCGATGGCGTCTTCATCAAGCTCCCCTGGGCGTCAAGCTCCAAGGCGCCGGTCGACAGAGAAACCTTGGATGGAGAGGTGCTCGCTTCCGCTGGGCTGACGTTGGTTGATGCGCCGAGCAGCAGCAGCGGCGAGTCTGAGGAGGAGCAGCTGCTGCGGAAGCTGGTGTCGCTCTACCGCGCTCGGCAGGCCAAGGTGGAATCCCGAGAAGCGCTTGTCGCGCGGGCGGGAGTGGACATCGAGAAGCGCGCAGAGGAGCTCCGGGGTCGCAATCAGGAAGCTCTCCGGTCCCTGGCAGAGAAGCAGGAGCAACTCGCCGAGGAGCGGAAATCCTTCCTCCTTGAGAAGGCTGAAGTTGAAGAGCAACAGCGGCTTGCCGCCGAGGAGCTGTTTGCGCGGGAGGGCGAGTTGGCGCAGCGGAAGGTTAACCTTGATAGCCATGTGGAGGAGCTTGCTGCGCGCGAGCAAACATTCGACGGGGCTCTCAAGGAAGCAGAGGATGCTGCCACAGCTGCCGAGGCCGCCAAGAAGGAGCTGGAGACGAAGGTGGCGCAGCTGGAGGCCGATCTCAAGACGAGCGGTGAAGAGCTTGCCGCGCTCAATCATGAGCGCGAGAAGGATGCCTACACCCTTGGCGAGCTGCAGGGTAGTCTCGCCGAGAAGGGCAAGGAGCTTAGCGCCGCCAAGGACTCCAACGCAGATCTTGAGTTGAAGCTGGCTACTTTGATCAAGACGCTGGATGGCGCCTGGGAGCAGGAGGTGGCCTTGAAGAAGCAGATCAAGGCCGACGAGGCGCTGCTGGCGAGTGCTGCCGCCACCCAGAACACCTTTAGAGAGAATGTGGAGCACTGGACGGAGGGTCTCATGGATGTTGCCGCAGCCATCGATAGGGAGCTGGCGCAGCTGGGGATGGAGGATTTCGGGTATCCCTCCGATGAGCACCTCCAGCCTAGCGCCAAGCTCACTTTGTTCTTCAAAGGCGTGGCGACGGCCCTCCAGCGACTCCAGGAAAGGATCCCAAAGCAGCTGGCCGACGAGTCGCGCACGATCTGCGCCGGAGTTCTTCAAAAGGTGTTGGTGAAGGCGGCCTTCCGCAACCCGGGCCTCAACCTCACCAACGTCCTCAAGAAGCTACCGCCGGATGCTGATCTGGAAGCGCTCAAGACCCTTGTCACACCCATTGTGGACAAGGTGAGCGAGATCAAGAGGGTTGAGGGCGATCGCGTAGATTAGGCCGCCCGTTTTCTCCTTTTCTTGTCAATGCTGGTCATGTTACGAGAACAATCTATTAGAGCTGCGACAAGCTATCTTGTAATATAACTCTTTTTTGGGTAGCGATTGCTATGTTATTTCCTTTACTTGATTCCTTCCTTTGTATGTTTTTGCCCTACGCTTTTAGGGAACTTGCCGGTGCAGGCACCTTAGTCATGAAGCGCCGAGTGCGGACGTCAAGACCTGCTTTGGCGGTGCCGCCACCGACAAGAAACCTTGTCGCAACTAGCCGCAACTCACTTAAGTTGTTGAGCGGACTCGAAACAAAGTAAGGGCGCAACTAGCTACGAGTTGGTTCCTCCGCGCACAGGTTTTCCATACAAAGCACGGTCGTTCAAGGAAGATAACTTAAAAAAATTTAAAACTGATTGCTCAAACTTTGGCAACTTAGCTTTTCTGTCGTTTGCGTCCCGGTAAGGCGATACTTTCTTGAACGACGCCTGGTCCACACCATTATCTTCTCCTTTCCCCCTGGCAAACTTGTGGGCGAAGGAACCTTCCTTTCTTTGAGAAAGAGAAAGAAGTGAAAATAAACATATGGAGCCTTAAGGCTCGTTATTGCTTACCGGGGGTAGGCGCTACACAAAGTGTCAGATAATACATGCAAAAAAGTGGAAAGCATGAAATTGACAAGATGTGCGGAGCACATGAGCTTTACTTATGCACGGGGTCTGCGCCTGGCTTTGTACAAAGGATTACATGCAACAGCGGCAAGACTTGTATAGAAGGTGGTTGCCGGAACAGGTTCCGGCAACCGCGCCCTACGGGTAAAACTTACGAAGATGCTCAATGTTCCGGGAGTTGCTCATCGGAATGCCATCATCGGTCTCAAGGCAGACAACGCCAGGCCTAGTGACTCGTTTCACCCGGTAAGGGCCATCCCACTTCGGCGTCAACTTGTTGGAATTCTTGGCGGACTAAACGCGCCGAAGAACAAGGTCGCCATCCTCGAGACTTCTGGCATTAACTTTGCGGCTATGGTAGCGGCGCAAAGCTTGCTGGTATCGAGCAGCTCGTACAGCAGCCTGAAGACGGTCTTCCTCAAGGAGCAGCGCGTCATCTTGCCGCAGCTGCTCTTGCTCAAGCTCATCATAAGCGAGCACTCGAGGCGACCCGTATAGGAGTTCCGTGGGGAGAACTGCCTCTGCTCCATAGACTAGAGCAAAAGGTGTTTGGCCAGTGGCTCGATTTGGCGTCGTCCTGATCGACCAAAGAACCACCGGCAGCTCCTCAATCTAGTTCTTTCCGCACTTGTGCAGCCTGTCGAAAGTCCTTGTCTTGAGCTCGTGCAGCACTTCAGCATTTGCCCTCTTCGCTTGACCGTTGCTTCTCGGGTGAGCAACAGAAGCGAAGCAGACCTTGGCGCCAAGATCTTGGATGTACTGCATGAAGGTGCGACTCGTGAATTGCGTGCCTTTGTCGGTGATGATCCTGTTAGGGATCCCGAAGCAGCAAACAATCGACCTGAAGAACTTGACTGCTGACTGTGCTGTCACCTTCCTCACTGCTTCCACTTCCGGCCACTTTGTGAACTTGTCGATTGCAACGTACAAGTACTCAAAGCCCCGACAGCTCGGGGAAAGGGGCCGAGGATGTCGAGCCCCCAGACCGAAAATGGCCAGGATATAGGGATCGTCTGGAGAGCTTGAGCTGGCTGGTGTATCTTCTTGGAATGGAACTGGCACGCTTCACACTTGGTTACTTGTGCAGTTGCATCCTGGAGGGCTGTCGGCCAAAAGAAACCTTGCCGGAATTCTTTGCCGGCAAGTGCTCTTGCGCCAATGTGGTGACCACATATGCCTCCATGTATCTCTGCCAACAGCTTTTGTCCATCTTCCCGTGAATACACTTCAATTTCACACCGTTGAGTCTTCTTCATGCATGTCTTTGTCGACAAACTGGTACATACTTGACTGCCGGGCTACTCTTTCCGCTTCTTCTTGCTCTTCGGGAAGTTCTCCTGTCTGAAGGAAACGGACAATCTGCTGTGGCCATGTTGGAGCTTGCGGCTCGACAACAAGGACTAAAGGCACATATGCTGCTACGGGAACATCCGCTTCTACGGCGAGAACCTGCGGCTCAACCGGAGCCTGATGCTCCCTGGCAAGCTTGCCAGAGCAAAACTTGTCGGGAGCGTCTGCTTCAACGGAACAAACCCTAGGGCTTGCCGGAGTAGACTGCTCCTCAGCACTTTTGGTGTCGATATTGGGGACCTTCTTGGCGGCGGCTTCGGGGAGCTCTGCCGGAAAATAGTCACCAGAAATCAACTTCCTCTTCTTGCTCTGTCCAGCTGATGGTGTCACAGACGGTTGAGTGAGTTTGAGCACAAAGATCCCTGGTTCCATAGGTGAATTAAGTGCGGCGCACTTTGACAGGCCATCGGCAATGTCGTTCTGAGCCCTTGGAACATGTTCCATCTGTAGGCCGTCAAAGTGCTCTTCTAACTTTCTCACTTCATCAACGTAAGCTTCCATCAACGGACTCTGATAATTCTTGTTCACTTGGCGGACGACAAGCTGCGAGTCACCCCTGACAATGAGCTTCTTGATCCCAAGGTCTGCTGCGATCCTGAGACCGGCAAGCAAACCTTCATACTCTGCCGTATTGTTTGTTGCTTGCTCCTTTGGAAAGTGCATCTGGACTACGTACTTGAGGTGCTCTCCGGTGGGCGCGACAAGTAGCACGCCCGCACCGGCGCCTTGCAGCGAGAAGGAACCATCAAAGTACATCAGCCACTCTTTGTTTGCTTCCTTGACGGGGATGCTCGTTTCTGGAATTTCTTCATCTGGTGTTTGCGTCCACCCTGCTATGAATTCTGCCAATGCTCTGCTCTGGATAGTTGAGGTGCTCTCAAACTTGAGGCCAAAGCTTGACAGTTCTAGTGCCCACTCGACAATCCTGCCTGTTGCTTCTGGATTCTGCAGTATCCTCTTCAGCGGAAAACGAGTGACAACTGTGATCTCGTGTGCTTGGAAGTAATGGCGCAGCTTTCTCGAGGCCATGAGAAGGCCGAAAAGCAATTTCGCACACCGAATACCTTGACCTAGCCCCTGCAGAAGGGAACCGACAAAGTAAACTGGGCCTTTGCACCATTCTCTTCAGATTTCCTCATGCGCTGCTTGAGATCCATCTTTGTCGGGACCAGAGCTTGTCGGTGAAGTCCCCTGCTTGTCGCTGGATGCATCTGCCGTGGTTGTTGGCTCATCATCCGCCTCCCTCTCCGCTACTAACGTAGCACTAACCACTTGATTGGTTGCCGCTATATACAGCAACAACTTCTCTTGTGGCTTAGGTGCGACAAGTATTGGAGTGGAGGACAGGTATCTCTTCAAGTCCTGCAGCGCAGCCTCCACTTCTGGAGTCCATTTCATTGGACCTGCCTTTTTCAATATTTTGAAAAACGGTAGGGCGTGCTTAGCAGACTTAGAGATAAACCTGCTGAGAGCAGCCACACAACCGGCAAGCCTTCGTACATCCTTGACGCGCTTTGGTGCTTCAATCTGCTCAATGGCCTTGATCTTGTCGGGATTGGCTTCAATTCCCCGCTGAGACACGAAGATCCCGAGAAGCTTGCCGGAGGGGACTCCAAACACACACTTCTCGGGGTTAAGCTTGAGATTGATCCTGCGCAGATTTGCAAAGGTTTCGTCCAAATATTGAATCAGAGTTGCTTTGTCCTTGCTCTTGACCACTATGTCATCCATATAGGCTTCCACATTTCTGTGCATTTGTGGCTCAAAAGCGTCATGGACTACCCTTGCAAATGTTGAACCAGCATTCTTTAAACCGAAAGGCATCCGTATGAAACAGTATGTGCCACATGGAGTGATGAATGCGGTCTTCTCCTCATCCTCTTCTGCCATGAAGATCTGATGGTATCCTGAATATGCGTCAAGAAATGAAAGCAAGTCACATCCAGCCGTGGAGTCAACAATCTGGTCAATGCGCGGTAAGAGAAATGGGTCTTTGGGACAAGCCTTATTGACATCGGTAAAGTCGATACAAAGCCTCCATTTCCCGTTTGCCTTGCGCACGACTACAGGATTGGCCAACCACGTAGGATGGAGCACTCTCTGACAAGGCCTGCTGCTTCCAACTTCTTGATTTCTTCTGCGATGAATTCTTGGCGCTCATCGCTTGTTTCTGACCTTCGCTTGACGGGCGCGCGCGCGAGGACAGACGGCAAGGTGGTGCTCGATTACTTTCCTGGGAACACCAGGGATGTCAGACGGTTGCCACGCAAACACGTCGATGTTCGCCCGTAGGAAAGCAACGAGCGCGCTTTCCTATTTAGGGTCGAGAGTGGCACTGATGGTGAAGGTACCACCAGTGCCGTCCTCCTTGGCGAACACCCTCTTGGTCTCTGGCGGAACTGCCATTGTCCTCTTATGCTTGCCGGTGGAGCTCGATGGTGCGTCCTCGATGGTAGCGCAGCACTCCGAAGAGGTGCGCTTGCCGCAGTGGGCATCAGAACTCTTGCCGGACTTGGCCTTCTTCTTCCCCCCGGGAGCTTCAACGGCAAGTGACTTGCGATCTGTTGCGGCTACTGCTTCCCGGTAGATCTTGTCGGCGGAGATAAGAGCATCCTTCTTGTCGCCAGGGATAGAGATGACGCTTATCGGGTCTGGCATCTTCAGCATGTTGTATGCGTAGTGAGAGGCCGCCATGAATTTGGCGAGTGCTGGATGGCCGAGTATCCCATTGTATGGCAATGGAAAGTCAGCAACGTCAAAAGTGACCCTCTCAGCCCTGAAGTTCAACTCACTGCCAAATGTCACTGGCAACGTGATCTTTCCCTTCGGCTTGCTCCTTCCCGGATTGATTCCTTGGAAAGTGCCGGTCTCTTCGAGCTCGCTGTCAGGGATCTGGAGTTTCTGGAGTACCGCGGAGGAGATCATGTTCAAGCCGGCCCCGCCGTCAACTAGCATCTTAGTGACCTTGAGGTTGCGGATAGTTGGTGAAACCAACATCGGCAAGCACCGACCGCAGATTATGCGATCGGGGTGGTCCTCAATATCAAAGATGATAGGCGTCTTTGGACCATTTCGAGGCTTGCGTGACTCGACGGGTGGTTACGCCGCATTGACTTCCCGCACCCACCGCTTGAGCCGGCGGTGTGAAGTATGCAGAGAAGCTCCGCCGTCAACGCACAGGACCTCTGTGGCTTTCTGGAACTCCTGCTCACCGGTCTCGTCATCATCCATATCTTCATCATCGTCGTCATCTTCATCCTTGTCGCGGCCGCACGGAGGTCTGTCTCCTTGCCGCTGCTTGGCCTTGCCGCGGCGTCCTCCTTGGCCGGGACGTTTCTTGCCGGATCCTCCAGTACCTTCTTGGGCCTTCTCCTTGTCGCGTCGCTCGTATTCAGCCTTTTGCTGGTCGACAGGCTGCTCGACCTTCTTGCAGCTCTGGAGGTCATGGCCCTTGGTGCGGTGGATCTTGCAGTACTGCTTGTCGGTGCCGTCCTGCTTGTCGGCGACCGCCACAGTAGCTTCGACTTTCTTGGCGCCACCTCCTTTGCCAGACTGCTCAGCGACTAGCACATCTTTGCCTTTCTTCTTCCTATTGTTCTGCCGCCGTTTTTTCTTTGCCGGGGCAGCATCCTCACTGTCAGATCCTGAAAGCACATTTGCTCCTTGGGTGGTTTTGGTAATTAATGACAACATACTTTGTGGTTGGACTAATGCTTTTTATCAAGTATGCTTCAGGAAAGTCAATCACTTTGGCATGGCAAAAGGACTGGAAAGGTGGACCCCTAAGATGCTAAGGCAAGCATTGGCAAAAGCTCAAGACTCTATTTTTGGTTTAGTGATCCAAGATCACATTGAGTCTATAGGAAAGCCAATACTATTAAAAGGGGATGAGGTTATGATAATGATCTGGTTGCTCAAGTGCTTAGTGATACATCTCCTAGACTATCAAAGCACCTCTCACTTCCAATACACACTCATAAGTAATCTCGGTCCCACCGATTCCAAAACTCACCACACCGAGATGAACCACCTCAGCCACAAAGCCAAACCCTAGTAATTTCGGTTTTCCGATTCCAAACTCGGTCTCACGAAACTAGTGTTGCCAAGCTTCAGAACATACATCATCATATCGGTGTCACCGAGATGATAAAGTCGGTCCCACCGAGAATGGCAAACCCTAGTCTTTGGAAGAATCGGACTCACCGAGATTGTATTTTCGGTCCCACGAAAATCCCAACTTTCACAAGATTTGAACTTTCGGTCTCACCGAGTTGTCAACTTCGGTCTGACCGAGATTGGTCAAATGTGTGTAACGGTTGGATTTTGTGTGGAGGCTATAAATACCCTCCACCTCCTCTTCATTCGTGGAGAGAGCCATCGAAAGAACTACCACTCCTACCTTACATTTCTGAGAAGAAAACTACCTACCCTTGTGTTGAGATCAAGTTGCTCCACTCCCACCATATGAAACTTGATTTCTAGCCTTCCCAAGTTGCTTTCCACTCAATCCTTTCTTCCACCACAGCCAAATCGGTGAGGAGAGTTGAGTGTTGGGGAGATTATCATTTGAAGCACAAGAGCAAGGAGTTCATCATCACCAACACCATCTATTACCTTTTGGAGGGTGGTGCCTCCTAGATTGGTTAGGTGTCGCTTGGGAGCCTCCGTCAAGATGTGGAGTTGAACCAAGAAGTTTGTAAGGGCAAGGAGATCGCCTACTTCGTGAAGATCTACCCCGAGTAAGGCTAGTCCTCCGTGGGCGTATGCCATGATGGCATAGACAAGGTTGCTTCTTTGTGGACCCTTCATGGGTGGAGCCCTCCGTGGACTCTCGCAGCCGTTACCCTCCGTGGGTTGAAGTCTCCATCAACGTGGATTGACGATAGCACCACCTATCGGAACCACGAGAAAAATCTCCGTGTCTCCAAACTGCGTTTGATCTTCTCCACTTCTCTTTACTACTTGTGCAATTTACTTTCCGCTGCCCAAACTCTAGAATTGCATGTGTAGTAAGCTACTTGACTTGCATGATATGCTATATCTGCTACAAACTTGTCTTTGTCAAAAGGCACAATTTTTATCTTGTCGAGTAGTCTATTCACCCCCACTCTAGACACTCTTACCTTCAACGATCCTACAATTGGTATCAGAGCATTGGTCTCCATTGCTTTGGTTTGCACACCATTGGAGGAAGATGGACGTGTCTACTTTTGGGAGTGTTAGTCATAGAGTGCCTATTCTTGATGGAGTGTCCTATAACTCGTGGAGGATTGAAATGCTTGCTATCTTTAAGATGTACAACTTGCGCAAATATGTTGAAACCCCATATGTACCTCCATTTGACCCCTTGCACCCTACTATGGATGAAGAGCTTGATTTGCTTCGTAACCTTAGAACTGTAAATCTCATCATTAGAGGCTTGCCCGATAACTTGCTTGAGCTTGTCACAAACTTTGAGTGCGCCTATGCTATGTGGAAGTTCTTGGAAGAACTTTATCCGGACTACTCTTTGAGAGGTCTTGATGAAATTCTATACAAGACTATTGAATTTTATATGTTGCGCCCCAATGATCCTAACTTTGATAAATGCTTCTTTGAGCTTCGTGACCTTATGAAAAAGAAGGGTGATCCCGGACTTATCAATGTTCTAATTAGAAATGCTCTTGTATTGCATTCCGATGATTATTGTCACTTTGACAAAACTAACATAAGTAGTTGTCAAATTGACCTAGGTGTTGATGATGAACTATCTATGGGTCAATATGATGATGAGCATGAGCATGATGACGATTACTCGATTCGGACATCGAGCTAGACAAGATCATGAAGAGTCTCAATCTTATAGCAAATTTGAGAGACTACATATCCGTGGAAAAGAGTGGATTCTTGATAGTGGATGCACCGATCACATGACGGAGATGAAGACATGTTTGAGAGCTTGCAAAGAACGATGGTCCACGCAAGTATGTGACTTTTGGAGACAACTCCAAGGGTAAGGTACTTGGCCTTGGTAAGGTGGCCATATCTCATGATAGCTCTATTCAAAATGTCATGCTTGTTGAATCACTTGGATACAATTTACTTTCCGTGTCTAGATTAGCTGACTTTGGATTCAATGTGCTATTCACTGAAGTAGATTGCCAAGTTTTTCGTCGTGACAATCATAACATGGTATTTACCGGTATCCGTAGAGGTGATCTATATATCGTCGATTTCACTAAGAAAGCTCAACCTAGAACTTGCTTCATTGCTAAATCTGCTAAAGGTTGGTTATGGCATAGAAGGCTTGGACATGTTGGTATGCGTAATCTAGATAAGCTAATCAAAGGTGATCATATTCTTGGTGTTAAAGATGTTTTCTTTGACAAAGATAGACTCAGTAGTGCTGTCAAGCAGAAAACAAGTAGGTGGAAGTCATCCCGTGAAGAACATCATGACCACAAGGAGACCGCTTGAGCTTCTTCATATGGATCTCTTCGGTCCCAATGCTTACAAAAGCCTTGGTGGTAACTCCTTTGGTCTAGTTATATTTGATGATTATTCCAGATTTACATGGGTATTTTTCCTTGATGACAAATCGCAGGTTCAAAGAATCTTCAAAACCTTTGCCAGAAAGGCCCAAAATCAATTTGAGGTGAAGATCAAGAAAGTTCGGAGTGACAATGGAACGGAGTTCAAGAACGCCCATGTGGACTCTTTTCTCGATGAGGAAGGGATTCTACATGAGTTCTCGGCTACGTACACACCTCAACAAAATGGAGTTGTTGAGAGGAAGAACCGAACGCTCATAGAGATGGCGAGAACGATGCTTGATGAATACAAGACACCGAAACACTTTTGGGGTGAAGCCGTCGAGACAGCTTGTCATGCTATCAACAGGCTTTATCTTCACAAGCTCCTCAGCAAGACTTCATACGAGCTCCTCATCGGTAACAAACCCCAAGTGGGATACTTTCGTGTCTTTGGTTCAAAATGCTATATCCTTGATAAGCATCGTTGGTCTAAATTTGCTCCTAAAACTCATGAAGGCTTTTTCCTCGGTTATGGATCAAACTCCCACACCTACCGTGTCTACAATAATTTCACCCGAAAGGTTGAAGAGACGGTAGATGTGAAGTTTGATGAATCTAATGGCTCGCAAGTAGAGCAAATGCCTATTGATGTAGGAGACAAGGACCCATCGGAAGCCATTCAAGATTTATCTATTGGAAAGATCCGTCCCATGGAAGTGAAGGAGAGTACCTCATCTACATATGTGGAGCCCCCTACCTCACAGAGAGATGAACCTCAAGGCAACATGGAGGCCTCCACAAGTGGAACTCACCAAGATGAGGAAGTGCGACAAGAAGATCCACCACAACCTCCTTCTCCACCGCCTCAAGACAACACCAACAACAATGAAGAAGAAGAGGAAGATGAGGATGATGAGGAAGCTCAGCCGCGACCACAACAAAAGCTATCTCGAGTTCGAGCAAGAGTCAAGAAGAATCATCCCGTGGAACAAATGATGAATGACATCGACTCCGGGAGAATCACTCGCTCTAAAACTCGTTTAGCTAACTTTTGTGAGCATTACTCATTTATCTCTAGTGTTGAACCTATGAAGGTAGAAGAAGCGCTTGAAGACCCGGATTGGGTGAACGCTATGCATGAAGAGTTACACAACTTCGAGAGGAACAACGTTTGGACTTTGGTAGAGAAGCCCAATGATGACCAAAACGTCATTGGAACCAAATGGGTGTTTCGGAACAAGCAAGATGAAGATGGACAAGTCATCCGCAACAAGGCTCGTCTCGTAGCTCAAGGTTACACACAAGTCGAAGGTATGGACTATGGTGAGACCTATGCCCCCGTTGCTAGACTTGAGTCCATACGCATTCTTCTTGCTTATGCCAACCACCATGATATTACTCTCTATCAAATGGACATTAAAAGTGCTTTCCTAAATGGTGAAATTGAGGAGGAAGTATTTGTGAAACAACCTCCCGGTTTTGTGAATCCTAAAAAGCCTAATCATGTTTACAAGTTGCACAAAGCTCTTTATGGTCTTAAACAAGCCCCTAGAGCTTGGTACAAATGCTTGACTAGCTTTCTTCTTGAGAAAGGAGTTGAGATTGGTAAAATAGACTCAACGCTATTCACGAAAAGGGTTGATGGTGAACTATTTGTGTGCCAAATATATGTTGATGATATTATCTTTGGTTCAACTAACCCTCATTTTAGCGAGAAGTTTGGAAAGCTAATGTCGGAGAAGTATGAGATGTCCATGATGAGTGAACTCAAATTCTTCCTTGGGTTGCAAATCAAGCAATCTAAGGAGGGTACCTTTGTCTCACAAACAAAGTACACCAAGGATCTCTTCAAGAAGTTCAACATGCAAGAAAGCAAAGGTATGAAAACCCCCATGCCTACTAGTGGACATAATGACTTGACAAAAGATGGAGAACCTGTTGATCAAAAGGTTTATCGATCCATGATTGGTTCTCTACTATATCTCTCGTGCTTCTCGTCCCGACATAATGTTGAGTGTATGCATGTGTGCTCGATATCAAGCAGCCCCTAAAGAATGTCATCTTAAAGCTGTTAAAAGAATTGTGAGATATTTGATACACACACCTAACTTTGGCATTTGGTATCCTAAGAGGGCCTCTTTCGATCTTGTTGGCTATTCCGACTCGGACTATGCGTAGACAGGTTGATAGAAAGTCAACTTCGGTACATGTCAATTCCTTGGTCGATCCCTTGTATCTTGGTCCTCCAAGAAACAAAATTTGGTATCATTATCTCTTCGCCAAGCGAGAATATATTGCTGCTGGTTCATGTTGTGCTCGATTCTTTGTGGATGACACAAACGCTTAAGGATTATGGGATACATGCGAGACATGTTCCTTTGCTTTGTGACAATGAGAGTGCGATCAAGATTGGACACAATCCAGTGCAACACTCTCGCACGAAACATATTGAAGCTCGTCACCATTTCATTCGTGATCACATTGCCAAGGGTGACATCGATCTTAAGCATGTTAGAACTGACAAACAACTTGCTGATATCTTTACAAAACCACTTGATGAGAAAGTGTTTTGTCGCTTAAGGAGTGAGTTGAACATCATTGATGCTTCAAACCTGGAGTGAAAACTCCATTGATGCATGCAAGGCATGAGCCTTATTGACTAATCCTTGATATTTCTCTTATGATGATGATCATATGTCTTGGATACATTTGCCCCCTTGTATTGCATCTAACTTCTTGCAGGTACTTGGATGATCTACATTCCACAAGATTACCACACACTCAAATCATGAGTAATCTTGTCATTGACCAAGTATCTAGCCCTTTGGGATGTTGAGTTCAAGGAACAAAATTCCACATATCCTTTTTGACACCTAATACATCTAGTATTTCACTCTTGTCATCTTGGATATTCTTGAGTATTTCCTTGCTTGCCCAACCCATGTAGGAAGATGAACTACACAATTGGAAATGGTGCTCCAACTTCACATTCTATGAGCACCTACATCAAGTTCACCTACATGAACAAAGCAACAACAAGCCCAAGGTATGTTCTTCACATCTTGGAGAAGCTTTGCTCAAAGTCATGAGTACAAGCAGCTTCATAAGATGTGATCACATCAAATGCTTAATAGAAAAATGGCAACCCCATTTTGAGCTTAAACGATGAGTATGACCTATGATCAAATGTTCTCATTTGACTCCTAAGTCAATATACTCAAACATAGGTGACTTTGTCGCCGACCCCTGTCTAGATGAAGTACATATGTTTTGGAGTTTTGCTATTTTCTCTTATGATTCTCTCGTTGAGTTTTCTTTTTAATCAAAAAAAAAACTTCATCTAGCAATCTTTTTACTCTTCTGGTTTTTGTGAATATCTTTTTGGCTCTGATCAATTCCCTGAAAATCATTTACAAATTCATTGCAAATCTTTTGAAACATTCCTTGCAAAGTGAGCTGAATTATTTCTGAATTTCCTTGGAATTAAACTCGTCGTCACCAACTTAAAACTTTCGGTCTGACCGAAAAAGGATCTGTCCTAAGTCCCAGACTTTCGGACCCACCGATCCATCTCACTTCGGTGTCACCGATTTTCTTTCAGGATAGCATCTTCTGCAGCTCACCTAAATGATTCTTTATGCATGTTTCTTATTGAACGAGTTGTGATTCTTAAGGATCCCACTTCTTTCCTTCCATCTTTCCTGACCTTCCTAGTTTACTGTCCTTTTCGGCACTTGATGTCAAAGGGGGAGAAGATTTAGGGGGAGCTTAGGGGAGTTTGGGAGATAAAGGGGAGAAGAGAAGATTTAGGAGGAGAAGAAGAGCAATCTTACCTTAAGGGGGAGAGAATCACATCAAAGCTTTGCCGTGTTCCATATTGTATATTACATTTGGCATCATTCTTTTGATTTTGCTTCCTTCGCTCACACAATTGATATCTTATGGAAAGCAAAATCTCTCAGAGCTCATTGAAAATCTTTTTAGTCTTGGGAGACATGTTTGCTGATTCAAGCTTGTGCTCAATATGAGACACTCCTTATACATGTCAATCCCTGGCTTGGTACTCTTGATGTTCTTGCAGTTGGTTGAAGAAATAATCTTGTGTTATCTAACCCTATTTTCCCAAGTCTATTTCTTCAGGTACAATGCCAAGGAACCTCAAGGTAAGTATATGCATCTTGCAGAATGTGCATGATGGTGACTTGCTTGTGAATATCTGTTTGCAAGAAATCACCATGCACATATGCATTATCACTCACTTCTATTTCATCTGCTCTGATGCATATAGCCAAGCTACATGTAGCACATCTTGCTTTTCTCTCTTGTGTGCTTGTGGTAGTCCAAAACCATAATCAATGAAAATCCTGCACACTTGTAGGGGGAGTCTGTGTACTACATGTTTGTCAAAGCTTTAATGATAATTCTGTCTTTCTTTCAGTAAGCTTTGATATCTTCTTTTGTGTGTTGCCATCAATTACCAAAAAGGGGGAGATTGAAAGCACATTTGCTCCTTGGGTGGTTTTGGTAATTAATGACAACATACTTTGTGGTTGGACTAATGCTTTTTATCAAGTATGCTTCAGGAAAGTCAATCACTTTGGCATGGCAGAAGGACTGGAAAGGTGGACCCCTAAGATGCTAAGGCAAGCATTGGCAAAAGCTCAAGACTCTATTTTTGGTTTAGTGATCCAAGATCACATTGAGTCTATAGGAAAGCCAATACTATTAAAAGGGGATGAGGTTATGATAATGATCTGGTTGCTCAAGTGCTTAGTGATACATCTCCTAGACTATCAGCACCTCTCACTTCCAATACACACTCATAAGTAATCTCGGTCCCACCGATTCCAAAACTCAGTCACACCGAGATGAACCACCTCAGCCACAAAGCCAAACCCTAGTAATTTCGGTTTTTCCGATTCCAAACTCGGTCTCACTGAAACTAGTGTTGCCAAGCTTCAGAATCTTCATCATCATATCGGTGTCACCGAGATGATAAAGTCGGTCCCACCGAGAATGGCAAACCCTAGTCTTTGGAAGAATCGGACTCACCGAGATTGTATTTTCGGTCCCACCGAAAATCCCAACGTTCACAAGATTTGAACTTTCGGTCTCACCGAGTTGTCAACTTCGGTCTGACCGAGATTGGTCAAATGTGTGTAACGGTTTGATTTTGTGTGGAGGCTATAAATACCCCTCCACCTCCTCTTCATTCGTGGAGAGAGCCATCAGAAAGAACTACCACTCCTACCTTACATTTCTGAGAAGAAAACTACCTACCCTTTTGTTGAGATCAAGTTGCTCCACTCCCACCATATGAAACTTGATTTCTAGCCTTCCCAAGTTGCTTTCCACTCAATCCTTTCTTCCACCACAGCCAAATCAGTGAGGAGAGTTGAGTGTTGGGGAGATTATCATTTGAAGCACAAGAGCAAGGAGTTCATCATCACCAACACCATCTATTACCTTTTGGAGGGTGGTGCCTCCTAGATTGGTTAGGTGTCGCTTGGGAGCCTCCGTCAAGATGTGGAGTTGAACCAAGAAGTTTGTAAGGGCAAGGAGATCGCCTACTTCGTGAAGATCTACCCCGAGTAAGGCTAGTCCTCCGTGGGCGTATGCCATGATGGCATAGACAAGGTTGCTTCTTCGTGGACCCTTCGTGGGTGGAGCCCTCCGTGGACTCTCGCAGCCGTTACCCTCCATGGGTTGAAGTCTCCATCAACGTGGATTGACGATAGCACCACCTATCGGAACCACGAGAAAAATCTCCGTGTCTCCAAACTGCGTTTGATCTTCTCCACTTCTCTTTACTACTTGTGCAATTTACTTTCCGCTGCCCAAACTCTAGAATTGCATGTGTAGTAAGCTACTTGACTTGCATGATATGCTATATCTGCTACAAACTTGTCTTTGTCAAAAGGCACAAATTTTTATCTTGTCGAGTAGTCTATTCACCCCCCCTCTAGACACTCTTACCTTCAACGATCCTACAGATCCTCCTGCTTCTGTATTCTCTCCGGGAAGTTTCCTCCCTTCCTCAGCACGTGCACACTTGTCGGCCAGGGCATAAAGCTCACTGACGTCCCTGATCTTGCACATCGCCATCTCCTCCGCATCCTGCGATTCGCGACGTTCGATGGAACGCGCGATGACCGCGGCAGGTGGACATCTGAGATGTTGTCTTTGTACATACAGCTGAATCATCAATGTACTTGCACAGGGGCTCTCCTTCCTTCGGCGGCGATGAAGGTCGCTCTCTTGGCCATGAGGTTTGTGGTCACCGTAAAGGCGCCGACAAACCGATGGCATAGATCTGCCCAGAGGATATGGAGTTGTCCGCAAGTGCATGAGCCAGACTCGACATTGGGCTTGAGCACCGCGTGAAGTAGTTGGCAGGATCTTGTCGTCCGCCCCCAAAGAGCTCGCACCGCGATGGTGTAGATGCTGAGGAACTCCGACGGATGCGACTTGCCGTCGTACTTCTCTGGTACGTCTGGCTTGAAATTCTTCGTGCTGGGCCACTGGACTTGCCGTAGCTCACGAGTGAACACAGGGCAACCTACCACGTACGGCAAGTCGCCTAGTTCCCCTGGCGCATGCATGTTGACAGAGGGCCAAGAGCGCTGGTCTGATTGACGCCGCGCTTCTCTTTGACGCTCGATGCGAGTACGAGCGTCTTCTTGCTGTCGTTCGTGAAGAACTCGGCGCTGATCGCGACGAGCTCGTAGATCTGATGACGCGGTGGAGTCGTTGTCGAGGTAGATCCGGCGAGTCGGCGATCTTGGCCTTCAGGGTGGAGAGTGCACGGTGGTTGCACCCCCACCGGTCTTGTCGCCATCGGCTCGTGCCTGGCAATCTTGCCGCGGCTATGATGTACTCGGCTGCCGTGGGGTGTCGCCATTGGCGAAGCCGATGAGACTCTGAATGGTGGCCCTCCATTCGTCGATCTTGTCCGCCGTTGGAGGGTAATCCAGAAGCAGTTGAGCTCGTGCCAAAGCTTCCGCTAGACTGGTGGGTGGAAGTGGTGAACGGTGCGAGGAGCGGGATATGCTCGGACTTCTAACTATGTTAGAAGGAGCAGTATCCCGTCCAGGCGACCGTGTCTTGCTCGTGCCAGCATGTTGGCGTGCATGCTGGTCTTGAGCACCCTGAGATCCACCAGCTCGATCTTGGTCCAATGAGCATATGGTACCGCGAGTACCATGACGCTGTCGGTCCCGCGCCTCCTGGGATGTACGGACGCCGAGGTCTGCGCAGCCTTGTCCTTGGACCTGGCAGCACCGTGAGCTCCCTCGCCGAGGCCCGTTCTTTCGCCGGCGTCTACCCCACCACCTGTTTGCTCCGGTGGCGGTGGGATTGACGTGGACGGAGCAACCACCTCCGAAGCCTTCTTCTTCGGTGGCATGTTGTTGAAGAAGATGAAGATCCAGCTCGTGCGAACGCCGGATCAGGTTCACACAGCCTCGACGCCCCTACCTGGCGCGCCAAAGATGTCGTGGGAAAGCTGACCCACGGACACCTATGGGGCGGCGGACCGGGCCCCTTTCGGTTCGGCGGAGGGCGGAGATCGCGCGAAGAGCAGATCGAGGCGAAGCACACGAGCGGTTTACCCAGCTTCGGAGCTCTTCGGAGAGATAATACTCCTACTGCTGCATGTCTGATTGTATTGAGTTCTTGCTCAGGAGCGCTGAGTGCTATAGTACACACTAGCTACTAACGAGACCGAGCGTGAGTGTTTTCTGGCTTCCAAATCCCCTCTACGTTGCGCATGGGCCTCCTTTTATATGCTCAAGGGGTCACCGACAGGTGGCAACATAGACAAGGGCAAAAATGGAAAAGAGTTGCGGTTGGAACAACTACTTGTACATTGTATCATACCTAACCCTGACGGCAGGGGACAAAGGCATTAAATGCCCATCTGTGTCGCCCAAACATTGCAAAAAGGGACCGTCTGGGGCGCCACCACTTGCCACGATGGCAATCTTGTCGGCGTCGCTTGCCACCTCGCACCGCTGGCTGCACAGCCTCTTGCCACGCGCACCTGGAAAGGTCCCAGGGCGACACATTGGTGGATGTGCTGGAGCACGGGTACAGAGTGGTAGCTTGCCGCGGCAAGCTCCTTGTCGCGGTCGTTGTCTTGCTGCGTCCGGAAGCTTGTCGCTCACCGGGCCTTGCCGGGATGCGTGGCGCGTCGCGGCAAGTTCCTTGAGATGCCTCGGTTGGCCTTCCCGGCAAGCTCCTCTTGACGGGGTCTTGTCTCCTTGGCTTGAATACTTTGTTCTTGAATGGCTCCAAAGGAACCACGGAGGACCTTGGCGGTCGCCCGGCAAGCCTTGCCGCGGGGTGCTGCGACTGCCCGTTCACAAGTTCGGGATACTAGGGTACTCCTACTCTAGTACACCGACACTGGGATTCATGAAGATTTCTATATATTAATTGAGAATGCTGGCCTCACCGACTTCCTCCACGACCAACGTCATCAGTATCTCTTACTCGCAAATACTTTTGTGCAAAACTTCTACTTTTTCCCTAAGAAATCACCACCAATAGTAGAGTTTCATTTATATGACGATGTTAAAGAGATGACATTAGCACAATTCTGCGAGGTTTGCAGAATACCCTTTGAGGGCACCTTAGATGAACCCCACCATAACGAATTAGAAGCTTTTGTCAACACTATCACGGTGGGAGAAACCAGGAAGGTTTCTGATGCAAGGATCACTAGCATACATTATCCTGTTTTATGCTACTTTGCATTATTTGCTAGTCGTTGCTTGATTGGACGCGGGAACTGTGGGACCTTAGTATTCCTGATATTATTATTTTGCTCCATGGTTTATACCGCAATAACTCTGTTAGTATGGGTGGAATTGTTGCTAGACGGTTAGGTTTGAACCGTACTAAGGGCCCCATTTTTGGAGGCATTTATGCTTCGCCCCTAGCTGAACATTTTGAAATACCTATTAGGCATGCAGAGAAAGAAGAAACAGCGCTGCCCCGTGCTTATTTAGATTACAAGAGTATGATAGTGCATGATTTTCTTGTTAAGAGTCGTGATGGGGAGCTCAAATATTAATTATACTTTGATAAACATTACCCTGAGACTATTACTTTGCCTGCTCCTTCTTTGTTTAACTTGTTTGCAGAACCTCACATCGTTCCATGGTCGGCTGTTCAAGCCTATCGGAACCCTGCACCAGCCCCGGAGCCAGAGCCACAAGATGAGCCTCCACGACTATCTGTTTATTCTTGGAATCCAGAGGAGGCTGCCAGCCAGTGGCAGCCGGAGTCTTCTTCATCACAGTATGACCCCAGCTACACCTACGGGTATCCGTCAGGCCATCCCTAGCAATATACCAACTTAGGCCAAAAGCCTAAGCTTGGGGGAGTACGTATTTCCCACCGACATTACACTCATGTTCACACACACTCATTGCTAGATGTCGGTGCTCATACTCTTTCACTGTATTATCCATGTTAGTTTAAATTTCTTTTTCCTGCTTTCTTGTTGTGTGTTTGATAAACTTTAAGAAAAACCAAAAAATTAGTTAGTCTACTTTCCATGCTTGTAGCAGAATTAAAAAGAAACCCAAAAATATTTCCTGTTCTTCTTTTACTTTTTGGGAGCTTTCCCGTGTAAATAGTTTTTATTTCTTTTCCTTTCTTTGGGGGTCGACCCGACCATATTGAAAATCCTTTGTGGCTCTTATATGCATGATTGATTATTTAAACTTAGATCCCATATTACTTGTCTTCTCTCTTGAGTTGAATGCTTGCAGATTCCAGCTTAGTCCAATGCACGTGCACTCTTATTATTATACACACCATTCGGTCGTGCAAGTGAAAGGCAATAATGATGATATATGATGGACTTATTGGGAAGAGAAAAGCTGGTATGAACTCGACCTCTCTTTCTTTTGTAAATATGATGATTCATCGTTCCTGATTCAGCTATTATGAAATAAACATATTTGCAATGACATTTAGAGATTATAGTTGCTTGTGCCATGCTTGATTAGCTACGAGTTATAATGGTTTACCTTGCGTGCCAACATGCTATTAGAATGATTATGATGTGGTATGATGGGATGATATCCTCCTTTAAATGAATTGAGTGACTCGACTTGGCACATGTTCACGCATGTAGTTGAATTCAATCAACATAGCCTTCATGATATTTATGTTCATGGTGGATTATATCCTACTCATGCTTGTACTCGGTGTGAATTAGTTTTAATGCATTTTACGACTGTTGTCACTCTCTCAGTTGGTTGCTTCCAAGTCTTTTGCTAGCCTTCACCTGTACTAAGCGGGAATACTGCTTCTGCATCCAAACTCCTTAAACCCCAAAGTTATTCCATATGAGTCCACTATACCTACCTATATGCGGTATTTACCTGCCGTTCCAAGTAAATTTGTATGTGCCAAACTCTAAACCTTCAAATAAACATTCTGTTTAGCATACTCGAATAGCTTATATGTCAACTAGAGCTGCCCTTATCATCCATGTTAGGCGGGTTATTCTCAAGAGGAGTGGACTCCGCTCCTCATTCACGAGAGAATGGCTGGTATCCAGGATGCCTAGTCCCATGCTTTGTGCAAAAAAAACTCCCCTTGGGACCCGTTGAATGTTGGAGGCACTCGTTATTTCGAGCAAGCCATGGATTGATGCTTGTGGAGGAAAGGGAGTATAAACTTTACCATTCTGTTTGGGAACCACCTATAATCTGTTTAGCATGGAAGATATCGTCGTCTTTTAGTTGTTATGTTGACAATGAAAGTAGGCCGCTCAAAATATAATTTATCTCTATTTCAAAATAGAGCTCTGGCACCTCTACAAATCCCTGCTTCCCTCTGTGAAGGGCCTATCTATTTACTTTTATGTTGAGTCATCACCCTTCTTATTAAAGCACCCGCTGGAGAGAACACTGTCGTTTGCATTCATTATTATTGGTTTATATTGGGTATGACTTGACTGGATCTCTTTTACCATGAATTACAATGTTTAGTCAGTCCTTGATCTTTAAACGTGCTCTGCATTTATGTTTTGCAGTCTCAGAAAGGGCTAGCGAGATACCATTTTGTTATATCATGTTATGATTATTTTGAGAAAGTGTTGTCATCCGAGTTTTGCTATTATGGCTCACTAGCTGATTATGTTATTGATATGATTAATTGTGAGACCTACGTGTGATTGTGAGTATGGTTAGTTCATAATAATTGCTGAAACTTGAATGCTGGCTTTTCATGTTTACAACAACAAGAGCAAATAGAGTTTGTAAAAGTTTTTCTTTTTCTCTTTCAGTTTGTCAACTGAATTGCTTGAGGACAAGCAAGGGTTTAAGCTTGGGCGATTTGATACGTCTCCGTTGTATCTACTTTTCCAAACACTTTTCCCCTTGTTTTGGACTCTAACTTTTATGATTTGAGTGGAACTAACCCGGACTGACGTTGTTTTCAGCAGAACTACCATGGTGTTGTTTTTTGTGCAGAAAATAAAAATTCTCGGAATGTCCTGAAACTCCACGGAACACCTTAGAAAAAATAAAGAAAAATCCTCGCAAAAGATGAAGACCAGGGGGCCCACACCCTGCTCACGAGGGTGGGGGCGCGCCCCCTGGGCCCGCCCCCTACCTCGTGGGCCCCCTGGAGGCCCTCCGACGCCAACTCCAACTCCATATATTGCCTTTCGGTGAGAAAAAAATCAGAGAGAAGAAATAATCATGTTTTACGATACGGAGCCGCCGCCAAGCCCTAATCTCTCTCGAGAGGGCTGATCTGGAGTCCATTCGGGGCTCCGGAGAGGGGGATTCATCGCCGTCGTCATCATCAACCATCCTCCATCACCAATTTCATGATGCTCACCGCCGTGCGTGAGTAATTGCTTCGTAGGCTTGCTGGACGGTGATGGGTTGGATGATATTTATCATGTAATCGAGTTAGTTTTGTTAGGGTTTGATCCCTAGTATCCATTATGTTCTGAGATTGATGTTGCTATGACTTTGCTATGCTTAATGCTTGTCGCTAGGGCCTGAGTGACATGATTTCAGATATGAACCAAATATGTTTTCATTAATATATGAGTGTTCTAGATCCTATCTTGCAAGTCTATAGTCACATACTATGTGTTATGATCCAGCAACCCCGAAGTGACAATAATCGGGGCCACTCCCGGTGATGACCATAGTTTGAGGAGTTCATGTATTCACTATGTGCTAATGCTTTGTTCCGGTTCTCTATTAAAAGGAGGCCTTAATATCCCTTAGTTTCCAATAGGACCCCACTAACACGGGAGGGTAGGACAAAAGATGTCATGCAAGTTCTTTTCCATAAGCACGTATGACTATATACGGAATACATGCCTACATTACATTGATGAACTGGAGCTAGTTCTGTGTCACCCTATGTTATGACTGCTACATGATGAACCACATCCGGCATAATTATCCATCGCTAATCCGGTGCCTACGAGTTTTCCATATACTGGTTCTCGCTTATTTACTTTTCCATTGCTACTGTTACAATCACTACAAAATACCAAAAACATTACTTTTACTATCTTTACTTTTGTTACCGTTACCACCACTATCATATTACTTTGCTACTAAACACTTTGCTGCAGATACTAAATTTCTAGGTGTGGTTGAATGGACAACTCAGCTGCTAATATTTGATAATATTCTTTGGCTCCCCTTGTGTCGAATCAATAAATTTGGGTTGAATACTTTACCCTCGAAAACTGTTGCGATCCCCTATACTTGTGGGTCATCATTTATCAAGCCTCTCAAATTGCCATGTCATCCTCTAACCTTTTTCACCCTACCTAGCAAACCATTGTTTGGCTAAGGTACTGCTTTTGCTCAGCCCCTCTTATAGCGTTCTTAGTTGCAGGTGAAGTCGAAGATTGCTCCATGTTGGAACAGGATTATGTTGGGATATCACAATATCTATTATTTAATTAATGCTCTATATACTTGGTAAAGGGTGGAAGGCTCGGCCTTATGCCTAGTGTTTTGTTCAACTCTTGTCGCCTTAGTTACCGTCATACCGGTGTTATGTTCCTTGATTTTGCGTTCCTTACGCGGTAGGGGTTATGGGACCCCCTTGACAGTTTGCTTTTAATAAAACTACTCCAGCAAGACCCAACCTTGGTTTTACATTTGCCTAACAACCAATAACTTTCCCTTGGGTTTTCACGAGCCCGAGGATCATTTTTATTTTAACCCCCTCGGGCCAGTGCTCCTCTGAGTGTTGGTCCAACCTAGAGCCACTTGCGGTGCCACCCCTTTTTCCCGGGGTCTTTGGTTGCTGTACGTAGTGTTCATCCGGTGTGCCCTGAGAACGAGATATGTGCAGCTCCTATCGGGATTTGTCGGCACATTCGGGCGGTCATGCTGGTCTTGTCTTACCATTGTCGAAATGTCTTGTAACCGGGATTCCGAGACTGATTAGGTCTTTCTGGGAGAATGAATATCCTTCATTGATCGTGAGAGCTTTTGATGGGCTAAGTTGGGACACCCCTGCAGGGTATAAACTTTAGAGAGCCTTGCCCGTAGTTATGAGGCAGATGGGAATTTGTTATTATCCGGTTGTAGAGAACTTGACACTAGACTTAATTAAAACGCATCAACCACGTGTATAGTCGTGATGGTCTCTTTTCGGTGGAGTCCAGGAAGTGAACATGGTTTGAGTTATGTATGAACGTAAGTAGGTTCAGGATCACCTCTTGATCATTACTAGTTTGCGACCGTTTGCGTAGCTTCTCATCTTATTCTTGTATTCGTAAGTTAGAAACCATATGATGCTTAGTCACTGCTGCAACCTCACCCCTTATCCATTCCATACCCATTAAGATTTGCTAGTCTTGATACCCATGGTAATGGGATTGCTGAGTCCTCGTGGCTCACAGATTACTACAACAACTATTGCAGGTATAGGTAATGCGATGATCATGACGGGAGAGTGATGCTTTCTTGTTTTGAGTTCTTCTTCTGCTTTGTCGTTCAGGGGATAGGTTCCTGGTCGGCAGCCTCGGCTAGCAGGGTGGAGGTCGTTTGAGTTTCTGTTTGTGTTCCATCCATATTCAGATGTTGCTCTTATGTATGATGTTGTTGTATTCATGTGGCATTGAATACCTCTTGTACGTATCCCTAACTATGATGTAATGGTATTATGTAATGATATCCACCTTGCAAAAGTGTCTCCAATATGCGCTTCTATCCTTGGTGGGACCTTCGAGTTCCTTTAGGATATTGTCGCATATTGGGCGTTACACTATGTTACAACTGTTACATGATGAATGTCATTCGACATAATTATCAATCATTGATCCATTTCCTACGAGCTTTTCACATATTTATCTTTTCTTAGTTACTTCTCCGTTGCCACTGTCAGAATTGCTACAAACTGCTACTGTTACTTTTGCCACCGTTACCGTTATTTCCATATTACAATGCGACTAAATACTTTGCTGTAGATATTAAGTCTTTTAGGTGTGGTTGAATTGACAACTCAGCTGCTAATACGTGAGAATATTCTTTGGCTCCCCTTGTGTCGAATCAATAAATTTGGGTTGAATACTCTAGCCTTGAAAACTGTTCGGATCCCCTATACTTGTGGGTTATCAAGACATTTTTCTCGCGCCGTTGCCGAGGAGCATAGCTCTATTCTCTGAATCACTTGGGATTTATATCTGTTGATCCCCATGAGGAATCTTTAAGATAACAAAACCAAGATCTATCCCTCAACTACGAGGGGAGGTAAGGAACTGCCATCTAGCTCTGCACTTGATTCACCTTCTGTTTTGAGTAAACATGCGACACCTACACCTGCTATTGATTCCAATATGTCGCATGTTATTGATGATGCCACTTCTACTATTCAAGATGCTTATGAGGATACTACTTCTCTTCTTGATAATACTGCCCCACTAGGTGAATTTCTTGATGAACAACTTGCTAGGGTTAGTGAGAACGAAATTACTAAAACTGATGATATTAATGAAAGTGATGATGAAGATTCTCACCCTAGATATGAATTGCCTGTTGTACCTAAGGGTTATATTATGGATGAAGAAACTGCTAGAGACTTTTTTGCTTGCAATGATCGATATGATCTTAAGAAACTATTAGCTTAGCTGAAAGAGAAGTCTTTAAATGCTAGAATGCAATATGATCCTGCGTTTGCTACTTCACCTATCTCTATTACTGATAAGGATCATGAATTCTCTATCAATCCTGAGTTAATTACTTTGGCTGAATCTGATCCTTTCTATGGTTATGAATCTGAAACTGTTGTGGCACATCTTACTAAACAAAATGATATAGCCACCCAATTTAATCATGAGGAAAAAATTCGCTATTTCTATATTCTTAAATTGTTTCCTTTCTCGTTAAAGGGTGATGTTAAATTATGGTTTAATTCTCTTGCTCCTGGTTGTGTGTGTAGTCCCCAGGATATGATTTATTACTTCTCTACAAAATATTTTCCCACTCATAAGAAACAAGCTGCCTTACGAGAAATATTTAATTTTGTGCAAATTGAAGAAGAGAGTCTCCCACAAGCTTGTGGGAGGCTTCTCCAATTACTTAATGCTTTTCCTGATCATCCTCTCAAGAAAAATTAATATACTTGATATCTTTTATAATGGGCTAACCGATGCTTCCAAAGACCAGCTGGATAGTTGTGCTCTCTGTGTTTTCAGGGAAAGAACTGTTGAGCAAGCTGAATTGCTATTGAATAATATATTGAGTAGTGATAATGATTGGACACTTCCTGAATCAACTCCTAAGCCAACTCCGAAGAAAAGGGGTATTCTATTTTTCATTCCTGAAGATATGCATGTGGCAAAGAAATCTAGGAAAGAAAACGGTATTAAAGCTGAAGATGTTAAGAATTTACCGCCTATTGAAGAGATACATGATCTTGATAACCCGACGCAGGTAGTAAATGTAAATTCTCTCAATATATTTGATAAGGGTGATATCCCATATACTAAGTTTGCTAGTCAATGCTTGGATGAGTTTGACAATTTTATTGGTAAACAAGAAAACTTCAATGCTTATGTTGGTAGACACTTGAAACGTAATGCTTATATGGTTGAACACTTGAGTGATTATATGTCTAGAGCTAAAAGTGATCTTAAGCTTATTAGTAAACATGCTTCCATGGTTACCACTCAAGTAGAACAAGTACTTAAGGCACAAGATGATTTGCTCAATGAGTTGAATAATAAGAATAAAGATAATGTTGTTAGAGTTATGACTAGAGGTGGTAAAATGACCCGGGAACCCTTGTATCCTGAGGGCCACCCAAAAAGAGTTCAGCAAGACTCTCAAAGAATTAATATTGATACACCTAGTCCTTCTAATAAAAAGAAAAAGAATACTGATATGACTTTGCATGCTTCTAGTAAACATGTTATTGACACACATGAGAACCCCAATGATATTTCTATTTCTGATGCTGAAACATAATCTGGTGATGAACATATGAACCTAGTGATAATGTCAATGATGATGTTCATGCTGATGCTCAACCTCGTAGTGATAATGAAGTAGAGATTGAACCTGCTGTTGATCTTGATAACCCATAATCAAAAAATCAACGTTATGATAAGAGAGACTTTGTTGCTAGGAAGCACGGTAGAGAAAGAGAACCATCGTTTCAGAAACCAATGCTATTTCCTCCTAAGCCATCCAAGAAAAAAGATGATAAGGATTTTGAGCGCTTCGCTGAAATGATTAGACGTATCTTTTTGTGTATGAGTTTGAATGATATGCTTAAAATGCATCCTTATGCTAAGTATATGAAAGATATTGTTACTAATAAAAGAAAGATACTGGAAGCTGAAATTTCCACCATGCTTGCTAATTATACTTTTAAGGGTGGAATACCAAAGAAACTAGTTGATCAAAGAGTACCAACTATACCATGCTCCGTTAAAATAAACAATGTTAAAACTTCCTTATGTGATCTTGGAGTCGGTGTTAGTGTTATGCCTTTCTCTTTATATCATAGACTTGATTTGAATAAGTTGACACCTACTGAAATATCTTTGCAAATGGATGATAAATCCACTGCTATACCCATCGGTATTTGTGAGGATGTGCCTATTGTGGTTGCAAACGTTACTATCTTAACGGACTTTGTTATTCTTGATATTCCCGAGGACGACAGTATGTCGATCATCCTTGGTAGACCCTTTCTGAACACTTCAGGGGCTATTATTGATTGCAACAAAGGCAATGTCACTTTTCATGTTAATGGTAATGAGCATACCGTACACTTTTCAAAGAAACCACCTCAAGTTCATAGTATCAATTATATTGGAAAAATTTCAACTATTACTAGTGGAGGTTTTGAATTCCCTCTTCCTCGTGTCAAAAAGAAATATGATATTCTTACTGTTCGAGACATGCATATCCCCGTTGAGATAACATAGTGTTATTTGAGAATTCTCCGGTTTCATTTTATTTTAAAGAGGTCTGTTAACAATACTTTATCAACCTTGTTAGTGGATTCCTTTTGATGAGCATGAATGGATGAAGTTTGAAAACACAACCTTCTGTACCTTACTTTTACTTCTTGTTATTTAGTTTAAATAAAGCAAAAATAGTATTTCCTATCTGTTTCTGAAGTATCCTTGCAATAAAAAATACCCCAAAAATAAAAGTTCTCCAAGTGCCCTGGAAATTTAGTATGATTTTTATAGAATATTTGAGAATTTTTGGCATTTAGAACACACAAGGGGGCCACACCAGCTAGCCACGAGGGTGGAGGGCGTGCCCTACACCCTGGGAGCGCCCCCTGCCTCGTGGGCCCCACATGGCCCCCTCTACTTATTCCATCACCCATCCACTTCGTCTTCCCCAAGAAAAAAATCATCTCGTAGCTCAAACTCGTGTTCTTGCTCGTTTTGCAGCTATTTTCGATCTCCTTGCTCAAAGCTCCATTCACAAAACTGCTTTGGGGGATTGTTCTTCGGTATGTGACTCCTCCAATGGTCCAATTAGGTTTTGTTCTACTATTTTATTTTTGCAAATTTTTGCTGCTGAGGTGACCCTGTCCTTGAGCTTGCATGTCAAATTTATATGGTCCAAAGTAATTTTAATGCATGGTATAGCCTCTAGGCACTTGTGGGAGTAGTTGCTATCAGTCCTGTCGAGTTTGGTTCACTTTTATTTTGAGTCACTAAAAATGTCAGAAGTTTTTTAGAGGAAGAAAAACGTTTAGGAAAATGTAACAAGGTGGTTCTTCGAGGAAGCAAGCACCAAGGCTGGCGATACGTGAGTTGGACCTCGAACCACAAAGGGACGCTCGAGTGCGGCCTTGTGAATGGCCGTCAGATGAATTTATCGTCCAAGCATGTTTCAAGGATGAATTTGATGTGTATGTGCGTAATGCTGATCTTGAGGACTTTGTATCAGATAAGTGCCGACAATCCGATTACCTTACCGATTCCTTTGTGCGGAGGTTTAACTTTTCATCTATGCGCAACAATCACACCGTTATATTTGACCTCTATGATAAATCATATACCATGGAGCTGGACCTTGAAGATTTTAATACTGCTTGCAAAATCCCACAATGGGGAATCTTTAGTGAACCTCACAAATCTGAACATAATAATATCCTTGCTAGCATCACGGTGGGAGAAACTAGAAATATCACACAAGCTACCATAGGGAGCATTCATTTTCCTGCCATACATTACTTTGCTCTCTTTATAGGTAGATGCATTAACGGTAAGCATGATCATTGCCACATTTGCGTCCCAGATCTTAGTGTCCTCAAGAGTGCGGTATTAGGTGATAAGCGATATAACTTGGGAGCCATTGTTGCACGGAGGTTACATCTTAATGCTAAAGATGGATATTTATTTGGTGGGATTAATGCAACTCGTTTAGATGATTACCTTGGTATATCCATAAGAGAAAATGATATTGAGTTGCCACCTGCTGTTCTAGATTATAATGCTCTGGCTCGCTACCAGTTTATTGAGAGGAACGATCAGCCCCTCCAATATTGACTAATCTTTGGCAAACGGTGTGCTGTCATTATCACCTTGTCTGCTCCTTCCTTCTTTAACTTTTGGGCAAATGAGAGATATGTTATAACCAGAGAGGAGGCAAACGAGTATGAGAGATCATCGGAGGCCGCTCATCTCCAAGAAGCAGCTCGTCTGGAGCAGCTGCTGCAGCACAGTACATCCCCAACTATGATGTCGGAAATCATCCGGGCCAGTGATGGCCTTAGACCAACTTAGTATAAAATCCTAAGCTTGGGGGAGTACGTATTTCTCACACACGTTACATTCATGTTCACACACTCATTCTAGTTGTCGGTGTTCATACTTTTTCCTTGTATTATCCATGCTAGTTTATTTTCTTTTCTTGCTTTCTTCTTATGTGTTTGAAAAACTTTGAGAAAAACAAAAAAAAATAGTTATAGTTTTTAGCTAGTTTACTTTCCATACTTAGTAGTAGTATTAAAAGAAAACCCAAAAAGATTTCTCGATCTTCTTTTTCTTGTTGGGAGCTTTCCCATTAAAATAGTTTTTATTGTTCTTGTTTGCTTTCTTTAGAAATTCAAAAACTCCAAAAACATGTCAGTGTGTTCCTTTGAAGTTCTTTTCTTTTCTTTTTGGGGTCGAGAGGAGAAGACCACGATGAAAAGGATGAGTGGCTCTCATATGCATTATTGTTGATCTAAAAAGAGCCCATATTACCTTTTCTTATCCTTTGAATTAAATTTTTGCAGATTCCAGCTTAGTCCAATGCACGTGCACTATTATTATTATCAACTCCATTTGCTCGTGCAAGTGAAAGGCAATAATGACGATATAGGATGAAATGATTGAGATGAGGAAAAGCTGGTATGAACTCTACCTATCTTCTTTTTGTAAATATGATTAGTTCATCGTTCCAGATTCAGCCTATTATGAATGAAACATGTTTGCAATGACAATTAGAGATTATAGTTACTCATGACATGCTTAAGTAGCTAGGAGTTTATAATGGTTTAACTTGCGTGCCAACATGCTATTAAAATGGTTGTGATGTAGTATGATAGGATGGTATCCTCCTTTGAATGATTCGAGGGGCTTGACTTGGCACATGTTAACGCATGTTGTTGAAACAAAATCAACATAGCCTCCACGATATTTATGTTCATGGTGATTTATATCCTAATCATGCTTGTACTCATTGTTGGTTAATTCTAATGCATGTTTATGTATGTGTCGCTCTCTAGTTGGTCGCTTCCCAGTCTCTTTCTAGCCTTCACCTGTACTAAGCAGGAATACTACTTTTGCATCCACTTCCATAAACCCCGAAGTTGTTCCATACGAGTCCACCATACCTACCTATATGCGGTATTTACCTGCCGTTCCAAGTAAATTTGCATGTGCCAAACTCTAAACCTTCAAATGAAATTTTGTTTTGTATGCTCAAATAGCTCATGTATTAACTAGGGTTGTCTATATCTTCCATGCTAGGTGGGTTATTCTCACGATGAGGGGACTCCGCTCATCATTGATGAGAAAATGGCCGGTAACCGGGATGCCCAGTTCCATGCTCAAATCAAATCAAAATAATTGCAAACAAAACTCCCCTAGGATTGTTGTTAGTTGGATGGTACCCGCTATTTCGGACCAGCCGTGGAATGTGCTTTTTGGTGGTGGGGGAGTATAAACTTTACCATTCTATTTGGGACCACCTATAATCTATGTAGCAAGGAAGATATCGAGATCTCTTGGTTGTTATGTTGACAACGAAAGTATACCACCCAAAATATTATTTATCTACGTTTCAAAACTCAAGTTCTGGCACCGGTGCAAATCCCTGCTTTCCTCTATGAAGGGCCTATCTATTTATTTTTATGTTGAGTCATGATCCTCTTATAAATAAAGCACCAGTTGGAGAGCACCACTTTCATTTGTATGCATTGTTATTAATTGATATTGAGTATGTGTAGGATCGAAAGTATGTCTAGAAGGGGGGTGGGGTGATTAGACTACTTGACCAAATAAAAACTTATCCTTTTCCCAATTTTTGTTCATGGAAGCTTTTAGCAACTTAGGACAAGTCAAGCAATCTTATTACAATTCAAGCAAGTATGCAAAGAGTATATAGGCAGCGGAAAGTAAAGCATGAAACTTGCAAGAAAGTAAATGGGATGAGTTTGGAGGGAGCAAATGCAATGTTGACACGGAGATTTTTGGCATGGTTCCGATAGGTGGTGGTATCGTACATCCACATTGATGGAGACTTCAACCCATAGAGGGTAACGGCTACGCGAGTCCACGGAGGGCTCCAACCACGAAGGGTCCACGAAGAGGCAACCTTGTCTATCCCATCATGGCCATCGCCCACGAAGGACTTGCCTCACTAGGGTTGATCTTCATGAAATAGGCGATCTCCATGCCCTTACAAACTCCTTGGTTCAACTCCACAATCCTGACGGAGGCTCCCAAGTGACAGCTAACCAATCTAGGAGACACCACTCTCCAAAAGGTAATAGATGGTGTGTTGTTGATGAACTCCTTGCTCTTGTGCTTCAAATGATAGTCTCCCCAACACACAACTCTCTCTCACAGATTTGGCTATGTTGGAAAGATGATTTGAGTGGAAAGCAACTTGAGAAAGGCTAGAGATCAAGATTCCTATGGTAGGATTGGAATATGTTGGTATCAACACATGAGTAGGTGGTTCTCCCTCAGAAAATGAGTAGTGGAAGTGTAGGTACATTTTGATGGCTCTCCTCTCGAATGAGGAATGGGTGTAGGGGTATATATAGCCTCCACCCAAAATCTAACTGTTACACATAGGTTCCCAAACACGATGGGACCGAATCAACAAACTTGGTCAGACCGATCCAGGTAAAAATATGAACGTTAGAGTTTTCGGTCGGACCGATATAGACATCTCGGTGAGACCCACATGCTAGGGTTTGGGGAAAATGTAATCTCGGTGTGACCGATCACATAAACTCGGTGGGACCGATATCAGCAATAGGTACACAGAGGGTTGGTCAGGCAAACTCGATGGGACCGAAGTGTTACCAAAAGGAAACAGGGAGTTTGCAATGCAGACTTGATGGGACCGGTTTGCTCATTTCGGTGAGACCAAAATGTTACAAAAAGGAAACAGAGAGTTTGCAATCCCATCTTGGTGAGACCGAGATCCCTATCGGTGAGACCGAAGTAACTATGGTTTGTGGTAGTGGCTATGTCAAATGAAACTCGGTGGCGCCGGATAGATCAAATCGGTGGGGCCGAATTTGATATTTAGGTTTAGGACATATGTGGAAATGAGAAAGTGGTTGAGGGTTTTGGAGCATATCACTAAGAATTTTGAGCAAGTAAGCCATTAAGCAACACCTCATCCCCTTTTAATAGTATTGGATTTCCTATGGACTCAATGTGATCTTGGATCACTAAAATGAGAAAGTAGAGTCCTGAGCTTGTTGCCAATATATGTCCTTTGCATTTTGAGGGGTCCACATCTCTAGTCCATGCCATGCCAATCATTGAACTTTCTGAAATGATCATCTTGAAAGAGCATTAGTTCAATGAACTATATGTTGTTAAGAATTACCAAAACCACCCAGGGATTAGTTGCACTTTCAATCTCCCCCTTTTGGGTAATTGATGACAACTTATAGATCAAATCTTTGACAAATGATAATAAGAATGAAGTACATTATCACTTTGAAAAGTATGTGATAATCAAGAGCTCCCCCTAAATTTGTGCATTGTTTAAAATTTGCTTTGGACTGCAAATGCACAGTCTGTTAGGATCATGGGTTAATCTTCCATGTCACATACATCTTGGTGGAGCGCTCAAAATGATAATAAAGAAGAACAAGCACCCATCACCAAGGCAAAGAGAATGATCATATAAGAGATAGATAATGTCATCATTCAAGCGTAAGCATAAAGTATTATATGATCAAGCACATAATCATACCAAGTATCTTACACCCAGGCATAAAGTATCTCAACCAAGAAAATAAAACAAATGAGTAGCAAAAAGAAACAAGCTCTGTCTCTCTGAAGCCTATGATCTATACACTTTCTCCCCCTTTGGCAACAAGTTACCAAAAAGGTCGAAAATGCATAGTGCTATGCGTATCTCTAGGCTTCCTCTTCGGAAGGAGGTGTTGAGATGAATCCAAGGATGAAAGAATATGTAGATGATGTTGGAGCTGAAGGGGTTGCCACTGGAGGGGTAGCAGGAGCTGTGAGAGCTGTGGCTACAGGTGCTGAAGCTGTTGGTCTTGTGTCTAGTGTCGGTGTCAAAACCGGCGGATCTCGGGTAGGGGGTCCTGATCTGTGCGTCAAGGCTGATGGTAACAGGAAGCAAGGGACACAGATGTTTACCCAGGTTCGGGCCCTCTCGGTGGAGGTAAAACCCTACTTCCTGCTTGAATAATATTGATGATATGGGTAGTACAAGAGTAGATCTACCATGAGATCGTAGAGGCTAAACCCTAAGAGCTAGCCTATGATGGTATGATTGTAATTGTGATGGGCCTTCTAAGGACCAACCTCTCCGGTTTATATAGACACCGGAGAGGGCTAGGGTTTACATGGAGTCAATTACAAGAAAGGAAACACAATATCTGGATCGCCAAGCTTGCCTTCCACGCAAAGGAGATTCCCATCCGGACACGGGCCGAAGTCTTGAGTCTTGTATCTCCACGCTTCAATAGTCCGAACGTTGTACACAGTCCGGCTGTCCGGATACCCCCTAATCCAGGACTCCATCAGTAGCCCCTGAACTAGGCTTCAATGATGATGAGTCCGGCGCGCAGTATTGTCTTCGGCATTGCAAGGCGGGTTCCTTCTCCCAATACTCCAAAGTAATTATTGAACACGTAGACTATGTTCGGATTTGCAAGATGATCTTCACATAACATAAACCTGATCCGCTGGCAATCTTCGAGCGTCGTGCCCTTTGCATCATGGCCTGGTCCAACATGGACCGGCGTTTCTTACCCCACAACGACTCGTGTTACGAGGCGGTTTTATTGGCACGTCCCGTCAAGGCAGAGATTATGTTCCTCTTATTACGGGATTTTCCATTAATATGGGCGTGCGTGACCCCATGACGGCCGTTGGTATTACCCCGCGTGTTTTTTAGATAAGCCTCAAATGGCCACACCAAGGACTCTTGATATTCATCCCCTTTATAAAAAGGGTCGAAGCCTATGCCTCTTCTCCACCTTCCTCGTGCCTTCTTGCACCTCGAGTTCTAACACCTGAAACCCAAGCTTCAACACCCCAGATCCTCCAACATGTCCGGATCCGTCCGTCAAAGCCAGTGGGTGGCCTCCTTGATTCAAGAGGACGACATTGCGGAGCTTAGGGAGGTCGGATACCTGACTGCCGACATCCAACACAGGCTTCCTGCACCAGGGCAGGTCATCCCCACACCGGAGCTTAATGAGTGCGTCGGTTTTGTCCTGCACTTCCTCCGTGGCCTGGGCTTCACCCTTGATCCCTTTGTGAGGGGGGTCGTGTTCTATTATGGGTTGGATTTTCATGATCTGACACCAGACGCTATCCTCCATATCTCGTCGTTCATTATCGTGTGCGAGGCTTTTCTCCACGTCACCCCACACTTCGGCTTATGGCTCAAGACCTTCAATGTGACACCGAAGATGATCGAGGCGCGACACGTGGAGTGCGGACGTGCCGTAATAAGCAGAAACGCTGATGCCCCATGGCCAGAGGGTTCTTTCCCAGAAGTATCCGATGTATGGCAACGGAGGTGGTTTTATGTCACGGCTCCCAGAGGCACAAAGTGGGTGGCTGCCCCCAAGTTTCGCTCGGGCCCTCCATCACAGTTGGCGTCTTGGACAGATGTAGGACGGAATTGGGGGCCCGCTGGTGATGTACCAGTACTACAGAATCGCATCCGAGAGCTTCTTGAGAGGGAAATTAACCTGTCATCATAATGCAAGTGATGTTAATCCGATGGATGTTGTCGTGCCAACTCCGGCCTCTCCGAATGTGGGAGTTCAATCCGGAGGGTCCGCGAAATGTCAAGCACTTCTTCAGCTTGAAGCTCGAAGAGATGTGCAAATTATTCTTCGGACGGAAAGTAGTGTGTTTGGATACAACCGAGGATGCGGGCCTAAGCTGCAATCGCCTAGATACTCAAGTAAGTAGCCTTGATACCGGACACCCTGTTTTGTATTTGTCATGATTGTTTATTCTGAAAATCATCCGCGTCCAGGAATTGCTCAGCAAGGCAGAGAGAATCAGGTGTCTGGCACCACTTCCCGAAGGCTCGCCCGCCCCCACCATGGCCAAGATGCTCGACCGGGTACTCAGCAGAATGCCCTCGGGGAAAGACAAGGGGAGGAACGAAGAAACCGAACCCCACATGCTACGCATCCGAACCGGGGGAATTGATACCTCCCCCAAGGAGGATAGTTGGGGAGGGGAGGCTAGCCTCCTCCGGCGCGGGAAGAAGAGGGCCGCCTCTGAAGATTTGGAGGTGGAGATGCCCAAATTAGGGAAAAAGACATCCCTAGGGGGCCTTGCTCTGACGAGCACCCTCACCGCACCATGCCCTCCAATGGGCCAGCCCTCCACCGAGCTGTAAGTCAATCTACAATCTGAAGGTACTGTGTTTCTCCTAGATCAATAACCAGGATTCAACTTTTTGCAGTCCGGCCAGCAACTCCTCTCAACAGGGTTCGTCTTCGGGGGACCTTCCTCTGGAGATGATGGAGAGCGAGACCCCACCCCCTTCTCTGACTCATGAAGCGGGCGACACCGAGGTGTCGTCACGGAGGAGTCCGGATCTGCGAAAGCCGGAAGTCAATCCGTCAGCCGCCCTGCACCTGGAGCATTTGGCTACAACGGGGGGCGATGGGAAGAGTCCGGCGCAGTTTGATGTCCAGCCGAACGTACTGACGGGCTTGCTGGAGCGAGCTGCGCTCTAGGAGGAGCACAGCTCATTAATGAGCGCGGTGCTCAAGAAGATTTCATCCGCTACAAGCAGTTTGAATGAAGCATTCACAAGACTGCTTAGAGGCTTTGAGGTATGTAATGGAGAATTCACTATTTATTTTGTTGTAAGGCACGCGCTAGGTGTGCTCCATACAGATAGTTGCCCCTGAGACTCTGGTTGCCCGCCTTAGGCGGCAAACGGGGGATCATAACCAATGATAGTGTTGTAAATGTGTGCAGGTACCTGTGGGTCCGGACGCCGGCCAGTCCGTCGAAGTTGCCGAACTAACGAGGCAAATTGGATCAATTGATGCCGATATCACGCCGGTGAATGAGCAGCTAGACAAATCACAAGGTATGTGTCATGCCTTCCCTTGTATAGGGAAAATCTGAAGATGGCACGATATTGATGTAGTATGTTTGGACTGCAGATGGTGCTGCTGCCGTAGAGGCCCTGAGGGCGGAACTTGCTCAAGCCAAGGAACAAGCTCGGGTGAGCAATGCGGCTGCCCTAAAGGCGGCTGAGGAACTGAGGGCCGAATAGGCTGCTCATCGCCGAAGTGAGGAAAAGATAGCCGAAATGGCTATTGAGTTAAAAGATGCCGCTGACCGGTATGAGCTACTTAAAAAGGAGTGTGAGGGTAATTCGGCCGAACTGAACAAGGCGCTGAATGCCACCAAGAAAATCCGGACCGAGCTCAGGGGTGCGCGGGAGGAGCTTCGACAGGCCGGTGAAATCGCAACTGGGGGCTCCTATTTACTGCGGACGAAATTTTTCGATCCGAAGTACGCTCCCCCGGATGGACGCTGGAGTCCGACGGACGCATATGTGGATTTGGGGAAGAGTACGGCTGATGCTGCCGACTTCTTCGAAGGTCAAGGTGACAAGGAAGTGGAGAAGCTTTTCTCGTCGCAATTCCATGCTCCCACTCGCCCGCTGCCGTTGAGTGACAAGATGGCTGCTGTAGCGGAGCTTCACAGGCTGTCCTGGCTTGCAATGCGGTGTGTGATAGACCATCTTTGGCCGAAGGGGCCTAAGCCAGACAGTTACTTTGGTTTGGTGCAACACTTCTTTGGGGTCGTGCCTCGAATCGATGCCATGAGGAGATCGGCGTGTATAGAGGGTGCACGGATGGCTCTCGCCCGCGTTAAAGCCTATTGGACGGATATGGATGCCGCCATGATAGCGGCTCAGGATCCGGTGGGCGGCCAATATCTAGCTAGATTATTTTGATTATGAGGCTAGATTTATACTATTTTCCTGAGAATATGATTATTTCCCTTGTGCGGCCGTTTATGTATATATGTATATATAAATATGTAATCCGAAAGTTAACAATCGTTGGCTTCAGCCCCCATGCATACAATACGGGGGTGCTCGCGAAAAAATATGCTTAATCACACTTGATCCAACATCTTGGTCCATTAAGGAGGTGATCGCACGACGAACTAGGCAACCGGACTATCTAGGTGTAACACTTTCTCTTAGCCACGGGATTCTAAAGTGGGGCTACTATGTAGCCCCTGGTACCTTCGCGTGCATCCGAATACAGGCGCGTATGTACCTGGCCGGGAAATGGCCCTTCGTTAATGCGGAGGAATCCTGAAGATTCCGGTGAGTCCTCGAGTGGTTGACCAGTCTCTCGTTGTATCATGATAGTCTGTTTTCGGCTTTCCCTACCGAGGTGCTCATCCGAAATAACCAGGGCACAATCGCAGTAGTTCTCCTTTGGCCACCCTAGCCGATAATAATGGAACGTAAGGCAGCAAACCCAGGAGCCGGGCAAACCCAACATTTGACAAAAGACATGATCCGGAGCAAATGCATATAAGGCCTAACTCGTGATGCCGAACACTCCCAAAGGTATTCGGACTTTATAATAGATGATAGGCTCAAGAATGCCTATTCATTATAAACCCTGTGTTTCCAGGTACGTGTGTTAATTTGTCGTGGCGAAATGCCAAAAACGGCAGTATCCTCTGTGGGTATGGAACCCAGGGGATGGTTAAACAACAAGAGGCAATAGAAAAGGTTTACATAGGGCCTTAATCTAAAAAGAAACCTGTTGAACGGGGCCCTGCTACACGTCTACGCCTTTGTCTCCATTGTGTCGTATCCTGGAAGGGTATCGCATGAAAGTTGTATGCGGAAAAAGAAAACTCATAGGAGGTTACAACGTTAGTACGCGATGGATAAAAGTGTAAGCCGTTGGCCTGCCAATAAGGTTGAGCCAAGTGTGGGGCTTTATTAGGTAGTTATAGCCCCTGGTATCCGCTATAGGATTACAAATACGGTGCCCTGGTTTGATCTAGGGTAACGGACTCGTCTAACCGTGTCAATGGTCTTAACGACTGGTCATATTTTTTTTTATGATGTTGGAGGTCGCTTATAGTCCGGCCGCGAGGGCTGTCACGTGTTCCTCTGCGCGTGACGAGCGCTCTGTTATTCCGCTAACGGTTATGACGCCACATGGACCGGGCATCTTAAGTGTAAGGTAGCCATAGTGTGGCAATGCATTGAAGCGGGCGAAGGACGTTCTTCTGAGCACTGCGTGATAGTCGCTTTAGAAGGGTGCAATCATGAAGAGTAGTTCTTCACTTCTGGAGTTTCCTGGAGAGCGGAATGTTTCCTCCAGTATGACGGAGCCCCTGCTGTAGGCTTCAACGCCTAGTATCGCCCCTTCAAAGGTGGTGTTGCTTTGGCTGATTCTGGATGCGTTTATCACCATCCTGCGGACAGTGTCCTCGTATATTAAATTGAGACTACTGCCGCCGTCCATGAGGACCCGGGTGAGACGGTATCCATCGATCATTGGGTCAAGCACCAAGGCCTCTAATCCGCCGCACCGAATACTAGTCCGGCCATCCAAGTGATCGAAAGTGATCGGATAGGACATCCAGTAGTTAGATGTGGGAATAATGGACTCTATATCGCGCGCGTCTTTATGCGCGCATTAGTGCCTTCTCATGGGTGTACGAGTCGCGTGGATCATGTTCACTGTTTTAACCTCTGGCGGGAAGTTTTTCTGTCCCCCAGTGCTCGGCTGGCGAGGTTCGTCCTCGTCCTTGCTTGGTGTTTCCCTTCCCTTGTATTCGGCATTTAATTTGCTGGCCTGCTTGAAGACCCAGCACTGTCTGTGCGTGTGGTTCGCAGGTTTGTCAAGCGTGCCATGAATTTGGCATAGTCTGTCCAGGACTCTGTTCAGACCGGACGGTCCCTCTTTGCTGCCTTTAGATGGCTTATTTTGCTGATTAGGTTGAGAGCCCCTGAATCCGGCATTAACCATCGTGTTATCCGGGCTCTCTTCCTTGTTTTGGCGTTTGTTTTTATGACGCCGCGGCTTCCCGTTGCCATCCCTTATTTCGGATGTGCTGGGGTCGCTGGTGCCTTACGGGCTAGCCAGCTATCTTCGCCCATGCAAAAGCGGGTCATAAGGCTTGTTAGGGCTGCCATTGTCCTTGGCTTTTCTTGGCCGAGGTGTCTGGCGAGCCACTCGTCACGGATGCTGTGTTTGAATGCCGCTAAGGCTTCGGCATCCGGACAATCAACAATTTGATTCTTCTTAGTGAGGAATCTGTTCCAAAGCTTGCGGGCGGACTCTCTAGGTTGTTGGACTATGTGACTTAAGTCGTCAGCATCCGGAGGCCAGACATAGGTCCCTTGAAAATTGGCCCTGAAGGCGTCTTCGAGTTCTTCCCAGCTCCCAATTGAATTTTCGGGAAGGCTTTTCAACCAGTGCCGAGCTGGTCCCTTCAGTTTGAGGGGAAGGTATTTGATGGCGTGAAGGTCATCCCCACGAGCCATATGTATGTGCGGGATAAAGTCCTCGATCCGCACCCACAGGTCATCGTTCCGTCGTATGCCTCTATGTTCACAGGTTTAAAGCCCTGTGGGAATTCATGGTCCAGTACTTCATCAGTAAAGCACAGGGGTTGAGCAAGCCCTCTGTATTTGGACGTAGTGTGGCATGCCGTCGGCTGTTGTTGTGTTCGGTGTTTATTCCGAACTGGTATTTGGTTGTCATAACTGTTTTGACGACCACGGTCCCCCACCGGGGTGTGTCTTTCAGATCCGTAGATGGACCTAGCTGCGCCAGCTTTCTTATCCAGGTGCTCACGTAGATTGTGCGCATCTTCGGTAGTTCCTTTATTGCGGTTATGAAGTGGTACGTCTTGTCTCCTGGTCATGTTATTCTTTGGTGGAACGGCCTCGTCGTCGAATTCTGGCGGTAGCTTTTGTTTTGGGTAGCTCTTTGTGTGGCGATCGTCACCATATCTTTCTTCAATGTGTAGCACTTTGTTCCATCTGCGATTGAGCGTTTCCTGTGCGGCTTTAAGCCGTTGCTTCTGTCCCTTCAGACTTCTCGCTGTGGCCATAAGCTTCCTGTGGAGGTTCTCCCGTTCCATGTGTTCTTCCGGAATGATGAATGCGTCATCATCCGGAACTGTCTTCTTGTCTTGGGCCGGTTTGATGAACTCGTCCCTCTAGATCATTGTCTTCGGGCGTCTGCTCCGAGCTATGTTCGGCGTGACCTGGTTCATCCTGCTCCATCGCTGGTTCCGTTTGGTCGTTGTTGCCTTCGAGGTTGACCGGAGAATCCATCCTTCTGGCGCTCTTGCTGATATTTTTGTTGTTGCTCGATTTGGAATGGCGTCTGCGCCGTCGCTTTGGTTTTTGCCCAGGGGTTTTATCTTCCGGATTGTCACCGTCGTCTTCCTTGGGCGTATCCACCATGTATATGTCATGTGACGAGGCGGGAATCGGGTAGCCCATAGATTCTGAGTCTTCTCCTGCATCGTCGTCCATACCGTTGATGCCTTCGGAGTCGAAGTCAAGCACGTCGGTTAAATCATCAACCGTGGCTATGAAGTGGGTGGTGGGTGGGCAACGAATTTCTTCGTCGCCTGCTTCCCACTTGAGCCGGACATAGTTCGGCCCGGAATTCTCTGTTAGAGAGAGAATTTTTAATGAGTTTAGTGTGTCGCCAAAGGGCGAGTGCTAGAAGATGTCCGCAGCGGTGAACTCCATTACTGGGGCCCAACCAGGCTTGGTGGGCTCGGGAGTGCGCGGACTGGGACCTACAATCGGATATGAATCCGGGGGCCCGGAGTCACAGGCTTTCCTAGAGGTGGGGCCTTTGTTCGGCTCCATCGCCGATGAGGGTACGACCTGCGGGGCGGGGTCCAGCCCTCCGTCCTTAGGCTACGCATCCTGCCCAAGATTTAGATCTGAGGCTTCTGCCGGGGTGATATCCCGAGCATCGTCTGACGGCAGGTCTAAGCCGTGCTCATCATGACTATTCGGCGCTCCTGACGCGATCCGCTCCAGATGACCAAGCGAATCGGTCCACAGTGTGAAGCCGCCAAACACGAAGATCTGTCCGGGGAGGAAAGTCTCACCCTGGACAGCGTCGTTGGTGATGATTGAAGGAGCCATCAAGCCTTGTGTTGACGTCACAGAGGAACTCTCAATGAAAGCACCAATGTTGGTGTCAAAACCGGCGGATCTCGGGTAGGGGGTCCGGATCTATGCGTCAAGGCTGATGGTAACAGGAAGCAAGGGACACAGATGTTTACCCAGGTTCGGGCCCTCTCGATGGAGGTAAAACCCTACTTGCTGCTTGATTAATATTGATGATATGGGTAGTACAAGAGTAGATCTACCACGAGATCGTAGAGGCTAAACCCTAAGAGCTAGCCTATGATAGTATGATTGTAATTGTGATCGGCCTTCTAAGGACCAACCTCTCTGGTTTATATAGACACCGGAGAGGGCTAGGGTTTACATGGAGTCAGTTACAAGAAAGGAAACACAATATCCGAATCGCCAAGCTTGCCTTCCACGCAAAGGAGAGTCCCATCCGGACACGGGCCAAAGTCTTGAGTCTTGTATCTCCACGTTCAATAGTCCAGACGTTGTACACAGTCCGGTTGTCCAGATAGCCCCTAATCCAGGACTCCCTCATCTGGCAGTAGCACTTCTACAGACCTCTGTCCTCTAGGTACACTGTGGAAGACCTGTGTAGTTGCTTCACCCTTCCTCTCCTGTGCTTCTACCTAGTGTTCTTCAACAGCTGTATATGTCTCGGTCACCTTCAAGTCCATATCATAGAACTTTGTCTCAATTATCCTCTCCAAGCTCTCCTGGTTCTGAGTCAGGGTAGCCAGTCCTTTCTCAACCCTCAAGGTTGCTTGAATCAGATATTCAAGCTGGTCTTGCTTTGACTTGAGAAAGACTTCTGAAGCTTCTGCAGCACTTGGCACCTTTTCTGCTTTTTCTGCTCTAGCTTTCTCCTTCTTCTCATGAGTTGCAACTGAAGTGGGATCTTCAGCATCCATGAAAATTGTGTTGTCCTCAAAGTCGGGCAACAAAGGAAGATGTTATTTGTCCAATAGATATACTCCTTGCTTCATCTTGGAGTTGATTAACTCTTGGATGTGTGGAGCATACCCATATTATCTTTTTTGGTCAGCTGTTGTCCTCTTAATTGTCTCTACAATCAAGATCATAACCTTGAACTTTTGTGGCACAACATCAAATGACTGTAACAAGTTGATGGAGTGGCCTATGATCATCCTGTGATCTCCATATTTGGGCAACAGAGTGTGCCTCAATATGGTGTTTATGGTGGTCAAACCAGACAACAAGTAGTAGACTGACCCAAACTAATGTGTGTCCAAGGACTTATCTGGAATTTCCTTATACATATTGGCCATGGAGTTATGATCTTTCTTCTTCTCAGCATAAACATCTATGTCATTCTCTTCTTCTTTAGGTGCATTTCTGAGCTTAGCCCATTCTTCAATTGTAGATTAGTGTCTTTGTCCTTCTGTCATCCAGACAATCCTTCCATCTGGATAAAAGTGAGATGTTGAGTAGAATTGCATGAGGAGTTCATCATTCCACTTGGTTAGCTTATGACCAACAAAGTCATAAACCCCATTTGACTTGAAGCTTCCATGCACTCCTGGGAAATGATCAACATTTGCATCAATGTATTTCTAGTCAACCCATCTCATGTCACTAACTATGGGTTTCTTGTCCAGCAACACTGTCTCATAAAAATCTTGTTGCTCTTTGGTGTGGAATCTGTAGTCCACTGCAGTCCTCCTCCTTATTGCATATGGATCTACTTGTCTCCATTTTCTGAGACAAGCATTCTTTCTTTCCTTCAGGTTTTCAGCAACTGGGTGACTGTCATTATGGTCTGGAATCTTGGGTTTGAGCTTCCTAAGCACTGGGGCTTCAACATCTTCTGCAGCTACAGGCACTGGGGCCTTGTTCTTCTCTAATGCCGGTATGTTTCTGGTGCTTCTCTTTGGAGCTTGAGCTGGAGCTTTGGGGGCTGTCTTGGGCTTTGAAGGAGCTTCCCCAGACTTGATGGCATCCCGCATCAGCTTCTGGGACTTAGCAGGAGGTGCTTGAGCAGCAACCGCTTCTTCCTCTTCCTCCTCACTAGCAGAATCCTTCCTCACAGATGGATTTCCGAGCACTCTAGCTGTTGTTTTTCTGACTCTCTTCTTCCCTTCATCACCTCATCTTGGCTCAAGTGTGAAAACCATAGTTTCCTAAGTGGAGGCTCTGGCCTTTGACATCGGAACTCTCTTGGAAGGTGCCTTCTTGTGCATAACAGGTTTTATTGCAGCAGCAATTCCATATTCCTTCTTCAGCACTTCCTTCGTTGAGCTTACTTCCTCCTCAGCAGCCATGTAGTCCTCATCCTCTGAGTCTAAGGTTCTCTTCCTCCTTGTCCTTGTAGCTGCCTTTGGCAAATTGCTTGGAGTGTTCCTTCTGCCATCATCAGAGATGCTAGAGGGACTAGTGCCCTCACTCATGTTCACTTACTCTTCTGATTTGTTCTGGCTATGACTCTAGTCAGACATATTGGCAAAGCAAACTAACAGCAGACCCTGTGAATAGATAAAGATGAGGTAGAGTAGATGAGCATCACAAAGTGTAGAATTTTTGCAAAAAGAATTAGTCAAAAACGTAGTTTTAGTTTTCTACAGGAAGCATTTCGGAGATACCGATCTGTAAAACTCGGTGACACCGAAGCAACTTTGGAGTCTAAACATGTGGAATCGGTGAGACCGAGACACAGTTCGGTGACTCCGAGTTTGCTAGGGTTTCACAAAGTCCTGGTATCGGTCACACCGGTTTCCAACTTTCGGTCAGACCGAAAATCACTTGTGCACTGGCCTAAGCCAAATCGGTGGAACCGATTCCTACAATTCGGTCAGTCTGAGATGAGTCCAGCAGAAACCTAACCCTAAATTTTCAACTCAAATCTCATCTAAAGGATGTTTTCTCTAGATAGATTGATCTCATACGTGGTAAAGAACATGGCATTGACCTTGTGCTCAGAATCGGAGGTAAAAAGAATGCACAAGGGGTCGAACTCATACCCTAGTTCGGCGGTGAGTTTGCTACGGCGGCAATGGCGGCATTGAAATCTGTTGACGGCGGCGGAGACCAACGGCGGGAGGTTGCTGGCGACAAGAAGACGATCTGGAGACCAAGGCGGCAGAGCAGGACACGCGCGGGTGAAGAGGTTTTGGAGAAATTTCCAAATTCTGACCCGTCAGTATATATATCTTGGCACTGTCAGTGTGACTGAGTGGAACAACTTGGTGGCACCGAGACGCAGAATCGCAAGCGGTTACTGCAACTTGGTGCGACCAAAATGTTCTAATCGGTTGCACCAAGATTGAAAACTTGATCAACCCAGTGAACTCGGTGTGACCAAAATGGAGGAGTCGGTCAGACCGAAATACATAGAGAGGTTTTGGAAGTTTTAAGTCTATGACAAAACGGGACTCCGAGTGCTTCTCACATAGAGGGTTTGAATATGACTTATATCAAACTTTGTGATGTAGCATGAATAGAATTTGAGAAGAGAAAGTCATAGATAGCTAGAGGGAGTTCTTAGACATTCTTGTCCATCCATTTGGCAAAAAGAAGAAACTCCAAACAATCAAAGCAACAAATGGATGTCCTCAAATGACAAAAGTATGCAACCAACATGCTCACACAATAAAAAAGAAAATGAAATATGTGGCAAAGCATGCACAATCACTCTAGCAACTAACAAGCAATTGGCGATGAGTAGGTCATCTATATATGAGTATATTGACTTAGGATTCAAATGAGAACATTTGATCATAGGTCATACTCATCGTTTAAGCACAAGTGGGGTTACCACTTTTACATAAAGCATTGTTGTGCTCACACCATTTGAGTTCCTTTAGCTCAATTCTTAGAGTAAAGATCCCCCTCGATGTGATATCCCCTCTAAGAGGGATGAACTAACCTTGGGTATTGTCGCTGATGACTTCATGTAGGTGTTGAAGATGTGGATCCTCATTGTTGATGTATATCATTTGGAGCAATCCATTGGAGTGAGTTGCACTTTCAATACCTACATGGGTTAGTCCCACAAGGAACAAACAAGGATATCCATAGACATAGAGTGAAGCACACACATGAAAATGTCCATGAAAGCATTAGGTTACCTTGTCCCATGTCTTACCAACAAGAGGGTTTGTGACCTTGAACTACTGCAAGATGTGGAAGCTGTTTGCACTTGTCCTTGCCGAGATAAATATGAGTGAAGTATGTTGGCGGAGTCACCCTCAAGAACTCTCTAGTTCTTCTTCTTTGGGATCCACATCATGTTGATGGGAATCCTTGGAGTTGTAGATGTACTTGATGAAGTAGAACTTGATGTAGTCTTGGGAACCCACTTGACTAAGGCCTTCGGAGCATCTTCAAATGCATCAATCTCGTCTTGAAGCTTGTCCTTGCCTTTTAGCTTGTGGTCTTGTGGTGGAAGATCATCTTGAGCTTGTGTTCCCTTGAAGGAAGTAGGATCATACTTCTCTTGTTGAGGAACAAACTTCGTCTTGGGGTATTGATCTTCTTCCCACTGAACTCCATTGGTATTGAACTTTCGTTCAAAATCAATACCTTGATTCTTCCGGTGCCTTCCTTGCTTGCATTCAATTTCCTCAAATTGCTTACTTCAGGCAAGGCTTTTGTAAACACCTTTCTCTATAATCCCCTTCAATAAGCTATTTTCTTGCTCAGGTGTAACTTGGCTAAGAGAATCATTAGTGGAATCAAGAGAACTACTAGAAGCAACAATATTGGATTTAATATGATTATTGTTACTACTAGAAGAAGATTCTTTCGTGTTCTTGTTGTTATATTTTACTTGTGGCATGTAAGTAGACAAGAGTAAACGCTTTGCAATGTAAGAAGACTCTTTTCTTCCGAATATCATCATTGATGGCCTTTAAGAACCCATGCTCTTGCTCAAGATTGAGCTTCTCAAAGCGTAACTTCTCATGAGATTTGAAAAGTTCTCGATGATCTTCTAAAGTAGTTTCATGAGATAACTTAAGAGTGTTTAGTTATTTAGTTAGACGCTCAATCTCCTTCTTATCATTGTCATTCGTTTTATCTTGATTAACATGATTAATTGATGTTTCATCATAGTATTCATCATAGAGTTGCCAACAAGTAAATCATCATCACCTAGCAAATCATCTTCATCACTATTGAAATCAACATACTCGGGGTATGATACCTTGGGGCCTTTAGCCATGAAGCATCATCCAATTCCTTCATTTGGTGGGTCAACTATGTAATAGGAGTTGGTTGACACAAGTGCTAGACTGGCAACATCTTCATCTTGATTATATTCGGAGTCAGAGCGATAACTTCTCTCCGAGTGGTGGTCGGAGTCGGAGCCGGATACCCATTCACCAACATGAGCTTGATGTCTGTATCTCCTTGATGACTTGTCCTTCCTTTCCGAATCCTTGCTTCTTCGAGAGGTTCTTCATTCATAGCAATCATCTCTACTCCTTCTCTCTCTTGGAGGTGATTCTTCCCTTTTGCTTCTCCTTTTAGGTGAGTCTTCTCTTCTTTTGTAGGGAGTCGTACACTCATTGGAATAGTGTTCGGGTCTTCCACAATTGTACCAATTTCACTCACGACTAGAAGATCTTTTGTCATTGTAGGACCTTGACTTGGAACTTCTTTCCTTGCTTCTACTCTTGTATAATTTGTTGAAGTTCTTCACCATTAAGCTCAGTTCTTCATTGAAGGCTTGTTTCTCATGTGATGATGTAGGAGCATCACATGAGGCTTTGTAAGCACCACTAGACTTGTTGAGAAGCACTTCTTTGTCCTTGAGTGACATCTCATGAGCAACAATTCTTCCAATGACTTCGGTTGGCTTGAGATATTTGTAATTTGGCATCATTTGGATCAATGTGCACATGGTATCATATTTTCCATCCAAGGATCTCAAGATCTTCTTGATGTTGAATTTGTCGGTCATCTCTTCACTTCCTAAGCCGGCAATCTCATTTGTGATGAGAGAAAGCCTAGAGTACATTTCGGCGACACCTTCACCATCCTTGATTTTGAACTTGTTAAGTTGACTTTGAAGTACATCCAACATGGATTCCTTGACGGAGTCAGTACCTTCGCGCATATCAATCAAAGAATCCCAAATTTCCTTTGCATTCTCAAGACGGCTGATTTTGTTGAATTCTTTGGGGCACAGTCCTTTGAATAGGATATCGCAAGCTTGAGCATTATATTGCAACATCTTCAATTCTTCCACGGTAGCCTCACGGTTTGGTTCTCTCCCATCAAAGAATTCACCTTGCAATCCAATACACACAATAACCTAAATGGCGGGGTTATGTCCAAGAATATGTATTTTCATCTTATGTTTCCAACTAGCAAAATTAGTACCATCAAAGTAAGGACCTCTACGGTGGTAAATTCCCTCGCTAGATGCCACACTCTCCTTGGTTGTGAAACCAAGGCTATCACCACCAAAGCTATGAAAATCAAGGCAAATGGAGACCAAAGCTTTGATACCACTTGTAGGATCAAAAGTATGTCTAGGGGGTGATTAGACTACTTAACCAAATAAAAACTTATCCTTTTCCCAATTTTAGTTCTTGGAAGTTTTTAGCAACTTAGCACAAGTCAAGCAATCTTAATACAATTCAAGCAAGCATGCAAATAGTATATAGGCAGCAGAAAGTAAAGCATGAAACTTGCAAGAAAGTAAATGGGATGAGTTTGGAGGGAGCAAACGCAATGTTGACATGGAGATTTTTGGCGTGGTTCCAATAGGTGCTGCTATCGTACATCCACGTTGATGGAGACTTCAACCCACGGAGGGTAACGGCCACGCGAGTCCACGGAGGGCTCCACCCACGAAGGGTCCACGAAGAAGCAACCTTGTCTATCCCATCATGGCCATCGCCCACGAAGGACTTGCCTCACTAGGGTAGATCTTCACGAAGTAGGTGATCGCCTTGCCCTTACAAACACCTTGGTTCAACTCCACAATCTTGACGGAGGCTCCCAAGTGACACCTAACCAATCTAGGAGACACCACTCTCCAAAAGGTAATAGAAGGTGTGTTGTTGATGAACTCCTCGCTCTTGTGCTTCAAATGATAGTCTTCCTAACACTCAACTCTCTGTCACAGATTTGGCTATGGTGGAAAGATGATTTGAGTGGAAATCAACTTGGGAAAGGCTAGAGATCAAGATTCATATGGTAGGATTGGAATATCTTGGTCTCAACACATCAGTAGGTGGTTCTCCCTCAGAAAATGAGTAGTGGAAGTGTAGGTACGTTCTGATGGCTCTCCTCTTGAATGAGAAATGGGTGGGGGTGTATATGGCCTCCACACAAAATCTAACCGTTACACACAGATTCCCAAACTCGGTGGGATCGAATCGGAAATTCAGTCACACCGATCCAGGTAAACATATGAACGTTGGAGTTTTTGGTGGGACCGATATAGTCATCCCGGTGAGACCGACATGCTAGGGTTTTGGCATAACATAGTCTCGGTGTGACCGATCGCATAAACTCGGTGGGACTGATTTTAGCAATAGGTACACAGAGGGTTGGTCAGGCAAACTCGGTGGGACCGATTCGCTCACTTCGGTGCGACTGAATTGTTATGAAAAGGAAACAAGGAGTTTGCAATGCAGATACGGTGGGACCGATTTGCTCATTTCGGTGAGACAGAAATGATACAAAAAGGAAACAAAGAGTTTCCAATCCCATCTCGGTGAGACCGAGATCCCTATCGGTGAGAACGAAGTAACTAGGGTTTGTGGCAGTGGCTATGTCAAATGAAACCCGGTGGCGCCGGATAGATCAAATCAGTGGGGCCGAATATGATTTTTAGGTTTAAGACATATGTGGAAATGAGAAAGTGGTTGAGGGTTTTGGAGCATATCACTAAGCATTTTGAGCAAGTAAGCCATTAAGCAACACCTCATCCCCTTTTAATAGTATTGGCTTTCCTATGGACTCAATGTGATCTTGGATCAATAAAATGAAAATGTAGAGTCTTGAGCTTGTTTCCAAATATGTCCTTTGCATTTTGAGGGGTCCACATCTCTAGTCCATGCCATGCCAATCATTGAACTTTCTGAAATAATCATCTTGAAAGAGCATTAGTTCAATGAACTATATGTTGTTAAGAATTACCAAAACCACCCAGGGATTAGTTGCACTTTCAGTATGACCGGATCTCTTTTACCATGAATTACAATGTCTAGTCAGTCCTTGATCTTCAGGGGTGCTCTACATTTATGTTTTATGGAGTCAAAAAGGGCTAGCGAGATACCATCTTGTTATATCATATCATGATTGTTTTGAGAAAGTGTTGTCATCCAAAATTTAGTATTATTACTCGCTAGTTGATTATGCCATTGATATGAGTAAACGTGAGACCTAAATGTTATTGTGAATATGGTTAGTTCATAATCTTTGCTGAAAACTTGAATGCTGGGTTTACATATTGATACGTCTCCAACGTATCTATAATTTTTGATTGTTCCATGCTATTATATTACCTCTTTGGATGTTTATGGGCTTTATTTTACACATTTATATCATTTTTGGGACTAAACTACTAACCGGAGGCCCAGCCCATATTGCTGTTTTTTTTTGCCTATTTCAGTATTTCAAAGAAAAGGAATATCAAACGGACTCCAAATGGAATGAAACCTTCGGGAGCGTTATTTTTGGAACAAATCTGATCCGGAGAGCTTGGAGTGCAAGTCAAGAAGCCTCCAAGGGCCCCACGAGATAGGAGGGCCCCCTGTCTCGTGGGCCGCTTGGGCGGCCACCGATGTACGTCTTCCTCCTATATATACCTATGTACCCCGAAAAAATCCAAGAGCACCACGAAACACAATTTCCACCATCGTAACCTTCTGTCTCCGCGAGATCCCATCTTGGAGCCCTTGCCGGCACTCTGCCGGAGGGGGAAGCAACCACGGAGGGCCTCTACATCAACATCCTTGCCCCTCCGATGATTTGTGAGTAGTTTACCACAGACCCACGGGTCCATAGTTATTAGCTAGATGGCTTCTTCTCTCTTTTTGGATCTCAATACAATGTTCTCCCCCTATCTTGTGGAGATCTATTCGATGTAATGTCTTTTTGTGGTGTGTTTGTAGAGATCTGATGAATTGTGGGTTTATGATCAAGTTTATCTATGAATAATATTTGAATCTTCTCTGAATTCTTTTATGTATGATTGAGTTATCTTTGCAAGTCTCTTTGATTTATCAGTTTGGTTTGGCCTACTAGATTGGTCTTTCTTGCCATGGGATAAGTGCTTAGCTTTGGGTTCAATCTTACGGTGTTCTTACCCAGTGACAGAAAGGGCTGCAAGACACGTATTGTATTGTTGCCATCGAGGATAACAAGATGGGGTTATATCATATTGCATGTATTTATCCCTCTACATCATGTCATCTTGCTTAATGCGTTACTCTGTTCTTATGAACTTAATACTCTAGATGCAGGCAGGAGCCAGTCGATTTGTGGAGTAATAGTAGTAGATGCAGGCAGGAGTCGGTCTACTTGTTATGGACGTGATGCCTATATACATGATCATGCCTAGATAATCTCATAACTATGCGCTTTTCTATCAATTGCTCGACAGTAATTTGTTCACCCACCGTAATACTTATGCTATCTTGACAGAAGCCTCTAGTGAAATCTATGGCCCCCGAGTCCATCTCTTATCATATTTGCTTTCAATATACTTTATTTGCATCTTTACTTTTGGCATCTATCTTATAAAATACCAAAAATATATTTATCTTATCATACTATCTTTATTAGATCTCACTTTCGCAAGTGGCCGTGAAGGGATTGACAACCCCTTTATTGCGTTGGTTGCGAGCTCTCAGTTTGTTTGTGTAGGTGCGTGGGAATTTTGAGGAGCCTCCTACTGGATTGATACCTTGGTTCTCAAAAACTGAGGGAAATACTTACGCTACTATTGCTGCATCACCCTTTCCTCTTCAAGGAAAACCAATGCAAGCTCAAGACGTAGCACATATTTGCAACAACAAGATCAAACAGAGTTTGTCAAAGTTTTTCTTTATCACTTTCAGTTGGTCAACTAAATTTCTTGAGGACAAGCAAAGGTTTAAGCTTGGGGGAGTTGATACGTCTCCAACATATCTACTTTTCCAAACTCTTTTGACCTTGTTTTGGACTCTAACTTGCATGATTTGAATGGAACTAATCCAGACTGATGCTGTTTTCAGCAGAATTGCCATGGTGTTATTTTTGTGCAAAAATAAAATTTCTCAGAATGACCTAAAACTTCATGGAGAAACCTTTTGGAATTAATAAAAAATATAGGCAAAAGAATCAGCTGAAGGGGGCCCACCCCTGGCCATGAGGGTGGGGGGCGCGCCTCCTGCCTCGTGGGCCCCTTGGATCTCCACCGACCTCAACTCCAACTCCATATATTCACGTTCGGGGAGAAAAGAATCAGAGAGAATGATTCATCGCGTTTTACGATACAGAGCCATGCCAAGCCGTGTTCTTCCTCAGGAGGGAAGATCTTGAGTGCATTCGGGGCTCCGGAGAGGGGAATCCATCGCCATCGTCATCATCAACCATCCTCCATCACGAATTTCATGGTGCTCACCGCTGTGCGTGCAGAATATCATCGTAGGCTTGCTGGACGGTGATGGGTTGGATGAGATTTATCATGTAATCGATTTAGTATTGTTAGGGTTTGATACCTAGTATCCATTATGTTCTAAGATTGATGTTGCGATGACTTTGCCATGCTTAATGCTTGTCACTATGGCCCGAGTGCCATGATTTCAGATCTGAAACTATTATGTTTTCATGAATATATGAGTGTTCTTGATCCTATCTTGCATGTTATAGTCACATACTACGTTTTATGATCCGGCAACCCTGGAGTGACAATAGTCAGGACACTTCCCGGTGATGACCGTAGTTTGAGGAGTTCATGTATTCACTAAGTGCAAATGCTTTGGTCCGGTTCTCTATTAAAAGGAGGCCTTAATATCCCTTAGTTTCCATTAGGACCCCGCTGCCACGGGAGGGTAGGACAAAATATGTCATGCAAGTTCTTTTCCATAATCATGTATGACTATATTCGGAATACATGCCTACATTATATTGTGAACTGGAGCTAGTTCTATGCCACCCTATGTTATAACTGTTGCAAAAGAATGCCATCCGACATAATTATACATCATTGATCCATTGCATATGAGCTTTTCACTTATTGATCCTTGCTTAGTTACTTCTCCGTTGCCACTGTTACGGTTGCTACAAAACTGCTAGTGTTACTTTTGTCATAGTTACCGTTATTTTCATACTACTTTGCTACTAAATACTTGGGTACAGATCTTAAGTATTTCAGGTGTGGTTGAATTGACAACTCAGCTGCTAACACTTGAGAATATTCTTTGGCTCCCCTTGTGTCGAATCAATAATTTTGGGTTGAATACTCTACCCTCGAAAACTGTTGCGATCCCCTATACTTGTGCATTATCAGGAGGCGATCGTACTGCACATTTCTCACCGTCCACACTGCAGGCGCCCGCCATCGTACTGCACATGCTCACCATCCGCACTGCAGGCACCCGCCATCGTACTACACATGCTCACCGTCCACACTGCAGGCACCAGCCATCGTACTGCACATGCTCACCGGCCGCACTGAACATCTCAGGTAGTGCGTATCCTTTTGTTTTTCAATTGCCAGTATACCTGGAGGAGAAGAACAGGGAAGCATGTGTTGCGCGGATTCGGTAGCGACACTGATGTGCCTATCGGGGATCCTGAGTTGGAGGTGGTTGCACACTTTATATTCTCTGTCAATATCAAGCTCTAGGTAGTTGTGTGGTCAGAATGGATGGAGATGGAATGGAATAGAGAGTTACTTACTGGAACAGAGAAATTTACCTTAATCATCTTCCTAAAATTCCTAGGCTTGTCGTTGGTACACTGGAAGGGGTAGGGGCCAACCATCATGGCGTAAAGCGTCACTCCACATGGCCACACATCGGAGATCTATTTTGAGGAATCAACAAATTAGTTCGCAGTATGTATGAATAGTGAACTGAATCCCTTTGTTGAAAAACCTCAGGAGCGATGTACGCTGGTGTTTGGTCAGACTCTCGTGGTGCTCCCGACTATGGCTGACGCTACGAATGAAAGAATGAAGCAACAGAGGTTCAGGCAGAAAGTACAACTCTTGATTTAGCATAGAAGCAGAGCAAAAATGCTGAAGTGCAAAAAGTACATACCTTTGAAACACCAGGGCTACATATATTGAGGCGAGGAGGCCTCGTGACTCCCATCCAGTAGGATGTTCTCCACCTTCAGGTCATGGTGGCATACTTGCTACCAAGAATTTAGACGACACATTTTCAGTACTCCTAGCCTAGCTACCGCCATTGTTTCTACAAGAAGTTGTAACTGGTAGTGCAATATTACTAGTGTACCATGTCAGTGCACTGGGTTCAACCACCCTCCTTGCCGCACACGACCACCCTGGCTTGAGACAACATGCCCGCGTGCCTCGTCGGGTGGTTGTCGTCCCCGTAGCGGGGGTGGGTTGTGCTTGTCAACGGCGGAGTGAGAGGCCCATGATTGCAGGGATGCTCGGAGATGGGGTGGCGTCGGAGGCGTAGGAGAGAACGAGGAGAAGGCCGGGGAGAGCGACAAAAAGGCCAGGCAGGTGAATGGCGACGCGTTGGCCGTGGATCTCACCCAGAATTGGAGAAGACAACCCCATGTTCCAGAAAACAGGGTGGGGCTTCGCGCGTCCATGGTGTTGACGGCGCCTTGTTGGTCGGGGTCAAAGGAGATGACCCCGTACCAGTGGTGCGGCGGAAGCCCGATGAGGAGCGGCCCGGCGGCTGCCAGTGAGGGGCGGTGCGGCTGTGGCCCGGGGAGGGGCGGCGTGGCTGTGGCCTGGGGAGGGGCGGCGTCTAGCGGCCTGGGAAAGGTGGCGGCCGGTAGAAGGTGCACGGGGGGAGGTTTGGTTTTGTGTAGTGGTTGTTTGTGGGAAAAGGAGGGGGATAAGGATTTTTGCTATTTTCTGTGTAGTTCGCTTCGAGGCAGCGAGACAGCTCGGTAGTGTTAGCGGAATAACAGATTGGTGTTATCAGAACAAGTTCTAAGACTACCACTGACTGTTCCAGTCAATGGTAGCCTTGGGGACTACACCCAGTGGGTGCACTCAGCGTGCCCCCACTGAATCATGTCCACTCGACTACGCTCCGGATAGATTCTGAGTGTACACAAAAAAGAAAATAAGAAATCTCTGAAGACTCCTACCGAGTGCTTCCAATCGACATGAGAATCAGGGACTACACCCAGTGGGTGCACTTAGCGTGCCCCCACTGGATCATGAACAACCAGTGGGTGTGCCCTGTGTAAACTCGCTAACAGACATCCTACCAAGGATAAAAGAAGAACCTTAGTCTGGGAATTATACTCACGATGGTACTTACTCGGACATTGGTCTGCAGCATTGCGCTAGTGTCTATATAATATATTATATGCCTATATAATATATTTTTTTTCTATTCTGTTTTTTTGTCTCAGAAAACGTTTTATTAAAAAAAACTCCTCTCGCCGACTGGGCCGGCCCAGCTTCCTAGCCAGGCCACGGCCTAGCCCCGCCGCTCGCCTCCTCCGTCCCCGAGCGGGACTCCGCTCGGGAGATCGCCGCCGCCGTCCGAGTCCCGGCCGGGCACGCCTCCCGTGCCCCCTTCCCCATGCCTCCCGAGGCCATCCCCCCTATAAAGCCGCACCCGGGGCCCCGTGGACCCCATTGCCGCCGCCGCGCCCTCCCGCCGAGATCCGTGCAGCGCCGGAGCTCGCTTGCCGCCGCCGCCGTGGAATCCCGCCACCGCACTTTGTTGCGCCGTCGCCGCGGAGCACCGCCCTCGCCACCGTGCCACCTCGCCCTGCCTCGTCGGAGAGCCACCGCCGCCGGAATCCCGCAGCCGGACGCCGCCGCCCCGCTGGAGTTCGCCGCCAGCTCGACCCGCCGAACGCACGATCCGATCCGCCTCCGAAAACCGTTGGTTTTCATCGAAAACCCGAACTGGTATAACCCACCGACCCAGATCGGTTTTCTTCTTGAAAACCGTTTCGTTTTTATTTAGCGAACATGGTCTATTTAGGTAGTTTCAATGAACGTTTTCGTTCGTTAGGGCTTCGTAACGAACGTTCATCGTCTAGTTTTTCCCTTTCCTGTATATTTTACATCAGGGACCTATCCGTGACTATAATTATTTACAGATTGGCCCCTAGTTTTCAAACCCTCACAACTTTTTACTCGTTAGTCCAAATCCAACGAAACCAACGCCCACTTCTTCGTTACGATCCCCTCTATCCATTAAAACAACTTAAACATATTTTTGGAAGTTTAAAATTTGAGTTTCAAACAGTTTAGTATTTGAACTTTGTTTGATTGTAACTTGAGTTTTATAACTCCGATTTATTTGATTCTTTTACAAATGAAAGCTCTTGACCTAAACTTTCTCATAAGGCCAAATACACCCAGTTTTGGTACTGTTAGAAATTGTTTGCTGTTACAAGAGTTAATTGCCTGTTTCCAAAGTTTTCCGAGTTCTTCTCTTCGATTCTTTTGAGTGATTGCTTATGTGTGGTTACTATTGCTTGCTTGCGATAGATTGACCGGAGTGTGACGAGTTGAACTATCAAGAGTTTTGAGTGCGAACCATCTTCATCAACATTGCAGGCAAGTAACACTTTGATCATACTTTTCTCATGCCCAGTTTTTATGCATTAGATCAATCCTCAAACATTGCATGATTAGGATCTAATTAAATTGTGGGTTATGGGAAGTAGTTTAGGTAGTACCTATTACCTATTTTATTTTCAAACCCCTCGGAGTTACTTCTACGTTTGCTTATTATGCCATGCTATGCTAGTAGACGTGGATTGGGTGAGTGAATTTCCATGACAGATGTGAGATTGTTAATTTAATGGTTTACTTAAGGTGGCAACTTAAACACACATCTGGGTGAATTGAGGCACCTGGTTTCCAGGACTTGCCTGTTTTTCTTCGGACCGCCATCCAGGCTCAAAGGGATAATAAGATTATTCATGCTAGAAACTTCCGTGTGCAGCCACATGCTATTATGGGCTCTAGCATAGTTGACTAAGTCGTGCGAACTCTTACAGGGTAGACTAGCAGATGTAGGGGATGTAGGTTGGTACGGTCTACCCTTTACGTAAGGTGCAAGCGCTTCTGAAAGACTATGTCTCGGTCATCCGTTTCTCAAACATCATGAAGTGCGAGGAATCAAACGGAGGCAATCGAGTCATGTGGGGAAAAGTGTGCAAACCTCTGCAGAGTGTATAAACTAATCATGGTTAGCCGTGTCCCCGGTTATGGACATCTTGAGTATCTAGTACTTGGATATCATGTGAATCTCATCTATGTTACTTCTAATTAATATTGTTGGGATGTTAATGAGTACTTTTAATTGGGATTGAGAATGTTGTCAACCATTCTCAATGTTTAACAACCACCATGATAGTTAAATAAATTTATTCCTTTGCAGTAGGGAAAAGTTGGCTTTACGCAAAACTTTATAACCATAGAGGTTTTCCACCAGCCATATATGAATGTAGTGATAGCCATATTTCAGCATTGCTCTATGGTGTGAATTTGCCAGTACATTCAATGTGCTGACCCTCTCTGGCTGCAACGTCTCATGTTGCAGGACTTCTTACGACGAGTAAGTGATACATTAGGGTTACGATTTCTACACTCAACTTTGCCGTTGGTGTTGATGGGAATCCACAACCTTGTTACTTCCGCTATTTTGGATTGAGGTAATAGTATTTATGTTGCTTTATACATGTGATTTACCTCTGTTATAAATCCTCGAGTACTGTGTGTGTCAGCATACCGATCTAGGGATGACACTTAAGCACAGAGACTTGATCCATTCGGGTCGGGTCGCTACAAGATGGTATCAGAGCACATGTTGGTATGGGGCGTGACCTAAAACTGGCAAGCCCATAGGAAAGATTTTTTCTCTACAACCTTCTTTTCAAAAGAATCTTTTACCTCTCTTCTCTTCTGAGCTTATTCAAATATTCCCTTTTAGTGAGACCATACCCCTTTCCCCTTTTGAACCCTCGAAGATTCAACTAATGAGACCACTCCAAGGAGTACAAGATATCGGACAACTAAGACCACTTCGGAATAAAGAGGATTTTACCGAGCATTATAATGATGGAAACTACGACGGAGAAAGACTTCGAAGACTAGGAGAATATGAAGAAATTCCAAATTTGGTATGACCAAGGAAGGCTACACTTATGGAACTTGACAGAATATGGAAGCTGTCAATACCCGTGATCAAGGTGTATCGGAGAAAGACCGGAACATGGAGCATTAGAACTCAAAGTTTTGTCAAGAAAGCCCCAAGGCAGGAGATATCAATTATGGAATGATAGCTCATGGCAGTATCATGGGCATAAACACGGTTATCTATGATGTTATTGCCTGCTTATTATCACCGGGCTGAGTTAAGCATGCAGATGCATGGTAGGATTGGATGGTAGAAGGCTGATGGAGCATCTGTCAGCAAAGGATGCAGTTTTAACCTTAGTCGGTGTATCACCAGGATCTGGAGTATTACATCAGGAAGTTTAAGATGGACCTTCAAAAAGCTGTATTTGATAAGGGAGCATTTTGTGAAGAATTCAGGACCTTGAAGCTGAAAGAAGCCAAGCGGGAGGAGTAAGACCTCGAGATACCAGAGATCCGTCAGGAACTGAAGGACAGTACGACATGGTTCATGCCAAGGATGATGGAACCCAAAAGTTTGGAACGCAAGTTCTGAATATTAAAGGACGTCACGAGAGACTTCGTGTCAACAGAGATGATCTGGCAAAAGAACTTGAGAAGGACAAGCATGATCTGAAGAAGCCATCGGAGACATAACCAAGACTTGAAGAGTTTGATGACATTGAGATCTATAGACCATTAGAAGACCCAAACCCCTATTATATACTTACGTTAGATGCGACGATTGTGAGCTGTCATTTGTTTGTTGTTTTTCCGACAGCCACAATAAAATCTGCCTTTTCAAAACTATTATTTGTATTGTGTGTATCCCTCTCTATCTCTCTTATCCCACCGCAAACCCATGGACCCAATAGAGGATGAATGGAGATGAGCTCATATTTTCTGGACCGATGAGTCAATTGGAGATGGACCGATGGATTCAGAACATGGAGGATCATATGGAGAATAACCCTATAGTCGGAAAGGATATGACCCAGCATGCTCTTCAGTGCATTGTAATAGCTGCTGCTACTTGGTGGAGGATGTACCAAAACATCAATGGATGGCAAGGAGTAACCACTTGGAAGCAATTTAAGCTGACTCTGCAAAAATCTCGGTTTGTGTCCCAGAAGTTGAAGACTTATGGAAATGATATGAAGAAACCTTGTGCATACAAGCTTTGTGGAGAAATAGTACACAGCCATAATTAAAACAAGGACGAATACCCTCATAAGCGGGGGATTACCAAAGGAAGTTAGCCGAGGATCTCAGGGAACTTTGGTTGGAGATTGTTCCCGAAGGTTTTGTTGCAGCAATGGAAGTTCAGTCTACATTGTTGGGAAGGATTTGTGAAGCTCAGAAGTATGACAAAGAGATTGCTGAGATAAAAGAGAGGATGAGCAAAGGAAAGGCCAAAGGTTTTCGTAAGGATGAGCACGACACCTTATGTTTCGAGGACCGTGTATATGTTCCCAATAATGCAAGGATCAGGAAGTTAATACTTCAGGAGGCTCATGACTCACCATACTCAATTCGCCCTGGAAACACCAAGATGTATTTGGATTTGAAGGAGTGTTTCTGGTGGACTGGTATGAAGAAGTATATTGCGCAGTATGTAGTCGTAGGTGATGTATGCCAGAGAGAGTAAGAGTAGAGCATCAGAAGCCAGCAGGATTACTACAGCCTATGCTGATACCCGAATGGGAGTGGGATAAGCTTGGCAAGGATTTCATTATCGGATTTCCCAGAACCCAAACAAGATATGACTCTATCTGGGTAGTAGTTGATTCGCTTGACCAAAGTGGCTCACTTTATCCCAGTAAAAACCACCTATACAAGTGCGAAGTTGGCCAAGATATATTTGACCAGGATCGTATGTCTGCATGGAGTTCCGAGGACCATCACATCAGATAGAGGAACACAGTTTACCTCAAAGTTTTGAAATCAGCTGCACCAGACTTTGGGTACTAGGCTAGAGTTCAGTACGGCCTTTCATCCACAGACAGATGAATAGACCGAGAAAGTCAATCAGATTCTGAAGGACATGTTGAGAGTGTGTGCACTAGATTATGGATCCAGTAGGGATGATAATCTACCTTACGCTGAGTTCTCGTACAACAACGGTTACCAAGCCAGTTTGAAGATGACCCCTTTTGAAGATTTGTATGGGAGAAGGAGCCAGACACTGTTGATGTGGGATGAAGTTGGAGACCGTCAGTTGTTTGGACCAAATGTGATCAAGGATTCAGAAGAGAATGTTAAGTTGCATCGAAATAGACTGAAGGTAGCTCAGTCCTAGCAGAAGAGTTAAGCAGGCTCAAAAACGCAAGGAGGAAGTCTATGAAATTGGAGATAGAGCATGTCTTCGTGTGTCCCCTCTGCGAGGAGTTAAACGATCTGGAGTTAAGGGAAAGTTAGCCCGAGATTTGTAGGACCATACCGAGTTTTGGAGCGTATGGGAGCGATGTACAACAAGTTGGAGTCACCGAAGGACTGTCAGAAGTTCATGATGTGTTTCACGTTTCCCAGTTGAAGAAGTGCCATGCAGAGATGGCCAATATTCCCCTGTAAGGATGCTTGACCCTGGAAAGGATAATGATGTTCCACGAAGTGGAGTATGGACTTCATAAGTATAAGTTTTTATCTTGGTATGTGGGATATCCCACGAGGATGAAGAGATGAATTACTATTGGATATAAAGGAGATATGATGTTGGAAATATCTATCAATGGAAATTCCATGATGAGTCTAAGTAATCACGTCTTAGATTGGTACAAACAGAAGGAATGAAGACAGTACAATTGGATGGATTTAAGAATACTAGGAAGTTGGAATAACGATCAGTTGCCCGCGATGATGAGTTCAAGGTTTGCAAGTGATGAGATGGGCCATAACCACAGGCCCCAGGACCTGCCAAGAAGCAAGCACACTCTTGCTAAAGGCAAAACCCTGGAAGAGATTACGACCTTATCGACAGACGATTCTATAGGAGTTTACGCAAAACCTGAGAGTTGTGAAGGAACGATAGATTTTTGTTTGGCTTGCAGAATCCATGGATTATCCGAACTTGGTTCGTCGACGAGAAATTCTGCAATGCTTGTGAGGATGACCGAGTGTTAGAATGCGAGATTCGCTAAACCATATACAAGGTAATGATTTGGGCGCGGGATGGATTGATCACCATAGCGACTTACTCGTATTATTCGCTTTGCTATGTGGGATGGTAAATCTGAGTGACTTACCTATAGTAGAGAGACGACGATCAAAACCTTGTTTGAACCTTAGAATGGTATAAGTATTTTCCCTTGTACACGGCAGCTATTGCCCATCGTAGGATATACGGTGAGGTTCAACCCAGACCCGTTTTCTGTAGGAGAAACCATAAATTGTTGACCACCATAAGATATCGATATTTGTTTAGTATTGGCGCCAGACCCGTCAGCTAAGAAGATCCAGTCCCGAAGGACCGTACCAAGAGGAAAGGACAGAAGAATGGTGGTAAAGGTTATGCCACCACCAAAAGAGCCCAGAGAAGTAATTATCAGAGGATCTGAGAAGATCAACACTGCCAACAATAAGGATGGAGTATAGGACCCGAGACCTCGGAAATGATCGATGGATTTTTGAAGACCCCCAAACCCTAACCTATTTCTTGCTAGCCTCTCCGAATCTCGTGGACGAGATTCATTTTAAGGGTGGTAGGTTTGTAACATCCCAAAATTCTAAATTTTGGAATGTTATAAACAAATAGATAATTTTGATTGATTGTTTGATTGGTTGACTGAAAGTGAGTGAATTCGAAACTTTTGAAAGTTAAATGAGAGGGAATAAAAGGACTTTCCCAAACTTTCATCTTGCTTTATGATCTTCATGAATTCAAATTCTTTTCACCACAAAACCCTGGAGAGAAGATGACATGACCTCTTCCATAATTAAATGAAAAGGGTGTTGAAAATATTTGAATTTCATTTGGAAAATATTTCCAACCCAGGAACTTTATGCAACTCAATGATTTTCACGAGCGAGGATAAAATGACTTATTCAAAACATATGAAATATGAGTTTGGAGTTTCAAAAAAATTAAATTCAAAGTTCTTTTGAATTTATTTTCAATTTGGAGTTATTTGAGTTTTATTCAAATTATTTTTCTCCAGAAATAAAATATACAGAAAATAGGGTAACATGATTCCCTACATCAGAAAATTGGAGAGAAATAAATTTGAATTAATTTTGGTATTTTTAAAATGATTTTTACTGGATTTTACTAGACCAGAAACACTCTTTGCTTTATTTGAATTTGTGTGTATTTTATTTGACTCTAGAAAAATGTTCTCGTTGTAGAAAATCTTTTTCTAAAATTTTTGATATATTATATGCCTATATAATATTTTTTTCTATTCTGTTTTTTTGTCTCAGAAAACGTTTTATTAAAAAGTAACTCCTCTCGCCGACTGGGCCGGCCCAGCTTCTGGCAGTGCCACGGCCCAGCCCGCCGCTCGCCTCCTCCGTCCCGGCGGGACTCCGCTCGGGAGATCGCCGCCGCCGTCGAGTCCGGCCGGCACGCCTCCGTGTCCCTTCCCCACGCCTCCGAGGCCACCCACCTATAAAGCCGCACTTCGTGGCCCGGACCCGTTGCTGCTGCCGCACCTCTCGCCGAGATCCGTGCAGCGCCGGAGCTCGCCGCCCGCCGCCGTGGAATCCCGCCATCAAGATTTCGCCAGCGCCCGCGCACCGCCCACGCCACTGTGCCACCTCGCCTGCCTCGTCGGAGAGCCACCGCCGCTGGAATCCCGCAGCCGGACGCTGCCGCCCCGCCAGAGTTCGCCACCAGCTCGACCCGCCGGACGCACGATCCGATCCGCCTCCGAAAACCGTTGGTTTTCGACAAAAACCCGAACTGGTATAACCCACCGACCCAGATCGGTTTTCTTCTTGAAAACCATTTTGTTTTTATTTAGCGAACGTGGTCTGTTTAGGTAGTTTCAACGAACGTTTTCGGTCGTTAGGGCTACGTAACGAACGTTCATCGTCTAGTTTTTCCATTTTCTGTTTATTTTACATCAGGGACCTATCCGTGAATATAATTATTTACATATTGGCCCCTAGTTTTCAAACCCTCACAACTTTTTACTCGTTAGTACAAATCCAACGAAACCAACGCCCACTTCTTCGTTATGATCCCCTCTATCCAGTAAAACAACTTGAACATATTTTTGAAAGTTTAAAATTTGAGTTTCAAACAGTTTAGTATTTGAACTTTGTTTGATTGTAACTTGAGTTTTATAACTCCGATTTATTTGATTCTTTTTGCAAATAAAGCTCTTGACCTAAGCTTTCTGATAAGGCCAAATACACCCAGTTTTGGTACTGTTAGAAATTGTTTGCTGTTACAAGAGTTAATTGCCTGTTTCCGAAGTTTTCCAAGTTCTTCTCTTCGATTCTTTTGAGTGATTGCTTATGTGTGGTTACTATTTCTTGCTTGCGATAGATTGACCAGAGTGTGACGAGTAAACTATTAAGAGTTTTGAGTGCGACTCATCTCATCAACATTGCAGGCAAGTAACACTTTGATCATACTTTTCTCATACCTAGTTTTTATGCATTAGATCAATCCTCAAACATTGCATGATTTGGATCTAATTAAATTGTGGGTTATGGGAAGTAGTTGAGGTAGTACCTATTACCTGTTTTATTTTCAAACCCTTGGGAGTTACTTCTACATTTGCTTATTATGCCATGCAATGCTAGTAGACGTGGATTGGGTGAGTGAATTTCCATGACAGATGTGAGATTGTTAATTTAATGGTTTATTTAAGGTGGCAACTTAAACACACATCCGGGTGGATTGAGGCACCTGTTTTCTAGGACTTGCCTGTTTTTCTTCGGACTGCCACCCAGGCTCAAAGGGATCATAAGATTATTCATGCTAGAAACTTCCATGTGAAGCCACATGCTATTATGGGCTCTAGCATAGTTGACTATGTCGTGCGAACTCTTACAGGGTAGAATAACAGATGTAGGGGATGTAGGTTGGTACGGTCTACCCTTTATGTATGGTGCAAGCGCTTCTGAAAGACTATGTCTTGGTCATCCGTTTCTCAAACATCATGAAGTGCGAGGAATCAAACGGAGGCGATCGAGTCATGTGGGGAAAAGTGCGCAAACCTCTGCAGAGTGTATAAACTAATCATGGTTAGCCGTGTCCCCGGTTATGGACATCTTGAGTATCTAGTACTTGGATATCATGTGAATCTCATCATGTTACTTCTAATTAATATTGTTGGGATGTTAATGAGTACTTTTAATTGGGATTGAGAATGTTGTCAACAATTCTCAATGTTTAACAACCACCATGATAGTTAAATAAATTTATTCCTCTGTAGTAGGGAAAAGTTGGCTTTACGCAAAACTTTATAACCATAGAGCTTTTCCACCAGCCATATATGCATGTAGTGATAGCCATATTTCAACATTGCTCTATGGTGTGAATTTGCCAGTACATTCAATGTACTGACCCTCTGTGGCTGCAACGTCTCATGTTGCAGGACTTCTTACGACGAGTAAGTGATATGTTAGGGTTACGATTTCTACACTCAACTTTGCCGTTGGTGTTGATGGGAATCCACAACCTTGTTACTTCCGCTATTTTGGATTGAGGTAATAGTATTTATGTTACTTTATACATGTGATTTACCGCTGTTATAAATCCTCGAGTACTGTGTGTGTCAGCATACCGATCCAGGGATGACACTTAAGCACAGAGACTTGATCCATTCGGGTCGGGTCGCTAAAGTGCTACTAGATACTTTGCTGCAGATACTAAGTTATCCAGATGTGGTTTCTTTGACAACTCAACTGCTAATACTTGAGAATATTCTTTGGGTCCCCTTGTGTCGAATCTATAAATTTGCGTTGAATACTCTACCCTCGAAAACTGTTGTGATCCCCCATACTTGTGGGTTATCAAGACTATTTTCTGGCACCGTTGTCGGGGAGCATAGCTCTTTTCTTTGAGTCACTTGGGATTTATATCTTCTGATCACTATCAGGAACTTGAAAGAAGAAAGAACTAAGATTTTCCCCTCAACTACGAGGGGAGGTAAGGAACTGCCATCTAGCTCTACACAAGATTCTCCTTCTGTTTTGAGTAAGCTTGCGACACCTAAACCTGCTACTTCTATGAATTCTGATATGTCGCATGTTATTGATGATGCCACTTCTGCTATGCATGATACTTACGATGAAACTACTTCTATGCTTGATACTACTGTGCCATTAGGTGAATATCTTGATGAACAACTTGCTAGGGTTAGAGAGAATGAAATTATTGAAGATGATATTATTGAAGATAGTGATGATGAATGTTCTCCCCCTAAGTATGAATTGCCTGTTGTTCCTGAGGGTTATGTCATGGATGAAGAAACTGCTAGAGATCTTCTTGTTTGCAATGATAGATCTCATCTTAAGAAGTTACTAGTTAAGCTAAAAAAGAAATCTCTAAATGCTAGAATGAAATATGACCCTGCTATTGCTAACCTATTTTTGTTACTGATAAGGATTACGAATTCTCTGTTGATCCAGAGATAAATACTTTGGTTGAATTTGATCCTGTTTATGGCTATGAATCTGAACTATTGTGGCACATCTTACTAAGTTAAATGATATAGCCACCCTGTTCACTAATGATGAGAAATCTCTCTACTATTATATCCTTAAGTTATTTCCGTTGTCATTAAAGGGTGATGCTAAAACTTGGTTTAATTCTCTTGATCCTGGTTGTGTGCGTAGTCGCCAGGATATGATTTATTACTTCTCTGCTAAATATTTCCCTACTCATAAGAAACAAGCTGCCTTGAGGGAAATATATAATTTTGTGCAAATCGAAGAAGAGAGTCTCCCACAAGCTTGGGGGAGGCTTCTCTGATCACTTAATGCTTTGTTGATCATCCTCTTAAGAAAACTGAAATACTTGATATCTTTTCTAATGGACTAGCTGATGCTTCCAAGGACCACTTGGATAGTTGTGTTGGTTGTGTTGTCAGGGAAAGAACAGTCGACGAAGCTGAATTGTTATTGAATAATATGTTGACTAATGAAAATAATTGGACTCTTCCTGAGCCAATTACTGAGCCAATTGAGCCAACTCCTGAGCCAATTCCTAAACTGTCACGCCCAAGATGCGACCCTATCCTAAAGGAACTCGAAGGTCCCACGAAGGATAGAAGCGCATCTTGAAGACGCTTTTGCAAGGTGGATATCATTACATCAACATTACATAATAGATGGGGATACATTCAAAAGGCATACCATGCCACACGAATACAACATCATCTTACATAAGATCAACATCCGACTACGGATGAAACACAAACAAACTCAACGACATCCACCTCGCTAGCACAGTCACCCGACCTAGAACCTATCCCCGATCAAAGAAGAAGCGGAAGAAGAACTCCAAAACAAGCAAACATCATTTGTCGCCATGATCATCACATAACCTGTACCAGCAACTGTTGTTGTAGTAATCTGTGAGCCACGAGGACTCAGCAATCCCATTACCATGGGTATGAAGACTAGCAAAGATTAACGGGAAAGGAAGGGGTAAAGTGGTGAGGTTGCAACAACGACTAAGCATATATGCTGGCTAACAAACGCAAATAAGAGCGAGAAGAGAAGCAAAGGAACGGTCGTCAACTAGTAATGATCAAGTAGTGATCCTGAGCTCCTACTTACGTCAATCATAACACAGAAACCGTGTTCACTTCCCGGACTCCACCGAAAAGAGACCATCACGGCTACACACGCGGTTGATGCATTTTAATTCGGATCTGGTGTCAAGTCATCTACAACCGGACATTAACAAATTCCCATCTGCCACATAACCGCGGGCACGGCTTTCGAAAGATAATACCTTGCAGGGGTGTCCCAACTTAGCCCATGATAAGCTCTCGCAATCAACGAAGGATATACCTTCTCCCAGGAAGATCCGATCAGACTCGGAATCCCGGTTTAGAAGACATTTCGACAATGGTAAAACAAGACCAGCAAAGCCGCCCGATGTGCCAACGAATCCCGATAGGAGCCGCACGTATCTCGTTCTCAGGGCACATCGGATGAGCCAGACGTCGGGTTGGCATAGATCCTGGTTGCCCAGGGGGCGCCGGACATCGCTCGGTTTGGACCAGCACTCGGAGGAGAACTGGCCTGGGGGGGTAAATAAAGATGACCCTTGGGCTCCGGAAACCCAAGGATAAAAGGGCTAGGTGAGGCAAATGGTAAAACCAAGGTTGGGCCTTGCTGGAGGAGTTTTATTCAAAGCAAACTATCAAGGGGGTCCCATAAATCACCCAACCGCGTGAGGAACGCAAAATCCGGGAACATAACACCGGTATGACGAAAACTAGGGCGGCAAGAGTGGAACAAAACACCAGGCATAAGGCCGAGTCTTCCACCCTTTACCAAGTATATAGATGCATTAATTAAATAAGAGATATTGTGATATCCCAACATAATCCTGTCCACCATGGAGCAATCTTGAACTTCACCTGCAACTAACAACGCTATAAGAGGGGCTGAGCAAAGCGGTAACATAGCCAAGCAACGGTTTGCTAGGAAGGGTGAAAAAGGTTAGAGGCTGACATGGCAAATTGGGAGGCTTGAGGTACAAATGAAAGGTAGCGCAGCATATTATAGAACGAAGCAACTAGCATAGCAATGATAGTAATGAGATCCAAGGTGACGGACATCTTCCCTGAAATCCTGCTAGGAAGAAGAACGAGTCCATGAAGAAGACGAAGCCACGAAGACGAACCAAGCATAGACGAACGAATCCTCACGATCGCAACGAAACAGGAACTATCGAGAAGAAGCACACAACATGGTAAACACACCACACATAGACAAGACATGATGCATAACCAAGCATGATGCATGACAAAGGCTAGATGAAGCTACTCATGGCAAGAGATGATGCAAACAAGAGCAACACATCAAGGCAAGTTTAAATGAGGCCGGAAACAACATATAACAATTCCGGTAAGTCCTCATATGCAAATTTGGAAATTGGTCCATATCTGAATAAACATTAAGTTGAAGTTGTTAAACATCAAGTTAAAGATCACCAAGAGGATCTACACGAAATTCTAGTCAAGTTACATATAAAGTTCATTTAGTTCGGAGCTACGGCCTAGAAGATATCAGCAAAACAAGTTAAACATGGCATTGATGCAAAATGCATATAAACATCAAGAAAACACCTCAAAACAAGTATGCAACATGATAATATGAAACTTCATGCAAAATCAAGCAAGTTTCATATAGAGCACACTCAAAACGAAGCAACGGTTCAACACATACACTCTAAACAAGATTAAAGGACAAGCTGTCCAAAACAACTAGGCATCTAGCAAGCATCAAAACAACAAACTACAGTACCACAATATGAAAACAAAAGGTATGGACATGATGTACAGGTAAAGCATGACAAAACATGAACACTGAGCTATCTCCAGAAATCACTACAACATGCTCAAAATGACATGGCAAGATTGCAAATAATAACAATTTACAGACTTAGCAGAAAAAACATCAGGTTGCAATGTTTAGAGCCATCAAACAACATGCTACAGGAACTTAACATGGCAAACAAAGGCATGGAATGAATCTACTACTTGCATAGAACAAAAGTCCCTTACTGACCATGAGCCAAAGGGGCACATAAAATATGATGGCACCCATGTAAACATGGCAAATTATATGACAGATTCATGCATTGCAGGAACAGCAATAAGTAGGCATGTTGGTGAGCTTGAACCACTCACCACAAAACAATACATGGCATGGCAAGGGGATCAACAGTAAGATGGCATATTTATGAAGCTAAACATGGCAAGAGCAAGTTCATATCATGCTTGGATCACTAACAACAATCATGGCAACATTGAACTTAAAGTTAATCAGGCTGACAGCAACATTATTTAGCAAGTTGAGAGCAAGATAACAACAAGCTACAGCAGGCTATAAATGCAACCAGTGGCATGGATGGATAGAGCATGACATATATAACAAATCATCCTTAGTGAACATCTCTAGATTATGCATGGAATGACTTGTAGAAGCAGGTTAACATAGCATCAGGATATAGCAGATTCAGACAAGCAAAACAGTAACAGCAGGTACCCTATTAACAAGCTCGATGCACTCAGTACAAGACTCACAAAAATACATGGATTGCACCACTGTAAATATGGCATGATGTAGCACAAAACACATTTAGACATCAAGCTCATAGGATGCACACATCAAATGCAACAAAAATGACAAAACACCAAGTTATAACAGTTTCAGCAGGTTAAGATCACATAGCACTCTTGCAACGATGATTTAGGCATCAAGATGGAATCAAATGAACATGATGCAATGGAATGAAATTAACTACTCGTCGAGACGAACAATTTGACATATTACATGCACGAAACGGAGCAGTATGCAGCAAGTTATGGCAGGTCAAAGGGGGCACCAGAATATGCAAAATTACTGGGACTTGGGGATTTTCAGGGTCAACCACCAGTTATCTCAGATCCAGATCTGGCACGGTTTTCGAGGTGGCGGCGCGAGCTCGCCGGAGAAGACGCCGGAGATGTCGTTGCCGGGGCCGGGGAGGAGTGGGGACGGCGGATCCGGCGGGACGCTGGGCTGGAAGGCGATGGCGACAGGGCGTGGCAGGGGCCGGGGAGGGCGCGGCCTCGCCGGAGCGGGCGGCGACGCCGCAAGGAGACATGCGGCGGCGGAGGTGGAGGCGCTTGCGGCGGCGGCCGAGGCGCTTGCCACGCGACGGGAAACGGATCGCGACGGGCGGCGCGCCGGGGGGCGGCGAGGTCGCCAGGCGTCGGACGACGGCAGCGGCGACGGCAGTGGGGTCGAGGCGCCGTGGCGGCGGGAGGAGCTTCGGTGCGGCGGCAGCGCCGGGCGGGTGGCGGCGCGATCTGGCCCAGCAGGCCCCGGATGGGCTCCATGGGCCGGCGGGGAGAGGACGGCGGCGGAGGACACGTGGCGGCCGCTGATTCGGCGGGGGAGCCGGCGCGGACATGTCCGGCGGGGTCCGGACGTGTCCGGCTGCGGGAGGAGGAAGAAGCTAGGGTTTCGGAGGGTTTCATCCGCGAATTTGGACGGGGAGGGCATATTCATAGATTCTGGGAGCTAGGAGAGTCCAAATGAGGAGCGGTTTTTGCCCACACGATCGTAATCGAACGACCGAGAGCATGGAGAGGGTTTAGATGGGTTAGTGGGCTGTGGTGAAGGGGTGCTGGGCTGCAAAGAGAAGGGGCTTTTGCGGCTACCCGGTTAACTGTTGGAGTATCAAACGGACTCCAAATGGCACGAAACTTGACAGGCGGTCTACCGGTGCTATACCAAGGCTGCTAGGAAAACCTCGGTCCATTCCAAAAATGTTTAACACCCGCACATGAAAAGAGGCAAAAGGAGGACGCCGGGGGACATAGGAGTGCCGGATTGCAAAACGGACAACGGGGAAAATGCTCGGGTGCATGAGGCGAACACATATGCAATGCAATGCACATGATGACATGACAAAATGCAACACGCAAGCAAATGACATGGCAATGATGGCGAATAACTGGCAGACACCTCGCACATCGAATCCGGGGCGTTACCACACTCCTCCACTAAAAAGAGATCTCGTCCCGAGATCTTAGGACCGAGGCGGAAGGAAAAAAATGGATGAGGTGAAACAAGAACTCAAGAGAAGAAGCAAAGAGTTGAGAGCACTCGAGAAGAAGAGAGGAACGACGAGAATGACGAGAATCAAAAGCTCACGGAATCAGATAGACTATGAAACCACTCCGGTTAGAACGAGATAAGAAATGAATAAGACTGAAAGGATTTAGGCAGCAATCCGGTTAAAACATGGAGGAATAGAACACGAGCTTCAAAAGATGGGATAGCACTTGATGAGATAAACAATGCAATGTCTCCGGAAGAATTGAAAGAGTTAGCACCTCGGGAAGCAAGAAGAAGGATACTTGAGCTCCTTCGATTAGGATCTTGATGAACTCTTTGGAGAATGAATTAAATCATGAAGAACCACCATGAAGAACTCCGGTGACAAAAGGATGGTGAGATAGAAATGAAGGAAGAAAGAATAAGATGAGCCTTCCGATGATTTAGAAGGGGGGTTCTGTTGGGGAACGTACTAATTTCAAAAAAAATTCCTACGCACACACAAGATCATGGTGATGCATAGCAACGAGAGGGGAGAGTGTTGTCTACGTACCCTTGTAGACCGAAGCGGAAGCGTTGACGCAACATAGAGGAAGTAGTCGTGCGTCCTCCCGGTTCAACCGATCCAAGCATCGTTACTCCGGTACCTCCGAGTTCTTGACACACGTACAGCTCAATGACGCACCCCCGATCTCCGATCCAGCAGAGGCGCGGGGGGGAGTTCCGTCAGCACGACGGTGTGGTGACGATCTTGATGTTCTCCTGTCGCAGGGCTTCGCCTAAGCACCGCTACAATATGACCGAGGTGTAATATCGTGGAGGGGGGCACCGCACACTGCTAAGGAACGATCTCAATGATCAACTTGTGTGTGTAGGGTGCCCCTACCCCGTATATAAAGGAGGGAGGGAGGAGGTGGCCGGCCCAAGGGGGCGCCATAGGGAGGGGAAACCTACTCCAAGTAGGTTTCCTCCTTTCCTAATCCAAGTTGGAGGGAAGGAAGGAGTAGTAGTAGTAGGAATGAAGAGGGGAAGGAGAGAAGGAAAGGGGCGGCCCCCTCCCACCGGATTGGGCTTGGGGGCGCGCCCCCTTGCTCCTTCTCCTCCCTTCCAATAGGGCCCAATAAAGGCGATATACTTACGGGGGTTCCGTAACCTCCTGAGTCTCGGTATATTCCTAAACTCTCCGGAACCTTTCCGTGTCCAAATATATCCGTCCAATATATCAATCTTTATGTCTCGACCATTTCGAGACTCCTCGTCATGTCCGTGATCACATCCGGACTCAACAACCTTCGTACATCAAAATACATAAACTCATAATATAACCGCTATCAAAACCTTAAGCGTGTGGACCCTACGGTTAGAGAACAATGTAGACATGACCGAGACACGTCTCGGTCAATAACCAATAGCGGGACCGGATGCCCATATTGGTTCCTACATATTCTACTGAAGATCTTTATCGGTCAAACTGCACAACAACATACGTTGTTCCTTTGTCATCGGTATGTTACTTGCCCGAGATTTGATCGTCGGTATCCAATACCTAGTTCAATCTCGTTACCGGCAAGTCTCTTTACTCGTTCCGTAATACGTCATCTCATAACTAACTCATTATTTACATGCTTGCAAGGCTTAGCTGATGAGTATTACCGAGAGGGCCCAGAGATACCTCTCCGACAATCGGAGTGACAAATCCTAATCTCGAATTATGCCAACTCAACAGGTACCTTTGGAAACACCTGTACTACTCCTTTATAATCACCCAGTTACGTTGTGACGTTTGGTAGTACCCAAAGTGTTCCTCCGGTAAACGGGAGTTGCACAATTCTCATAGTTACAGGAACATGTATAAGTCATGAAGAAAGCAATAGCAGAATACTAAACGATCAAGTGCTAAGCTAATGGGATGGGTCATGTCAATCACATCATTTTTCTAATGATGTGATCCCATTTAATCAAATGACAACACATGTCTATGGTTAGGAAACATAACCATCTTTGATTAATGAGCTAGTCAAGTAGAGGCATACTAGTGACTATATGTTTGTCTATGTATTCACACATGTATCATGTTTCCGGTTAATACAATTCTAGCATGAATAACAAACATTTATCATGATATGAGGAAATAAATAATAACTTTATTATTGCCTCTAGGGCATATTTCCTTCAGTCTCCCACTTGCACTAGAGTCAATAATCTAGATTACATAGTAATGATTCTAACACCCATGGAGTCTTGGTGCTGATCATGTTTTGCTCGTGAGAGAGGCTTAGTCAATGGGTCTGCAACATTCAGATCCGTATGTATCTTGCAAATCTCTATGTCTCCCACTTGGACTTGGTCCCGAATGGAATTGAAGCGTCTCTTGATGTGCTTGGTCCTCTTGTGAAATCTAGATTCCTTTGCCAAGGCAATTGCACCAGTATTGTCACAGAAGATCTTCATTGGTCCCGATGCATTAGGTATGACACCTAGATCGGAAATGAACTCCTTCATCCGACTCCTTCATTTGTGCTTGTAAGCAGCTATGTACTCCGCTTCACATGTAGATCCCGCCACGACGCTTTGTTTAGAACTGCACCAACTAACAGCTCCACCGTTTAATATAAACACGTATCCGATTTGTGATTTAGAATCGTCCAGATCAGTGTCAAAGCTTGCATCGACGTAACCATTTACGACTAGCTCTTTGTCACCTCCATATACGAGAAACATATCCTTAGTCCTTTTCAGGGATTTTAGGATGTTCTTGACCGCTGTCTAGTGATCCACTCCTGGATTACTTTGGTACCTTCCTGCCAAGCTTATTGCTAAGCATACGTCAGTGTCTGTACACAAGATTTCATACATGATAGAGCCTATGGCTGAAGCATAGGAACACCTTTCATTTTCTCTATCTTCTGCTTTGTGGTCGGGCATTGAGTTTGACTCTACTTCACACCTTGTAGCACAGGCAAGAATCCTTTCTTTGCTCGATCCATTTTGAACTTTTTCAAAATCTTGTCAAGGTATGTGCTTTGTGAAAGTCCTATTAAGCGCCTTGATCTATCTCTATAGATCTTGATGCCCAATATGTAAGCAGCTTCACCGAGGTCTTTCATTGAAAAACTTTTATTCAAGTATCCCTTTATGCTATCCAGAAATTCTATATCATTTCCAATTAACAATATGTCATCAACATATAAAACTAGAAATGCTACTGAGCTCCCACTCACTTTCTTGTAAATCTGAGCTTCTCCAAAATCAGATAAAACCATATACTTTGATCACATTGTCAAAGCGTTTATTCCAACTCCGAGATGCTTGCACCAGTCCATAAATGGAACAGCTGGAGCTTGCAAACTTTGTCAAGACTTTTGGATCAACAAAACCTTCCGGCTGCATCATATACAACTCTTCTTCTAGAAATCCATTCAAGAATGCAGTCTTGACATCCATTTGCCAAATTTCATAATCATGAAATGCAGCAATAGCCAACATGATTCGGACAGACTTAAGCATCGCTTCGGGTGAGAAAGTCTCATCGTAGTCAACCCCTTGAACTTGTCGAAAACCTTTCGCAACAAGTCGAGCTTTGTAGACGATAACATTACCATCGCGTCGCCTTCTTCTTAAAGATCCATTTATTCTCAATGGCTTGCCGATCATCGGGCAAGTCAACCAAAGTCCATACTTTGTTTTCATACATGGATCCCATCTCGATTTCATGGCCTCTAGCCATTTTATGAATCTGGGCTCATCATCGCTTCCTCATAGTTCGTAGGGTTCATCATGGTCAAGTAACATGACTTCCGAATAGGATTACCATACCACTCAGTGCAGATCTTACTCTGGTAGACCTACGAGGTTCAGTAGAAACTTGATCTGAAGTTTCATGATCAATATCATTAGCTTCCTCACTAATTGGTGTAGTTGTCACAGGAACCGGTTCTTGTGATGAACTACCTTCCAATAAGGGAGTAGATACATTTATCTCATCAAGTTCTACTTTCCTCCCACTCACTTCTTTCGAGAGAAACTCCTTCTCTAGAAAGGATCCAAATTTAGCAACGAAAATCTTCCCTCAGATCTGTGATAGAAGGTGTACCCAATAGTCTCCTTTGGGTATCCTATGAAGACACGTTTCTCCGATTTGGGTTCGAGCTTATCTGGTTGAAGTTTCTTCACATAAGCATCGCAGCCCCAAACTTTAAGAAACGACAACTTTGGTTTCTTGCCAAACCACATTTCATAAGGCGTCGTCTCAACGGATTTTGATGGTGCCCTATTTAACGTGAATGCTCGCCTCTAAAGCATAACCCCAAAACGATAGCGGTAATCGGTAAGAGACATCATAGATCGTACCATATCAAGTAAAGTACGACATTCGATGTTCGGACACACCATTTCGTTGTGTTGTTCCAGGTGGCGTGAGTTGCGAAACTATTCCGCATTGTTTCAAATGTAAACCAAACTCGTAACTCAAATATTCTCCTCCACGATCAGATCGTAGAAACTTTATTTTCTTGTTACGAAGATTTTCTACTTCACTCTGAAATTCCTTGAACTTTTCAAATGTTTTAGACTTGTGCTTCATTAAGTAGATATACCCATATCTGCTCAAATCATCTGTGAAGGTGAGAAAATAATGATATCCGCCACGAGCCTCAACATTCATCGGGCCACATACATCTGTATGTATGATTTCCAACAAATCTGTTGCTCTCTCCATGGATCCGGAGAACGGTGTTTTAGTCATCTTGCCCATGAGGCACGGTTCGCAAGTACCAAGTGATTCATAATCAAGTGATTCCTGAAGTCCATCAGTATGGAGTTTCTTCATGCGTTTTACACCGATATGACCTAAACGGGAGTGCCACAAATAAGTTGCACTATCATTATCAACTCTACATCTTTTGGCTTCAACATTATGAATATGTGTATCACTACTATCGAGATTTAATAAAAATAGACCACTCTTCAAGGGTGCATGACCATAAAAGATATTACTCATATAAATAGAACAACCATTATTCTCTGATTTAAATGAATAACCGTCTCGCATCAAACAAGGTCGAGATATAATGTTCATGCTCAACGCAGGCACCAAATAACAATTATTCAGGTCTAAAACTAATCCCGATGGTATATGTAGAGGTAGCGTGCCCACCGCGATCACATCGACTTTGGAACCATTTCCCACGCGCATCGTCACCTCGTCCTTAGCTAATCTTCGCTTAATCCGTAGTCCCTGTTTCGAGTTGCAAATATTAGCAACAGTAACCAAGATCAAATACCAAAGCTCTGCGAGCATTAGTAAGGTACACATCAATAACATGTATATCACATATACCTTTGTTTACTTTGCCATCCTTCTTATCCGCCAAATACTTGGGGCAGTTCCGCTTCAAAGTCCATCCGCTTGCGGAGAAGCACTCAGCTTTAGGCTTAGGTCCGACTTGGGTTTCTTCTCTTGAGCGAAACTTGCTTGTTGTTCCTTTTGAAGTTCCCTTCTTCTTCCCTTTGCCCTTCTTCTTGAAACTAGTGGTCTTGTTGACCATCAACACTTGATGCTCCTTCTGATTTCTACCTCCGCGGCTTTCAAAGATCGCGAAGAGCTTGGGAATAGTCTTGTTCATCCCTTGCATATTATAGTTCATCACAAAGCTCTTGTAGCTTGGTGGCGATGATTGGAGAATTCATCAATGACGCTATCATCCGGAAGATTAACTCCCGGTTGAATCAAGTGATTATTATATCCGCACATTTTGAGTATATGCTCACCGACAATCTGTTCTCCTCCATCTTGCAGCAGAGAACTTATTGGAGACTTCATATCTCTCAATCCGGCATTTGCTTGAAATATTAACTTCAACTCTGGAACATCTCATATGCTCCATGACGCTCAATACGTCGTTGAAGACCCGGTTCTAAGCCGTAAAGCATGGCACATCGAACTATAGAGTAGTCATCGACTTTGCTCGCGCAGACGTTCTTAACGTCGTCGGTTACAGATCAGAAGCAGGCACGGCACCCAGCGGTGCTTCCAGACGAACTCTTCAGGCAAAGCAATGAGGATAATCCTCAAAGTTACGGACCCGATCCGTGTAATTGCTACCATCATCTTTCAACTTTGCTTTCTCAAGGAACGCATTAAAATTCAACGGAACAACAACACGAGCCATCTATCTACAAACAAACATAGACAAGCAAAATACTATCAGGTATTAAGTTCATGATAAATTTAAGTTCAATTAATCATATTACTTAAGAACTCCCACTTAGACAGACATCTCTCTAGTCATCTAAGTGATCACGTGATCCAAATCAACTAAACCATGTCCGATCATCACGTGAGATGGAGTAGTTTCAATGGTGAACATCTCTATGTTGATCATATCTACTATATGATTCACGCCGACCTTTCGGTCTCCGTGTTCCGAGGCCATATCTGTATATGCTAGGCTCGTCAAGTATAACTCGAGTATTCCGCGTGTGCAACTGTTTTGCACCCGTTGTATTTGAACGTAGAGCCTATCACACCCGATCATCACGTGGTGTCTCAAAGACGAAGAACTTTCGCAACGGTGCATACTCGGGAGAACACTTCTTGATAATTAGTGAGAGATCATCTTAAAATGCTACCGTCAATCAAAGCAAGATAAGATGCATAAAGGATAAACATCACATGCAATCAATATAAGTGATATGATATGGCCATCATCATCTTGTGCTTGTGATCTCCATCTCCGGCACCGTCGTGATCACCATCGCCACCGGTAGCGACACCTTGATCTCCATCGTAGCATCGTTGTCGCCACGCCATCTATTGCTTCTCGACTATCGCTACCGCTTAGTGATAAAGTAAAGCAATTACGTATGCGTTGCATTTCATACAATAAAGCGACAACCATATGGCTCCTGCCGATTGCCGATAACTTCGTTACAAAACATGATCATCTCATACAATAAAATATAGCATCACGTCTTGACCATATCACATCACAACATGCCCTGCAAAAACAAGTTAGACGTCCTCTACTTTGTTGTTGCAAAATTTTACGTGGCTGCTACGGGCTTAGCAAGAACCGTTCTTACCTACGCATCAAAACCACAACGATAGTTTGTCAAATAGACTCCGTTTTAACCTTCACAAGGACCGGGCGTAGCCACACTCGGTTCAACTAAAGTTGGAGAAACTGACACCCACCAGCCACCTGTGTGCAAAGCACGTCGGTAGAACCAGTCTCGCGTAAGCGTACGCGTAATGTCGGTCCGGGCTGCTTCATCCAACAATACCGCTGAACCAAAGTATGACATGCTGGTAGGTAGTATGACTTATATCGTCCACAAGTCACTTGTGTTCTACTCGTGCATATAACATCAACGCATAAAACCTGGCTCTGATACCACTGTTGGGGAACGTAGTAATTTCAAAAAATTTCCTACGCACACACAAGATCATGGTGATGCATAGCAACGAGAGGGGAGAGTGTTGTCTATGTACCCTTGTAGACCGAAGCGGAAGCATTGACGCAACATAGAGGAAGTAGTCGTACGTCCTCCCGGTTCAACCGATCCAAGCACCGTTACTCCGGTAGCTACGAGTTCTTGACACACGTACAGCTCGATGACGCACCCCCGATCTCCGATCCAGCAGAGGCGCTGGGGAGTTCCACAAGACGACGGCGTGGTGGACGATCTTGATGTTCTCTGTCCGCAGGCTTCGCCTAAGCACCGCTACAATATGACCGAGGTGTAATATCGTGGAGGGGGCACCGCACACTGCTAAGGAACGATCTCAATGATCAACTTGTGTGTGTAGGGTGCCCCCACCCCGTATATAAAGGAGGAGGGAGGAGGTGGCGGCCCAAGGGGCGCCATAGGGGGGGAAACCTACTCCAAGTAGGTTTCCTCCTTTCCTAATCCAAGTTGGAGGGGGAAGGAAGGAGTAGTAGTAGTAGGAAGGAAGAGGGGGAAGGAGAGAAGGAAAGGGGGGCCAGCCCCCCTCCCAATTCAGATTGGGCTTGGGGGGGGGCGCCCCCTCCCTTGCTCCTTCTCCCTCCCTTCCAATAGGGCCCAATAAGGCCCATATACTTAACGGGGGGTTCCGGTAACCTCCCGGAGCTCCAGTATATTCCTAAACTCTCCCGGAACCTTTCCGGTGTCCAAATATATCCGTCCAATATATCAATCTTTATGTCTCGACCATTTCGAGACTCCTCATCATGTCCGTGATCACATCCGGTACTCCGAACAACCTTCGGTACATCAAAATACATAAACTCATAATATAACTATCATCGAAACCTTAAGCGTGCGGACCCTACGGTTCGAGAACAATGTAGACATGACCGAGACACGTCTCCGGTCAATAAACAATAGCGGGACCTGGATGCCCATATTGGTTCCTACATATTCTACGAAGATCTTTATCGGTCAAACCGCACAACAACATACGTTGTTCCCTTTGTCATTGGTATGTTACTTGCCCGAGATTTGATCGACGGTATCCAATACCTAGTTCAATCTCGTTACCGGCAAGTCTCTTTACTCGTTCCGTAATACGTCATCTCATAACTAACTCATTAGTTACATGCTTGCAAGGCTTAGGTGATGAGTATTACCGAGAGGGCCCAGAGATACCTCTCCGACAATCGGAGTGACAAATCCTAATCTCGAATTATGCCAACTCAACATGTACCTTCGAAACACCAGTAGTAGTCCTTTATAATCACCCGATTCGCTGTGACGCTTTGGTAGTACGCAAAGTGTTCCTCCGTAAACGGAGTTGCACAATTCTCATAGTTACAGGAACATGTATAAGTCATGAAGAAAGCAACAACAGAATACTAAACGATCAAGTGCTAAGCTAACGGGATGGGTCATGTCAATCACATCATTCTCCTGATGATGTGATCCCATTTAATCAAATGACAACACATGTCTATGGTTAGGAAACATAACCATCTTTGATTAATGAGCTAGTCAAGTAGAGGCATACTAGTGACTATATGTTTGTCTATGTATTCACACATGTATCATGTTTCCGGTTAATACAATTCTAGCATGAATAATAAACATTTATCATGATATGAGGAAATAAATAATAACTTTATTATTGCCTCTAGGGCATATTTCCTTCAGTTTCGATGACATGGCCGAGGAAATTTGTGATCCGGAAAAGAAAAGATGAAAACACTTGGAACTAGAAATTATTCATCAAGAACAAACTCTGAAGGAAGGGATTACTCACTTGAATGCAATAAGAATAAGATTTATTGTATGCTTATACTTCATCAAATTAAATTGATGACAAGCAATGGGTTTAGCATACTACTTATTCTTGTTGAAAAGGATTAAGGGGGGGAATAGCGCCAAATTTGGGAAGGTCTTCATGAACCACCGGATAGGATTGAAAAGTACAAATGAATTAATATGATAATCAATGAAAAAGAATCTTGAACGAACCACCGTAAGAATTCAGAAATGGCTGACAAAAGAGAATGATTCACCGGGAAGAATTAGAAGAACAAATATGCTTGAGGGGATTTGGATGCAAAAGAATGAATTGATAACAAGCTGATTAAAGTATATTTGACAGGTGCACCGGGATAATTGGATAACGGTAGCTGAAATATGAGGACAAATAATTCTTCTGGAACGATGGCCTCCGGTGAAAAGAAACAGGAGAACAACTTTTGACATACTCCGGATGGGTAAGAAAAGAATATCTGCCAAATGGAATAATTCGAGAGGATAACATGAAGCTACAACCACAAAACTTCGAGAGAACAGACAAGATTTAGAGGAAAAAACTCTTCTTCGGTCTTCAAATGACGACGAGAAACACCACCAAAATTACTGAGATACTCCAGAAGAATGCAGAAGCGAACGGGTTGAGCCAACAATGAAAATGATTTGAAATCGATCTTGGAAAAGCATCTGACAGATGAAATTCATTCTTATGTCACACTTGAAAAGAATTTGAGAATAACTCCGGGAGAATTAGAAGAGTCAGGTAAGAGCCTGGGAAAAGACCTGTGGGTTAGGGCCCACTAAAGAGAAAACACCGTTAGAAAGAGATGTTGAGCAGATAGATGATGCACCGAAACAATAGAATTATTTGAATGAGGTGGTAACCTCGAATTAATTGGAACACAGATGAATCTTCTGAGATGTCTTCCGAACTCCGAAATGATAAACTGGCGAGAGGCGAACGAGCAGGGAATACACTTGAGCCAAGGGAAATAATATAATCACTACCGAAAATTAGAATTGAATCCACCGGGGGAAGAAAAAGAGATGAAGAATGTCGAACATAACGAGAATTCACCGGTTGAAATGGTTGAGGGCAGACTGAAGAGGCTCCGTACGAATGAAAATTGATGGTAGAGAGACTCAAACTCCAGGAAGAAAAAGGGTGGGAGGGCGGGAAAACAAAGGCACCTAGAAGGGAGAATCGACGAATAACTTGAAGAGAAAACACCGGTTGAAAGAATGCAAAGGCTTCGCACGAGTAGGAAGGATACTCGATTACGGACTCCGGCTCCGAGAAGAAAAAGGGGTGGGCGGGTGGGAAAAGAAAACAACTGAGGATTGAGCTTGGCAACAATGAAGAGGCTCGAGTCAACTTGACGAGAAATGTACCGGATGAAAAGAGCTGAGGAACAACGATCGGAAAACCAAACTGCGTGATCCTAAAGAATTTTTTTTGAAGGGGAAGAGGGGTAGTTCAAAACACCTACGTCAAGATTCCTCACAGGAGCGACGAAGGGGCAGAGGAGTAAAAAGAATTCCTACTCTCCGATATAACTAGACTCCGAAAACATTTTTCTTCTAGACTTGACAACGGCCAAGCTACACGATCAAACAAGGGGGCTCCTAGGGTCGGTCGAGGCTCTGATACCAACTTGTCATGCCCAAGATGCGACCCTATCCTAAAGGAACTCGAAGGTCCCACCAAGGATAGAAGCGCATCTTGAAGATGCTTTTGCAAGGTGGATATCATTACATCAACATTACATAATAGATGGGGATACATACAAAAGGCATACCATGCCACACGAATACAACATCATCTTACATAAGATCAACATCCGACTATGGATGAAACACAAACAGAAACTCAAACGACATCCACCCTGCTAGCCCAGGCTGCCGACCTGGAACCTATCCCCTGAGCGAAGAAGAAGCAGAAGAAGAACTCCAAAATAAGCAAACATCGCTCTCGCGTCATGATCATCACATAACCTGTACCTGAAACTGTTGTTATAGTAATCTATGAGCCACGAGGACTCAGCAATCCCATTACCATGGGTATCAAGACTAGCAAAGCTTAATGGGAAAGGAAGGGGTAAAGTGGTGAGGTTGCAATAGTGACTAAGCATATATGGTTGCTAACAAACGCAAATAAGAGTGAGAAGAGAAGCAAAGGAACGGTCGTCAACTAGTAATGATCAAGAAGTGATCCTGAGCTCCTACTTAAATCAATCGTAACACAGAAACCATGTTCACTTCCCGGACTCCGCCGAAAAGAGACCATCACGGCTACACACGCGGTTGATGCGTTTTAATTCGGATCTGGTGTCAAGTCATCTACAACCGGACATTAAAAAATTCCCATCTGCCACATAACCACGGGCACGGCTTTCGAAAGATAATACCCTACAGAGGTGTCCCAACTTAGCCCATGATAAGCTCTCACGATCAACGAAGGATATACCTTCTCCCGGAACATTTCGACAATGGTAAAACAAGACCAGCAAAGCCGCCCGATGTGCCGACAAATCCCGATAGGAGTCGCACATATCTCGTTCTCAGGGCACATCGGATGAGCCAGACGTCGGGTTGGCATAGACCCTGGTTGCCCAGGGGGCTCCGGACATCGCTCGGTTTGGACCAGCACTCGGAGGAGAATTGGCCCGGGGGGGTAAATAAAGATGACCCTTGGGCTCCGGAAACCCAAGGGAAAAAGGGCTAGGTGAGGTAAATGGTAAAACCAAGGTTGGGCCTTGCTGGAGGAGTTTTATTCAAAGCGAATTGTCAAGGGGGTCCCATAAATCACCCAACCGCGTAAGGAACGCAAAATCCAGGAACAAAACACCGGTATGACGGAAACTATGGCGGCAAGAGTGGAACAAAACACCAGGCATAAGGCCGAGTCTTCCATCCTTTACCAAGTATATAGATGCATTAATTAAATAAGAGATATTGTGATATCCCAACATAATCCTGTCCACCATGGAGCAATCTTCAACTTCACCTGCAACTTACAACACTATAAGAGGGGCTGAGCAAAGCGGTAACATAGCCAAGCAACGGTTTGCTAGGAAGGGTGAAAAAGGTTAGAGGCTGACATGGCAAATTGGGAGGCTTGAGGTGCAAATGATAGTTAGCGCAGCATAGTGATAGAACGAAGCAACTAGCATAGCAATGATAGTAATGAGATCCAAGGTGACGGTCATCTTGCCTGAAATCCCGCTAGGAAGAAGAATGAGTCCATGAAGAAGACGAAGCCACGAAGACGAACCAAGCGCAGACGATCGCAAGGAAACAGGAACTATCGAGAAGAAGCACACAACATGGTAAACACACCACACATAGACAGGACATGATGCACAAGCAAACATGATGCATGACAAAGGCTACATGAAGCTACTCATGGCAAGAGATATGGGGCTGCAGCACACTAAATATAAGCCGCACCCCTCTCCATAGCCGAGCACGTGCAATTTCTGTAACCATACCCATAAAATCAAAGCAAGCCTCTGGGCACGAGACATAGGGTTGTTACCTCCGTCGAGAGGGTCCCGAACTCGCTAAACACCGAGTGTCACACATGCGCCGTAGGTAGGCTCTACCCCTTATTCGTACCCCTAGTACTCATTGTCAGGATCGTAACCCCGACAGGGACTGCCTCTCCATGCGACACCTAGCATTGCATTTCATGCACTTTGTCCTAACTACCAGAGTTAGGGACGATAGCTCTGTTATCCATCTAATCATGCTAGAATGACTTTTTTGCCACTTTGGTCGCCCCTTTAGCTATAAAAGGAGGCCCGAGGCAACCTATCAAAGGATTTGAACTTTTGATCCCTCAACACTTGTACACATGTAGTTGCTCTCCCTAAGGCACACTTCCCGTGCTCGAGCGCTCCGTGTCTTCGTGTTCCTCCAGATCAATCCACCAAAGTAGGAGTAGGGTTTTACCCTGCAAAGCATCCCGAGCCTGGGTAAAAGAAAGTTGTCCCTCTCTACGCTACCCTATTGTTTCTGCTCTTTGTGCAATCTGACCATCCCCACGCTGAACCACAATGGGGCAACACTGCCCCATTGGTAATGGTGCTTCCGCCACGACATCATTGGCGCGCTAGGTAGGGGATGTCATTTGTGCGAATCTGAGGTAGCAGCCAGCATGTCGATCTTCAACACCTTCTACATCATCACTGGCTCGCAACAAGAAGAGCGGTGCAGCGGCATGCCCTTCCACTTTGAAGGCCCTTCATCTGTGGCTGCGGGCACCACAAGCGCCACAGCCATGACAAGCAGAGCAGGCACCACATCCGTCATGATCACTGTGGATGGTGTGGTCTTAGCTCCCACCGGCGTTGGGATGGGAACTGGGTCCGTAGGGGAGGCCCAGCTCCCTCAACATTCAAGAGAGCATGCTCATGCTAGTGTGCGTCAGGGTGATGCTCAGCTCCTGCCTCCCCGCCACACCAGCGAGCGCAATCATCACAGTGGCAATGCCTGCTCTGGCGCGAGCCAAGATCCTTTGGCCGTGGCGACCATGGGGGTGACGTCAAGGCATACGTCACTTCCCCTGTAGGGCGAGCATGAAAAGACCCCAGCGCCGCCGTCGACCTACAACGACCGCGTCCACACAGGAAAGGCCCAGCTGATCAAGAGCCTGTCCACCAACCACCCCAATCATGCCAGAACACCCTCGCGATTGGTCCACGGCAGCGAGAGCACAATGACGCTCCTTCTAGCTCGTCTAGTAGTTGAGCGGTGTTATGCTCTACTTCTCATGCCATGCCAAGGATGGTGGTGGAAGCAATGGCAAGGGCTCAGTCGCTGCTAAACTTCCCTCCAGCAACATGGAAGGTGGATGAATGGAGAGCTACCATCCAAAGCCTCATTGTTTGCCGAAGCCAACAAATCACAGCATGCGGAACCATCGCGATGCCTGCAGACAGCACCGCCAGCCCACACTGGTGACCACGTGGAGAGGCCTATACCCATGGTGCAGTCCCCCCCCCCACGACAGCCTACCCAAGGGCAGCCACAACTGGCCCAGCAAACCTAGCGTGTTGATGAACCTAACGAGATATCAATGGCCTCATCCAACCCACAAGCTTAGCAAGATCAACATCGTGTGTTGAGGGACAGGAAGAAGGAAGATGCTCGTGTCACCATTGAACAGTGCCGCGAGGCATGCCATCAATCATACAGGCGTAACAGCCCCGACATTGACGAACCCGCGCCTAGTGCTGGCAGGTACTTGCCTTACGAGCTAGGCTGCCCGCCTTCACTGATCAGCTACGTGATGAGGATATCAATTCCATTGTTACATGCACAGCCCCTGCTGCTATATGAAAGCACAAGTGCTCCCTAAGTGATTTTGGTAATTCATGACAACATATCTCTTGTTGAACTAATACTTCTACCTAGTGCATTTCAGATAAGTTCAACATTGGAGTGGCATGGACATGGACAAGATGATGTGGAACCCCTTCAAGATGCTAAGGACAAATATTGGAAAAACTCAAGACTCTACATTTTCTATTTTAGTGATCCAAGATCACATTGAGTCCATAGGAAAGCCAATACTATTAAAAGGGGATGAGGTGTTTCTTAATGGCTTGCTTGCTCATAGTGCTTAGTGATATGCTCGAAAACCCTTAGACACTTTCCCACATCCACATCTGTCCTAAACCTAAATGTCAAACTCGGCCCCACCGACTTTGTGTATCTGGCGCAACTGAGTTTCATCTTATTCAGCCACTACCAAATCCTAGTCACTTCGGTCTCACTGATGGGATCTCGGTCTCACCGAGATGGGCTTGCAAACTCTATGTGATCTATTGCAACATTTTCGGTCTAACCGAGTTTGTGTGGTCGGTCCCATCGAGTTTGCTTGACCAATCCTCTGTTTACTTATTACCAGAATTGGTCTCACCGAGTTTGTGTAATCGGTCAAACTGAGTTGAGGTTTTACCCTTACCCCTGCACATCGGTCCCACCGAGATCACTATATCGGTCCCACCAAAAATCCTAATGTTCACATTTTTACCTAAATCGGTCTGACCGAGTTTGTTGATTCGGTCCCACCGAGTTTGGGAATCTGTGTGTAACAGCTAGAGCTTGTGTGGAAGCTATATATATACCCCTTCACCCACTCTTGATTCATGGAGAGAGCCATCAGAACAAACCTACACTTCGACTACTCATTTTCTGTGAGAGAACCACCTACTTATGTGTTGGGGCCAAGATATTCCAATCCTACTGTTGACACATGAACACATCACGTGTACCCTCGACGCCGGGGATGATGCACCGCAGCTCACGTCGAAGGAGACCCGACCGACAGCGTGATACGCAAGACCGTTGATGGGCGCTTTTGAAGACCCGAAACCCCACACGCCGGGAGGGACCCCGTCAGGGAGTGTGGCGGCTATGGGCTGCCCTAGGTCGATTCGCTCGCCCCTAGAGCCTCGTGGATCGCTGCCCTCCAACGCGAAGAACGAACGAAGAACGAGAAAGAAAGATACAAGGGTAGGGGATAAAGATAGATGAACACAAAAGTGTAATAGATTGATTAGTTCGATTGGTGTTGTTCAATCGGCCGTCACCCCCAACATATATAAGAGGTGGCTGGACTTCCCGTACAAGTAAAGGATTCATCTAGGATTTCCTTACAAGAAAATTACATCAATTCACGTCCTAGAGTCCTAGTTCTATTCCAACTCGGATTCAGTCTGAATCTGGCCCAACTTCTGTCTTCCTCCTTGCGCGGGCCTTCGAGCTTGCATATGATCTTCGATCAAGACGGCCAAAATATCAAACTTGTGCACCTCGACGAGACGAACAACTCTCATGTTGATCACTTTTTTAAATAAGGCCATCTTGAATACCTTTTGAGGTCATCTTTACCTTCCAGTCGGACTCGGTCTTGCAGCAGACTGGATCTGCAGGCCATATAATATCTCTGATGATGATGACTCCAAAACCAAAGTTTACCGTTTTGATGATACGCACAACTTCTGTATTGAACACTTCTTTATCTGAGGTCATCTTGATAAACTTTCGGGCACATGTTCAGTTTCACTTGGATTCGAGCTCATCCATTCGGATATTAGAGTCTTTCACTCGGATCATCCGACTGGACTTTTTCACTCGGATGTTAGAATCTTTCACTCGGAAGACAATCTTTCACTCGGATGACTATACTTTCACTTGGAAGGCAAACTTTTACTCGATCGGCAAGTTTTCATTCCGACGGTAATCTTTTCACTCGGATGATTATATTTTCACTCGGAAGGCAATCTCTTACTCGATCGGCAAGTTTCACTCGGACGGCAATCTTTCACTCGACAGGTAAGTTTTCACTCGACCGGTAAGCTTTTCACTCGACCGAAAACATAGCCTGATCTTGATTTGTCTCCCCAGGTCTCATACTACCTCGGATTGAGAAGAATTATATATGAAAATCGATTGGCTTGACGAGACGAAACTTTCTTGTGTTGAAGGTTTTTCGATTCAAGACCTTCTTGAGGGCTGAATTGCTCGCGCGACCCATCAGACAGGGTGTCTGGTACCTCGCGCCATATTTCTGTTTAGATTCGGTCTGCAGTGTATTGCCTCTAACTTTTGCATAAGAACTCGGATTGAGATGATCGATATATCAAAATTGATTGCCTCGACGAGACGAAGATAATTCCTTTAGAGTGTTACTTCATCCGAGGTCGTCTTGAAGGCGTAATCGGCTGAAAATCACTCGGAGCACTAAATTATGCCACTCGGAGTACAGTTTCGGCCCCTAAGATGAGGTCGGATGTCGATGAATTAAACATCAAAGTTATTCCACTCGGCAACCTGAAACTTTGCATGCTGAAATCTTTTTCACTCGAGGCCATCTTACTTGCCTTTTGTACCTTGCCAAAATCCGGTGTTAACACATGCCCCCCTGTTTTCTGGCAGAGCTTGCGTGCCAGAAAATACTTCTTTTAAGCACGATGTGAACACTACATCGGCTGTGCATGCTGAAGACGATAATTGTTATCGGCCATATGCTTAGGCTTGGTGCTGCTTGGGTAGAGCATTTTCAAGTAATAATCGTCTGAGAACAACCATTGGATGCCATGAATGCCTTCATGTAAGTCTCTCATGTCAATCCTTGACTTGACCTTTATCCAAATACCCCATAGGGATATTAGAACCATTCGGCGATACCGGATGCCAAAAGATTATGTCCATGCACCTTAAAGGAACCATCATCTATTCGGTGACTCCCCCCATTGTTGATAAAAATGCTCCATCAAGTCTCCGCCGAATAATGTCTGTCCCCTAACTTGGATCCTATAGATAAGAGAAACTTTCTCCAGCCAGCTATATGACTTGCACTAGATCCATTAGTGGCCGACTCCACCGTGGAGTCAGCCGCAATTCATGAGGTCAATGTTTGAGTGATTCGTCGATGCATATAAAGATAACATTTGTTGGACGGTTGGCGACGAATCATTGTGAACCTTGATGCACGCCACCCCTTAGCCAAAAAGTCCTCTAGCCTGAATAGCACAGCATATTCGGCTTGATTATGAGCATGTAAGCTCTAGTCGTCATGAAGTCTTCAAATCAAGCCCGTGAAGAAATATGTGAATAACGCCGACTCTGGGCGCTGCTAAACTGAATCATGAAAATAATCTCCAGGACATTTTAACTTGGCATCCAGTGAGCGCCGACTGATAAATGTGATGTCATGCCTCCTTCCTTCGGTTCCCTGAGTCAACATTTCCTTGCTCCCCGAGTGAACAGAGCTTCATTCAACTCGGTGACACACTTTTTCTGGATCCTGTGATAAACCGACAATATGAGTCAACAACTTTTCTTGCACTAGACTCTCGATTAGTGGCCGAATAATTAGGCGGCCTTCCAGTGTTGGCAAAACTAAGAATTGGCTTTGGGAATATGAGATACACCACAATAAGCACAATTATTCATATGCCAACTTTGTCAACACAATATACTCTTGGGGCGATATGCAAATATCGGCCATGTGTCCTTATCTCGAAGGACATGGTGAGCCCGTCCACCAAAGTGTGAATAGCCGAAATAATTCAGATGTTTCAGCTGGGGTTAAGCTTTGGGATGCTGGTTTTGATGGAACGGTCGAAGAACATGGACGATGTGCCATTTGGAATCCCCTATAGTGAGATGAAAACCGTCGACTCCACCTACCGGCTTCACACTTGTCCTCCTTTACTCCTACTAGCTTCGCAACAGGAGATGTGATTCTGCTCTTGACTCGAGGATTTCTCTTGGAAACCAAGCCATATTCCTCTTCTCCAGCTCCTTGACCCTGAGCCTCTTTAGTTTTCTTTCGTGCCAATGTGATAAGCCGAGTGAGCATCCCGGCTGTGATTTTGTTTTATGCACTGGCAAATTCTTCCTGGCTTTGGGCATCTCCGGCTTGGCCTGACCAAACTCGGTGATTAGATCTTTGAAAGTTAATTGCTTCACTTTCTTGTCCTTAGTAGCCAACATAGACTCGACTGGCTTTTTGTCATTTAGAGTCGGATCTGAAATAGCACATTTGCGGCCATCCTTTTTCACTCGGTATACTTGCTTGACCGCATCCATCTTCTTTGTTGAGCTCCGGACTGATTCTTTTTGGTTGAGTCGGTCTATAACATGTTGTTGTTGAACAAATGACGATCCTCTCAGAGCTACATCATTTTGCTGAGGTGGTTTAGAATATGATGGACAGTGTGCCCTTGATTTATACTTGTTCCATGATTGATATGAATAATAGTCAGCATGGGGAGAAATCCATGGCATTGGTATTGGTGACCCAAAAGGGGGATATGGAGTCTGCCTGCTCAACTTCTTCCTTCGCCAATCCCGGTGTTCAGATTTATGCCTTGGAGGTGACTTCGATGCTTTTATTTCACTCGGCCGATAAGCACTCTTTGCCTCACTTATCTCCTGATATTTTTCTAATAACTGCGCGAAAGTGACTTTTGGCTTTTTACCTTTGTGCTTACCATTGCCTTTACTTTCTTTAATTGTGCATGTATCGGTATTTCAATTTTCTCGTTGCCCCCCAGTGCTAGATGTCACCATTGTAGCTTTGATGGAATTCCCGTCTTCAAGATTTTTGTTGATGCACCTTTTAACCATATTCTTGCTCGTAGACTTGACCCTGTCATCGTCGGTGTGTACCTATTGACCTTTAGATGAATCGGCTTGAGATAGCCGAGTCAACATTTGATCACCATCAAGACCAATCTGATACGACTGGCCATATGCTCATGCCTCAACAAACTCCAATCGTCCTATGTTGTCCGATTGTGCGGCTTGATGAATCACGTTGTTGTCTTTGATATTGTCTTAGAACAAGCATTGCATTTGTTCTTGTCCTGATGGCTCGACATCATGATCAATTATAATTGGATCAGTCAACAACGCACCAACGATGTGATCAACTATGCCTATACTGGACGTACACTCATGGTCCATTAACCGATATTGTGATACCAGTTTTGATAAAAAACAACCGAGTGGTATCAGTTTAACATCTAACTCGGCTATGCATTGATTTTTGTCCTCCTTTCCCGATATTCTTGAATCGACTATCCTAGAGAACTTTGAACCTGGCTTTATATTCCTGCAACCAAAAGAATTACAAAATGTATGTCTCATCTGAGACCAAATGTTAGCCAGGCATGAAACAAACAAAGTTGTCCATATGAATATAAAGTTCAGTCGGCATGACGGGAACAACTTTGGTTGCGATAAGTTGTCACTACTAGCCTCTTTGAATAATGCCATGTGTTGATCAGCATGATTAGTGACAAGATCATTCCTAACAAATAGATTACTCATTTCAATTGGTCTTTCAAAATTAATTAGAATCTTACTAACAGGTGCATCAACAATATGATTTTGACCGAATCGAAAATTGAGTAAACTATCTGCTAGGTGTACCTTTGTGAAGACGTTGGAAGTAGAAGATGGTTGCACCACTGGAACAATACATTGCTCCACTTCTGAATAATTCCAATGCCTCTTCCTCTTTTTCTGGATCTCGTGCCTCATCACTTGGATTGCCCAAGTATATTTCAGTCGGATTGCCCGAGTGGATTTCACTCGGACGCTCTTTGTCAGTTGAACTTTGCTCGGCCGCATTTTCTTGGTGTTGATGTTCATCGTTAATGAACTGTGTTCAACCATATTACTTTGTTCTTGATGCTCATCAATATCTTTAGCACGAAACTCACAGGGTAGCATGTAAGCTCCCTTACATCCAGAAAAATCTAACACGACTAATTTGTTGCGTTTACCATTCCTTTGCTCAGCGAAACTTGCATCTTCTGTTTTGGTACACGCAGCAATAATTGGCTTGATGGCACTCGACTTTAGCCGGCGATGCACTCGTCTGGAATGATGCACTCGGCTGGCATGATGTACTCAGTATGGACTCTATGCACTCAGCTGTAACCGTCTCTATGCTCAATCTGGTTTCAACTGAATTCACCATCGTCTTTGCTTTAAAGGAATCGTTCGACTCGGCTCTAGATGACTTAGTCATATTTGAACCAGTTTCAACCGAATCAACCATATTGGCCAAGTGAACCCTTTCTTGCTGATTGGCTTGCAAAGCTTGTTTTTTATCTTGCCTTAAAAGTGTAGAAGATCCAACATGGTTGCTACATGGAGGAAGATACTTGTTGTACTCTTGCAAATCTTCTTCTCCATGCTTCTTCTTGAGTGCTTCATAAGCCTGTCGATATTCTATTGGTAATTCCTCAAGGGTCGGTGTAGTAAATTCATTAACACTATTCCCTGTGAGCTCTAGCTTGATCTTGTCCACTTGGGCCACATATTTTTCTTTAAACTCAGCCCTGCTTGGATCGGCTTGCCCCCCAATGCTCTTAGGATCTTTCAGCAATGAACTGATGTTGCCAAAATTTTGCAATTGTAGAGGGGGTGCATAACATGCTGTAATGATAGGTGAAGACGTATGCACTGTTGTTGAATATTTTCTCTCGCTAATTTGATCACTTGGTAACACTTCATCTTCTTTCAAAATCCTAGCTCTTGTTGCCTCATAATTAGGAACCAATCCCTTTTCGTATTGGTCAAGGCAAATAGAACTAATTTTCTTATTTTGTGCTAAACTTTTTAATGCAGCTAGAGCCACCTCATCTCCTACAATATTAGGCACATATGCTCTTGTAGAATCTACATTCACTCAGCCATAACCACAAAGGTGATCCGATTCATGAATATTTTTATTTTCATATGCCACTGAACAATTAATCTCAGGAGGTGTAGTATATGATGTTTGAGGATAACCGGCCAAATATCTAATGGAAGCATGGCCGATTCCCCCATCCATTGGCATGTTTGGGGATGAACCCGCATATTGCGAGTCGGCTGCCGATGGATAAAACAGTGAGACACCCTCCTGTAATTGAGGTGTCATATATTGATCACTCGAACAAATCGTGTTGTTCACTGGCATATTGAAAGATGTTGGCGATGCACGAAAGTTTAGATTCGTAGGTTGCATGTCGCGATTCTGTAAATTCCAAGTTTCTCCAACGGAATAACTAGTCGGCCTTTGCTCGTTAGGGCTAGCCAACATGACATGTCCATTGAAAGATCTAGCAACATCAACATAATGGCTATTTGCATCTACATAAGGAGATTAATGATACATGTTACCGTTGTAGATTGCAGCCGCTTGATGACGCTCTCCTCGTAGCAAGAACAGGCTGGAAACTGTTGAAAGCTTCGTCCCCAGTGGAGTCGCCAAAAAGTGTGTTGACACACGAACACGTCACATGTACCCTCGACGCTGGGGGTGATGCACCGCAGCTCACGTTGAAGAAGACCCGACCGACAGCGCGATACACAAGTGTCGGTGTACTAAAGTAGGGTTACCTTAGTACCCCGAACTTGTGCACGGGCAGTCGTAGCGTCCCGCGGCAAACCTTGCCGGACGCCCGCCAAGACCCTTCGTCATTCCCATTTACTGCCATTCAAGAACAAAGTGTTAACTCTGAAGACAAAGCCCCGGCAAGAGGAGCTTGCCGGGAAGGACAAGGCCCCGGCAAGAGAAGCTTGCCGGGAAGGACAAGACCCCGGCAAGAGGAGCTTGCCGGGAAGGTCAGCCAAGGCGCTTGCCGCAGTGAAGCCACCACTCTGTGCCCACGCTCCAGCTCACCCGACGACGTGTCGCCACAGATCGCTCTCGGTACACGGGCGTAGTATGCAGCCTAGCGGTGCGAGGTGGCGAGCGAAGGTGACTAGGAGGCCATCGTGGCGATCGGTGGCGCCCCTAACGGTCATTTCCTGCACTGTTGGAGCGACCGGACGGGCATTAAATGCTCTTGTCCCCTGCCGTCAGAGTTAGGTAGGGGGCACTGTTGATAGTGGTTGTACCAACCCACGTTTTTACCTTTCTACCCCTCTCTCTGTGTTGACACCTGTCGGTGACCCCTTTAGACTATAAAAAGGAGGCCCGTGCGCACGTAGAAGGGTTTTTGGGGTTGGGTTCGGTTCGGTTTGACTCATTCGAAACCACAGCATACCCACGCTTTCGAGCAAGAACAAATACAAACACAAAGCAGCAGTAGGAGTTTTATCTCTCCGGAGAGCTCCGAAGCTGGGTAAAATCTCCCCCGCGTGCCCTCGCCTCGATCTGCTCTTCGTGCGCCCTCCGCTCCCTTGCCGGACCAGAAGGGGCCCCCTGCCCCATAGGTGCTCGTGCTCCCAGCGCCACGACAACAAGACCGTCGACGGGCGCTTTTGAAGACCCGAAACCCCACACGCCTCGGAGGGACCCCGTCAGGGAGTGCGGCGGCTATGGGCTTCCCTAGGTCGATTTGCTCGCCCCTAGAGCCTCAAAAAGTGTGTTGACACATGAACACGTCACGTGTATCCTCGATGCCGGGGGTGATGCACCGCAGCTCACGTCGAAGGAGACCCGACCAACAGCGCGATACGCAAGACCGTCGATGGGCGCTTTTGAAGACCCGAAACCCCACACGCCCGGGAGGGACCCCGTCAGGTAGTGCGGCAGCTATGGGCTGCCCTAGGTCGATTCGCTCACCCCTAGAGCCTCGTGGATCGCTGCCCTCCAACGCGAAGAACGAACGAAGAAAGAGAAAGAAAGATACAAGGGTAGGGGATAAAGATAGATGAACACAAAAGTGTAATAGATTGATTGGTTCGATTGGTGTTGTTCAATCGGCCGTCACCCCTAACATATATAAGAGGCGGCTGGACTTCCCGTACAAGTAAAGCATTCATCTAGGATTTCCTTACAAGAAAATTACATCAATTCACGTCCTAGAGTCCTAGTTCTATTCCAACTTGGATTCAGTCTGAATCTGGCCTCTCTTCCTCCTTGCGCGGGCCTTCAAGCTTGCATATGATCTCCGATCAAGACGGCCAAAATATCAAACTTGTGTGACGAACAACTCTCATGTTGATCACTTTTTTAAATAAGGCCATCTTGAATACCTTTTGAGGTCATGTTTACCTTCCAGTCGGACTCGGTCTTGCAGCAGACTGGACTATCCGAGTCTCGTAGGGAATCTGCAGGCCATATAATATCTCTGATGATGATGACTCCAAAACCAAAGTTTACCGTTTTGACGATACGCACAACTTCCGTATTGAACACTTCTTTATCTGAGGTCATCTTGATAAACTTTCTGGCAAATGTTCAGTTTCACTCGGATTCGAGCTCATCCAGTCGGATATTAGAGTCTTTCACTCGGATCGTCCGACTGGACTTTTTCACTCGGATGTTGGAATCTTTCACTCGGAAGACAACCTTTCACTCGGATGACTATACTTTCACTTGGAAGGCAATCTTTTACTCGATCGGCAAGTTTTCATTCCGGCGGTAATCTTTTCACTCGGATGATTATATTTTCACTCGGAAGGCAATCTCTTACTCGATCGGCAAGTTTCACTCGGACGACAATCTTTCACTTGACAGGTAAGTTTTCACTTGACCGGTAAGCTTTTCACTCGACCGAAAACATAGCCTGATCTTGATTTGTCTCCCCAGGTCTCATACTACCTCGGATTGAGAAGAAATATATATGAAAATCGATCGGCTTGACGAGACGAAACTTTCTTGTGTTGAAGGTTTTTTGATTCAAGACCTTCTTGAGGGCTGAATTGCTCGCGCGACCCATCAGACGGGGCGTCTGGTACCTCGCTCCATATTTCCGTTTAGATTCGGTCTGCAGTGTATTGCCTCTAACTTTTGTATACGAACTCGGATTGAGATGATCTATATATCAAAATTGATTGCCTCGACGAGACGAAGATAATTCCTTTAGAGTGTTACTTCATCCGAGGTCATCTTGAAGGTGTAATCGGCTGAAAATCACTCGGAGCACTAAATTATGCCACTCGGAGTACAGTTTCGGCCCCTAAGATGAGGTCGGATGTCGATGAATTAAACATCAAAGTTATTCCACTCGGCGACCTGAAACTTTGCATGCTGAAAACGTTTTCACTCGAGGCCATCTTACTTGCCTTTTGTACCTTGCCAAAATCTGGTGTCAACACCTACCATATGAATCTTCATCTCTAGCCTTCCCCAAGTTGCTTTCCACTCAAATCATATTTCCGCCATAGTCGAATCTATGGAGAGAGTTGAGTGTTGGGGAGACTATCATTTGAAGCACAAGAGCAAGGAGTTCATCAACAACACACCTTTTATTACCTTTTGGAGAGTGGTGTCTCCTAGATTGGTTAGGTGTCACTTGGGAGCCTCCGTCAAGATTGTGGAGTTGAACCAAGGTGTTTGTAAGGGCAAGGCGATCGCCTACTTCGTGAAGATCTACCCTAGTGAGGCAAGTCCTTCGTGGGCGATGGCCATTATGGCATACACAAGGCTGCTTCTTCGTGGACCCTTCATGGGTGGAGTCCTCCATGGACTCGCGCAACCGTTACCCTTCATGGGTTGAAGTCTCCATCAACGTGGATGTACAATAGCACCACCTATCGGAACCACGCCAAAAATCTCTGTGTCTCCAATTGCGTTTGCACACTCCAATCCCATTCCTTTACTTTCTTGCAAGTTGCATGCTTTACTTTCCGCTGCTCATATACTCTTTGCATGCTTGGTTGAATTGTAATGTGTATGCTTGAAATTGAGTTAATCTACCACCTCAACTTGAAAAACTTAAAACTGCCAACTTTGTATGTTGAGGGTCTAATTACCCCCTCTAGACACCTCTTTTCGATCCTTTCAATTGGTATCAGAGCTTTGCTCCCCATTGCTTTGGTTTAATCACCATTGGAGGAAGATGAATTAGTCTATGTTGGGGAGTCTTAGACGTAGAGTGCCTATGCTTGATGGAGAGTTCTTTAGTGAGTGGAAAAATGAGATGCTTGGAATTTTTCATGAATATCACTTGAACAAGCACATTGCTACTCCTTGTGAACCACTTAATCCCTTGCAGCCTACCCATGATGAGTCTCTTGACATGATTCGCAATCTTGGGACTATCAATCTTATCACAAGGGGCTTGCCTAGAAATTTGATTGGTCACTTGCCTACTCTTAATTGCACTTATACTATATGGAGATTTCGTGTGGAATGATTTCCAGACTATTCCTTGAAAAACTTAGATGAGATTCTTCACAAGTCTATTGCCTTGAATAAGATGAATCCCAATGATCCTAAGTTTGGAGATTGTTTATTTGAGGTTACCAATCTTATGTGTGCCAAAGGAGATGTTAGAATCATTAGCAATATTATTTCCGAAGCTATTGCAATTAATAGAGATGAACATTGTCAAAATCATATATCTAATGAATCACTCTCTCTAGGAAATGATCATTTGCAAGATGATGTTGAACATGGATACTATGATGAGGATGATGATAATGACTTCGCTCTTGAAGAGTCTATGAGACACTTTGGTCTTATGGCTAAGCTTCGCGGCTACATGGCTGGAGGAAAGGAATGGGTCCTTGATAGTGGATGTACCGATCACATGACCGGAGATAAAGATATATCACTTTTGGTAGTGTATTACTTTTGGTGATAACTGAAAGGGTAAGGTGGTTGGCCTCGGTAAGGTGGCCACACTACACTACAAAAAAAGACACATCCATGACATTTTGGGCCGAACGAATTTTTTTCCTGTCTTCCTTATGACACTTTTGTGACGATAATTTTGACAAAACCCGTTATCATCATAGATGTGGTGGGCTCTTACTTCTATGACAAAAAATCATGACAGAAAATGGGATTTTCGTCCTGGGCGGGCTGGAGACGCAGCTGCATGACATTCTTTGGGCCGTCCATGACGGAAAAAACCATGGTAGAAGCGAGGGCGAGGAAAATATCGAGGTGTTCCCGGTTACGGTGGGTGGTTGGTGCCGAGCGATGCACGGAGGTTTGTACATTTCTCTCGTACAAGCACGCACGTGGGTGTGAGGCATTCGGCTCTAACTGAACCTGAGCGAGGCGTTCGCCTACTGAACCCGAGCCATTGCACTGCAGGCTACGTGTTACTAAACCCGAGCGATCGATCGATGGCTGTTAACTAAACCCAATCGAGCGATTCCTTCGCTAGTGCTGCTAACTGAAGCCGATCGATGTTGCCTCTGGACGAATAGTGAGCGTTGTTGGGGGGTTTGGATGAACAGTTCCCGGTGGCGGTTGGATGAACAGGACCGCGTGGTGTAGCCGCTGGATGAACAGGACCCCGATCGATCGAGCCAGTTGGGCGTGGATGAACAGGACCCCATGGAGGGCTGGATGAATAGGACCCCATGGAGGGAAGGGTGAACTGTAGCTGGTGGAGGGCTGCTTGAACAGTAGACAGTGGAGGGCTGGATGAATAGTAGCCCGTGGAGGGGTGGTTGAAGAGGACCCCATGGCGAGGGCTGGTTGAATAGTAGCCGGTGGAGGAGCGCGCGGTGGAGGCTGGATGAACAGGAGACCGTGGATGAACAGTTGCAGGTGGGGGCTGGAGGAGGTCGACGGTGGATGAAGAATGGCCCGTGGAGGCTCGAGAAGGCCGATGGTGGAGATGAACAGTACCAAGTGGAGTCCCGTTTTGCGGCATGCCACACCCCTCCCGATGAACATGACCCCCGTTTCGACTGTAGCACTCCAACACAGGTCTGTTTCCTCCGTTTTGCAGTATGCCACACCCCTCCCGATCAACAGGACCGCGTTTCAACCGTAGGAGGTCCAACAGAAGTCCGTTTCCTCCGTTTTGTGGTACGCCAGACCCCTTCCGATGAACAGGATCCTGTTTCGACCATGGCCGGTCGAACACAAGGCCGTTTCCTTCGTTGTGCGGTACGCCATGCCTCGTTTCAATCGACTGTTCTGTCCAAGCCCTCCCGATGAACATGACGATGCATTCCATTCCGACCTAGCCGGTTGGCTCCCCATGAACACGACAATGACGCAGTTTCTCCGTTCCGACCCAGCCATGTACACGAGCGCTGGCCGTACATATGCGCGAGTAGGCGTTCGAGACCCCGCCCGTATGTACGTACGTGGACGTATTTTCTTTCTTGCACCCTGGCCGGTGTACGTACGTGTACATTCTATGCGTGTGCCTCTACTACGACACGTGCCTTTCCTTACACAGGCATGGTTCATCGCTGCAACCAGCAGACAGACCGATCGTATGTACGTACACGTTCGTGACCAGAATGACAACGCTATGTACGCTTGGACCAGGTGGGTCCCGACTGTGAGGCACTTACTTGTGTGCGAACATGTAGCTGGTGGGTCCCAGCAGTCAGGGGGGCGAATCGTTTTTTTGCCCATAATATGAAAACACTTCCTTGCGTGCGAAGATGTAGCTGGTGGGTCCCAGCAGTCAGGGGGGAAATGTTTTTTCGCGAAATACGGTGGCCCGTCTGGTGGGTCCCTGCTATCAGTTGCAGGAATAATTATTTTGCGCGTAATAAGGAGCCAATTCCTTGCGGCTGCCGTGGACCTCATTGTCACCCTCTCCACGACAAGATTCTCTTCGATGGAAGTCGTTCCTTGACCATGTTGACCACGCCGTGCCGAGAGCACCAGGGCGGTGGACGACGGCGAGGCCTAGGAAGGGGACGACAAGGAGCCGAGGAAGACGCGGCAGTGGATGCCCACGTGGAGAGGAATATGAGGGTTCACTAGTTCGGTTGCGGTGTGAGGCTGCCGTCGCCACGGAATAATAGGGGGTGTGGGTGAGTAGAGGGATGGCCTGGCTAGCGGTGGGAGTAGTAGGGGACGGTGAGGCCTCCGCGGCATCACAGCCGGCCACGAGAGGCAGGAGCACGCGGCACGACCGGCGCTGGTTTGGGCGGATGGAGCAAGAAGACCAGAGGTTGAAGAAGCACTACGGTCGTTGGATGGACATCGTACGATCACTGGAGCTAGAATCATTCATATTGACTAGGTTGACAAGGCCCTCCGTCCCCGTCAACTTAGTTGGCCCACAAGTCAGCCTCCCACTATGGTGGGTCCTAGCTAGCAGGGGGTATTCATTTTTTTGTGCGTAATAAGGAGGCACTTCCTTGCGTGCGAAGATATAGCTGGTGGGTCCAACCTATCAGCGGGGGGAACGTTTTTTTCGCGAAATACAGAGGCCCTTCCGGTGGGTCCCCGCTGTCAGGTGGAGGAATCATTATTTTGTGCATAATAAGGAGGCATATCCTTGTGTGCGGCCGTGGCCCAGCTGTCAGCCTCTTGATACGTCTCTATCGTATCTATAATTTTTTATTGTTCCATGCCAATATTATTCAACTTTCATATACTTTTGGCAACTTTTCATACTAATTTTGGGACTAACATATTGATCTAGTGCCCAGTACCAGTTCCTGTTTGTTGCATGTTTTATGTTTCACAGAAACCCCATATCAAATGGAGTCCAAATGGGATAAAAACGGACGGAGAATATTTTTGGAATATTTATGATTTTTGGGATGAAAAATCAACGCGAGACGGTGGCCGAGGGGGCCACGAGGTAGGGGGCGCGCCCCAGGGGGACAGGCGCACCCCTGACCCTCGTGGGCACCCAGTAAGGCGGTTGATGCTCTTATTTTGCTGCAAGAAAGCTAATTTTTAGACAAAAACCTTGGCGAAGGTTTCAATCCAATCGGAGTTACGGATCTCCGGATATATAAGAAAAGGTGAAAGGGCAGAATCTGAGAACGCAGAAATAGAGAGAAACAAAGAGACAGATCCAATCTCGGAGGGGCTCTCGCCCCTCCCACGCCATGGAGACCATGGACCAGAGGGGAAACCCTTCTCCCATCTAGGGAGAAGGTCAAGGAAGATGAAGAAGAAGGGGGGCTCTGTCCCCCTTGCTTCCTGTGGCGCCAGAATGCCGCCGGGGGCCATCATCATCACCGGGATCTACACCAACACCGCCTTGCAATGCCGAAGACAATATGCGCGCTGGACTCATCGTCATTGAAGACTGGTTCAGGGGCTACTGAGGGAGTCCTGGATTAGGGGGTCCTCGGATAGCCGGACTATGTACTTGTGTCGGACTGTTGGACTATGAAGATAAAAGATTGAAGACTTCGTCTCGTGTCCGGGTGGGACTCTTCTTTGCGTGGAAGGAAAGCTTGGCAATTCGGATATGTAGATTTCCTTCTCTGTAACCGACTCTGTGTAATCCTAGCCCCCTTCGATGTCTATATAAACTGGAGGGTTTAGTCCATAGGACAACAACAATCATAATCATAGGCTAGCTTCTAGGGTTTAGCCTCTACGATCTCGTGGTAGATCAACTCTTGTAATACTCATATCATCAAGATCAATCAATTAGGAAGTAGGGTATTACCTCCATAGAGAGGGCCCGAACCTGGGTAAACATTGTGTCCCCCGCCTCCTGTTACCATTAGCCTTAGACGCACAGTTTGGGACCCCCTACCCAAGATCCACCGGTTTTGACACCGACATTGGTGCTTTCATTGAGAGTTCCACTATGTCATCACTGTAAGGCTTGATGGCTCCTTCAATCATCTACAACGATGCGATCCAGGGTGAGGTTTTCCTCCCCGGACAGATCTTCGTATTCGGCGGCTTCGCACTGCGGCCAACTCGTTTGGCCATCTGGAGCAGATTGATAGCTACGCCCCTGGCCATCAGGTCGGGTTTGTAAGCTTGAACTACACTACCGACATCCGCGGAGACTTGATCTTCGACGGATTCGAGCCCATGACAGGTGCGCCCAATAGTCGCGATGAGCATGACTTAGATATGTCATCGGATGCTGTTTAGGAGATCACACCTGCCGCCGCCCCGACCTTAAATCCGGTGCAGATCATGCCATCCAAGGACGGGTGGATGGACCCTGCCACGGAGGTCACACACTCAGCGGCGATAGAGCCGAACACATATCTCACTTCCAAGGTGGTCTGTGTCTTCGGACCGTCGGACTCCTCTCCGGCCAGGGGCTCCGAACCGCGTGCATCCGTGCCCACCAAACCTGACTGGCACCGATCATGGAGTTTAGCTCCGAAGATATCTTTCAGCACTCGCCCTTAGGCGATGTGCTAAACTCATTAAAATCTCTCTCCCTGTCAGGAGACTCTTGGCCGAACTATGTCCGGCTTGAGAGGGAAGCGGACGACGAAGAAATTTGTTACCCACCCACCACCCACTTGATAGCCACTGTCGACGACTTAACCGACATGCTTGATTTCGACTCCAAAGACATCGACTGTATGGATGACGATGCTGGAGAAGAACAGGAACCACCGCCCACAGGGCACTGGACAGCTACCTCATCATATGATATATATATATGGTGGACACACCCAAAGAAAGCAATGGCGATGAGGCAACAGAGGATAATCCCCTTGAGAAGAAATCCAAGCTCCGGCGTCAGCGGCGCCGCTCTAAGCCCCGCCATAGCAAAAATAGCGATACCGGCACAAGAGACAATAGTACTTCGATGATGCCAAAGACGAAAACAATCCTGCCCAGCCAAGCTTCGAGCAAGCCGGACGGGAGGATGGGCAAGCTAGCCCTGATGAATAGGCAATGGATGGAGACTCGGAGGATGACAATTACAAGCCCCTCTCCGAAGACGAGGTGAGCCTCGGCGATGAAGAATTTATCGTGCCTGAGGATCCCGTCGAGCAGGAGCGCTTCAAGCGCCGGCTTATAGCCACTCCAAAAAGCCTGAAGAAAAAATAGCAACAGCTTCAAGCTAATCAAGTTTTGCTAACTAATAGATGGATTGAGGTCCTGGCAGCCGAGGTATACGGACTCGAGCGCCCAACCAAAGGTTACCCGAAGTGCAGGTTGTTACCTCAATTTGAGGGGGAGGCACTAGAGCCTACACTACCAGCGCAGGATGCGGCTGGCTGGCACCTCCTGGCCAAGACAAAGAGGCGTATCAGCACGAACACCAGCCCGCGCCCGTCACCAATAAAAAAAACACAAAGGCCCGGGGCTACACGCAAGACCTGCGAGACGAATTGGAAAACAAAGCAAGACAGTCAAGATCGATCTACGGATCACGAGGGCGCGCCCCAATGCGTGATGATGACTGCCACGCCGGATATACTAAATAGAAATCCGGCCAGGCCGAATACAACAGACCAGACTCATGTGAACTACGTCGTGATGTAGCCTGGCATAGAGGCGCCGCACACCCCCTATGCTTCACTAACGAAGTAATGGAGCATGAGTTCCGAGAAGGGTTTAAACCCATGAGCATCGAACCATATGATGGAACAACAGACCCCGTGGTATGGATCGAAGATTTCCTTCTCCACATTCATATGGACCGCGGTGATGATCTGCATGCCATCAAGTACCTCACACAAAAACTCATGGGACCGGCTCGGCATTGGCTGAATAGTCTGCCGGCAAACTCCGTTGGCAGTTGGGAGAACCTGGAAAACGCATTCCTTGACAACTTCCAGGGTACTTATGTGTGACCACCGGACACTGATGACTTATGTCACATAACCCAACAGCCCAGAGGGTCAGCCAGGAAATTCTGGACTCGGTTCCTAACTAAAAAGAACCAAATTGTCGATAGTCCCGATGCCAAAGCCCTAGCGGCCTTTAAGCAAAACATCCGTGATGAGTGGCTTGCCCGACACCTCGGCCAAGAAAAGCCAAAGTCCATGGCAGCCCTCACGACACTCATGACCCGCTTTTGTGCGGGCGAGGACAGCTGGTTGGCTCGTAGCAATAGCTCATCAAGAAATCCTGGCACCTTAGACGCCAGAGAGAGAAACGACAAGCCCCAACGCAACAGACATAAGCATCACAATAATGGCGATAACGCCGAAGACATGGCCGTCAATGCTGGATTCAGTGGCTCTAAGTCCGGTCAGCGGAAAAGGCCATTCAAAAAAAACAATCCGGCCCGTACAGTCTGGACCGCATACTCGATCGCTCATGTCAAATTCATGGCACCCTCGATAAACCAGCCAACCACACCAACAGAGAATGTTGGGTGTCCAAACAGGTCGACAAGTTGAATGCCGAAAACAAGGAAAAGAGGCCGCATAGTGATGACAACGAGGAGCCCCGGCCACCGAACACAGGAGGGCAGAAATTTTTTCCTCCCCAAGTTAAAACGGTAAATATGATATACGCCACCCGCATTCCCAAGTGGGAGCGGAAGCGTTGTGACGCCTGATAGTTACGCTACAGTAACCCTCTGCTAATGATGCCACGTCACCACGATCACTGTTGTTAATCTTGCGATGATTCAAATCCCGTTCAAATTTCAAATTTAAAATAAAGGCAAACAATGAAATCTTCAAATATTAAAACTAAATGTTCGGGTGAGCCAAATAATGCATAAGTAGTAATGGTGGAGAAACGAACTTGTTATAAAAGGTTTAAATGCACTTAGGTAATTAAAATAGTAGTTAAAACAATTACATAAATACATATTGATTTTATTAAATATTAAAGTATTTTGTTTTGGGTTAATAATTACTATGGCAGTAGTATAATTATAAATGCAAGTTTAGATACTAGTGATAATCTTTATAAAAGCGTAAACTAAGAGGAAACTAAAATTTAATAGAAAAGAATAATGACTAAAGAGAAAAGAACAAATCAAAAAAACAAGAATAAAACAAAGAACCCCCGGCTGGGCCTCGCCCACTGGCCATTGGGCTAGCTAGATCGCCCAGAGGGCGCCTGTAACCCCCACTCCCGTGACCTAGATCGTCCACTCACTCCCCACGCCGCCTCCTCCTCTCCCCACCCCGTATGGATCGAGATCGGGCAACCGTGTCTCGACCCCGTCGGCCAAGACGCCGCCATCCCCGCCGCACTCGCCACCCCGCGCCGCCGGTGCTCCCCGCCGCCCGCCTCTTCGCCTCGCCTCCCGCTGGACTACATCGCCCCTCGCCACGCTCAAGGCCTCCCATCGCTGACCACCGCTGTCGCAACTCGTCGTCTCGCCGGATCTCCTCGTCGGACTTCTCAAACTCCGTCGAGCCCGCCGCCTGACCCTACTCCCGCAGATGAGCACCCCGCGCCCTTCTCTCTCTCCCTCGCCCGCCAAGGTCCTCACTAGCCTCACGGCGCCGCCTGCGCCACGGCCGCCTGCTCCCTCGCCAACCCCGCTCTGCGCCCTCCCAAGACGTCTCGATGCGCGTTACACATCACAGGCAACCGTGCCGCCCACGCGCACGCGCCCGCCACCGCCGACGTTGGTCATCAAGCCCGCCCCATGGTGCCCTGCAGGCGCTGCCTCCGCCACCACCCACGGCCTCGGCAAGCCCGACCCTCCTCTTGTCGTCTTTGCCGCTGCTCCGCCTCAGCCGCGCATCGCCCGCACTGCTGCCAACCCTCCGCTGACGCCCGGCTCCGGCCACTCCGGCCGGGCGACTGCCCCTGGCGACGACACACTGCTGGATCAGGCTCGACCCACTAATCTGCGCCCAGCCTCGCACCACCAAGGCCACCACGCTCAAGACCAAAGGCCCCGGCCATCGACATGGGGGCCCCACCCCTACGTAACGTTTTTTAAAGAAAAGAGTATTAAAATAAAATTAATAGATAAAATAAAAATGATTTAATAAAATTAATTATTAATTAATTAATTATCTAATGAATTGATTAAGTTAATTAATCCTACTTAATTAGTAATTAACCCGTTAGTCTAACTAAGCAAGAGTTAGTTAACCTAACCCTAATTAATTAAACAGTATGACATGCGGACCCACATCGTCAGTTGACCACCAACCTGCTGATCGCCGACGTCAAGATGACATCATGCTGATGTCATAACTACATTTTCAAATTAAATTAAATAATTAATTAAATTCCAGAAATTATTAAAATCTTTAGAAAATCATATCTTTTAATCCGTAACTCGGATTAAATTATTTTCAACATGAAAGTTGCTCAGAACGACAAGACGGATCCGGATACGCAGCCCATTCGTCCGCCACACATCCCTAGCATAGAGAACCTGCAACATTTCACCTCCGGTTCATCTGTCCGAAAACACGAAACACCGGGGATACTTTCCCGGATGTTTCCTTCACCAGATCACCATGCCGCTAGAACACGCCTAGCTCGCTTGTCGACTGTTATGCACTTGCTTGCTATGTATTTACTGGTTCTCCCCCTCTTCTCTCCTTAGCCCCGTGGACGATGTTGATACCCCTCGGGATCTACTACGCCACCGACGACCCCTCCTTCTTGTCTCGAGCAACCCGGCAAGCCCCCTTGATCACCGATATCGCCTATTCTTCTCTATACCGCTTGCATTAGAGTAGTGTAGCATGTTACCGCTTTCCGCTGATCCTATTCGATGCATAGCCCGACATTGTTGCTACATCTGCTGATACCTTACCCGCAATCCTAAATGCTTAGTATAGGATGCTAGTTTATCATCATTGGCCCTACATTCTTGTCGACCGCCTTGCTATACTATCGGGCCGTGATCACTTGGGAGGTGATCACGGTATATACTATACATACATACATACTATACAGACGGTGACTAAAGTCGGTCACTCATTGAGTACCCGCAAGTGATTCTCGATGAGGGGCTGAAAGGACGGTGGCTCCATCCTGTGAGGTGGGCCCGGTTCCCGACGGCCCCGATCACATACTTTAGGCGGAGGCAGGGCAGGTTGAGACCACCTAGGAGACAGTGGGCCTGGCCTCGTTCGGCGTTCATGGATACTTAACACGCTTAACGAGATCTAGGTATTTGATCCGAGTCCGCCATTTGGTCTATACGCACTAACCATCTACGCTGGAGTAGTTATGGGTATCCCGACGCCGTGGTATCACCAAGCCTTCTTGACGCTCGCCGATCGAGTGGCACAAGACCGGATTGGAACGTAAGCTTTGCACTTGTATTAAGGGGCTAGTTCGCTTCCGCGTCAGACGCGTCGCAGGTGTGCAAAGGGCGATGGGCCCGCACCTCGCGCCATAGGAGTTAGACCGGCGGTCGACCTCTCTGTTGTGCCTAGGTGGGGCTGCGACGTGTTGATCTTCCGAGGCCGGGCATGACCCAGGAAAGTGTGTCCGGCCAAATGGGATCGAGCGTGTTGGGTTATGTGGTGGACCCCTGCAGGAAGTTAATCTATTCAATAGCCGTGTCCCTCGGTAAAAGGACGACCGGAGTTGTACCTTGACCTTATGACAACTAGAACCGGATACTTAATAAAACACACCCTTCCAAGTTCCACAGACAACCCGGTGATCGCTTTTCCACATGGCGAGGAGGGGAGGATCGCCGAGTAGGATTATGCTATGCGATTCTACTGGAGATGCTACTTGGAGATGCTACTTGGCGATGCTACTTGGAGGACTTCAGTCTACTCTCTTCTACACGCTGCAAGACGGAGGCTGCCAGAAGCGTAGTCTTCGACAGGATTAGTTATCCCTTCTTATTCGGCATTCTGCAGCCACCCATCGATATGGCCTTTACACATATACCCATGCATATGTAGTGTAGCTCCTTGCTTGCGAGTACTTTGGATGAGTACTCACGGTTGCTTTCTCCCCCCTTTCCTTTCTTTCTGGTTGTCGCAACCAGATGCTGGAACCCAGGAGCCAGACGCCACCGTCGATGATGACTACTACACCGAGGTGCCTACTACTACGTGTTGCTGGCGGACGACGACCTGTGAGTAGTTAGGAGGATCCTGTAGGAGGCTGCGCCTCATTCGATCTCAGATCCCGCTTTGTGCTAGCCTTCTTAAGGCAAACTTGTTTAACTTATGTATGTACTCAGATATTGTTGCTTCCGCTGACTCGTCTATGATCGAGCACTTGTATTCGAGCCCTCGAGGCCCCTGGCTTGTATTATGATGCTTGTATGACTTATTTATGTTTTAGAGTTGTGTTGTGATATCTTCCCGTGAGTCCCTGATCTTGATCGTACACATTTGCGTGTATGATTAGTGTACGATTGAATCGGGGGCGTCACAAGCGTGCACTAAGGGATGTCTACGCAATGGAGCGAGTCGCTCCAAAGTTCAATCCATGGTCATCTTGTCTGATCACTTTTGATCGCAGGGACCATCCGACCAGTATCCGTCATGGCGGTTCGGCCGCACTGGTCCTTGACTCTATCATCGACGGATTCCACCTCACACAACTCCTCATGGACGGTGGCAGCAGCCTGAACCTGCTCTATCAGGATACAGTGCGCAAAATGGGTATCGATCCCTCAAGGATCGAACCCACCAAAACCACCTTTAAAGGTGTCATACTAGGTGTATAGGCCTGTTGCACTGGCTCACTCGCAATGGAAGTAGTCTTCAGATCTCCGGACAACTTCCGGAGCGAGGAGTTAATCTTCGATATCGTCCCATTCAGCAGTGGCTATCATGCACAGCTCGGACGAACCGCATTTGCCAGATTCAATGTGGTACCGCATTATGCCTACCTCAAGCTCAAGATGCGAGGACCTCGCGGGGTTATAACAGTCAATGGAAACACAGAGCGCTCCCTCCGTACGGAGGAACACACTGTGGCCGTCGCAGCAGAAGTATAGAGCAGCCTCCTTAGGCAGACCTCCAATTCGGCAATAAAGCCCCCGGACACTGTCAAGCGAGTCTGGAGTACTCTGCAACAGGATCGTCCGGCCCGCCCAGAGATCACCTAGCAATTCGGCCTCCGTCCTAGTCCCAGTCAAGCAGTGAAATTTGTGCCACGCGCACATAATTATGCACTTAAAATACCATGGGCATAGACGGAGGCACAGTCAGAATGCGGTCCACAATGCAGCTCAACCGCCCTAGGACCCGTATACCTTCACCCTTTTTCTTTCTTTCAGGTCCCTATCTTCTTGAGACTCTTCCGATAACCTGATTATCGAACCCATCACGGGACGGAAACACCAAGGAGGCAAGGAGCTTCGACATATGAGGGAATACCTAGTTGGTCTCTGATAGCGATCGCTATACCTGTTTTACATACCCACACACAGCTCGCTCCTGGTTAGGACATGTCAAATAGTCCTATTTTTCTTATCGCACTACTTGTATACATGCGACGTGACGTATCATTCAAATAAACAATGGAAAACAATGTACAACGTCAACTTATTATTACATTTGTTTTTCTTTGTCCTTGACTGTTTATTTATTACAAATTGCACCCGTACATTTTGGTACGTTCAGTTCGCCAGGGGCTTCAGTGTACCCCATAATACGGCAAGAAAAGTCAGAACACTTTTGATAGTGCGGCACCCCGAACTTATAGCATTATATGGATCAGCTCCGAATCATGTCTTGGGTCAATAGTTGGGTTGCCCGGCTCCCATGTTTTGCTGCCTTACGTTCCGCTATATCGGCTAAGGTGGCACAGGGAGAACTAATGCGATTGTGTCCCGGTTCTTCCGGACAAGCACCTCAGTAGGGGAAGCCAAAAAATGACTGTCATGATGCGGCGAGAGCTGGTCGCTGTCCGAGAGGTTTTAAATCCTTAAAGATTTTTTCCGCTTTGGGCGAGGAATCGGTCTTTGTCCGATTTAGGCGTGTATAGCGCCCCAAGTTCGGCCTTCCGAATACCAGGGGCTACACCAAAATTTAAAAATATGGAACTTCTATGGCTAAGTGAGGGTGATAAAGCCGTATAGTCCGATTGCCTTGTTTGTTGCGCTAAACACCTCCTTAAAGGACCAAAAATTTGGATAACAGAGTGTTTAGATAAAACCTGAACACCCCTGTACTAGTTACATGGGGGCAGAAGCCGACGACTGGCCAACTGTCAGATTTTATAAGCGGCCGCACAGAAGGTAAAATTTTAAATCAACAAGCGTTATATTGCGCAAATGAACTTGTCTCATAGTACATGATAAAATGAGTGCATTCACTCAAAAACTACATCCTTCGCACATTGCTCCGCCACAAGGCAGGAGCCCATCAGGACATTGACATAATACTTTTCGGGATGGTGGTGCTCCTTGCCCTTCGGTGGCCCCTCCGTCATCAGCTTCTCGGCATCCATCTTCGTCCAGTGCATTTTCGCGCGGGCGAAGGCCATGTGCGCACCTTCAATGCAAACTGACTGCTTTATTACTTTGAGCCGCGGGCAGGCATTCACAAGCCGCTTCACGAGGCTGAAGTAGCTGCTGGGCAAACGCTCGGCAGGCCACAACCGGACTATGAGCTCCTTCATGGCCAGTTCGGCCGCCTTGTGCAGTTTGACCAGTTGCTTCAGCTGGTCGCTCAAGGGCATCGGATTTTCTGTCCCAGGATACTGAGACCAGAACAACTTCTCCGACGAGCTCCCTTCTTCGGCTCGGTAGAACGCTGCGGCATCAGATATGTTGCATGGTAGATCTGCGAACGCTCCTGGAAAGCTCAAATGCGGGTAAGTAAAAGGAAATTCTCCTTCACATGCTTGATTTGCATAATGAATGCCTTACCCACCGCAATCTTCTTGAACGCCTGAATCTCCTGGAGGGCCTTTTGGTCTTCGGCTTTGGCATCTTGCGCTCTTTGGAGGGCCTTAGCAAGCTCGGACTCTTGAGTCTTAGAGTCACGCTCCAAGGACTCGTATTTTTGGACAAAATCCTGGAGCTCTTGCTGGACCTTGTTGACTCGGGCCTCTTGCTTCTCGCGCTCAGCGCGTTCCTTGGCCGCTTTTTCTTTGGCCTCGGTCAGCGCCTTCTTAAGGGCCGCCACTTCGGTCATGGCCCCTATTAAAGTTCATGACGCTTCTATTAGCGAAAACCATTTTTCCTTTATAAATATACAGACGGGGTATTGTGTACCTTTTTTTTCCTCGAGCTGCCTCTTCACGAGGCTGAGCTCTCCCTCGGTCCGCTCCAGGTCCCGCTTCAGTCCGGAGACCTCCGCAGTACGAGCAGCAGCGGCCAGCAGTGATGCCTACTTAATCACATAGACATCCTCTGTTAGACACCTGCAAATATTATTTGATCCTCTGTTTGGCTATTCTTTCCGAACACCAAAACATAGCATCAGGGGCTACTGTCTATACTATGATATTTTCTTACAATTTTATTACTTACCTCAAAGCCTGTTAGGAGGATGGCGCAGGCTTCGGTCAATCCACTTTTGGCGGACCGGACCTTCTCAATCACCGTACTCATAATGGTACGGTGTTCTTCATCAATGGAAGCGCCGCGAAGCGCTTCCAGCAATTTGTCCGATGCCTCTGGATGTACAGGGGTCATCGGTACAGGCGGCTCGCCCCCCTTAGAGAGAGGTTGCCTACCTGAATTCAGAACCACTGGGTTCCAGAGCCGTATCCGGCTGGGTGCCAAACTTGCTGCGGCCCCCATTATCCAAGTCCATGGGGGTCTTCCGCCCCATGTGCCCGGCAACTGGGATTTTGCCTGGGGGCGTCTCTAGAACTATCTCCCCTTGGTTCGGTATCCTCTGAGATAACACCTCGGTGTCGTCTGCGGGCCTGGGGGAGGAGGCTGTCGGGAGTGAATTGATGTTCATCACCGACGGGCCCAGAGACCCCTCCGAAGAGGATACATCAATGTGGGATTTGGCCGGACTACATATGCATGTTCGGCATGATAAGAAGCAATAAAGCAAAACATACCAGAAGTATTATAGTGTCCGGATACTTACGACTTAGCCAGGGTCTTGTCCCTGGGCAACAACTCCTCGCCGCTCTAGGTGTTTGTGGTGGAGTGGTCCGGAAGGAAGGTCTTTCCCTTCTTGGACACCTCGGCCTCCACAGATGGGGCGGCCTTCCTCTTCTTCTCCCCCTGGTTTGGGGGAGGGATTTCCTTATCCTCCTCCTCTTCTTTGTTGGAGGAGTGTGTCTCGGAGTTTTCGGACGTCACGTCCATTGCCACCTTGCGCCGGAGACATTTCCTGGTCGCCATGGCTTTCTTCTTGGCCTTCTTCTCTGGCACCTCATAGGGCGCCAGAAACAACATCTTCATTAGGAGAGGCGATGCTTTATCTTCAGGTAGCAGAGCCGTACAGTCAATCCGCTCCTTTATCGATACCTTGTCCTGATTAAATCAGCATGGAGGCTTAGTTTCCTCCCGCTGATGTGCTGGTAAAAGGCACATCTGGCAAAATATAAAAACTCACCAGATGGGCTTGGCATTTTGCGCTGAGTCCACGATCTTTGGTTATGGGTGGTGTCAGTGTCAAATCCAACATATCTCGTAGTAGGGGTCCTAAGCTAGGCGTCTTGGAGCGATGGTAACATGGACACGGATTTTACCCAGGTTCGGGCCCTCTTGATGGAGGTAAAACCCTACGTCCCTCTTTTGATTGTATTCATATGGGTGTAGTACAGAGTACATGGGTCTACTATGAGATGGTAATAATGAATATGAGATTGTCTATTGACTAGCCTGGCCTTAGTTTATATAATACACCGGAGGCCTAGGGCTTTAGGAGAGTCCTTGTGTTGGGCGCCAAGTCTTCTGGAGTCTTCCTTGTATGCGGCAGGGGTTGTCCGAACTGGCCCATGAGTATGCGGCCATGGGGATCCTCGGCCCAATCTAACTGATCGGGAGACGACGTGGTGAGTACCCCCTATTCCAGGACACCATCAGTAGCCCCCTGAACCGTTCTTCAAGTTGGGGACGCTCCTCGATTCTTCCGAACTGTTCTTCATCTTCAATCGTCGGTCTTGAAAACTAGTTCAAAAAATCTTCTCATCTTCGATCTTGAGGATCGCTGAAGTGCATCCAAAGAGTTTACACATCGGGTATCCGAGGAGCCCCTTTAAGTTTTCGGCCTTTATCAATGCCCTGTTATTTTTATGCCACACCTCGGGTTTGGAGTTGTTCCTGGGAGGCAGTGTCCTCTTGCGTCCGAGCTCCAACGCCTGGACTGCATTCGAGGTATCTTTTGCAGCCGAGCACCAACGCCGGACCGCTTCCGAGCTCCACCGCCGGAATGTATCCGAGCTCCACCCACTACAAAAAAAGACACATCCGTGACATTTTGGGCTGAACGAAATTTTTTTATGTCATACATATGACACTTCTATGACGATAATTGCGACAAAACCCGGTATCATCATAGATGTAGTGGGCTCCTACTTCTATGACAAAAAATCATGACAGGAAATGGGCTTTTCATCCTGGGCGGGCCGGAGACGTAGCTGCATGACATTCTTTGGGCCGTCCATGACGGAAAAAACCGTGGTAGAAGCGTGGGGGAGGAAAATCTCGGGGAGTTGCCGGTTACGATGGGAGAGCGATGCGCGTTTCTCTCGTATAGGTACGCACGTGTGTGCGAGGCGTTGGCTCTAACTGAAGCCGAGCAAGGCGTTGGGCTCTAACTGAACCCGAGCGACAGATTTGCGCAGTTACGCGCGTCAACCCGAACCCGGCGATCGATCGATGGTCGTTAACTAAACCCGATGTAGCGATTCTTCGCTCTGCTGCTAATCAAGCCGACCGATGCTGCCTCGGATGAACAAAGGAGCGTTGCGGGGGTTTGGATGAACGATGGCGGTGGCGTTGCCTCTGGATGAACAGAACCCGTGGTGTGGAGGCTTTGGATGAACAGTAGACGGTGGAGGGGTGGCCGTGGAGGGGTGGTTGAACAGGACCCCGTGGTGTGGAGGGCTGGATGAACAGTAGACGGTGGAGGGGTGCCCGTGGAGGGGTGGTTGAACAAGATCCTGTGGTGTGGAGGGCTGGATGAACAGTAGAAGGTGGAGGGGTGCTAGTGGAGGGGTGGTTGAACAGTAGCCGTTGGAGTAGCGCGCAGTGGAGGCTGGATGAACAGGAGCCCGTGGAGGCTGGAGGAGGTCGACGGTAGCCCATGGAGGCTGGAGGAGGTCGACGGTGGAGATGAAACAGATCCGTGGAAGTTTTGCAAGACGCCACACCTCTGCCCGTTTGACCGTGGCGCCCAACACAAGTCCGTTTTGTCCGTTTTGAAGTACGCCACGCCCCTCCCGATCAACAAGACCCCTGTTTCGACCGTAGGAGGTATGTTTCCTCCGTTTTGCATTATGCCACACCCCTCCCGATCAACAGGAACCCCGTTTCGACCGTAGGAGGTCTGTTTTCTCCATTTTGCGGTACACCAAGCCCCTCCCGATCAACAGGACCCCATTTCGAACGTGGCCGGTCAAACACAAGGCCGTTTCCTCCATTGTGCGGTACACCAGGCCTCGTTTCCATCGCCTGTTCCGTCCAAGCCCTCCCGATGAACACGACCATGCATTACGTTCTGACCCAGCCGGTTGGCTCCCCATGAACACGACGACAACACTATTTCTCCGTTCCGACCTAGCCATGTATGTATGCGCGATAGACGTTAGAGACCCTGCATGTATGTACGTATGTGGCCGTATTTTCTTTCTTGCACCCTCACCGCTGTACGTACGTGTACATGCTACGTGTGCGCCTCTACTACGACACGTGCGCGCCTCTACATCTACGACACGTGCGCGCCTCTACATCGACCAAGATGTACGCACATCGCACACCGCAATGACAACGCTTACGACGCTTCGACCAGGTCGGTCCGACCGCCGAGCACTTCCTTGCATGCGAAGATGTAGCTGGTGGGTCCCAGCAGTCAGTGGGGCGAATCGCTTTTTGCGGATGCACTTCCTTGCGTGCGAAGATGTAGCTGGTGGGTCCTAGCGGTCAGGGGGAGAATCGTTTTTTTTCCCCGACGCACTTCCTTGCGTGCGAAGGTGTAGCTGGTGGGTCCGAGTAGTCATGGGGGAAACGTTTTTTTCGCGAAATATGGTGGCCCGTCTGGTGGGACCCTGCTGTCAGGTGGAGGAATAATTATTTTGCGCGTAATAAGGAGGCACTTCCTTGCTGCGGCCATGGACCCAAATCGTCACCTCTCCACGTCTGAAATAACGCCCGATGGAAGCCGCTCGACCACGTTCACCACGCCGCGCTGAGAGCACCAGGGCAGTGGACGACGGCAAGGCCTAGGAAGGGGATGACGCGGAGCCGGGGAAGACGCGGCAGTGGATGCCCACGCGTAGAGGAGTACGAGGTTTCACTGGTTCGCTGCGGTGTGAGGCTGCCGTCGCCGCAGAATAACAGGGTGTGTGGGTTATTATAGGGATGGCCTGGCCAGCGGTGGGAGTAGTAGGGGGCGGTGAGGCCTCCGCCGCATCGCAGCCGGCCACGGGAGGCAGGAGCACGAGGCACGACCGGCGCTGGTTTGGGCGGCTGGAGCAAGAAGACCAGAGGTGGAAGAAGCACTACGGTCGTTGGATGGACGTCGTACGGTCACTGGAGTTAGAATCGTGCATATTGACTAAGTTGACAAAGCCCTACGTCCCCGTCAACTTCGTAGGCCCACAAGTCAGCCTGCCTCTATACTGGGTCCTAGCTAATAGGGGGAGTATTCATTTTTTTGTGCATAATAAGGAGGCACTTCCTTGCGTGCGAAGACATAGCTGGTGGGTCCGAGCTGTCAGCGGCGGTAATGTTTTTTTCGCGAAATATTGTGGCCCTTTCGGTGGGTCCTCAATGTCAGGTGGAGGAATCATTATATTGCGCGTAATAAGGAGGCATTTCCTTGCGCACGGCCGTGGACCCAGCTATCGGCCTCTCCACGTACTGTCCACTTCAGATGCATGTCGGTCGTTGACCACGTTGACTAGGCTGCGTCGAGAGCACCAGGGCGGTGGACGACGGCGAGGCCTAGGAAGGGAATGACACGGAGGCAGGGAAGACTCCGCAGTTGTTTCCCACGCGGAGGGGAGTCCGACTAAACGAGGGTTTACTGGGTGAGTAGAGGGATGGCTAGGCCAGCGATGGGAGTACGGTGGGGCGGTGAGTTCTGCGGCAAGCCTGACCGCCCTCGGGAGGGAGGGAGGCAGTCCCGCCGGCGCTTGTTTGGTAGCGGGGGAGCAGGAAGAGCACTGATTGAAGAAGACGACGGTCGTTGGATGGCCATCCAACAATCCTTTGCTGTCGTCAACCTTTTTTAGGAAAGCCTCAAATCTGTGGAAAAGCGAGATACAACCCATCGGCCATTATTTCTAATAATTTACAGCCCATTTGCTAATTCTTAAGGTTTTGTTTGGAGCCCATATTCTTTTGTTAGCACTACATCCCATATTGTGGCTACGGTTAAAAATTATCTAAATTTTGCATATTTCTTGATCTGAACTGTTTTTAATCCCGAAATTTTGACTCGCATTCAAACTGATTTTAAAAATAAATGTATGTCAATATAAAATCCAACAAATTCTCCACACATAAAAATTAATGTAATTTAAAATCTCGAAATGAAAAAAAGATATTTGAAACTAATTGCCAGTTTGATGTGTTTTAAAAATGTACAGCCCATTTCTCATTACTGATAGGCCATTTTCTCGGCCAACCGAATGAAGCTCTCCTCGTCTTGAAAGATTTGCAGCCCAGCAGGCCTGACAAAGCGACTTACTTGGCAAATCACAAAAAAACTGGGTTGTGGCCTTGGCCCCAGCTGTCAGCCTCTCCACGTACGGTACTCTTCCGATGGAAGTCGGTCGTTGACCACATTGACCACGCCGCGCCGAGAGCACCAAGGCGGTGGATGACGGCGAGGCCTAGGAAGGGGACGACGAGGAGCCGGGGAAGATGCGCCAGTGGATGCCCACGCGGAGAGGAGTACGAGGGTTCACTGGTTCGGCTGCGGCGTGAGGCTGCTATCGCCGCAGAATAACAGGGGGTGTGGGTGAGTAGAGGTCCACAAAGGCCGTTGGATGGACATCGTACGGTCACTGGAGCTACAATCGTTCATATTGACTAAGTTGACAAAGCCCTCCGTCCTCGTCAACTTAGTAGGCCCACAAGTCACGCACCCATCATCCCAGCTAGCAGGGGGTATTCATTTTTTGGTGCGTAATAAGGAGGCACTTCCTTGCATGCGAAGATATAGCTGGTGGGTCCGACCTGTCAGCGGGAGGGACGTTTTATTCGCGAAATACAGAAGCCCTTCCCACGTACAGTGCACGTATAGTGCGTAATAAGGAGGAACTTTCCTTGCGTGCGACCATGGACCTCGTGGGTCCCAGCCATCAGGCTCTCCACGTCTGATCCTCTTCCGATGACTCGATATGTTGACCACTCCGCGCCGAAAGACCGAGACGATGGACGACGGCAAGGGCCCTGGACCGAACGACCGGAGATGGGGAAGCACGCGGTGGAGTCATGAGACGGAGAGGAGGGGAAACTTGACCGGTTGGTGCGGGGTGGGCCTACACTCGCAGAGAATAACAGAGGTGCGGAGTGGAGGGATGGCTTTGCCGTCGGCGGGTAGCGTTTGTTGAGGAGCGCATAAAACAACGCCGCTGACGCCAAGGCCGGAGCAAAGGTTCCGTGTGCGCTGGGGAAGAAGACGAGAGATTGAAGAAGAATGCGGCCCATGGATGTAAATCAACGCCTTCTTAGGCTTCACCTCTTGGCCCACATGTCACCCGACCCATTTGTTTTTAGTCCATTTGGTGGGCTGGGTGAAACAATGATGTAGCATCTATGCAGCCCGTTTAAACCCCATTTGCATTTTTCTCGAAATCCGCGGACTTGCTAGGCTGGGTGAAAATATCATGTTGGGCTAGACGGAGAAATGTTATAAAAACATAAACACATGATTGCACGTTAGTAAAATCTTTGCAAGCTTATGTATGCAATCACTAAGAGTTAACTTGGCAAGTTATATATAAACAATTATTATTATTATTTTGTAAGAACTTTCAACTTACGAAATAAAATATCATTTTAATTTGATGAGTTAATAGTAAGTGGGGTATTATTATTTTTTAGGCTAGACGTGGGACAGTTGAGTTGGTTCTAGGGGAACGTACTAGGAGAAAACTCAGTTTACATCAAAAAAGAAAGTGGGAGAAAATTCAGAGACCTGCTGGGTCCACCTGAGGAGAGGAATATGTTGGGAGGAAGGAAATTCAAAGCACGGCAGCCGAGTGAACTAGTTTTTTTACGGACAAGTGAACTAGTTTACATACATTAGCAAATAGCCACTAAAAAGACAATCAGGTTAATGGGTTCTTAAAAGAAATATTTCGGACAAAACTAATAATTACGACACATATGCTAATGCATGAAACACTTAGATGATAAAGGTGCTTATAAACAGATAAAGTACAACATCTAGACCTTCCTGGCACGCTTGATCATGATCTGCGGCTGTCCGTGTACTTTCGTCGATTCTGGAAGCGGAACCGCCCTCATGTCCAAGATCTGCTGTACATGTCGTAGCATGCGTATCGTCCTTGGCTCATAGGTTATGTAGGCTAGATTGAGAGGTACCTCCGTGTTCGGTCGTCTTCTTTCATGTTGGCGTGTCGGTCGATGATGGTCTCGTGAGGTCAACCACGGAGTCCTTCTCTGCCCGTTCTTGATGATCTTGTATTGCTACGGATGTTGACAAGCTTGTTGCACCAGATGGCGAATCGTTATGCGTTCTTCCTTCTCTCCACCGCAGCGAAGGTGCGATCGGCGCCTAGATGAAACGGCGAATGCTCGAACTGGTGCAGCCATAGGGTCGAGGCGAGAGCTTCACCGAGTCCGTGTCGTTGGTGTACATCACATTCAACTTGGTGCAGCCATAGGACTGAACGGCGAACTAACTCCTTGTTGAAGTCCATATCCGTGAGCTCACCCCTCGGATTGCCATTGGAGTCTCTTGAGTGAGCGAGTGTGTGGCGGCTGACAATGATTCGTTTTAGCTCTGAGGAACTGGATTCAACGATGGCTGAGTGTGTACAGCGACTATAGTTACTACCCCTCCCTCGTCCGCTGCCGCCCGGCGAAGATGCACCTCGGCGCATTCAAGCGCCTCCATTAAGAAACCTACTCCAGCCACACGTCGGTTCACGGCGGTCTCAGTATTAATCTTTGTAATAACATGAGTTAGTGGTCACTTTACTTAAATTTAATTAGCTTTAGTAGAAATTTATACTTAAGACAAGCAATGCATTGGCTCGTTCTATCAGTGCCACGGGATCAACATGCACAACAATTAGAATTATTATTCTCAAGACGCACACGATCAGCACATTTGTCGCACTTTCACAAAGATAATACTACCAAGTTTGAATTGTTTGTTATGGTTGCTATCCTCTGCATCATCATGCCGTGTTTCCCAGCTTGCAAGATTCAAAACCAACAAATAATATCCAAATAATAAGTAGAACAAAGATGCCTACACATCTCATTGATTCCCAGCTTGCAAGATTCAGAACCAAAATATAAGATCCAAATAATAAGTACAACAAAGATGCCTACACGTCTCATTGATTCCTAGCTTGCAAGATTCAGAACCAACAAATAAGATTCAAATAATAAGTACAACAAAGATGCCTACACATCTCACTGATTCCCAGCTTTCAAGATTCAGAACCAACCCATTAGAGCCTTTTGATAAAGTGAATATCGGGATTAAATCCATCTTGGCTAGCCATGTCATACAATCAAAGAACTTGGCGAATTCTCTTGACCGTCATAACATCTGTAGTAGAGTATTCCTGTTTGCACAGCATGTTTGCATAGCACAAACAAGGAGACAGGAGAGCATGATTTCTCTTTAGTTGAACCATTTTGTGCAGTTCCACCAAAATTGAGAGATGTTGCTCTTGACCGTCACAACATCTGTAGTAGAGTATTCCTGTTTGCAACAACATGTTTGCATAGCATAAACAAGGAGACAAGAGAGAATGGTTTCACATTAGTTTAACCGTTTTGTGCAGTTCCACCAAAATTGAGAGATGTTGCCCACGTGACATTTTAGTTGAACTGCACAAGACACTCATTCCAAAAAAAGGTGTTTTGTGCAGTTCACCAAAAGGTCACAATAGCAACAAGGTGAAATGGATATCCCTATCTGCACAAAATGATAGAAAGTAAACAGTTGTTGGTCAATAAGAATATACAAAACATATACAAAATGAAAAGAAGCATCTTAATTATGTTCATGGAAATCACGCAAGGACAGTAGAAATTTTAAAACGTCAGCAATGCTTCATGTTACCAGAAGCATTACGATCAACAATGAGATTCCTCAGATATGGGATTACTTTAATGGTGGCATTGCTTGTTTACCAGACACGGTAAATCAACAGCAGCTAAAGAGTTGGTTTAAGGGCATGGGATCGTGGGGACACGGGACAATCGGCGTAAAGGAGCAACTTACTTATCATCTTTGGGGAAAACAGCGGAGTGCCATTTGTAACACGGTTTAATTGCATCTTATCCTTTGAGGCATTAGATTAACAATAACCTTTGGTTAGACATGTCCCTAAGGTAACATGTGGTCGCTTCATTTTACATAAGCCCTTACAGCAAAAGGTTGGTTTACCCGCAAAAAAAAACAGCAAAAGGTTGGTATAAGGACATGCGACAGTGGACGCATCAGCACAATGTACCTACAAGGAGGCATAAAGTGGTGATGCCGAGCTTGTTCAAGCTATGTGAGGGCAGCAAACCTAATCTTGGAGACCTTTTACTATGTGAGGGCAGCAAATCTAATCCTGGAGGCCTTTTACTATGTGAGGGCAGCAAATCTAATCCTAAGACCTTTTACTATGTGAGGGCAGGAAATCAAATCCTGAGACCTTTTACTATGTGAGGGCACAAATCTAATCCGAGACCTTTTACTATGTGAGGGCAGCAAATCTAATCTGAGACCTTTTACTATGTGAGGCAGCAAATCTAATCACGAGACCTTTTACTATGTGATGGCAGCAAATCTAATCTGGACATACTCATTGACTTGTCCACCACCGCCACTTTCTATCCTTTTTCAACCAATAATAGATCTGTTCCTTATCCAAATTTGTCTTGCGTTTTCCCATTGTTTCCCTTTTCAACCAAGAGACCGGTTGGGTATCCGGTCTCTACTACTTTCACCATATTATTTCCTCTTTGAATCAAGTCCTAGATTCATGCTACAACTTTACCCCCTTTCTTTGCTGTTTGAACAAAGCACTAGATTCGAATGCATGAAGTAGCTTTACCTCTAATAATACTAAAAATGTAGGTGGCTTTGGAAGAGCTGATGGGAGTAGAAAAAGATGCACATGTAGACACGTGGGGAGCTGGGGCAGTAGAGCAAGGCCACTTTCGAAGAACTTATACCTGAGGTCGCGGGATGTCGGCAGCGGCAGGTCGGATCTGCGGACAATACGGCAGGGAGGAAGAAGAGTCGGAGGACCTCTCGAGCCGGCGCTGTGTCGGAGAGAATGGCACGGGCATGGGATCGGGCCCCTCCGGCAGCTGTGGGTTTCCTCCCTCGGAGGCAATGACCGCGTGAACGATGCACCTTTTAGTCCTCTACACACACCGGCCGAAGGGACCCGGCCGGATCGGTGACCAGCGGTGAGCAGAGAGAAAATGTTGCTACCACTGTCTTGTTTATATCTGGAGAGGATGAGAGAATGAAGAGAGCAACCATAGTAAAGCAAGCGCTCAGGCCCCTGCGTCCATATATAGTGGAGTGATTATATTTTTTCTCTCCACAACAGGCGTTTCAATTTGTGTACGTGGCATTAAAGAAAAGAAACTTTCTATTTAAGGTGACTACTCTACGACTCCTACTTACTACTACAGTACTACCTCCCTCCTGGTTTATATGTCCCTTTTATAGTTTGTGCCAAATTTTGACTAAAGATTTAACTAACAAAATGTTAATGCATGTCAAGAAAAATTATCTCATTGGATTCGTATTTGAACATAGTTTTGAAAAATATAATATTTGGTGACATGCGTGAACATTTTCTTAGTTTAATCTATGGTCAAAATTTAGCACGAAATATAATGGGGACCAATAAACCGGGTAGAGGTAGTATTGTTCACTTGTGCTCCCCGCCCCTCCATTATTTGAACAACCCCACGGGTGAATAAACATACAGTAAGTACTGTATTTATATAGAATGAACAAGCTCGAACTATTTTCGCGTAGTTAAAAGTTGAGGGCGGGGCTTTTCCCAGGCAGTACGCGCGGCAGTTTTCGGGTAGGCGGTTTGACAGAGAGGTGAGGAGGGTGAGCGAGTGGTGCTGTGCGATTTGACAGCGCGTTACTGCTGGAAAGACTTGTGATATGACCACTCACTATAGTCATGAATTACTGGCGCTCTGACCGGGGTGATGCCCCCCTTCCATTCCGCGCTCTAATCTGGTGCATGACACATCGACCCGGATGCTGGCTCTCCCACATGTCGGAGTAGTAAGAAGGAGCAAAGAATGATGCGATATATACTAGTACTATACTACTCCCTCCGTTCCTAAATATAAGTCTTTGGAGAGATTTCACTATGGACCACATACGGAGAAAATGAGTGAATCTACACATAAAATGCATCTATATACATCCGTATGTGCTCCACAGTGAAATATCTCGAAGACTTATATTTAGGAACGGAGGAGTACTACTCAGTCGGAGGAGTCACGAACCACGGCAGCCAGTGAACCAGCCGTGCGAACCACGGTAGCCAGTGAACCAAAGATGAAAACAATAATGTGGTGATATGGCCATAAGAAAGAATGTGCTACGGTCCACACTGTAGCATGTACAGTAACACTCCTCTTTGTTTGGATCCCTGAGTTTGAGCTAGTTTGGGTTGAAATAGCCTCAAATTATCAAAACAAGAGGGGTTAGTTTGAGCTAGTTTGCTCTAACCCAGCTAAAAAAACTAGCCCGGTGGAGAGGTTCTAATTGGTTTAATTATCCTGGGCCCACTAAAAGAGAACTAAAAATCTCACCCGCCGCACCAGATCGCTCCCTAAAAAATCTCACTGCCCACACTGATCGCTCCCCTCTCGTGCGACTCCTCTCTGTTCCCCCATAGGGCCGCCCATGGCGCCGCTCGCCTCGCTCTCCTCGGCCGCCCTCTCCTTCCGCCTTCGCCGCCCTACTCCAGCCGCCCTCTCCCTACGACCTTCGAAGGTCGCCCGCCTCCCCCTTCACCAGTCGTTTTTCTCCCTCTATCGTGCGCGGCGGCGGCGCATCTACCAGGGAGGTCGTGAGAGGGGTGAGTTTGTTCGTTCCTTCTTTGTCTCACGGCCTTATCATTGATCTTGCTTGCTCTAGCGCTAATTCGGATTTGGAAAAGTAGATCCTTATCAAACTTGCTATAGATTTGTGGTGCACGCATGGAATTGTTTGATGCTGCTTGAGGAGGTAATAAATATTTCTAGAAGCCCAAAGATTCAGGTCACCTTTCTAGGTATTTCAATTTCAGGCTTGCATTATTGGTAGAGGCCCAAAGATTCAGTTCACCTTTCTTGGTATTTCAATTTCAGGCTTGCATTATTTCTAGAGGCCCAAAGATTCAGTTCACCTTTCTAGGTATTTCAGTTTCAGGCTTGCATTATTTCTAGAGGCCGAAAGATTCAGTTCACCTTTCTAGGTATTTAAGTTTCAGGCTTGCATTATTTCTAGAGGCCCAAATATTCAGTTCACCTTTCTAGGTATTTCAGTTTCAGGCTTGCATTATTTCTAGAGGCCCAAAGATTCAGTTCACCTTTCTAGGTATTTTAGTTGCAGGCTTGCATTATTTATAGATGCCCAAAGATTAAGTTCCCAGTCGGCGGCAAGCGGCCCTGCTACACATGCCGGTGTCGACCTCAACTCGCAAGGCCGGCGTCGGAGGGGTTCCCGGGGCTTCGGCTCTATAGAGTCTTCCTCCAGAGCGACAATGGCGAGCTCCTTCCTTGGTGCGTGAGGGGTTCCGGGCTCCCTCCCTATCGTGAACAACTTCCGTGATGAGTTAGCTCATTCTTTGTTTCATGAAGTGTTTTTTTATTTTGTGAAGCTTGATTGACAACTTGTATGTTTAAGTGGGATATCTCATTTGTATGGACAAAGTAAAAATTATCATGTTTTGCATGCTTGATTGTATAGATGGTTCGTTTATGTCAATTGTGAGCGGGAGGAGGCCACATAAGAGCCGGCCACACCAAGAGGGTGCTTGGATCCAAGGGACTTATTTTAGTCGACTAAAAATAGGGTCCAAAGTAGTCAAATGATTGAGATAGAGCATTTATTGTCAATCTAACCCTCGCTATCCATACACCTCTTTGGTTTAGAGTTAGTTCGGGGTTAGAATCTAACTCTAACCTCTAAGCGAAAGTTAGAGTTCTCCTCATCTCGGTTCATCGCCATCATACTTTCCCCATTCCCTGTTTTCAGTATCACAGGAATCAAAGAGGCCCTTTTTGGGGAAAAATCAAAGAGGCCCTTAGACTGGTTTAGGTCGGTCATTTTTTATAAACGTGTTATGTCCAAAATTTAATGAACGTGCTCCGATTTCCACGAAAATAATCCGGTTTCATGTAGTAATTCATTGATTTATTTATTCTTCTGCGGGGGGTTTGCATGTAATTCGTGAGGTCTAAAATGTAAAGTACCCCGGCATATGCTCCGAGTCGTGCATGCACTACGACCCCGATGCTCTATGTCCCACATGCGTGAAAAATATGTACTGTGAAGCATAGCCGCGGTTCAAAAAGTAGACCTAAAGTGATGACAGCTATAGGTCGCACGCACCCAACTAGTGGGACGACTAATTTTTCCCTCAAAAAAAGGAGGCACGAGTGCTCAGTACTCCTATTCTATAAACACGAGTCCCATCTGACAACAGCGTCCGTGCTACACCTAGCCCTCCTCCCTCGTTTCTCTCTTCTACTCTCTAAAACTCGGTCGACGCCCGGTGGGTGGGGTGGGTTTGCTCAACTGCGGCCCCACCTCATAGTGAAAACGTTATGACTGGAATAAAAAATGCCATATACTCCCTCCGTCCATAAATATAAGCCTTTTTAGATACTACTTCAAATGGAATACAGCATGCAGATGTATGAAGACATAGTTTAGAGTGTAGATTCACTCATTTTGCTCCGTATGTAGTAGTCACTTGCTGGAATCTTTAGAAAGACTTATATTTGGGGACGGAGGGAGTAATATACTAATAAAACATTAAGGCCACGAGGCGATCAAAGGTGAATTCAGAGGCAAGAAGAAGAGATGCATCCATCGGCGACGTCCACCTCCTCGACTCAGGTGCGGCCCACGAGCGCGCGCCTAAGTAGCAGCGGCTTCGTGGCGGTCGGCGTGCTTGAACAATGGCGTCCAAAGATTCCAGCACCGGAAGAAGTCCAACGTCTTCTGTCCTCATTTGCCTTGCGATGGCCTATGTAGACGATTTCCTCGTGACATGGATGTGCAGGTCGACGGTTTCTTGCATGGCGAGGCGTTGTCCGGCGAGCGCGGCCTCGAGGTGCACATTCTTTGTTACGACCTCCAGCACCTGCAGGGCCACTAGGGCATGAAAGAGTTCATCACCATGTAGGCCGATGAGGGTGGCAGGCAATGAGGAGCCTCGGCGCGCGGGCTGGAGTAGTACGGGAAGGTCGTCCGCGCGCTTCTTGACGGCGGTGAACTTGCGGATGGAGTTGACCATCATGTCGTCCATGCGAGAGGTGAAGCCGGCGTCGGCGAGGGCTACGATGCCTACGGTCGCCAGCACCGTCTGGAAACGCTGCGCGGTGCGGGGCCGCAGGCCGGTGCCTTGGATGATTTGGCATAGCCGACTGCCGCTCTCGTCTATCGCCTCCATAGGTGCTTGTGGTTCTGGTCACTTGGTCTTGGATTGAAGTGAGCAGTGTTGCACAGAGACTTGGGATTAGATGGATTGGAGTGGTGGGGCGCCTTTATTATATGAGAGTCCAAACTCTGTTGCATTCACATCGTGCTGGTTCTAGTCTGCTTCTCCAAGGCTGGTCACAATGGGCAAGAACATAAGCTAGTAAATTACACACTTCTCTAGACTATGTTACTACCTCCATAGTGGGTAGGAACATCTATGTAGTTAAGGATGCATCATTGACCGTTCAACATAATTGTGACCAGCCCAATTAATTCCCTCTGCATGTAATTGAGGATGCATCATTGACCGTTCAACGTCTCGGGAACCACTACCCTCTTCCTCCTTGGCATTCAAGCACCTATGGACCTGTCGACGACGAGGTGCCTATGGTGACTTCGTAAATTTCAAGATGATAGTGTCGTGCGTGTGTGCGTTCATAGGAGTGAGTGTATGTGCGTGTATATGAGCGCTTGCGTCTGTACTGTGTCAAAAAAACGTAAATGCGTGTCAAAAAGAGACTAGTCAGTATACTCAATATTGTGCACCTCGGAGAGGAAAACGATAGAACTAGTACGTATTTATTTACGGTGCGGATTCACTCATTTTGCTCCATATGTACTCCGTCTCGATGTAGTCTAGTCACTTGTTGAAATCTCTAGAAGGGCAAATACTCCTTTTTGGTTTACAGGGCTATACTAGCAAGTAGTTGTACGTACTAGTACAATAGTGGGCTCACATAGCAACTTTGTCTCATGCAAGAGCCTGGCTATATGCATGCTCCAATGTTCGCAACTGCAACATTCGGTTTGCACTTGGCTCTTCGCCTCTTCGAGAAGACGAACAATGATGTTACTACTACTGCTTCTACAAAGGTCGAATCCATCGCTGCATGTCCGCCCACATGGCGAAAGGGCGATGATAGCTTGTTGTGGAAGTACTACTACCAAGCAAAAGCCTATCCTCGTTTGCGAGCAACCACGCGCATGGTCGAGGGTGAAGGCGTGTAGTAAAATCAAGCTTCTCCTCGTTCTACGAGTTGACGCGACACATCATAGCACTGGCCCCACATGCTTGCCTCTAAACTTGGCTGAAAGACCCGTAGTTTATAATATATTTGCTGCAACCTCTAACATTTACCCACCACAAATTAAATTATATGTGGCCGTATGCATCATTCTGATGCAGAGGCCGGGGAGTCCCCCCTTTTCAAAAAAAAAACAAATTAAAATATATATTCCTATCTTGACCAGATGAGCGTGCGAACTACAATCACCAGGGTGACAGGTAGGGCCAGAAGACTATTTTAATTTTAAAAAAACTTTGAGACGGCCACATAGCATGGAGCCGACCCCAACGATTTTAAGCTTACAGGCACGGTACACGCTATCTAGACTACTCTACACATGAAACGCCACCACAGCGTCCGGGCTGCACTTGGCTCTTCGCCTCTTGAAGTCGAACAATGATGGTGTACTCACGCCTTTGGAGGAGTACTACAAGATGCTTTCGCCATCGCGCACCGATTAAAGCTGCTGCATGTCCACCGGGAGGGAGGGAGAGCGTGTAGCAAAGCTTCTCCTAGTCTTGCCACCACCACGCTCATGGGGCGAGGAGGGACGCTCTGTCTTTGCGCAGTATAGCAGTGGTCCCGACAGTGTGTGGCCAACTCACATCAGCCAAAGGCGAGTGCGATTAAGTCCGCGAGGGAGAGGATAATCAAACTTCTCGTTGATGTACGAGTTGACACGACACATCAAAGCACTGCAATCAATATATTTCAATAATTTGCGTTTACCGATGCATTAATTACAATGCATGCATGCATGCCGTGACTCTTCTTTTGATAGTACTTGCATGTGTTGATTTAATGCACCTTGAAGGATGGTTGTGCACGAGGAGGGCGAGATCATGCAGACCGAACAGGAACAGGACCCGATGATGGAGCTCTTTAAGGTCTCGATGGACCTCACCGTGCTTGACTACCCCTTGTGCCTCCGCCCTTTGACGCCTCCAGTGTATGAGGTTCGAATACACCTTGTCCGTTCGGCTGATTGAGCAAGGTGCAGGTTCTTGATTGATGTGCTATTGGATTGATTTCTGCAGTGCAAGGGAGGGCACTGTCTCGCTGGATTACCGCGTCGGCGCCCCCAGAACCAGCGGCGCTGTGCGGCAAGCGCGCGGCGGGTGGCCGACGTGCGGAACACGGCGGTGGACTCCATCCTTTCGTCGGTGAGGGTGGAGTGCCCGCACGAAGGCTGTGGGCTCTATGTCACTTACCACAAGCTCGCCGATCACCAGAGCGTGTGTCCGCTCGCGCCCTGCAAATGCCCCGTTCCCGTCTGCAGCTACGAAGGCCACGGGCCGGGCGCTACCACCACATCAGTCCGTGCATCCCATGCCCATGCACATGATCCGATTCGGCAAGGTGCTCCACCGCAAGTGCCACTGCCGAAGCCACGGCTTTTGCTGTTATGGAGGAGGACTGCCGCTGCGTTTTTCTTGGTCGGCGGCTTGCTTCAACATCGGCGCTACTATCGCGTGTCGATGCGCTCGCGCATCCGAGAGGGGCGTCCCCATCTGCCGCACTACTTGCCAAGTATGGGGCGAATGGCCCACCGGGGAGCCTAAAGGCACGACCGACGCCGTCAAGGTGGAAATGGAGGTGACAAGTAGCAAGGATCCCCGCGACGTCTAACGTGCAGGAGCTGACCTTCTTGATTCTGCAAGACAAGCCGTTGGCAAGGCTAAGCTTGTGTCCCTCCACATTCAGATTGACAAGCTCACGTCCTAAATGTTTCGACAGTGCCTTCTGTTTATCTTAGTAATATGCTAATATAGGGATTACCTTGGTCTACTTTAGCTTAAGAAATGGTGAGTTTTGCTGCGACATCAGATCAGTAATTTCCAACAGTCGAACGGATATTTTGTGTCTGTTGGATATAAAGTTCCTTTGGGTAAGAGTACTACTTGTCATCAAAATGGATAAAAGGAGATGTATGTAAACGTATTTTAGTTCTAGACACGTCCCTTTTTATCCATTTTTTATGACAAGCACTCCCTCCGTTCCACAATAGACATGCCTTCCATTTGTCAAAATATAGATGTATCTAGACATGTTTATTATATAGGTACATCCATGATAGAGCCAATCGGATGGTTGAGAACACTACAATTCGTAGCTACAGATCGTGTGTGACTCCTAGATCAGAGAGCCGGGGTCATCATCCTCCTTTTCGAGAAAAAACAGACGGCGTGTGTGAGAGGGCGAGTGCGTGCGTGCACCTCTTCTCTTCTGTATAACGTACTCTTGAACTCGAGTACAAGTTTTTGAGCTTGCGTCTCGTCACATTCCAAATTACTCCACGCTATATTGAATTGCAAATCTATTCACACCGATCACAACCTAAACGGTTTCCCACTTAGGAGCATATTAGTACCACACTAGTATATTGAATTCCAAACCTGTTCACACTGATCACAACCTAAACGGTTTCCCACTTAGTAGCGTATTAGTACTTGGTTATAAATACTAGTAGATGGCAAGATGACTGCACATTCCTCCTCAACTCAAAATCCACAAAAACAAACAAGTCATTCCGCATCCTTCCCTTGCATCTGCCATGGCCAGCGTGAGTTCTGGGTCGAGAGATTGCTAGCAGGGAGAGGCGAGCATGGAAGCGGAAGCACGAGAGATGTCCTACCTTGCTGCGAGAGCAGCCGACATGTCCCGCCACGCTGAAGCAAAGACTGGAGGTCCCTTGCCGCTGAAATGCGGCACGAGGTCCGTCGTGCCGTCGTCACCGATGCAAGCTGGTCGGTGCGCGCCAAGCGAAGCAGCGAGATGTCTCGCCGCGCCACGAATCTGGCGAGAGATGTCTGCGGCGCGGCGGCTGAAAAATTTCGCGTGCAGGCGATGATCGTTACAGTGCATGCATGCGATCGTCCATAGCCGATGGATCGGATCTCCGGCTTGGCGAGGTTGCGGGGCGGCGTGAAAGCCTCGTTTGAGCAGGCTACCAACGTCATCCGGCAACTAAGGGAGGGCGATGAGAGGCTCCGGCCAAGCGCGACTCGCTTGAGAAGATCATCCGAAGTGCAGACTAGCGGGAGGAGACCGGTGCCTTGTTGAAGAGGACCGGCCTCATCGTCAAAGAAACTTATGGGCCGAGAATGACTTGCTCGCATAGCGAGCGCCAAAAGGCTGGTGGAGAATCCGTGGATGTTCTCAAGCAGCGTCTTGAGGACAAGAAAGAGCTCATCGCCGCTCGCCACGGAGACTAGTTCCGTGGCACAGCAACAACGCATCAACAAAGTAGAGATCGTGAGCGGATCCTTGTCTTCCTTCTTCTTTTGCCCTTGTGTATTTGGCAGCGAGCATGTAGCTTTTTAATTATCTTTCTAATTATGTAAGACAATTAATCGTCCTTATCTTTCTGTGGAAGATCAATGTTGCGGCATACGCTGGAATGAAGAAAACTCTTCTTTGTGGCGACCACGGCATTCTTGTTCTTCTAGTTCTTTGCTAGGCATCCTTGAGCTTCTGGTTTCTTTTGATGTAATAATCGGTTTAGGATGTCGATTGTGTCATCGCTTGTGAAATGTTGGGTTCTAGTGCGGATGTTTGGCCTTTGTTGGCCTCTCGGGATGTTGCGATTTCAATCTGGTACTTTTAGTCCTTCATGTTAGGTTGGAGTTGTGCTGAACTTCTTGTGAATTGTGGTGGTTTTCAGTAATGAAAATCGGAAGGGGCAAGCCCTTCTTTGATAAAAAAAAAATCGTCCTTATATATTCATCAGTCTTGCTATAGCCACGCCATTAAACAGAGGCTCGGGCGCCATTAATGGAGACCTTGGGAGAGAGGTGGACGACAGATGGAGGTCAGGGCTCTCCTCCAGATAAGCACTTGTGATGCGATCGCCACGCCTCTCGTACTCAAATAGCTACCTGCATGGCGCCTCCTAGCTAATAAAAAATGGGGATGTGTGGCGGCACGTAAATGGTACTAGTAAGTAGGACGCCCACGGTTTCAATAATACATATTTGTTTCCGATTGTAACGTGACAACACTTGTTCCAAAATGACTTTGTTGATTGTTAATGTGCGCCATAAATTGGACTGCAAATTTACCTGACATGTTGGTGCCATGTCATGGCACCAGGCCAAGTTTCATTATTTTCATGCGTGTTTTGGATTTACAGGTATTAAAAACTAAGTTTCTCAATGTTTCCAACCCAGCCACGACGCCCAGAATTTTGAATTTCATTCCCATTTCTTGCATGGAACCTAGATATTTACCCGAGGACACACATGTGATTTTTCAACCAACTTTGTTGCACCGGAACATGGGCTTGTATTTCAAATTTGAATTATGCACACAAAGGTGACACGTTCCCTCCCAGAACCACGAGCCTTCTTGAGAGAAGCTCCGATTTGCAAGAAGCTTATATCAAAATTTGTTGCAATTCGGCCAATTTTTTTACCACGGCATGGTACTACCATGACATGACACCATGTGTCGGTGTACTAGAGTAGGGGTACCCTAGTATCCCGAACTTGTGCACGGGCAGCCGCAGCACCCCGCGGCAAGGCTTGCCGGAATACCGCCAAGGTCCTCCGTTGGTTCCTTTGGAGCCATTCAAGAACAAAGTGTTAAAGCCGAGAAGACAAGGCCCCGGCAAGAGGAGCTTGCCGGGAAGGACAAGGCCTCGGCAAGAGGAGCTTGCCGGGAGGGCCAACCAAGGCATTTTGAGGAACTTGCCGCGACGCGCCTCGCGTCCCGGCAAGGCCCGGTGAGCAACAAGCTTCCGGACGCGACAAGACAACGATCAGCTAAGGCGCTTGTCACAAGCGCTTACCACCAGACTACAGACTGCAAAGACATCCACCCACGTGTCTCCCCGAGACTTTCCCAGCGCCAAGGTGGGCAAGAGGTCAGGCAACTAAGGTGCGAGGTGGTGTGCTGGAGACGACAAGATAGCCATCGTGGCAAGCGGTGGCGCCCTAACTGTCATCACTTTTCTCGCATTGTTTGGGCGACGCAGACAGCATTTAATGCTTTTGTCCCCGTCACAAGTAGTTAGGTATGACGACTTTAGAGGGTAGCTGTACCAACCGCATTCTTTCCGCTTTGTTCGCTTACGCTATCGTTACCCGGCTCGGCTGACCCTTTGAGCGTATAAAAGGAGGCCCATGCGCAACGAGGGGGGTTCGAATCATTCAAAACTAGAACACACTCACGCTCTCAAGCAAGAAGGCAATACAATCACAAAGCAGCAGTGTAGGAGTATTATCTCTGGGGAGCTCCGGCCTGGGTAAATCGTCGCCACATGCTACCGATCCGCTTTTCAGTGCGGCGTCTCCGCCCCTCGACCGAACGAAGGGACCCCTGTCCCATAGGTGTTCGCTCTCACGACATCTTTAGCGCCTGTAGGGGCCGAGGTTGTGTGAACTCGATCTGCGCTCACGCCAGCCACATCTTCATCATCTTCATCAACATGCCACCGAAGAAGAAGGCTTCGGGTGGCTGCCCGTCGCTGTTGAACCCACCACCACCGAGCAAGCAGGTGGTGGGATAGACGCCGTGGAGGAACGGCGCCGACGAGGGAGCTCATGCCGCCGCCAGGTTCAAGGACAAGGCGGCATGCACTCTCGGCGTCTCAGACACGCACCGCGCCCATCTCGGAGGCGCGACCGACAGCGTCATGGTACACGCGGTACCATACGCTCGTTGGAGTCAAGGTCAAGCTGGTGGATCTCGAGACGCCAAGACCAAGATGATGCACGCCAACATGCCGCACGAAGCGCCGCACGGTCGCTCGGACGAGATGTCGCTCTTCTAACACGCTTAGAAGTTCGGCATATCTACGCCGTCGCACCGCTTCGCCACCGCCACCCAAGACCTGTAAGAAGCGTTGGCTCGAGCTCAATCGCTCTCGGATTACCCTCCAACGGGCGACAAGATCGACAATTGAGGGCCACCATTCAGAAGTCTCATCGCTTCGCTTAACGGCGATACTCCCCGCAAGCAACCGAGCACATGAAGCCGCTGCAAGACGCTTAGGCACAAGTCGGTGGCGATAAGACCGTGGGGGTGCAACCACCGCACTCTCCACCCCTAAAGGCCAAAGATCGCCGAAGTCGCCGGGTCAACTTGACAGCGACTCCACCGCCATCTGCTCCTCGAGCTCGCCGCGATGAGCGCTAAGTTCTTCAGAACGGCAGCAAGAGGACGCCAGACGACGAGCGCCAAGAGAAGTGCGGCGTCAATCAGACAGCGCTGGCCTTATTTGAACTGCTATCAACATGCATGCGCCAGGGAACCAGCGACTTGTCGTGACGCTGATACGTCTGCCTGCTGCTCACCCGTGAGCTGCGGCAAGTCTAGTGGCCCAAAGACAAAGAATTTCTGCCGACGCATGCGAGAAGCACGACGTGAGGTTGCATCCTCGAGTTCCTCAAGATCAGACCATCACGGTGCGAGCTGCTTGGGGCGCGACGACAAGATCCTTGCCAACTACTTCTGCTGGTGCTCGCCCAACGCCGATCTGGCTCATGCACTTGCCGGACAACTCCATATCCTCATGGCGGATCTCGGCTATTAGTTTGTCGGGCGCTTTCACAGTGCCACAAGCTCATGGCCAAGAGAGCGATCTTCATCTGCTTCTCCCTGTATGGAGGAGAACCCCGCGCAAGTATATTCAGATTCAGCTGCAGTCAGCGCAACATCCTGCACGTCCCACCTACGGCTGTGGTCATCCGTAGCCCATCGAATCAGCGAATCGCAGGATGCGGAGGAGATGGCGATGTGCAAGATCGTAGACGCTGATGAGCTATACGCCGCCGCATAAGTGTGCACGCTTGAGGAAGGAGGAGACTCTCGGAGAGAATACAGGAGCAGGAGGATCTGACAACGAGGTTGCTGCCTCGACAAGGAAAAACCGCGCGTATCAACGAAAAAGGAAAGGCAAATATGTGCTAGTTGTTGAGCAGTCCGTAACGGAGGTGGCGCTGAGAAAGCCAAAGCCGGTAACCCCGCGAGGGTCAGGTGGCAGCCGCCAAACCAGCGAGGACGGTTCGGGCAGCTGAGATTGCAAGATCCACGCACCAAGGGTCATGATCTCAAGAGCTGCAAGAAGGTCGAACAAATTTTGTCGAAAGCAGCCAGGCCCAAGAGGGTACCGGGGATCCGCAAGAAGCGCCCCGGCCGGGAGGACGCCGCGGCAAGGCTGGCAACCGCAAGGAGACAGCCTCCCCGCCGCGCGACAAGGATGAAGATGAAGACGATGATGAAGAGGTGGATGATGACAAGGCTGATGAGCAGTGAGTTTCGTAAAGCCACAGAGGTCCTTGCGCTGACGGTGGTGCTTCTCAGATACTTCACACCGCCAACTCAAGAAGTGGGTGCGGGAAGTCAATGCGGCAGTAACCACCACGAGTCACGCAAGCCTCAAGTGGTCTGAAGATGCCTATCATCTTTGATATTGAGGACCACCCCGATCGCATAATCTGCGGCTGGTGCTTGCCGATGTTGGTTTCACCAACTATCCGCAACCTCAAGGTCACAAAGATGTTAGTTGACGGCGGGGCGGCTTGAACCGATCTCTCCGCAAGACTCAAGAAACTCCAGATCCCCGACAATGAAGCTCAAGAGACCGTACATTCCAAGGAATCAACCCGGAAGGAGCAAGCCAAGGGGAAGATCACGCTGCCAAGGACATTTGGCAGCGAGCTGAACTTTAGGACCGAGAGGGTCACTTTTCGACGCTGATTTTCCATTGCCTTACAATGGGATACTCGCCGCCCAAAGACTCGCCAAGTTCATGGCAGCCTCTCACTATCTCGCATAACGTCTTGAAGATGCCGGTCCGATAAGTGTCATCTCCGCCCTCGGCCGTCGTGTCGGGATGAGCACCTATGGGGCAGGAGCCCTTTTCCGTCCGCAGGGGGCGAGGGCGCACGAAGAGCAGATCGAGGTCACACACGCGGGGGAAACACGGGATTTTTTACCCAGCTTCGGAGCTCTCCGGAGAGATAATACTCCTACCGCTTATGCTTGTATTCGCTTTTGCTCGAGAGCGCGAGCGTGAGTATGGTGTGGTGTTGAGTCTCCGAACTGCGGAACCCCTTCTACGTGCGCATGGGCCTCCCTTTTATAGTCTAAGGGGGTCACCAACAGGTGGTAGTGTAGGAAGAGGGGTAGAAAGGTAAAAACGTAGGTTGGTACAACAGTTGTTCAACAGCGTCCCCTACCTAACTCGGGACGGCAGGGGACAAGGGCATTTAATGTCTGCTCGTCACCCCAACAAAGGTAAGGAAACTTGGCCGTTAGGGGCGCCACCGATCACCACAATGGCCTCCTTGTCACCTCCGCTACACCAAGACCGCCATGGTCAGACAAATACCGCCATGTGCTCCCGGGATGGCCTCGGAGACACGCCGCTGGATGCGCTGGAGCTTGGGTGTAGGGTGGCATCCTTACAGCCGCCCTTCTCTTTGTTGGCAAACCGCAAGCTTGCTACCGTCGGGCCTTGCAGGACACGCTGGCGTCGCATGCAAGTCTTCCGAAGCGCCTTTGGTTGGCCTTCAGGCAAGCTCCTCTTGGTGGGGCTTTGTTCTTCCCGCAAGCCCTCTTGCCGGGCTTTGTCTACTTGGTCGACACTTTGTTCTTGAATGGCAGTAAGAAGAAATGACGGAGGGTCTTGGCGGACGCTTGCAGCCTTGCCGCTGGGTGTCAGAATCGCCTGCAGACAAGTTTGGGGTACTAAGGTACCCCTACTTTAGTACACCGACGGAGCCCCCGGAACTCGGAGCCATACACTCTGCCGAGCGCTATTGGGCCAGCCCAAAATGCGGCACGGCACGCCTTGGCAGTCCTGGGGCCACCCGATCCACTCAGAGCCACCGCCCCCGCAATGGCACGCGCCAATCGCGTGGCGTGGGAGGCGGTGGCGGCGCGATTCAAGGTGCCTCCCTCTGTGATTACGGGTGGGGCGAGGTCACCCCACTCGCCACCTCGCTCAGATTCGCCACGGCCTGGCGCTTGGGGATCGTGGTAAGCGTGGAAGTGGGAATCGAGCTGCCACGGGCGGAGGCGCGCTGGTCGGCCCCCGACTCGCTCTCCCTGCTCGGATTGGCTGAGCGGGCGGCCGAGCCCCCACCGCCTCCTAAAAGGGGCGGAAGGAGAGCGCAAAATCGTGCACTTCCTCATCTTCTCCTTTCTCAACTTCGCCACCCTTCCTCTCATAGGCCATGGAGGAGGGAACCACTGATCCTTCATCGGTGGCGGCGAGAGTCGCCGCCAGGCAGCGCATCCCTCCCTATCCCGCGCCCGTGGTGGCAAAACCAGCCCCAAGGGGGAGAGGGAGGGGGCGAGGTCGTGGGCGAGGCCGAGGGCGAGGTCGAGGTGCGCGAGGAAGAGGCGGCCGGTGCGGCGCGTAGGCGTCGCCTCCGCCGGCTGTTCCTTCCTCCTCAAGGGTCCACACGGGGACGACACTTTGGGAGTTCTTTCAAGCTGCGCTGGCACTCCTGTCGTCGCCCGCGGCCCGGCTCCGCTTGGCGAGCTTGATGGAGCCGGACCCGCCGAGACGCTGGATTGTGCATGAGGGCTGCGGATCAGCGCACGCGAAGTTAGCGCCGATCCCAGCCCCCCGCGTGATGTATCTTGATCGAGGGTGGAAGACGTCACCAAGATCCACAGCTTGACGGCGGGTTTACCTCCATTTTAAGTTAATGGAGAGCGACTCCTCTCCGTCAAGGTCTTGGGGACTCCGGCACCCGGCGAGATGCTGCGGACAGCTCCTCCGAGCAGCTAAGACTCCTTCGAGCGAGAGTGACGAGGAGAGCGACAAGAACGACGAGGGCGGCGGGTCCGATTAGGCGTCGGCCGTCGCCAAGGCCACCGGCGACCCCATCATCCGGCGCGACCTCCTGAACTCCCCGGGTCATCTCCTTGGGCGGGCGAGGGAGGCTGCGGAGAGAAGAGGGGTGGCGGCAAGGCCGCTGTCGGAGTACGAGGGCGTGGTGCCTCGACAGTATCTTGGCTGACTGCCGCCCGCCTTCGAGCCTCGCTCCAGCGCCTCGCCTCCGCCAAGCCCCTGGCCGCCCCCGGATGTTCTCTTGGTGTCTTCGCACCCAGAGCTCACCTAGGCGCCTTTTGCCCTTCCCCAAACTTCTCTTCTTGGGGCCTCTTGACCTACCTCAAGAGAGAAACAGAAAGGGATTACAGTGCATCTTATATTTTTAATTTGTAATCCTTCGGCCTTAGCTGCATTTTAAAACTTGTAATCCTCTTTTCATGTTTTTCACCCTGTAATAGCGCCTGCTCGAGCTCAATCTGCTATTAGACTATCCTCCAAGTCGGACAAGATCGACGATCGGAGGATCACCATCCGTAGCCTCATCGGTTTCACCAACGGCGGCATAAGCCCCGCAACTAAGCTCGCCGGTTGCTGCAAGACGCCAGCACTAAGCAGTGGCGATAAGACCGGTGGGGTGCCACCACTGCACTCCTCGCCTGAAGGCTAAGATCGCCGACCACATGGCTAACCTCGACACCGACTCCACCGCTATTATCGACCCGGCGAGCTCGCCGCGATCAACGCCAAGTTCTCCAAGAACGACGACAAGAAGACGCCAGCATACCAACGAGCAGCGCCGAAGAGAAGCACGGCGTCACCGGGACCAGCTGGGCCGCCCAGGCCTGTCGATATGCATGCGCCAGGGGAACCAGCGATTTGTCAGACGCTGTAGGTTGCCCCGCTCACTGTGAGCCGCGGCAGTCCAAAGGGTACTGCATCAAGAACATCAAACCAGACGCATCGAGAAGTATGATGGCAGGATACATCCATCGGAGTTCCTCAAAGATCTACACCATCGCGTGCAGGCTGCCGGGGACGCGACGAGAAGATCTCGCCAACTACTTCCGCTGGTGCCAAGCCCAACGCCGATCTTGGCTCATGCACTTGCCGGACAACTCCATCTCCTCATGGGCGGATCTGCGCTATCAGTTTGTCGGCGCTTTCACAGCGGCCACAAGCCTCATGGCCGAAAGCGATCTTCATCTCGCCGCCCGTATGAAGGAGAACCCCTGCAAGTTCATACAGAGATTCAGCCGAGTGCAAGGCAACATTCCAGACGCCCACTGCTCGCCGCTGTTATCGCCGCTTCCATCGTAACGCGCGAATCGCGCAGGATGAGGAGGAGAGATGGCGTAAAATCAGAGATGTCGCCGAGCTATATGCTCGGCCGGCAAGTGTGCACGCGGCCGAAGAGGGAGGAAACTCCTGTGAGAGAACGCAGGAGCGAAGGATCTCGACAAGGAGGACGCCACTCCGCAAAGAAGAACCGGAGGCGGAATAATGTAAAGAGGAAGGCTAAGGATGTGCTAGTTGTCGAGCAGTCCCCAGAACGGAGGCGGCGCCGAGAAGGCCAAAGCCGGTGACTCCCATGAGGTATGTGGCCGCCGAAAGCAGACGGGCCCGCAAGACAGCAAGATCGCAAGATCCACCGCACGAAGGGCCATGATCTCTAGGCACTGCAAGAAGGTTGAGCAGCTTGTTGAGATGCAGAAAGTGAATACGAGGGCCGCGAGAAGGAGAAGGCCCAAGAAGGTGGAGGAGGATCCGGCAAGAAGCGTCCCGCCGGGAGGGCGCCAGATGGTGGCCAAGCAATGCCAGCAAGGACACAGCCTCCGCCGCCGCTGACAAGGATGAGGATGAGGACGAAGACGATGAGATGGATGAGGATGAGACCGACGAGCAGGAGTTCCAGAAGGCAACAGAGGTTTTGTGCGTTGACGGTGGTGCTTCTCTGCACACCTCGCACCGCCAACTCAAATAGTGGGTGCGGAAGTGAACGCAGCAGTGAACCGGCCCATTGAGTCGCAAGCCCCCGGCGGTCCAAAGACGCCCATCATCTTTGACGCTGAGGATCACCCCGATCGAATAATCGCGGTCGGTGCTTGCCGATGTTGGTTTCGCCAACAATCCGCAACCTTAAGGTCACGAAGATGCTGGTTGACGGCGGGCCGCTTGAATCTGATCTCTTCCGCTGTGCTCAAGAAGCTCCAGATCCCGACAACAGCTCAAGAAACCGGTACCTTTCAAGGAATCAACCGGGAAGGAGCAAGCCGGGAAGATCACGCCGCCAAGGACATTTGGCAGCGAAGCTGAACTTCGAGACAAAGAAGGTCACCTTTTGACGTTGCTTGATTTCCCATTGCCCTACAATGGGATACTTGGCAATGCCAAAGCCGCCAAGTTCATGGCAGCCTCTCTACGCCTTATAACATGCTCAAGATACTCGGTCCGATAAGGTCATTTCTGTCCCTAGCGACAAGAAAGATGCACTTATCTCAGCACCGACAAGATCTATCGAAGCAGCAATGGCAGCAGATCGCAAGACACTTGCCACTGAAGCTCCCGGGGAAGAAGAAGACCAAGCCCGCAAGAGTAGCTCGATGCCCACTCCGCAAGCGCACCTCTTTGAGTGTCAGCGCTCACCGCAAGGACGCACCATCGAGCTCCACCGCAAGTGCAAGAAGGCGAAGACAGCTTCACCAGAGACCAAGAAAGTGGTCGCCAAGGAGGGGCGGCATGGTGGTACCTTCACCATCGATTGCCGCTTTGACCCTAAATTTGAAAGCGCCATTGCTTTCTCGGGCGAATGTCGATATGTTTGCATGGCAACCATCCGACATCCCGGTGTTCCAAGGAAAGTAATTGAGCACCACTCGTTGCCGCTCGCCTCAGCGTGGCCCGCCAAGCAGAGAGTCAAAACAAGCGTTGGAACGCCAAGAGTTCATTGCAGAGATCAAAAGTTGGAAGCAGCAGGCCTTGTCCGAGGAGTACTCCATCCAACGTGGTTAGCCAATCCACAGAGTCGTATGCGCCGCTTAACGGGAAGTGGAGGCTTTGTATTGACTTCACCGATGTTAATAAAGCTTGTCCTAAGGATCCATTTCCCTTGCCGGTGCATTGACCAGATTGTCGACTCCATGCGCAGATGTGATTTGCTTTCATTTCTTGACGATACTCGTGATATCATCGCATCTTCATGGCGAGAAGAAGATGAGAGAAGACCGCATTCATTACTCCATGTGGCACGTCATCGCTTTGTACAGATGCCTTTCGGACTAAAGAATGCTGGTTCAACGCTTGCAAGAGTAGTCACCATGCTTTTGAGCCACAGTTGCATAGAAATGTAGAATCTTACATGGATGACATAGTGGTCAAGAGCAAGGACAAAGAAACTTTGATCCAAGATTTGGGCGAGACCTTGCAAATCTGCGCAAGATCAATCTCATGTTGAATCCCCGAGAAGTGCGGTTTGGAGTTCCTTCCGCAAGCTTCGGTTCTTTGTATCTCGTGAGGATCGGGCCAATCCCGACAAGATCAAGGCCATTGAGCGATCGTCAAGCACCGAAGCCGCCGTGGATGTGCGAAGGTTTGCCGCTAATGCTGTTTGCTCTTAGTAGGTTCATCTCTAAGTCTATCGCTACCGCCATTTTTCAAAATTTTGAAAAAGGCAGGTCCAATGAAATGGACTCGAAGCGGAGGCTGCACTACAGACTTGAAGAGATACCTATCCTCCACTCAATACTTGTTGCACCTAAGCCACAAGAGAAGTTCTTTGCTATATCTAGCGGCAACCAATCAAGTGGTTAGTGCTTGCGTTAGTAGCGGAGAGGAGGCGGATGATGAGCGAATCAATCATGCAAGCGAGTCCAATGACAAGCAAGGGGCTTCTCGTCAAGCTCGGGTCCCGACAAGGATGGATCTGTGCAGCCACAAGAAGATAAACGAAGTAGATGGTGCAGCCCAGCTTATTTTGTCGGCCTCTTCCGCAGGGGGCTAGGTCAAGGTACTCGTGTGTCTGGTTGCTTTTTGGCCTTCTCATGGCCTCGAGGAAGCTGCGCCATTATTTTCAAGCACACGAGATCATAGTTGTCACCGCTTTCGCTGAAGAGGATATTGCGTAATCCGTACAACAAGGTGATTGTCGAGTGGGGCTTTGAACTACATCCGAGCTTTGGCCTCAAGTTTGAAAGTACTTCAACTATCCGAGCCGAGCATTGGCGAATTCATAGCAGAATGGACGCCAACACCCGATGAAGAAACTCCGAGACGAGGATCCCCATCAAGGAAGCAAACAAAGAATGGATCATGTACTTTGATGGTGCCTTCGCCGCAAGGCGCCGTGCGAGTGTGTTACTTGTCGCACCCATCGGAGAGCACCTCAAGCACGTGATCCAAATGCACTTTCCCAAGGAGCAAGCAATGAACAATCAAGAGAGTATGAAGGCTTGCTTGCCGACTGTGAGATCGCCGCGCACCTTTGGGATCAAGAAGCTTATTGTCGTGGTGACTCATGACTTGTCGTCCGCCAAGTGAACAAATATTATCGAGTCCGCTGATGGAAGCCTACATTGATGAAGTGAGGAAGTTGGAAGAGCATTTTGACGGCTCGCAAATGGAACATGTTCCAAGAGCTCAAAATGACATTGCAGATGGCTCTGTCAAAATGCGCCGTGACTCAAGTTGCTCGTGGAACCAGGGATCTTTGTGCTCAAACTCGACTCAACTATCTCAGAACACCATCAACTGGACAGAGCAAGAAGAGGAAGTTAATTTCGGTGACTACTTTCCCAAGCAGAGTCCCCGCCGCCGCCAAGAAGGTCCCCAAGATCGACATTAAAGAGCGCTGAGGAGCAGTCTGCCCAACAAGCCCTAGGGTTTGTTTTTGAAGCTAGATGCTCCATGACAAGTTTTGCTCGCAAGCTTGTCGGGGAACATCAAGCTCCTACTGAATCGCAATTTCTAGCCGTGGAAGCAGATGTTCTTGTAGCAGCATTTGCGCTTTTAGTCCTTGTTGTCGAGTCGCAGGCTCCTGACATGGCGCAGCAGATCGCCCATTTCTCCAAACAGAGAACTTCCAAGAGCAAGAAGAAGCGGAGAGAGTAGCCCTACAATCAAGTATGTACCAGCTTTGTCGATGACATACTATACGTAAGAAGATTCAACGGAGTGAAATTGAAGTGCATTTCCGAGAAGAAGGACAGAGCTGCTGGCGAGATACATGGAGGCATATGTGGTCATCACATTGGCGCAAGAGCACTTGCTTAAGCAAAGCCTTCCCAAGAAGGTTTCTTTTGGCCAACAGAGCCTCCAGATGCAAGCGCACAAGTAACAAAGTGTGAAGCGTGCCGCCCACTCCAAGCGAACACATCAACCGCTTCAAGCTCTCCAAACGATCCCTTTGTCTCCGCCATTTTCGATCTGGGGCTTGACATCCTCGCCCCTTTCCCCGAGCTGTCGGGGCTTTGAATACTTGTATGTGGCAATCGACACGCTCACAAAGTGGCCGGAAGTGGAAGCAGTGAGGAAGGTGACAAAGACAAATCGTGAGCCAAGTTCTTCAGTCGATTGTTTGTCGCTTCGAGTCCCTAACAGATCATCACCGATAATGGCACACGATTCACGAGCCGCACCTTCATGCAAGACGCCCAAGATCTTGGCGCTAAGATCTGCTTTCGCTTCTGTTGCTCATCCGAGAAGCAACGGCTCAAGCGGAGAGGGCGAACACTGAAGTGCCGCTTGGGCTCAAGACCGTAACTTTCGACTGTGATACAAAGTACGGAAGAAATCGATCGAGGAGCTGCCGGTGGTTCTTTGGTCGATCAGACGACACCAAATCGAGCCACCGCCGCACACCTTTTGCTCTTGTCTCACGGAGCAGGGCGCTTCTCCCCACGGAACTCATATACGGATCGCCGAGTGCTCGCTATGATGAGTTTGAGCAAGAGCAAAAGCTGCGGCAAGATGACGCTACGCTTCCTCGAGGAAGATCGCTTTCAGCCGTCAGACGAGCTGCTCGCTACAGGCCAAGCTTTGCGCCGCTACCATAGCCGCAGTTAATGCCGGCTTCGAGGAAGGCGAATTTGTTCTTCGCACGCTCAATCCGCCAAGAATTCCAACAAGTTGATGCCGGCGGGAAGGCCCTTGTCGGGTAAAGCGAGTCACTAGGCCCGGGCGTCGTCCGCTTTGAGACCGAAGATGGCTTTCCGGGTGAGCAACTCCCCGAACATAGATCATCTTCGTAAGTTTTATCCATATAGCGATGTTGTCGAACCTCGCTGTCCCGCAAGAACCACCTTTTGTACAAGCCTTGCCGCTGTTGTATGTAACCTTTGTACAAAGCCGGGCGCAGATCCTGCATAAATAAAGATCATATGCTATGCAAAATTGTCAAATTTCATGCCTTTTTTCTTTTTCGCATGTATAAACGGACATCTTGTGCAGACTAGCCCCTCAGAAGCAATAACGAGCCTTAAGGCTCCATATCTTTATTTTCTTCTTTCTTTCTCTTAAAGAGAAGATTCCTCCGCCCACAAGTTCACCGGGGAGGAGAAGATAATGACGGGACTAGCCGTCATTCAAAGAAGTATAGCCTTGCCGGACGCGGATTTACGTAAAAGCTAAGTTACCAAAGTTTGAGCACAATCAGTTTTAAAATTCTTAAGTTATATTCCTTGAATGACCGCGTAGCTTTGTATGGAAAACCTGTGGCGCGGAGGAACCGCTCGGGCTAGTTGCGCTCTTACTTTGTTTTGAGTCCGCTCAACAATGAAAGTGTGCTTGCGACTAGTCCCGACAAGGTTTCTTGTCGGAGGCAACACCGCCAAAGAGCTCAGCCGATGTTCAAGACTCAGCGCTTAGCGGCAAGGGTGCCTGCCAGCAAGTTCCCTAAAAAGCGAGGGTAAAAACATACAAAGAAAGGAACCAAGTAAAGGAGATAATATAGCAAGCATTGCCTGAGAATAAAGTTATATTACAAAAGTAACTTGTCATGCAATCGACTAAATTGTTCTCATAACTTAAAAAACAGCGACAAGGAAGGGAGAAGAAGGGTGGCCTAATCCACGCGCCGCCATCGATCCTCCCCGACTTCATTCACCTTGTCCACAACGGGTGCGATAATGGCTTTGAGCTCTTCAAGATCAGCACCGTGGCCACTTCTTGAGGACGCTGGTGAGGTCGAGGCTCAAGCGGAAGAGTATCTTCACCAACACCTTCTCCAAGACCATGGCGCTTGATTGCGCGACTCTGTTAGCCAACTTCTTTGGGATCCTTTCCCGGAGCTCTTTGGAGAGCCGCTACACACCCTTGAAGAAAAGAGTAAGCTTGGCGCTGGGCCGAGGTTCTCGCCGAGGAGTACCCAAGCCCGCCAAGTCCAGGGCTTGAGCCAGCTCATTGTCGATGGTTGCAGCAATGTTGACGAGGCCCTCCGTCCAAGCTCCACCGTGGCCCCTGAAGGTGTTTTGAGTCTCACGCCCTCGTAGCAGCTCCGTTGTCCTTGATCTCTTGCTTCAAGTCCTCCTCCCTCTTCTTGGTGCCGCCTAGCTGCCTCCGCAATGTGGCCAGCTTCAGCTTCAAGTCAAGATTTGAGTCCTTGCGCGCGCTCAGCCTTGCCCTTGTCGGCGAAGTTGGACTTGCAGATCGCCATGAGCAAGGGCATCCTTCTCAGCGTCATACTGGAGTCACGGCAAGCCCTTCATTCTTCCCTTTTAGATCAGCCTCCACCGCCACCTTCACCTCCACCTTCTTGGCGGCCTCGGCATGCGGCAGCTGCCCTTCGCCTCTTGAGCGCCTGGCCAAGTGATTGCTCGCGGCGGCGAGCTCCTCCTCATAGCTGTCCAGATTGACTTTCCGCGCGTCGGGCCACCTTCCCGTGGACACTCTCCTCGGCAAGCCTCCTGCTGCTCCTCCTTTCTGCCTTCTTGAGGATGAAGCCTTCAAGGCTTGACGAAGGCGCGCTCTCTCCGCATGATGGACCGAGGGCCTCTTGCTGCGGCTCGAGCTCCTCCGCATGCTTCTATGTCAACTCCCCGCCGCGGATAAGCGCTTCCGACTCCAGCCTTCGCGGGTCCAGAAGAGACACCGGCTCGGAGCGACTTGCTCCTCCTCGTGACTTTCCTGCATTTCCGCCGCCGCTTGGTGCGCCAACCATCGACAGCCCGTGCAGGAGGCGAGCACCTCTCCGCAAAAGACTCTCCCTCGATCGGGCGCCACGAGCTCGACGCCCAGGAAGATGGATGAAGACACCCTCGCCCGCCTTCAAGTAGGCGCGGGGGAGTTCTCGGAGCCCGGTGGTCGCATCGCGGTGGAGGGGTCGGCGATCGTAGCGCCATGCGCCCTGCACCTTGGATCGCTGGTCACGATCGCTAGACCCGCCGGCCCCTGCACCATCGCCTTGGCGCCTCTTCATCGCGGGATCGCCAAGATCGCCTCCTCCCCGTGGCGGCGACATCTTCGGTGTCAGCTGCGGCGTCCTCCTTCTTGCAAGTGGCCTCGCGCCCATCGGATCTCGGGAGGGAGATCTCAAGAGAGGAAGAGGAAGGAAAAGTCAAGCAAATGTCCAAAAAGAAAACTGAAGAAGAACCCAAGGAAAATTTCCGACAAGGAGGATTACCCAGGCTGGGCTCTGGACTATGGGCTCCACCCACCAAAGGCTCACTGTTCCGGCTCCCTTGTCGGGACCTCTCCTTGCCGGAGCGCCCAGCTTGTCGGAGAATCGCCTTGGCGCGTGAGTCGAACTGACAACACCTCTGAGCGGCTCGTTGCTCCCCGATGGGCCCGCTTCGCTTCCTACACAAGCAAGTTAGCAATCAAGATATCAGCAAGAAGAAAGAGCACCTGTGCACGCCCCACAATAGGAAGTGAACAAATACTTACTGCTTGGGGCAGCTTTGACTGCTTCGAGGAGATGGTACCGGTCCGGCTAAGGTGGTCTCGGACGTGTCCTCTGCCATCGCAGCAGGATCGTCTTCGATGACAACTACGGGGACCTTGGCCCTCTTTGCCGCTCTCTCAGCCAGAGTCCTGAAATGGAACAAGGATTCAGAGGGAAGCAGATCAGATGCAAGATAAGAAACAACAAATATCGAAGAGATACAAGTACAACAAGGAGAAAGTCTTACTCCTCCTCCTCTTCTTCCTCCTCGTCCAGAGCTCGGCGCGGAGAGGTCAAGTCCTGCACCTTCATGCTTGGTGAGGCGGAGGAGTAGGCTCCCTTGGGCGCTTGCCGGATGTTGCGGCGGGATCAGGCGTGGCAGCTCAGAAGACCCAGCCCCAGTTGCCGGCGCAGCATGAGATGTTCCCGCGGCAACGGTACTTGCCGCAGATGGAGCAGCGTGCCTCATGTGCCTGGGCTGTAGGGCCCGCTCTGCCGCCTGCAGTGTCTCCGCCCTGCCAAGACGCCTCCTTGTTTGAGCCGGGCTAGCGCCAGGAGCCCTTTCGCGACAAGTCGCTTGAAGATGGTTAACACACTTGCGCCCCGGCAGTCGCCGCTTGCCTTCGCTTCGGCTCCTCCTCGCCAATGACCTCCCCGCCAAGGTCCTTCGGTCGGCAAGGCTTGCCGCTTCGATCGCCTGCCTCCAACGTGAAGCCAAACTCACCGGGCGGCTCGCCGCCGCTTCTTCGCCCCGGTGGCGATGTCCGTGATCTCATCGCCGGTGGTGTCGCGGTGAGGAGCTCGCCACAAGACGGATCGCTACCTCCACCAAGCTGTCAAAGAATTGCCGACCACGCCGTCGGGCGTTCTTCCAAGTTGGGATAATCCCATGCGAAGTCGACCGGCATCATTGCACGGATGCGATCTGCTGAGTTGTTGCACAATGGGATGACGCCCGCGGCAGCCTCGAACCACTCCGGATGGTTGGCGCCGCTGCTTGAACAGCTTCTTGAGCATCCCGCCCAACTCGTAACTGCGGAAGTTGAAGTTGAGGCCTCGACGCAGCCTCATGATATCCGCTGGCCGCCAAACAGCCAGCAGGGCCTCCTCCTCGCAGAGGGGCGGCGCGGCGACGAAGAAAATCTCGCCAACGCTCCCTACCGTGAGCTCCCGGCAAGCCCGAGCCGCAGGATTCGGTGGTGGCGATCTTCACCAGGCATCGCCCGCGACAGCGCGCCGATCGCCGCCGCAAGACTACCCGGTGCGGCGCAGTTGGTGAACGGCTGCGATTGGCGCCAATAATCCAACACCACTCCGCCCACTCGCCCCATTTGTCCGTGGAGCTCCCTCCGAATACACCTCCTTCATGCCGACTTCGGAGATCCGGGCGATCCCGCCACTAAGGGCTCTCCTTTCTCGCCTCGGGGATGAAATAGTGGCTAAAAAGAGCAACATTTGGGTGGATACCAACGGTTCTCGCAGAGATAAAGCGAAACCGCCACCGCCGTAACGGCGTTGGGAGGAAGTCAAGGAGATGAAACCCGAGGTATTCATGATATCGCTGCAAGAAATCGAGAAAAAGGTGGTCGAGCCCGCAGAGAAGAACAGAGGAAAGAAGTAGTACCTTTTTGGGCACCGCTTGAAGCAGAAGCCTCGCGGAGAGAACCGTGTCTTGCGGATGCGCTCGCCTCGGTCGACGGAAGAGGTAGAACTCTCCGCAGCGCTTTCGAGTAAGCTCGGGGAGCGCTTCGCTCGCTGCGCAGGCGCCTCAGCCGCGACGCCGCCGATTTCGTGTTTTGCCGGTCTTTGGAGCCATGGCGGCGAAGCGGCGGGGGAGCGCGAAGGCGTTAGGCGGCGACGGCGACGGGCGGCGGAGCGCTCTTTTCGGCTTGGGAAGCGGAGGGAGCGGCGGAGTTTTCGAGGAAGAAACCGCAAGTGGCGGCAGGTGGGGAACGGCCTCGCTTCTCTCGCTATAAAGAGGAGAGGCGAACGCTACGCCTTTCTTGATTAAAGAATTGTTTATGATCTCCCCACGACGCCGCTTTGACGCTGCGGCCGTTAGGAGGGCGTGGATACGGAGTTAGATTTGGTATGGATCCAGTGCCAGATGCATGCCCTTTTTGGCCTGGCCCAACAGTGCTGCACCATGTGTGGGGCCCAGTTCGGGGCTTCATCGGTGTACTAAAGTAGGGTACCTTTAGTATCCCGAACTTGTGCACGGGCAATCAGCAGCTCTCGCTGCAAGGTTTGCAAGCGTCCGCCAAGATCCTTCGCTATTCCTATTACTTCCATTCAAGAACAAAGTGTCTCAACCGAGAAGACAAGGCCCCCTGAAGAAAAGCTTGCCGAAGGACAAGGCCCCGCAAGAGGAGCTTGCCGAAGGCCAACCAAGGCATTTCAAGAGACTTGCCGCGACGCGCCGCTGCCCCCGAGACCCGCGAACAACAAACTTGTTGGTGCGACAAGATAACGATCATGACAAGGCGCTGCCACGTGGGCTATTACTCACGCGCTTCTCGCCCAAATAAGATCCGACGCACGTGTCGCCACAGATCATTCCCCGCGACGTGGCGAGTAGTCAGGCAGCTGCTTGACCGGGCGAGGCGGTGGCAAGTGGAGATGACGAGAAGGCCATCGTGGCGATCGGTGGCGCCCCTAACGGTCGCTTTTGCCTAATCGCTTTGCGACCGGATGGGCATTAAATGCCCTTGTCCCCCGCCACCGAGTTAGGTAGGGGCACTATTGATAGCGGTTGTACCAACCCTCTTTTTACTTTTTACCCTCTCTACGCCACTACCGGTGACCCTTTTAGCCTATAAAAGGAGGCCCATGCGATGTAGAAGGGGTTCGACTCATTCAAACTACAACACACCCACGCTCTCGCAAGAAATGTAATAGAAACATAAAGCAGCCAGAGGGAGTTTTATCTCTCGCAGAGCTCCGGCCGTAAAATCGCCGCGTGCTTCGGCCTCGATCCGCCTCTTCAGGCGCCCGCTTCCTCGTCGGACCAAAGGGCCCTGCCTCATAGGTGCTCTTTCCACGACACAAACCTACCCAACAACACCTACAAAGTACTTCTAGTTTCAGACTTGTTCGGATAAAGCGAATGTTAAGCGCATGGAGAGTTGTATCGATGGTTGATAGAACTCGAGGAATATTTTTCTACCTTTAGCTCCTTCTTGGGTTCGACACTCTTACTTATCGAAGAGGCTACAATTGATCACCTATACTTGTGGGTTATCAAGACCTTTTTCTAGCGCCGCTCTTGGAAGTCATAGCATGGGGTGAATATTCTCGTGTGCTTGTTTGTTTTATCACAAAGTAATTTTTATTTGCCGCTCTAAGTTGTTCTCTATCTTTAGTTATGGATAGGAACACGAGATACCAAAAAATTAGGTGTACTTGCTACTCATGGAGATGGGGAACCTCCTAAACCCTCGATGCTCATTATGTGAAAGATATTATGTACTACTTAGATAATCCTGAGAAAACCCCATTCAACTATGCTATGGGAGACACGTTGGATCAACTTGAATACTTTAGGATTATCGCTGACACAAAAAAGGGAAACTATTATGGGATCAAATTTATATGTTGTAATGGTATGCTAGGCAACTATGCTTGAGATATGATTATACTTGTTGCTCTAGGATGAAGGATCCACACCTTCCTTTTCATGCAAATTTAATTACAATGAAACCTTAGCTTCTTATGCTAATGGTATATATGATTACTATGATGTGGAACAAATAGAAGAATTTGTTGCTTTTATGGGTGCTTATGAGATTGAATCTTTGTTTAATGTGTGTGAAAATCTTGATGATGTCTGCATAAGCACGAAAAATTTTCTATACTGAAATATTGTTATGAGAATTATGAATACAATTCCGATATTGATGCATTTATCGAGGAAGTCTCGCTGTCCAAGAAGAGACTAATATTTTGCAGGAGTCCATGGAAGAAGAAATTGATGAAACTTTGCCCTCATTGGATGAAAAAGATGATGAGCGGAGCGAAGAACAAAAGGAGGAAGAGCGGATTGATCACCCGTGCCCACCTTCTAATGAGAGTAACTCTTCAACTCATACATTGTTTAATTTCCTTCGTGCTTACCAAGGATGATTGCTATGATGATTATTATTATCCCGCTGATTCTCTTGAAATATCCCCTTTTGATGATGCTTGCTATGCTTATGGCCAATATGCCAATATAAATTATGCTTATGGAGATGAACTTGCTATATTTCCTTATGTTAAACATGAAATTGTTTCTATTGCACCCACGCATGATAGTCCTATTATCTTTTTGAATTCTCCCGACTACACTATAACGGAGAAGTTTGTGCTTATTAAGGATTATATCGATGGGTTGCCTTTTACTACTACACATGATGATTTTGATGAATATAATATGCATGTGGTTGCTGCTCCTACTTGCAATTATTATGAGAGAGGAACTATATTCCACCTCTCTATGTTTCCAATATGATAAAATTGCTAGAAACTTCTTATACTATGCATCGACCTTTACTTTGTGTGCATGAATTGTTCTTTTTATGACATGCCGATGCATAGGAAGAGAGTTAGACTTCATTGTTGCTTGATATATGTTACTTTGTGCTCACTACTAAATTACAAATCATTGTTAATTAAAATTGGCTTTGCGCCGGTAAAGGCGTCGAGGTTGTGTGAACCTGATCTGGCGTTCACGCGAGCCACATCTTCATCATCTTCATCAACATGCCACCGAAGAAGGCCGGTGGCTGCTCCGTTAAGTCGAACCCACCACCACCGAAAGCAGGTGGTGGGATAGGCTGCCGATGGAGGCAGGCGCCGGACGAGGGAGCTCATCTGCTGCCGGGTCAGGACAAAGGCGGCCTGAGACCTCGGCGTCCGTGCACCGCGCCCATCTCGGGGTAGCGGGACCGTGCAGCGATCATGGTACCGCGGTACCATCACGTTCGTTGGGTCAAGGTCAAGCTGGTGGATCTCGAGGCGCTCAAGACCGGCATACTGCGCCAACATCTTGGCACGCAGCGCTAACGCAGTCGCTGGGCGAGATGCTGTTCCTTCTAACACGGTTAGAAGTTGAGCATATCTCGCTCGTCGCACCGTTCGCCACCGCCACCCAAGACTCGAGCGTTGGCTCGAGCTCAAGCGCTCTGGATTACCCTCCAGCGCGGACAAGATCGACAATTGGAGGGCCACCATTGATCTCATCGGCCGCCAGCGGCGGCACTCCCGGCAACCGAGCACATCGAAGCCGCGGCAAGACGCCTAGGCACAAGTCGGTGGCGACAAGACCGGTGGGGGTGCAACCACCGTGCACTCTCCACCCCAAAGGCCAAGATCGCCGAGTCGCCGGGTCAACCTTGACAGCGACTCCACCGCGTCATCTGTTCCTCGAGCTCGTCGCGATGAGCGCTAAGTTCTTCAGGAACGGCAGCAAGAGGACGCTCGTACTCGCATCGAGCGCCGAAGAGAAGTGCGGCGTCAATCAGACCAGCGCTGGAACCTGCTTATCAACATGCATGCGCCCGAGAGAACCGAGCGACTTGCCAGTCTGTGATGCGTTGCCTGCGTTCACCCGTGAGCTGCGGCAAGTCTAGTGGCGGCACAAAAGAATTTCAGCAGGCGTATCGAGAACACTGACGGTAGGTTGCATCCCCTCGGAGTTCCTCGGCATCTAGACCATCACGGTCGCGGTGCGCGTGACGACAAGATCCTTGCCAACTACTTCTGCTGGTGCTCAAGCCTTGTCGAGATCTGGCTCATGCACTTGGGACAACTCCATATCCTCATGGGCGGATCTGGGCCCATTAGTTTGTCGGCGCCTTCACGGTGACCACAGCCTCATGGCCAAGAAGGCGATCTTCATCTGCTCTCCCGGAGGAGGAGAACCCTAGCAAGTATATTGGCAGATTGACCAGTGCAGCGCCAACATCCCTGAGCGTCCACCTGCCGTGGTCATCGGTAGCGTTCCATCGAGCAGCGTGTCGCGGAGATCACGGGAGGAGATGGCGATGTGCAAGATCGAAGAGCGTCGATGAGCTACTTCTCATACTGGCCGACAAGTGTGCGTCTTTGAGGAAGGAGACTCCGGAGAGAATCTGAGGCAGGAGGATCGTGGCGAGGTTGCCGCCCGACAAGGAAAAACCGGTGGCGAATATGAGAAAAGGAAAGGCAAATATGTGCTAGTTGTTGAAGCAGTCCGACCCACGGAGGTGGCCCGAGAAAAAAGTGGTAACCGGCGAGGCTGTGGCAGCCGCCCGACAAGCGCAGGCTCCGGCAAGCTGATATTGCAAGATCCTGACACCAAAGGGTCATGATCTCAAAGAGCTGCAAGAAGGTCGAACAACTTGTCGAACAGCGAAGGCCAAGAGAGTCTTGGGGGATCCGTGAAGCGTCCGTAGGGGAGGGCCAGCGGCAAGAATAGCGGCGGCAAGGAGGCGAGGCCTCCCAGCGGCGCGACAAGGATGAAGATGAAGAGCGATGATGAAGAGGTGGATGATGACAAAGGCTGATGAGCGGGAGTTTGAAGCCACGGAGGTCTGTCGTTAGCGGTGGTGCTTCTCGCATACTTCTACACTTGAACTCAAGAAGTGGGTGCGGGAAGTCAATCTTGGCAGAACCACCGGTCGAGTCCACGCAAGCCTCTGAAGTGGTCAGCATGCCTATCATCTTTGATATTGAGACCACCACGATCGCATAAGCTGCGATTGGGGTGCTTGCGATGTTGGTTTCACCAACTATCCAGCAACCTCAAGGTCACAAAGATGCTAGTTAGTGGCGGGGCGGCTTGAACTGATCTCCTCCCGCGTGCTCAAGAAACTCGGATCTGACAATGAGCTCCGAAGAGCGGTACATTCAAGGAATCAACCCGGGAAGAGCAAGCGAAGGGAAGATCACGTTACCCGTGACATTTGGCGGCGAAGCTGAACTTTAGGGTGAGAGGGTCACTTTTGGCGTTGCTGATTTTCCATTGCCTTACAATGGGATACTCGGCCGTCCGGCTTTTCGCCAAGTTCATGGCAGCCTCTCACTATCGCGTACAGCATCTTGAAGATGCTGGTCCGATAAGTGTCATCTCTGTCCCTGGCTGTCGTGTCGGGGATGAGCACCTATGGGGCAGGGAGCCCCTTTCTGTCCCAGGCGGGGCGGCCGCGAAAAGAGCGGTCGAGGTCACACTGCAGGGAAACACAGGATTTTTACCCACCGGAGCTCTCCGGAGATAATACTCCTACTGCTGCTGCGTTTGTATTCGTTCTTGCTCGAGGCCTTGGCGTGAGTATGGTGTGGTGTTGAGTCTCGAACTGCGGAACCCCTTCTCGCGCGCATGGGCCTCCCTTTTTATAGTCTAAGGGGTCACCAGCGTGGTAGTGTAGGAAGAGGGGTAGAAAGGTAAGCGTGGGATTGGTACAACAGTGTCCAGTGTCCCCTACCTAACTCTGACGGCAGGGGGACAAGGGCATTTAATGCCGTCTGGTCACCCAAAGTGGTAAGAAAGCGGCAGTTAGAGGCGCCACCGATCACCACAATGGCCTCCTTATCGACTCGCTTGCCACCTCGCACCGCATGGCTGCCTGGCGCCTCGCCATGTGCTCTGGGATGGCCACGGTGACCGACGTCGTTGGATCTTGTTGGAGCTTAGGTGTAAAGGTGGCATCCTTGGAACCCTTCTCTTGTTGCGTGCAGCAAGCTTGCCGATCGTCGGGCCTTGCCGAGGACCGCGTTGCGTCGCGTGAGCAAGTCTTGGAGCGCATGCTGGTTGGCCTTCCGGCAAGCTCCTCTTGGTGGGGCTTTGTTCTTCCCGCAAGCTCTCCTCTTCCGGGCTTTATCTACTTGGTTGACACTTTGTTCTTGAATGGCGATAGAAGAAATGGCGGAGGTCTTGGCGGACGCTTGTGCGTAGCCTGCCCAGCTGAGTCTTGCAAGCTGCCCGATCACACAAGTTTGGGGTACTAAGGTGCCCCTACTTTAGCTACACTGCCAGGAGCCCCGGGCTGGAGCCATGCAGTGCTAGGCGCTATTGGGCAGGCCCAAAAGCAGTCTGCAGACACCTTGCAGCAGTCTGAGGCCACCAGAATCCACTCCCGTAGCCACAGCGTCCCCATAATGGCGCGCGTCAATCGCGGCGTGTGGAGGCGTGGGTGGCGTCTTGCGATTTTCAAGGTGCCCTCCCCTGTGATTCTGGGGTGGGGGCGAGTCACCCTCGTCACCTCGGCTCTGCATCTTAGCCACCTTGGCCTCCATCTTGGCGATGGGGTCGTGAAAGCCAGTGGAAGTGAAATCGAGCCGTCGCGGAGGCGCTGGTCGGCCCCGACTCCTGTTCTCCGTGCTCGGATTGGCTGGCCAGGCGGCCGAGCCCCCACCCGCTCATAAAAGGCGGAAGGAGGCGCAAAAATCCGCACTTCCTCATCTTCTCCTTTCCTCAACCACGCTACCCTTCCTCTCATAGGCCATGGAGGGAGGACCCTGATCCTTCATCGGTGGCGGCGAGTCATGCGCCAGTAAGCGATCCCTCCTATCCAGCGCCTGGTGGCAAAACCAGCCCCAAGGGGAGAGGGAGGCGCAGCTCGTGGCGGGCAGAGGCGAGGTCGAGTCTGTGAGGCGGCGGTCTGGGCGTGGGCGTCGCCTCCGCCGGCTGTTCCTCTCCTCCCAGCAGATCCACACGGGGGCGACCCATGGGAGTTCTTCGTCCAAGCTTCTTGCCGGCACCTCGTCGTCGCCTCCGGCTTCCGCTCCGTTCTTGGCCTTGATGGAGCGGGACCCGCCAGACAGCTTTGGGATTGTGCATGAGGGCTGCGGGATCAGGCGGACGCGAGTTAGCGTCGTATCCAGCCCGGCGTGATGTATCTTGATCGAGGTGGAAGGCGTTAGCGCATCCACAGCAATGGCGCGGGTTTACCCTCCATTTTAAGTTAATGGAGAGCGACCTCCTCTCCGTCAAGGTCTTCGGGGACTCCGGCACCGGGCGAGATGCTGCGTGGACAGCTCCTCCGATGCGAACTCCTTGAGCGAGTGTGAGGAGGAGGCGGCAGCCAGCACGAGGGCGGCGGTCAGGACTAGGCGTCAAGGCGTCGCCTCATGCCACGTGACCCCATCATCCGGTCGCCGGCCTCCTGAACTCCCAGGGTCATCTCCTTGGGCGGTTGGCGTGAGGAGGCTGCGGAAGAGGAAGAGGGGTGGCGGCAAGGCCGTCAAGTCGAATCTGGTAGTGGTGCCCTCGGCAATCTTGGCGATCTGCCGCCTCTCTTGAGCTCGCTTCTAGGCGCCTCGCCTCCGCTTAAACCTGGCGGCCAGGATGTTCTCTTGGTGTCTTCGCACCCGTAGCTCACCTAGGCGCCCCTTTTGCCCTTCGGCAAACTTCTCTTGCAGGGGCCTCATTGACCTACCTCCTGAAGAGAGAAACAGGAAAGGGATTACAGGCATCTTATATTTTTAATTTGTAATCCTTCGGGCCTTAGCTGCATTTTAAAACTTGTAATCCTCTCTTTCATGTTTTTCACCCCAGAAGAAGCGCTGGCTCGAGCCCAACTGCTACTAGACTATCCTCGAAGTGCGGACAAGATCGGCGGTTTGGAGGATCACCATCGAGCCTCGCCGGTTTCACTGGCGACAAGCCCGGCAACCAAGCTCGTCGAAGCAGCGGCAAAGCGCCCGGCATAAGCGGTGGCGACAAGGCGGTGGAGGTGCCACCACCGTGCACTCCCGCCCGAAGCCAAGATCGCCGACTTCGCGGGCTAACCTCGACACCGACTCCACCGCGTCGCCGGACCCGAAGCGAGCTCGTCGCGATCAGCGCCAAGTTCTCCAAACGAACGACAAGAAAACGCTTCGTACCGCGCCGGCGTCGAAGAAACCTGCACGTCGGTCGGACCAGCGGCCCCAGGCCCACTGTCGATATGCATGCGCCGAGAGAACGAGCGACTTGCGTCTGACGCGTAGGTTGCCCTGCGTTCACTCGTGAGCTGCGGCGAGTCGATGTACTGTACCAAGAACATCAAACCAGAGCGTGCCGAGAAGTATGATGGCGGGATACATCGCCGGAGTTCCTCGGCATCTACACCATCGCGGTGCAGGCTGCGGGGGCAGCGAGAAGATCTCGCCAACTACTTCCGCTGGTGCTCAAGCCCAGCGTCGGATCTTGGCTCATGCACTTGCCGGACAACTCCATCTCCTCATGGGCGGATCTGTGCCATCGGTTTGTCGGCGCCTTCACAGCGACCACAAGCCTCATGGCGAAAGCGATCTTCATCTGCTCGTCGAGAGGAAGGAGAACCCTGTGCAAGTTCATACGAAGATTCAGCCAGTGCAAGGCAACATTCGGGCGTCCACCTGCCGCGGTTATCAGCCAGCGTTCCATCGAAACGTCGCGTAACGTAGCAGAGATGAGGGAGAGGCGATGTGCAAAATCAGAGATGTCGTGAGCTATATGCTCGGCGACAAGTGTGCGCGTCTTTGAAGGAGGAAACTCCGAGTGAGAGAACGCAGAGCGAAGGATCAGCGGTGAGGGCGCCACTCCGGCAAGAAGAACCGGAGGCGGAATAACGAAGAGGAAGGCTAAGGATGTGCTAGTTGTCGAGCAGTCCGGCACGGAGGCGGCGCCGAGAAGGCCAAAGGTGACTCCGGCGAGGCTGTGGTGGCGCCGACAAGCGGGGCAGCTCCGACAAGCGATCTTGCAAGATCCACCGCCTGAGGGCCATGATCTCTAGGCACGCAAGAAGGTTGAGCAGCTTGTTGAGATCACGAAAGTGAATCGAGGGCCGCGAAGGAGAAGGCCCAAGAAGGTGGAGGAGGATCCGCAAGAAGCGTCCGCTTGGGGAGGGCGCCAGCAGTAAACCAAGCGGCCAGCAAGGACACGAGCCTCCCGCCGCGACAAGGATGAGGATGAGGACGAAGACGATGAGATGGATGAGGATGAGACCGACGAGCAGGAGTTCCAGAAGGCAACAGAGGTTTTGTGCGTTGACGGTGGTGCTTCTCTGCACACCTCGCACCGCCAACTCAAATAGTGGGTGCGGGAAGTGAACGCAGCAGAACCGTCCATTGAGTCGCGCAAGCCCCTGAAGTGGTCCAGCACGCCCATCATCTTTGACGTTGAGGATCACCCTGATCGAATAACTGCGGTCGGGTGCTTGCCGATGTTGGTTTCGCCAACAATCCGCAACCTTAAGGTCACGAAGATGCTGGTTGACGGCGGGGCCGGCTTGAATCTGATCTCTTCCGCGGTGCTCAAGAAGCTCCAGATCCCCGACAGCGAGCTCGAAGAAACTGGTACCTTTCAAGGAATCAACCCGGGAAGGAGCAAGCCGAAGGGGAAGATCACGCTGCCAGTGACATTTGGCAGCGAGCTGAACTTCAGTACAAAGAAGGTCACCTTTGACGTTGCTGATTTCCCATTGCCCTACAATGGGATACTTGGCCGTCCAGCGCTCGCCAAGTTCATGGCAGCCTCTCACTACGCCTATAACATGCTCAAGATACCCGGTCCGATAAGTGTCATTTCTGTCCCTAGCGACAAGAAAGATGCACTTATCTGTGCCGACAAGATCTTGAGGAAGCGGCGGTACAGCAGATCGCAAGACACTTGCCGCTGAAGCTCCCGGGGGGAAGAAGAAGACCAAGCCCGGCAAGAGTAGCTCTGATGCCCACTCCGGCAAGCGCACCTCTTTGGAGTGCTGCGCTACCGTCAAGGACGCACCATCGAGCTCCACCGGAAGTGCAAGAAAAGCGAAGACAGCTTCACGAGACCAAGAAAGTGGCGCCAAGGAGGGCGGACACTGGTGGTACCTTCACCATCGATTGCCACGCTTGACCCTAAATTTGAAAGCGCTCGTTGCTTTCCTGCGGCGAATGTCGATATGTTTGCATGGCAACCATCGACATCCCGGTGTTCAAGGAAAGTAATTGAGCACCACCTTGCCGTCGCCCTCGGCGTGGCACATCAGCGAAGAGTCGAAACAAGCGTTGGGCGCCAAGAGTTCATTGCGAGAGGAGATCAAAAAGTTGGAAGCAGCGAGGCCTTGTCAGGTACTCCATCCAGCGTGGTTAGCCAATCTCGTGAGTCGCGGCGCAAAGCGAGCGGGAAGTGGAGGCTTTGTATTGACTTCACCGATGTTAATAAAGCTTGTCCCAAGGATCCATTTCCCTTGCCGTGCATTGACCAGATTATCGACTCCCTTTGCGGGATGTGATTTGCTTTCATTTCTTGGCGCATACTCGGGATATCATCGAGATCTTCATGGCGTAGAAGAAGATGAAGAAGACCGCATTCATTACTCCATGTAGCGCGTCTTTGCTTTGTCACAGATGCCTTCGGACTAAAGAATCTTTGGTTCAACGTTTGCAAGTAGTCGAGTCATGCTTTTGAGCCACGATTGCATAGAAATGTAGAATCTTACATGGATGACATAGTGGTCAAAGCAAGGACAAAAAACTTTGATCCAAGATTTGGGCGAGACCTTTGCAAATCTGCGCCAAGATCAATCTCATGTTGAATCCAGAAGTGCGTGTTTGGAGTTCCTTCGGCAAGCTTCTCGGGTTCTTTGTATCTCAATGAGGATCGAAGCCAATCCAGACAAGATCAAGGCCATTGAGCGGATCGAAGCACCGAAGCGCGTCGAGGATGTCGCGAGGCTTGCCGCGCTGCGTTCTGCTCTTAGTAGGTTCATCTCTAAGTCTCTTGGCGGCATACCCGCCATTTTCAAAATTTTGAAAAAGGCAGGTCAAATGAAATGGACTCGAGCGGAGGCTGCACTACAGACTTGAAGAGATACCTATCCTCCACTCCAATACTTGTTGCACCTAAGCCACAAGAGAAGTTGCTGCTATATCTAGCGGCAACCAATCAAGTGGTTAGTGCTGCGTTAGTAGCGGAGAGGGAGGCGGATGATGAGCCAGCAACCGCGGCAAGCGAGTCCAGCGACAAGCAAGGGGCTTCCCCGTCAAGCTCTGGTCCCGACAAGGATGGATCTGTGCAGCCACAAGAAGATAAACGGAAGTAGATGGTGCAGCGCCCAGTTTATTTTGTCAGTTCCCTTCTGCAGGGGGCTAGGTCAAGGTACTCTGGTGTGCAGAAGTTGCTTTTTGGCCTTCTCATGGCCTCGAGGAAGCTGCGCCATTATTTTCAAGCACACGAGATCATAGTTGTCACTCGCTTTCCGTTGAAGAGGATATTGCGGAATCCGAAGCAACAAGCGGGATTGTCAGTGGGCCTTTGGAACTGTCGAGCTTTGGCCTCAAGTTTGAAAGTACTTCAACTATCGAGCCGAGCATTGGCAGAATTCATAGCGAGAATGGGCGCCAACACTGATGAAGAAACTCAGGAGGCGAGGATCCCCATCAAGGAAGCAAACAAAGAATGGATCATGTACTTTGATGGTGCCTTCTCGCCGCAAAGCGCCGTGCAGTGTGTTACTTATCGCACCAGGAGAGCACCTCAAGTCGTGATCCAAATGCACTTTCCCAAGGGCAAGCAATGAACAATCTGCGAGTATGAAGGCTTGCTTGCGGACTTCAGGATCATGGCGGACCTTGGGATCAAAAGCTTATTGTCGGGGGTGACTCACAGCTTGTCGTCCGCCAAGTGAACAAATATTATCGAGTCCGTTGATGGAAGCCTACATTGATGAAGTGAGGAAGTTGGAAGAGCATTTTGACGGCTGCAAATGGAACATGTTCAAGAGCTCAAAATGACATTGCGGATGGCTTTGTCAAAATCGCCGCACTCAAGTTGCTGTGGAACCGGGGATCTTTGTGCTCAAACCCGACTCAACTATCGTAACACCATCAAGCTGGGACAGAGCAAGAAGAGGAAGTTAATTTACTGGTGACTACTTTCGTGAGCTCCCGCCGCCGCCAAGAAGGTCCCCAAGATCGACACAAAGAGCGCTGAGGAGCAGTCTGCTCCAACAAGCCCTAGGGTTTGTTTCGTTGAAGCAGATGCTCCCGACAAGTTTTGCTCCGGCAAGCTTGCTGGGGAACATCAAGCTCCGGCTGAATCGCAATTTCTAGCCGTGGAAGCAGATGTTCTTGTAGCAGCATTTGCGCCTTTAGTCCTTGTTGTCGAGTCGCAGGCTCCGACATGGGCGCAGCAGATCGTCCATTTCCTCCAAACAGGAGAACTTCCCGAAGAGCAAGAAGAAGCGGAGAGAGTAGCCCGGCAATCAAGTATGTACCAGTTTGTCGATGACATACTATCTGAAGAAGATTCAGCGAATTGAAATTGAAGTGCATTTCGAGAAGAAGGGCGGGAGCTGTTGGCGGAGATACATGGAGCATATGTGGTCATCACATTGGCGCAAGAGCACTTCTTGAAGCAAAGCCTTCCCAAGAAGGTTTCTTTGTGACAACCCTCGAGGATGCAAGCGCACAAGTAACAAAGTGTGAAGCGTGCAGTTCCACTCCAGCGAACACATCAACCAGTTCAAGCTCTCCAAGCGATCCCTTTGTCTGGCCATTTTGATCACGGGGCTTGACATCCTCGGCCCCTTTCCCGAGCTGTCGGGGCTTTGAATACTTGTATGTGGCAATCGACAAGTTCACAAAGTGGCGGAAGTGGAAGCGATGAGGAAGGTGACAGCACGGTCGGCGATCAAGTTCTTGGTCGATTGTTTGTCGTTTGAGTCCCTAACAGATCATCACCGACAATGGCACACAGTTCACGAGCCGCACCTTCATGCGATGCGTCCAAGATCTTGGCGCCAAGATCTGCTTCGCTTCATTGCTCATCAGAAGCAGCGGTCAGCGGAGAGGCGAACGCACTGAAGTGCTCTGCGACTCAAGACGAACTTTCGACGGGATACACAAGTACGGAAGAAATCGGATCGAGGAGCTGCCGGTGGTTCTTTGGTCGTCGGGGCGACACCGTCGAGCCACTGGCGGACACCTTTTGCTCTTGTCTCGGAGCGAGAGGCAGTTCTCCCCACGGAACTCATATCACGGATCGCCTCGAGTGCTCGCTATGATGAGCTTGAGCAAGAGCAGGCTGCGGCAAGATGACGCGCTGCTCCTCGAGGAAGATCGTCTTCAGAACTCTTTGTCGAGCTGCTCGCTACCGGCAAGCTTTGCGTCGCTACCATAGCCGCAAAAGTTAATGCGGAAGCCGAGGAAGGCGACCTTGTTCTTGACACGTTCAATCCGCCAAGAATTCCAACAAGTTGATGCGAAGTGGGAAGGCCCTTGTCGAATAAAGCGAGTCACTAGGCTTTGGCTGTCATATTGAGACCGAAGATGGCTTTCGGTGAGCAACTCTGGAACATAGATCATCTTAAGTTTTATCCATAAAGCGCGGTTGCGGAACTCGCTGTCGCAACCACCTTTTATACAAGCCTTGCGGCTGTTGCATGTAACCCTTTGTACAAAGCGGGTATGAGATCCGTGCATAAATAAAGATCATATGCTATGCAAAATTGTCAAATTTCATGCCTTTTTCTTTTTCGCATGTATAAACGGACATCTTGTGCAGCACTAGCCCCCTGTAAGCAATAACGAGCCTTAAGGCTCCATATCTTTATTTTCTCTTCTTTCTTTCTCTTAAAGAGAAGATTCCTCCGCCCACAAGTTCACCGGGGGGGGGAGGAGAAGATAATGACGTGGACTAGCCGTCATTCAAAGAAGTATAGCCTTGCCGGGACGCGGACGACAGAAAAGCTAAGTTACCAAAGTTTGAGCACAATCAGTTTTAAAATTCTTAAGTTATATTCCTTGAATGACCGTGCTTTGTATGGAAAACCTGTGCGCGGAGGAACCGGCTCGTGGCTAGTTGCGCCCTTACTTTGTTTTGAGTCCGCTCAACAATGAAAGTGTCTTTGACTAGTCCGACAAGGTTTCTTGCGGAGGCAACACCGCTTGACGAGCTCTTGATGTTCCGCACTCAGCGCTCGCGGCAAGGGTGCCTGCCCCGGCAAGTTCCCTAAAAGCGTAGGGTAAAAACATACAAAGAAAGGAACCAAGTAAAGGAGATAACATAGCAAGCATTGCCCAGAATAAAGTTATATTACAAAAGTAACTTGTTGCGGCACTGACTAAATTGTTCTCATAACTTAAAAAACAGCGACAAGGAAGGGAGAAGAAGGGTGGCCTAATCCACGCGCTCGCCATCGATCCTCCTGACTTCATTCACCTTGTCCACAACGGGTGCGACAATGGCTTTGAGCTCTTCAAGATCAGCACCCGCCGGCAGCTTCTTGAGGACGCGGGTGAGGTCGAGGCCCGAAGCGGAAGAGTATCTTCACCAACACCTTCTCCAAGACCATGGCGCAGATTGCGCGCGACTCGTTAGCCAACTTCTTTGGGATCCTTTCCCGGAGCTGCTGGAGAGCCGTTGCCACACCCTTGAAGAAAAGAGTAAGCTTGGCGCTGGGCTGGAGGTTCTCGTCGGAGGAGTACCCGAAGCCCGCCAAGTCCAGTTGAGCCAGCTCATTGTCGATGGTTGCAGCAATGTTGACGAGGCCCTCTGTCCAAGCTCCACCGTGGCCCTGAAGGTGTTTTGAGTCTCGGCGGCCCTCGTTAGCAGCTCCTCGTTGTCCTTGATCTCTTGCTTCAAGTCCTCCTCCCTCTTCTTGGTGCCGTCTAGCGTCTCCGTCAATGTGGCCAGCTTCAGCTTCAAGTCAGCATTTGAGTCCTTGACGGCGTTCAGTTCCTTGCCCTTGTCGGCGAGTTGGACTTGCAGATCGCCATGAGCAAGGGCATCCTTCTCGCGTTCAGGCTGGAGTGCACGGCAAGCCCTTCATTCTTCCTTTTAGATCAGCCTCCACTCGTCACCTTCACCTCCAATTCCTTCTTGGCGGCCTCGGCAGCTGCGGCGTCGCCGCCTCCTTGGCGCCCGCCAAGTGATTGCTCGCGCGTCGGCGAGCTCCTCCTCATAACTGTCGAGATTGACTTTCCGCTGCGTCGACACCTTCCGGTGGACACCTCCTCGGCGACAAGCCTCTGTTGCTCCTCGGCTTCTGCCTTCTTGAGGATGAAGGCCTTCCAGCGCTTGACGAGCTCGCTCTCTCCTCGCGATGGGCCGGGAGGGCCTCTTGGTTCTTGACTCTGGAGCTCCTCCGCATGCTTCTCTGTCGACTCCGCTGCGTGACAAAGCGCTTCCGGGACTCAACTTAAGCTTGCGGGCAGTAGAGCGACACCAGCTTCGGGCGTTGCTCCTCCTCGGACTTCGCCGCTATTCTGCTTTGCTTGGTCGTCGACCATCGACGGCCCGGCGGAGGCGGCACCTCTCCGTCAAAGACTCTCCTCGTCGGCGCCACAGGCTCGGCGCCTGGGAAGATGGATGAAGACACCCTCGCCGGCCTTCAAGTAGGCGCCGGCCGGGAGCTCCGGAGCCGGTCTTTGCATCAGCGGTGGAGGGTCGTGATCGATGTAAGCGCCTCCTTGCACCTCCGGGATCGTCGGTCACGATCGCCCGACCCTCGCCAGCTCCTGCACCATCGGCCTTGGCGGCCTCTTCGCCGGCGGGATCGTCAGCATCGGCCTCCTCCTCGGTGGCGGCGACATCTTCGGTGTTGCCGCGTGCGTCCTCCTTGCCGGTGGCCTCAGTCTCCATCGGATCTGTGGGAGGGAGATCTGAAGAGAGGAAGAGGAAGGAAAAGTCAAGCAAATGTCCAAAAAGAAAACCAGAAGAAGAACCCAAGGGAAAATTTCCGACAAGGAGGATTACCTGTGCTGGGCTCTGTGACCATGGGCTCCACCACCAAAGGCTCACTGGTTCCGTCCCTTGCGGGACCTCTCCTTGCGGGAGGCGCTCCTTGTCGGAGAATCGCCCTTGGCGGCGTGGTCGAATCGAGACAACACCTCTGGAGGCGGCTTCAGTTTGCTCTGATGGAGCTGCTCTGCTCCTACACAAGCAAGTTAGCAATCAAGATATCAAGAAAGAAAGAGCACCCGAGCCGCCCCACAATAGGAAGTGAACAAATACTTCTGCTGGGGAACATCTTTGGGGACTGCTTGAGGAGATGGTACCGGTCCGTCAAGGTGGTCTCGGGCGTGTCCTCTGCCATCGCAGCGAGGATCGTCTTCGATGACAACTACGGGACCTTGGCCCTCTTTGCGCTCTCTCAGCGAGTCCTGAAATGGAACAAGGATTGAGGAGGAGCGGTCGGATGCAAGATAAGAAACAACAAATATCGAAGAGATACAAGTACAACAAGGAGAAAGTCTTACTCCTCCTCCTCTTCTTCCTCCTCGTCCAGACTCAGCGAGGAGAGGTCAATCTGAGTACCCTTCTGCTTGGTGAGGCGGAGGTAAACTCCTTAGGCGCTTGCGGATGTTCTTGGCGGGATCGGCGTGGCAGCTCGAAGACCAGCCCGATTGCCGTATGAGCATGAGATGTTCAGCAGCAGTACTATTTTGCCATGATGGAAGCGTGCCCATGGCTGTGGCTGTAAACCCGTCTCCGCCTGTTGTGTCTCGGCCCTCTGCGAAGCGCCTCCTTGTTTGAGCTGGGGCTGCTGAGGGCCCCTTCTGCGGCAAGCTGCTTGAAGATGGTTGGCCACTTGCGCCCCGGCAGTCTCGCTTGCACTCGGCTTCGCTCCTCCTCGCCAGCGACCTCCCGCCAAGGTCCTCTCGGTCGGCAAGGCTTGCCGCCTCGATGCGCCTGCCTCCTCAAGCGTGAAGCCAAACTCACCGGCGGCGGCGGCTCCTGCCGCCTCTTCGCCCTCAGTGGCGATGTACCGCATCTCATCGTCGGTGGTGTCGCGGGTGAGGAGCCTCTGCTCGTCAGCACGGACTGCTACCTCCACCAAGCTGTCAAAGAATTGCCGCACTACGTCGTCGGCGGGCTCCTTCCAAGTTGGGATAATCCCATGCGAGTCGCACTCCGGCATCATTGCACGGATGCGATCAAGTTGGGAGTTGTTGCACAATGGGATGACGCCCTGCGGCAGCCTGAACCACTCCGGATGGTTGGCGTCGTGCTTGAACAGCTCTTTGAGCATCCCGTCCAACTCCAGAACTGTGAAGTTGAAGTTGAGGCCTGGACGCAGCCTCATGATATCCGCTGGCGCCAAACAGCGAGTGCGGGCCTCCTCCTCTCTGCGCAGAGGGGCGTCGCGGCGACGAAGAAAATCCGCCAACGGCCCCTCGTGAGCCCGCAAGCTGAGCCGCGGGATTCGGGTGGTGGCGATCTTGACTTGGCATCGTCCGTGACAGCGCTCGATCGCCGCCGCAAGACTACCCGGTGCAGGCGCAAGTTGGTGAGCGGCTGCGGATTGGCGTCAACAATCCAACACCACTCCGCCCTCCACTCGTCCCATTTCTTTGTGGAGCTCCCCTCCAGACACACCTCCTTCATGCCGACTGCGTGAGATCCAGCGATCCCGCCACTAAGGGCTCTCCTTTCTCGGCTCGGGGATGAAATAGTGGCGAAAAAGAGCAACATTTGGGTGGATACCAACGGTTCTCGCAGAGATGTCGCGAAACCGCCACCGCCGAACGGCGTTGGGAGTGAAGTCAAGGAGATGAAACCCGTAGGTATTCATGATATCGCTGAAGAAATCGAAAAAAGGTGGTCGAGCCCGCATGAGAAGAACAGAGGAAAGAAGTAGTACCCTTTTGGGCACCGCTCAAGTAGAAGCCTCGGCGAGAGAACGGTGTCGCGGATGCGCCGCGTCTCGGTCGACTGTAAGAGGTAGAACTCCTCCAGCGCCGGGTAAGCTTCGGAGGCGCTCGCTTGCGCGCGCCTCAAGCCGCGCCGCCGCCGACTTCGTGCTCTTGCGGTCTTTGGAGCCATGGCGAAGCGGCGGGGAGCGCGAAGCGTTAGGCGATAGCGACGGGCGGGCGAGCGCTGCTCTCTTCGGCTTGGGAAGCGGAGGGAGCGGCGGAGTTTTCGAGGAAGAAACCGCAAGTGGCGAAGGTGGGGAACGGCCCTGCTTCTCTGCTTATAAAGAGGAGAGGCGAACGCGTTCGCCTTTCTTGATTAAAGAATTGCCCATGATCTCCCCCGGCGACGCGCGCTTTGACGCGTGCCGCTTCTGGGAGGCGCGGTGGATACGGAGTTAGATTTGGTATGGATCCAGGCCGCGTATGCCCGTGCCCTTTTTTTGGGCCTGGCCCAACAGCGCTCGGCACCATGTGTGGCCCAGGCCCGGGGGCTTCTGTCGGTGTACTAAAGTAGGGGTACCTTAGTATCCCGAACTTGTGCACGGGCAGTCGCAGCTTCCCGCGGCAAGGTTTGCCGGGCGTCCGCCAAGATCCTTCGCTATTCCTATTACTTCCATTCAAGAACAAAGTGTCTCAACTGAGAAGACAAGGCCCCGGCAAGAAAAGCTTGCCGGGAAGGACAAGGCCCCGGCAAGAGGAGCTTGCCGGGAAGGCCAACCAAGGCATTTCAAGAGACTTGCCGCGACGCGCCGCGCGTCCCGGCGAGACCCGGCGAACAACAAACTTGCTGGTGCGACAAGACAACGACCGCGGCAAGGCGCTTGCCAGCGGCGGTTACTACTCTGCGCCCTCGCTCCCAATAAGATCCGACGCGATGTCGCCACAGGATCATTCTGGCGCGCGTGGCGAGTAGTCAGGCAGCCAAGCGGGCGAGGTGGCAAGTGGAGATGACGAGAAGGCCATCGTGGCGATCGGTGGCGCCCCTAACGGTCGTTTCTTGCACTGTTTGGGCGACCGGATGGGCATTAAATGCCCTTGTCCCCTGCCGTCAGAGTTAGGTAGGGGGCACTATTGATAGCGGTTGTACCAACCCCTCTTTTTACTTTTTTACCCCTCTCTACGTTGCCACCTGTCGGTGACCCCTTTTAGCCTATAAAAGGAGGCCCATGCGCATGTAGAAGGGGTTCGACTCATTCGAAACTACAACACACCCACGCTCTCGGGCAAGAACAGAATAGAAACATAAAGCAGCAGTAGGAGTTTTATCTCTCCAGAGAGCTCCGAAGCTGGGTAAAATCGCTCGCGTGCTTCGCCTCGATCCGCTCTTCGTGCGCCCTCCGCTCCCTGTCGGACCGAAAAGGGGCCCTGCCCCATAGGTGCTCGTTTCCCACGACACAAACCTACCCAACAACACCTACAAAGTACTTCTAGTTTCAGACTTGTTCTGGATAAAGCGAATGTTAAGCGTGCGGAGAGTTGTATCGATGGTTGATAGAACTGGAGGGAATATTTTCTCTACCTTTAGCTCCTTCTTGGGTTCGACACTCTTACTTATCGAAAGAGGCTACAATTGATCACCTATACTTGTGGGTTATCAAGACCTTTTTCTAGCGCCGTTGCCGGGGAGTCATAGCATGGGGTGAATATTCTCGTGTGTGCTTGTTTGCTTTATCACAAAGTAATTTTTATTTGCCGTTCTAAGTTGTTCTCTATCTTTAGTTATGGATAGGGAACACGAGATACCAAAAAAATTAGGTGTACTTGCTACTCATGGAGATGGGGAACCTCCTAAAACCCTCGATGCTCATTATGTGAAAGATATTATGTACTACTTAGATAATCCTGAGAAAACCCCATTCAACTATGCTATGGGAGACACGTTGGATCAACTTGAATACTTTAGGGATTATCGCTTGACACAAAAAGGGAAACTATTATGGGATCAAATTTATATGTTGTAATGGTATGCTAGGCAACTATGCTTGAGATATGATTATACTTGTTGCTCTAGGATGAAGGATCCACACCTTCCCTTTTCATGCAAATTTAATTACAATGAAACCTTAGCTTCTTATGCTAATGGTATATATGATTACTATGATGTGGAACAAATAGAAGAATTTGTTGCTTTTATGGGTGCTTATGAGATTGAATCTTTGTTTAATGTGTGTGAAAATCTTGATGATGCTGTTTACAGACCTGAAAAATTTTCTATACTGAAATATTGTTATGAGAATTATGAATACAATTCCGATATTGATGCATTTATTGAGGAAGTCTCTGCTGTCCAAGAAGAGACTAATATTTTGCAGGAGTCCATGGAAGAAGAAATTGATGAAACTTTGCCCTCATTGGATGAAAAAGATGATGAGCGGAGCGAAGAACAAAAGGAGGAAGAGCGGATTGATCACCCGTGCCCACCTTCTAATGAGAGTAACTCTTCAACTCATACATTGTTTAATTTCCCTTCGTGCTTACCGAAGGATGATTGCTATGATGATTATTATTATCCCGTTGATTCTCTTGAAATATCCCCTTTTGATGATGCTTGCTATGCTTATGGCCAATATGCCAATATAAATTATGCTTATGGAGATGAACTTGCTATATTTCCTTATGTTAAACATGAAATTGTTTCTATTGCACCCACGCATGATAGTCCTATTATCTTTTTGAATTCTCCCGACTACACTATAACGGAGAAGTTTGTGCTTATTAAGGATTATATCGATGGGTTGCCTTTTACTACTACACATGATGATTTTGATGAATATAATATGCATGTGGTTGCTGCTCCTACTTGCAATTATTATGAGAGAGGAACTATATCTCCACCTCTCTATGTTTCCAATATGATAAAATTGCTAGAAACTTCTTATACTATGCATTGACCTTTACTTTGTGTGCATGAATTGTTCTTTTATGACATGCCGATGCATAGGAAGAGAGTTAGACTTCATTGTTGCTTGATATATGTTACTTTGTGCTCACTACTAAATTACAAATCATTGTTAATTAAAATTGGCTTTGATATACCTTGGGATCCGGGTGGATCCATTACTTGAGCACTATATGCCTAGCTTAATGGCTTTAAAGAAAGCGCTGTCAGGGAGACAACCCAGAATTTTTAGAGAGTCATTTATTTCTGTTTAGTTCTTTTATATAGTCTAAAAAAATAAAGAGGGGAACCCAAAAAATTTCAAAAAGGAAAGTGAAAGTGAGAAAGACGAGCATTGTTAAAGTGGGATCTAGCCTTGAACTTTGTTCATGCTCACGGAAAATTTGTGAATCTTGATTACAGAAACTTTTCAACAAAAATAATTATCCCCTTGTACAATTCCATTGTATTATAAAAATAATGTGCCAAGGTTTGCCTTTAGGATGTTTACAATGCTTGTTCGTTTGTGCGGTGTAGGACAGAAACTTTGTGTGTAGTGCATGGTTTTACATTTTTTTACTGGAATGTCAAATGGTTCTGAAACTTTTTGCACTGTCTTTCTATACAAATATTTTATTTTTCCTAATTTTGGCAGGAGTTTTGGGGTACCAGAAGTATGGCGAATATTCATATTTCTACAGACTATTCTGTTTATGACCGATTCTATTTTTGATGCATAGTTTGCTTGTTTTGATGAAACTATCAATTTCTGTCAGTGGATTAAGCCATGGAAAAGTTATATTACAGTAGCTATAATGCAAAAACAAAATATGAATTGGTTTGCAACAATACTTAGAGTAGTGATTTTCTTTATTATACTAACGGATCTTACCGAGTTTGCTGTTGAAGTTTTGTGTGGATGAAGTGTGCGAAGATCAAGGAGGTCTCTATATGAGGAAAAGGAGGAGAGCCAAGAGCTCAAGCTTGGGAATGCCCAAGGCACCCCAAGTAAATATTCAAGGATACTCAAGCGTCTAAGCTTGGGGATGGCCCGGAAGGCATCCCCTCTTTCTTCAACAAGTATTGGTATGTTTTCGGATTCGTTTCATTCATGTGATATGTGCAAATCTTGGAGCGTCTTTTGCATTTAGTTTTCACTTTTATTTTATGCACGATGCTGGTATGAGATATTCCTTGGTTGATTTATAGAATTCTCATTGCCTTATAGCTTTTGAAGTTTGGATTGTCTGTTTCTCTTCACATAGAAAACCGCCATTTGTAGAATGCTCTTTTGCTTCACTTATATTTGTTAGAGCATGGGCATATCTTTTGTAGAAAGAATTAAACTCTCTTGCTTCACTTATATCTATTTACAGAGATAAACAGGAATTGGTCATTCACATGGTTAGTCATAAAATCCTACATAAAACTTGTAGATCACTAAATATGATATGTTTGATTCCTTGCAATAGTTTTGCGATATAGAGATGATAATATGTGGGAGGTTCTAGTAAATGGTTGTGTTCAGTAAGGACATTGGTGTTAAGGTTTGTGATTCCCGAAGCATGCACGTATGGTCTCCTAACTATGTAACCAAATTGGCGCGCATTGTATTTTGATTGTTTATCTTTGCGTGAATGTCAGGGGCGCGCGATGGTTAACTCCTACTAACCTCCCCCTAGGAGCATGCGTAGTAGTACTTTGCTTAGAGGGCTAATAAACTTTTTCAATAAGTATATGAGTACTTTATGACTAATGTGAGTCCATGGATTATACGCACTCTGACCCTTCCATCATTGCTAGCCTCTTCGGTACCGTACATTGCCATTTCTCACCTCGAGAGTTGGTGCAAACTTCGCCGGTGCATACAAACCCCGTCATATTGTACGCTCTATCACACATAAGCCTCCATATATCTTCCTCAAAACAGCCACCATACCTACCTATCATGGCATTTCCATATCCATTCCGAGATATATTGCCATGCAACTTTCATCATCATCATATACATGACTATGGCATTCATTGTCATATTGCTTTGCATGATCATAAGATAGCTAGCATGATGTTTTCATGGCTTGTCTGTCTAGCTAGCATGATGTTTTCATGGCTTGTCCGTTTTTTTGATGTCATTGCTACGCTAGATTACTGAACACCCCGGTACACCGCCGGAGGCATTCATATAGAGTCATATCTTTGTTCTAGATATTGAGTTGTAATATTGAGTTGTAAGTAAATAAAAGTGTGATGATCATCATTATTAGAGCATTGCCCCAGTGAGGAAAGGATGATGGAGATTATGATTCCCCCACAAGTTGGGATGAGATTCCGGACTTTAAAAAAATAAAAGAGGCCAAAGAAGCCCAAATAAAAAAAGAGGCCAAAGTAGCCCACCAAAAAATAAAAAAATAAAAAAGAGAGAGAAAATAAAAAAATGAGACAAAAAGAGAGAAGGGGCAATGTTACTATCCTTTTACCACACTTGTGCTTTAAAATAGCGCCATGTTCTTCATATAGAGAGTCTCTTGAGTTATCACTTTCATATACTAGTGGGAATTTTCATTATAGAAGTTGGCTTGTATATTCCGATGATGGGCTTCATCAAATTCCCAAGGTCTTCATGAGCAAGCAAGTTCGATGCACACCCACTTAGTTTTCAGTTTGAGCTTTCATACACTTATATCTCTTAGTGCATCCGTTGCATGACAATCCCTACTCCTCGCATTGACATTAATTGATGGGCATCTCCATAGCGCGTTGATTAGACACTTTGATGTGAGACTTTCTCCATTTTTGTCTTCTCCACACAACCTCCACCATCGTACTCTATTCAACCCATAGTGATATATCCATGGCTTGTGCTCATGTATTGCATGAGGGTTGAAAAAGCTGAAGCGCATTAAAAAGTATGAACCAATTGCTTTGCTGACATCGGGATGAGCATGAGGGGTACCTTGTGTTAAGAAAAGGGAGCATACAACATTATATGATTTTTGTAGCGATAGTGTTCTCAAACATTGATATTTTGAAAGACATGATTGCTTGTTGGGATGCCCGAAGTATTATTGTTTTTATGTCAAATGATAGACTATTGCTTTGAATCACTCGTGTCTTAATATTCGTGCCATGAATAGATTACATGATCAATATTATGCTAGGTAGCATTCCACATCAAAAATTATCTTTTTTATCATTTACCTACTCAAGGACGAGCAGGAACTAAGTTTGGGGATGCTGATACGTCTCCGTCGTATCTATAATTTTCGATTGTTCCATGCCAATATTATTCAAATTTCATATACTTTTGGCAACTTTTTATACTATGTTTGGGACTAACATATTGATCCAGTGCCCAGTGCCAGTTCCTGTTTGTTGCATGTTTTATGTTTCGCAGAAACCCCACACCAAACAGAGTCCAAATGGGATAAAAACAGACGGAGAATATTTTTGGAATATTTATGATTTTTGGGAAGAAAAATCAACGCGAGACGGTGCCCGTGGGGGCCACGAGGCAGGGGGAGCGCCCCTGACCCTCATGGGCACCCCGTAAGGCGGTTGATGCACTTCTTTTGCCGCAGGGAAGCTAATTTTCAGAGAAAAATCTTGGCAAAGGTTTCAATCCAATCAGAGTTACGGATCTCCGGATATATAAGAAACGGTGAAAGGGCAGAATCTGTGAATGCAGAAACAGAGAGAGACAGAGAGACAAATTCAATCTCGGAGGGGCTCTCATCCCTCCCACACCATGGAGACCATGGACCAGAGGGGAAACCCTTCTCCCATCTGGGGAGAAGGTCAAGGAAGAAGAAGAAGAAGAAGGGGGCTCTCTCCCCCTCACTTCCGGTGGCGCCGGAACACCGCCGGGGGCCATCATCATCACCGCGATCTACACCAACACCTCCATCATCTTCACCAACATCTCCATCACCTTCCCCCATCTATATTCAGCAGTCCACTCTCCCGCAACCCGTTGTACCCTCTACTTGAACATGGTGCTTTATGCTTCATATTATTATCCAATGATGTGTTGCCATCCTATGATGTCTGAGTAGATTTTCGTTGTCCTATCGGCAATTGGTGAATTGCTATGATTGGTTTAATTTGCTTGTGGTTATGTTGCTGTCCCATTGTGCCCTCCGTGTCGGGCAAGCATGAGGGATTCACGCTGTAGGGTGTTGCAATACGTTCATGATTCACTTATAGTGGGTTGCTTGAGTGACAGAAGCATAAACCCGGGTAAGGGGGTTGTGGCGTATGGGATAAAGGGAACTTGATTCTTTAATGCTATGGTTGGGTTTTATCTTAATGATCTTTCGTAGTTGCAGATGCTTACTAGAGTTCCAATCATAAGTGCATATGATCCAAGAAGAGAAAGTATGTTAGCTTATGCCTCTCCCACATAAAACTTGCTATCGGTCTAGTAAAGTAATCCATTGCTTAGGAACAATTTCACAATTCCTACCACCACTTTTCCACACTCGCTATATTTACTTTATTGCTTCTTTATCTAAACAGCCCCTAGTTTATATTTACATGCTCTTTATTATCTTGCAAACCTATCCAACAACACCTAAAAAGTACTTCTAATTTCATACTTGTTCAAGGTAAAGCGAACGTTAAGCGTGCGTAGAGTTGTATCGGTGGTCGATAGAACTTGAGGGAATATTTGTTCTACCTTTAGCTCCTCGTTGGGTTCGACACTCTTACTTATCAAAAGAGGCTACAATTGATCCCCTATACTTGTGGGTTATCACCTCTCCACGCAGTCTACTTCTGATGGTGTCGTTCGTTGAACACGTTGATCACTCCGTGGCGAGCACATCCAAGGTGGTGGACGACGGCGAGGCCCCGGACAGCAACGAGCCAGAGATGGGAAGACATGGGAGCAGAGTCGCAGATGGAGAGGTGTATGAGCATTAAATGGTATTGGTGCAGTGTGGTTCGGCAGTCGGTGGAGAAGAACAGGAGGTGTGGAGGGGTGGAGGGATGGCCTGGCCAACAAAGGAGTAGCATTTCACAGCAAAGCGTGCTATGTAGAGCTGGTAGCAGCAGGAGGCGGGAGTAGGTGGTCCCTGCGGCGCTGGAGGAAGAAGACGAGATATATAAGATGGATGCTGGTTGTTGGATGTAAATCCAACGGCTAACGATGTCAGAATCATTTGTTGACTAAGTTGACAACAACTTGCGTTGGCTTCGACCTATTGCCCCACATTTCAGCCTCCAAAAATGTGGCACGTATTCAACCCATTTTTTTTAGAATTTATAGTATTATTTTGCGGGGTAGAATTTACAGTCAATTTGATCTCTTTTTTTTTTAGAATTACAGTCCATTAGCTGGTCTGGGTGAACAAATAATGTAGCGTCCATGCGGCCCGTTCATTTTTTTCCTAAAAAGTTACAGGCCATTTGCACTTTCTCGAAATACATGATTTTGCTGGGCTGATTATAATTATAATGTTCGGTTGGGCGCAACAATGTTATCAAAAAATAAACAGTGGCTAAGCATTTTGTTATAAATATATTTAAATAATAAGTGATTTATTATTTGATTGGTCCTTAAATCTTACCAAGCTTTTCTACACAATCACCAGGATTTTCGTTACCAAAAAATCCAGGATTTTATTGTTAAGAAATTATTTTTATAAGTTAATAAGATGTGGGATATTGCTTTCTCACATATGTAAGTATCTGTTAAATATATGATGACAATAACAATAATATATAATAACATATAAAATAATTTAAATATATATAATATAGTTAGAAGGGAAACATAAGTTGGACTAGGCGTTCCTATTCTTATATAGAAAAATAGAATAGACCTCTGCGTTTTCTTCAAAAAAATACATAATTGGGCTACCGATGTTCAAATAAAACCTCGATGGGAGGTCCAAAGGCCGGTCGAAACATGACGGCCCTCAAGAAAATACAAACCGGCATGTCGTGGGCTGCATATGTTAAAAAAGAAAGCCTAGACAAGGCAACCCAAAACCTAGCTGATACTTGCTGCCCGAGTGACAATAAATGATACCTGCCAGCTCCCTAGCTTCGTTATGAATTTATCTCCTATAGTAACTACATTGGAGCACCTAAAAACATGTAGTTATGTTATCAAACTCATGGGCCCCAACGTCAGCATAGCATTAGGAGGAAGTATTTTTTTTCGATGAGACACTTGCTTGCATACGGCCATAGAGCTGGTGGGTCCCGACTGTCCGCCTCTCCACATACAGTACTCTCCAGATTCCTCTCGTTTGTTCAGCATGTTCACAACAGCAGACAGCGATGCTGTGGCGAGTGCACAAAGCAGCAGGAGGAGATCCGACCACCTGATGAAGTGCCTTATTAGTAACGAAACTACTGAACTAGCCTAGTGGCCAAGTGACACTACCCGATAGCTGTTCCGCCCGGGTTCGATTCCACCTGATGCAGGGAAAATATCTCCAATTTTTTTGCCTCTACCTTTATTGATATGTGGGTCCCCATTGTCATCTACGCACACCATGTCCAACACTTGCCAAAACTTCGTCCCTTGTTTTCTATGTTTTTCGCACACTCGACATTGTGTGGGCATTTTGAAAATAGCATATCTTTTTGACTGTGCATCCTATGAAGATGTGCTATGCATGAATGTTGATCAGCATGATGTTAACTGGATGGTAGTTCCATTTTCGACCATGAATAAAACTTCCAACATGATGCTAACACTGCCTGAAAAGGCCGTGTTAATATAAATGCTCTGCCTGTGAAAGTTGTAGTTTCTTATTTGAAACTGAACTTGGAGTTTCCTATCTGAAACTGAAACTTGCAGTTTCTTCTCTAAGAATCACATTGTTTGCACTTTTATAATCCTATGAAACTACTTTTTTTAGTGCTAAAGATATATGTCTAGAATTCATAAAATACTTCATATGCTCAATATTGCAAATCTAAAATTCAAAAGACATTCATATTTGAAAGTACTCTCAAAATAGACAACACAAAACACAATTCACAACCTTCAAATACTGACAACCCTAAGCTCCTCCTGACAATTCACAACCTGCTCGACTATTAGGCTGGGGGGGGGGGCAGTCCCCTCCTATTCCTCGGCGGCATACAGCCGCCCCGTGAGACGATGTGAACAGCGAGGGAGAGGATGGTGGGGAAGCATCGTCGCGCCAACTGCTTTTCTCCTGTTGCAGTTGGGTTCGGTCGACGAAGACTCCACTGGCTCGCTCTGGCATGACACCCTCACAAACGGCACCCTATAGATGCTCGATCTTCAATCTCTGCTGGATGCTCCATTTGGGATTGATACTCCCACCACCGCTCCCTCATGATCGGATTCGATGAATCTGTTTGCTCCATGGCCCAGAGGAGTAGCTCTATGTACTCCCGCGCGACTCCCTCTGGGAGTATCACCACCTTTTCGCTTTGTTGCAGATATTTGGCCATGGATGTCGTCATCGCCGCTAGTTGTACCTTGTTGTCAAACCAAGACTGTATCTCCAAAATCCTAGCTAGTTTCACAGGGTCAACATCTGCGATCCTCACGTATCAGTTGTACTCCTCCATCGATCTACTTCTCCACAACACCTTCACTCGCCGGCGGTGGTGTTAGAATGGAAGAGGAGAGGAGCATCACTGGTATTGGATTAGAACGGGAGAGGAGCGACGCTGGTTTTGGATTGGAATAGGTGTGGAGGGGCGGTGGTTTTGAAATGGAAGAGGAGAGGAGCGGCACTGGATTTAGATTGGAACAGGAGAGGAGCAGCGGGGGTTTAAGAGGAGAAGAGTGGAAGAGCAGCGCTGGCCTTGGAAGTACCTTTTTGTTTTGCATATTTTGGGTCAAAGATTTGACCACGTACAGTATTTGACAAGCAAAATGTGAATGCATGTCACCAAAAATTGTATCGTTTGGTTCATATATGAATGTACTTTCAATTATATTATTTTTGCAACATATAACATATATTTTATTTGCGAAAATCATGGTCAATTATGACCCAGAATAAGAGGGAGACTAGTTAATGTGGGGTCACTTTCTTAATTGAAGGGTAAATTAATTTTGATTTTGATCCAGTCACAGCGTGCGGGCCCTCTCATCCAATCGTAAATCGCTGCCGCAGACTCCTCTCCCTCTTCTCCATTGCAAAACCACCTCCTCTCCTCTCCATCATCTCCATTCCAAAACCACTGTCTCGCCTCTCCCTCTTCTCCATTGCAAAACCACCTGATCTCCTCTCCATCATCTCCATACCAAAACCACCATCTCGCCTCTCCCTCTTCTCCATTGCAAAACCACCTCCTCTCCTCTCCATCATCTCCATTCCAAAACCACCATCTCGCCTCTCCCTCTTATCTATTGCAAGACCATCGTCTCTCCTCCCATCTTCCAAAGCTAGCACCGGACCACTCAGAAGGACATCTATGGAGAGGATGCAGCAGGGAATCAGGAAGATTGCCGTCGGCAACCAGGCAAAGTTAGCCAGGTTGAAGGAGATCCTTACTTGGTTTGACAATGAGTGGGAGATTTCAAGGATGGTGAGAGCCATGTGGCAATGTATGCGAAAGAGCGAGACGGCGGCGATGTACTCGTCGGCGGCAGTCACGCCGCTGTCCTTCGAGTTCATCGAGTATCCCCTCTGGGCGATGGAGCAGACAGATTCACCCGAGGCGAAAGTCAGACGGAGGTTGTGGGCGTACAGGTCGAAGTTCGAGCACCCAGAGGATAAGGAATCAATCGAGTACGGTGTGCCGTTCGTGAGGGTGCAGAGCCAGCCGGAGCCACAGGAGTATTCATTTCCCACCACAAGAGGATGCCGGAGGGCGCGACGTCGCTTCCCCGCCGTTCTCCACGGTTCCATTGACGCTTGCCTCATTTCAACGGCGGCAGTAGAGTTTAAGGTAAGCTTCACACTAACCTAATCTTCCATCTGCTCATGCTTACAGTTAGTGTGACAGCTAATGAAAATCATGCTTACAATCAGTCTTCGAGTACTATGCCAATCACCATAAAATAGCTCTGGACCTTTGGGTCAAAGTTGTGACACTGTGTACAAATAAAGAAAAATAGATTGGTGCTTCTCTTAGAAGAGAGTACTCGCTAGAAAACTTCCAATATAAGCTACTAGTATCTGGTTTGAGGATTTGCTGCCGAGAAAGATCCGTCCACAGAGAGCTCCACACATCCCACTAGTGGTGGTGGATGCCAATGCATGCATGGAGCATGGTTGGTGTCAGTAATTTTTACTTGGCACACTTCACACTCTGCATATACGCCGGTTCCATCCGTACATTTGTGCAGTTCCACCAAAATGCAGCTGAATAACCCTGTTTGCATAGATAATGAAAAAGCATGATTACATTATAGTGGCACTTTTGATGAAACATACACTAATAAATAGAAGACAATTTTGCGGTAGTATCTTAGTGTGTCATGCTGCGAGGGCGAGATGGGCCCTGCGACGCCTCATATGGTACGCCTCATACTGGAAATCGTGCCAAGTCTCCCTGATTCACCTTCTGCCAGTGATGAACATCAGTGTGCAGCAGTTGTACAAGGAGGGGCCTTGAGGCATTCAAATCTCTATTTTTGTGCAGATCAACTAAAATTAAGCACGCCAGTTTGCAGAAACGCTTAAACATTAACGATGGGACTAGTTGATGAAACATACATTAACAAAGAAAAGAACCTTCTTTATCTACATTGGAAATGAAATGATAGAGAGGACACTTGCTCTATTTTAACTGTATTATTACTTAATTTTATCAGTGACACTAGGGTCGAGCAGGTGGCAAACGAGGTGTACCGTGCGTCGGAAGGATGGAGGCTGGGGGTGCATAGACTGGGATGCTGAAGCTGGCTCTTTCAGTCCCACTCTTCCCCCTTATGTTTCTGTGGTAGCATTTGGGTGGTAATCTAAACTTGGTCGAGCTGGTGCTGCGTCCCTCTACCTGCCTAGCTTATGTGGCGAACTTGTTTCCTGCTAGTACTCAGTTCATTCTAGTAGTAGTTGCATAACTGCCCCTTTACACTGAGATGTTGTCGGACAATGGTTCTCTGTGGTTGGGTTTCTATAATGAAATTGGAGGGAACCCCCTCTTTCGATATATAAAAAAACAGTGGCACTAGTGGTGCCAAAACATTGTCTCAAATTAATAGTGCCACTAGATTAAGGTGCAAAATAATAACATTACTGCTTTATCATGGAAGTGCCAAAACAGTAGCACAAGAGCAAGATCAACATGCAGGATCTTTGGCAAACGGTCAGACCAAAAAGGAACATACCTCGTGATGGGAACCATATCTGCAGTCAACGGCATCGTAGAAGGGATGGCACCAGTCACCAACATGGATGATTCAATTCATGGGACCTTTTGGTGCAGTTCACCAAAAATGAAGCAATGTCCCATGAGCTAGCAGCTTCTTCTTTTTTTAAGAAAAGGGCTCCAGCCCCGGTTCCATTTCCATCAGAAAACGAAACCCACAGAGCTTCTTCCTCATTAGTTGCAATAAAATCGAGCAACATCAAGGTTGGTTGTGAAGCTCCTGGAATTTTCAACTATAATTTGGATATCATTTGTGCAGTTCAACTAAGATGAAGCATCAAATGTATATCTTTGTTTGCACAAAAAAGGTGGAAAGGAGGGTGACTAACAAGTGATGAAACATGCATCAAATGAAAAGAAGCCCGGTCCTTATCTGAATGGCAATCCTACAAGGACAGTAGAAATTTCTAAAGGAGCAACATTGCTAGATATTAGTGTGGGCATTAGGATTAACTATGACAACTGTTAAATACGACATTACTTTAATGGTGCCATTGCTTCATTTTACCAAAGAACATTACATTAACAAATGCTCTGAGTCGGTATTTGGGCACGGAGAGTAGGCGAACCAGATGCTTGCATTTCTAACGAAAAGAAGCAACTTATCTTAATGGGAAATTTAGCAGGACATGAAAAAAAGTGCCATTGATTCATATTACTGGAGGCATTACATTGAAAACAACATTGGTTTAACGTGTCCTTACTTTTAATAGTATGACTGCTACATTTTACCAGTGGCATTACATAAGAGTGGCTCGGGGCAACAAACATCAGAAGAGGATATCTGGGTTGGTCCCATTTTGTTCGATATAGCCACCTTATACTGTGTGAAGCTAGCAAATGTAGTGTTGGACTTACTCTGTTGACTTCTCCCCCAGTCCCCACTTTCTTTCCTTTTTCAACCAATAGATCAGGTTTATATTGAGTTTTTACTGCATTCCCTTTATTTCCCTATTAGACCTAGAGACTAGTTGGATAGCCAGTCTCTGCTACTTTTCGCCCCCATTATTTTCTCTTTCGACCAAGTCGTAGATTCAGGTAACAAATCTTCACCCACCCCCACCCCTTTCTTCCTTGTTTGAACCAAGTAGAACCAGATTCGAGTGCATGAACTAGTTTTAACTCTTAACAGTAAAAAATTATGTGGTTTTCAAACAGGCGATCAATGCTATCTATGAGGGGGCCTGAGAAATAGTAAAAGATACAAATGCAGCGATGTCAGGAGCTCAGGAAGTAGAGCAAGGCCGTTTCGAAGGAAGTTATACCTGAGGGTCACCGGGATGTCGCTAGGTGGGCGGCGGGAGGCCAGATCTGCCCACACTATGGCAGTGAGGAAGAAGGGGTCGGAGGCCCTCCCTCGCCAGTGATGCTTGGGAGAGAACGGCAAGGCACACTGATCAGGACACGACGGCAGTTAGTAAGAGCCATCGCCGAGGACGACCACGTGAACATTGCACCTTCTCACCTTCCCCGGCGAAGAGGATCTAGCTGGATCTATGACTAGCGATGAGCAGAGAGAGAGAGTGTAGCCACCGCTGTCATGTTTAGGTCTGGAGAGGACAAGACAGTGTGAAGAGAGCAACATTAGCAAGCAAGCGCCGAGGCTCCTGCCTATATAGTGGAGTACTAGTTTTCTTTTGTCTACCGGAGCCAGCTTGACCTCGTCAATGACTATCGCGAAGTCTTCATGCATGTTCCCCGGAGGCGCACTTGTCGTCATTTTGATCTGAAGCACCGGACTATAACAAATAACACGAAAAAATGCCCCATGACAAGAAATCATAACCTCACTGCCCAAAGGAGACAGGATGAATCCCGACGGACAAACTAGACGAGGATCAAAACTCAAATTAAAGATAAACTCATAGAAAAGGGGTCCGTCGATAGATGTCCTAATTAAAATAGCCATCTTGACCTAGATGGCAGCCGAGTAGTCTTCGTGCATGTGCCCCCAATGACTAGCCCAACTCAGTTGTCGCTATTTAACCCTCGTAGTGATCCGAAGCACATGACACCTAATTTTGCGAGATGACAAGAAACCTTTTTTTAGATTTCTCACTAGAACTACATCCTTGTACAACACAGCCTGCACGATATGTAGACGATAGCCAATCCAGGCGTGTCTGCTGGAGTTTGGTCACATGCATGGACGAACTGATCTTTCGTTTCTTGCAGGGATCGTCCAGGCACCAACGTATGTACTCCCTCCGTTCCCAAATATTTGTCTTTCTAGAAATTTCACAAGTGACTACATACGAAGCAAAATGAGTGAATGTACACTCTAAAATATGTCTACATACATCTATGTGTTGTGTCCGTTTGAAATGTCTACAAAGACAAATATTTTGGAACGGAGGGAGTACAACACTTCTCTAGTACTATCATTCATCTCTCTCTTCTATTAACTCACCCGACTTGTGGGGCCGGGGAGTGTGCCTATGGCCGATTCTCAATTGCGGTCCCACATGTGTGTGCAAACTCAATATGACACGCGTTCCATTTGGAGAGTGGCGTGCCAGACCGACCAACCGTCTGGGGTGCAATGCAAACGCGACTGGCATGCTGTATACTCCGTACATGTGTACCGCCGTTTTCTTGAGGCTTTGCTCCATGGGCGCAATCCATGGATACAAAATTACTATACTATACTATTTAAAAGTCTAGGGTGGGGCTTTTCCTGCGCAGTAGGCGGGGCAGTTCCACCTAGTCGGTTCGACAGAGACGCAAGAACATGAGGGAGTAGGCTGCTGCAAACGTAGGGCTATGTGATTTGACAGCGAGTTACTACTGGAAAGGTGGGTCCCCGTGATTTGACTTCCATTATCGTTTTAACTGCGGTGCTACAACTGGCATGAGTCTCCCGATTCCTGACCACCTCCATACAGGTGCCTCGCCCAATACTCCATGTAGAGGTTGGCTCTTGCATGAGAGCCCACTCCTCCACTTTTTCCTTCCCTCTTTCCTCCACATATGCAAAAATGCCATGTAAAGCGGGCTTATAGCCCACTATTGTACTTACTTGCTCCTACAGTTGCTAAGCTTGCCACATAGGCATAAATTATGATGTGTGAAGTTAATTAAGAAGAGAGAGACTAGTTTGGTGACCAAAGGAAGAAACAGTGCTAAGCGCGTGTACCTAGGTGAAAAGACAATTTTGAGTCTATAGCTAATTAAATGAAGCAAACTTAGCAACAAAAAACTAAGCACCTATGCATTGGGGACTTGATTGCTAAGCCATTTAATGCCCTTAGCACCTCATCTAAGCACCATTTCATTGGAAGAGGTCACTCCTTGGCAAATGCAATAAATACTACGATGAAAGAGATAAAGAAGTAAAAAAATACTCGTATAGCCAACCTTATAGCTAACCTTGTTGTAGTATGAGTGACTAAGTGATGACTATGTACGACATGCCAACATCAAATAGCCTAACGCACTGTGTTAAATCTCTAAGGACGCGACCGTGCGAGCGAGGCGACAGTGTGGTAGGCGCGACCATGATACGAGCTGTTGGCAGCCCTTGGATCTGATATCGAACGATCACATCCTAAGTTGCTGAAAATTTGCAGAATAAACCTCCAGGATAGGATATTCACCCATAGGTCTAGAATCACGCCATACAACCATTCAATCTCAAATCCAAGGGCTCTCGGCAGCCCGTATCATGGGAGAATGGAAAGCCTCATATCACCTATAATTTTCCCGACGCTTGACATGACATCGAAAGCAGTTTAATTGGGCATCGAGTAGACATGACATCCAATGGGTCCCCCATAGTACTGTGCATGAATCCATTTATCCACCAGGCAAGCCACTACCCTGCCATTCCCACTCCCCACTCAGCATTTTTACAATCGAAAAACCGCCGGCAGTTCGCTCCTACTCGTCCCCGGACGTCCTTTAACATTACGACAGTTCGCTCCTAGTCGTCCCGTCCTTTCACATTACGGCAGTTCCACTAATCCTAACCCTCCTCCCAAATCCATGGTGTCCCAAATCTCCCTGATCGGAGGTGAGTACAAGGTTAGAACCATCACCGGCGATGAGTTCGACGTCATCTACACCCGTTCTTCCGCGATGGTGAAAGGATGCCTTGCTCGCTTCAGAGGCATGTTCGAAAACTCAAATGATGAGTGGGTCGCTGGGCTAGATGTTGAGTACACCATAGAGCTGGGGCAAGAGAAGGATCTAAAGGGGGGAGAGAAGAAGAAGCCCACCGTGATCCAGGTTTGCGTGCATGACTTACGCTTGGTCTACCACATATACCATGCCGACGTTGAGTGCCAGGATTTTAAGAACTTCCTCAAGGACGGCCTAGTCAAATTCGTTACTGTAGACTTTACGAACGACAGAAGAGCCCTGGGTTAAATAGGCCTCGTTGTAGGCAACCCCTTCGACCTCCAAAAGAATCGGTTTCTGCCCTCCCGTGATCAGCCTTCAATGCTGACCCTGGCAGGAGCCATGGTTCATCCTTTGTACGGTAAACTGGAGAAACCTCCACAAACGTGTCATCGTCATGCATGGCAGTGGAATGTTCTAGATATAAACCACATCCAGTACGCTGCAATGGATGGCTACCTTTCGTTCAATATCTACAAGGTTTGGATGAAGAGCAAGAGCCAAGTGTGCGGTTCAAGCAAAGAAGTATCGGTCAAGAGGAAGAGGGACAAGGACGAAGTTGAGGATGTGGACGAGGACTCCGAGTAAGGTGGCAGTGTCGTTTCTCATGGTGGTTCTAATGCAGTGTCTACCGGATTAGTTGCTTAGTTTAATTTCAGGTGTGCTTAGTTTAATTTGAGGGGTGTGTTGTGCTAAGCCCCCAGCAGAACTATGTTATGTTTCTTCTTGTTATATTTCTTACATTTCATCTTTTAGTTGGTATAGTACTCCCACTCGATTCATCACATTATATATGTACAATATATATGGCCAACATCATATAGCCAGCAGTTTAGTTATCAAAGAATTTCAGGGTGCTTAGTTTTGTCAAAGTAGTTTTATTTGAGGGTGTGTGTTGTGCTGGACACCATTATTGTGACTCAAATCTCTTTTATCATGTTATAATGACATAAATACCGATGGACCAACATGCCAGCTCTCCCTCTATCTCACTATAGTAAAATAGAGTGTGGGGTCTACTTGTTCCCTACACCGTTCTTATTTTCCTGTAAAATTATTTGCTTGGTTACTCCTGACAAGCGGGGCCACACTTATCATTGTGAGAATCGGCTTATTTTTGTCATGTAACATGGTCAACGGATTTGACGTGAAAATAACAATGTCTAATGGCATTTTTGAGCAAACATCTAACTTAAGGATGGCATTTTTGAGATATCTAATTTCATTTTTGAGCAGGCATCTCACGGATCGATGGCATTTTGAGTTGTTGTAACTTCTAACGGCAAAACTGAGTAGTGATACACAACTAGTGGCATAAATAATAAGAACCCAAGAACTAAATAGGTATGCTAATTTCATTATTTCTTTCACAGTACTGTATGCATAATTTGGAGACGAGCGCTCTCTATATGTACCACCTTTTTTTAATTTCATCTTGTTAGTTTTGCTCCATGGCACAATCCATCGATACTACTACTGTACAAAAGTATACATTTTTTTAAAGGCTAGAGGGCGGGGCAGTCTAGCTTGGTCGTTTTCAAGAGAGGTGAGGGCCTTTGTGATTTGACGGCTCATTACTGCTGGAAGGCGAGGCCCTGTGATTTGACTGCTTGTATAAATGTGCCGACGACTTGAGGAGGAGCAAAGAACCATGCGGTATACTCAAGTTTTCCACTGTAGTAGTACTACGACGGAGAAGCACGAAACACGGCAACCCAGTGTCAAATGGCGATAAAAATAATCTAATTTGCTAGTCATCTCATTGTTAGCATTGTTCTATTCATGCCTCGCAGAGAACATGAAACATGCGGCAAAACACCCGAAGCAAAATAAGAAATACAGGAGCAAAAGAAGAAGGAAGATTATCACCCCAAATGATCTAATTCCCCGCGGAGTCGTAACTGCTTCTTCATCGCCTCCACGACCTCCATCTCCTTGCGCGTCTCCTCCGCCATCTTCTTCATTCTGTCCATGACGCGGGACTTCTCAACACGAGCCTTCATCATCTTTTCCACGGCCGCATTACGTACCTTGACAGCAGCCGGGTGGTCGATGCGGAGCTTCACCAACTCCTCCTTCTGTACCATGACGAGGGCCTTGATGACCCACAAGTGTATGGGATCTATCGTAGTCCTTTCGATAAGTAAGAGTGTTAAACCCAACGATGAGCAGAAGGAAATGACAAGCGGTTTTCAGTAAGGTATTCTCTGCAAGCACTGAAATTGTAGGTAACAGATAGTTTTGGGATAGGATAATTTGTAACGGGTAACAAGCAATGAAAGTAAATAAACTGCAGCAAGGTGGCCCAATCCTTTTTGTAGCAAAGGACAAGCCTAGACAAATTCTTATAATGAGAAAAGCGCTCCCGAGGACACATGGGAATTATCATCAAGCTAGTTTTCATCACGTTCATATGATTCACGTTCATTACTTTGATAATTTGATATGTGGGTGGACCGGTGTTTAGGTACTGCCCTTTCTTGGACAAGCATCCCACTTATGATGAACCCCTATTGCAAGTATCCACAACTACAAAAGAAGTTTTAAGGTAAACCTAACCATAGCATGAAACATATGGATCCAAATCAGTCCCTTACAAAGCAACTTATAAACTAGGGTTTAAGCTTCTGTCACTCTAGCAACCCATCATCTATTTATTACTTCCCAATGCCTTCCTCTAGGCCCAAATAATGGTGAAGTGTCATGTAGTTGACGTTCACATAACACCACTAGAGGAGAGACAACATACATCTCATCAAAATATCGAACGAATACCAAATTCACATGACTACTAATAGCAAGACTTCACCCATGTCCTCAGGAACAAATGTAACTACTCACAAAGCATATTCATGTTCATAATCAGAGGGGTATTAATATGCATTAAGAATCTGAACATATGATCTTCCACCAAATAAATCAACTAGCATCAACTACAAGGAGTAATCAACACTACCAGCAACCCACATGTACCAATCTGAGGTTTTGGTACAAAGATTGGATACAAGAGATGAACTAGGGTTTCAGAGGAGATGGTGCTGGTAAAGATGTTGATGGAGATTGACCCCCGCTTGATGAGAGGACCGATGGTGACAACGATGGTGATGATTTCCCCATCCCGGAGGGAAGTTTCCCCAGCAGAACAGCTCCGCCGGAGCCCTAGATTGGTTCCGCCAAGGTTCCACCTTGTGGCGGTGTAGTTTTGTCCCATAAGCTTGCTTATGATTTTTTTTCCAGGGTAAAAGACTTCGTATAGTAGATGATGGGCACCGGAGGGCTGCCAGGTGGCCCACGAGGCAGGGGGCGCCCCCTGTAAGGGTGGGAGCTGTAACATCCCAAATTTTCAATTTGGAATGTTATACTTAGATCATAATTGCATAGCATATTTTGTTGCATTGTTGGCTCGATCCTAGAAATTCTACGTAACTCAAGGACCCACGAAGAGAGTGGGGATTTCATTATTTTCATATTTGGGTTTTCTCAAATTTTGAAAATAGGATCATTTAATTTTATTTATATTATCTTCAATTATTTCTACTACCAAAATTTCAGAGAGGGAATAAAATGACTTTCCAAAATAAAGAAATAATGAAGATTTAATAAAAAAATCAAATAAGATTTATTTTGAGTTTTTCACCTTTTTATTTGGATTTGGGAAAAATGCGCGTTTTTCAAAATTTCAGTTAGGCCCCAAATAAATGTTCATCTAGTCCGGATTGATTTTAGAATCCGAGGAAAAAAAATTCGGGATTTTTGGAGTCCGTTTAGTATTTCTTTTTATTTTTCTTTTGGGTGAAATTATTTTAAAAAAATGCGAACCGACCTTGGGCGTGCAGGCGGGACTCGCCGGGCGCTTTAAATAGCCGCCGCCCGAGCCCCACCGTCGGCCGCCGCCCGCCGAGCCCACCGCGCCCGCCGCCCGCCCACACCCCGCCTAAACCCTAACCCTAGATCCGCGCCTCATGCGCCGCCGCTGCCGTCGCCAGAGTCTGCCGCCGCCGCCGACCCACCGACCCGCCCGCCGAGGTTTGCTGCCGCCTCGTTTTGCGTGCCGCCAGTTTTTTTTTTCAAAAACCGAACGGTTTTCTTCGGGTTTTTTTGGTTTATTTTATTAGATCGGTTTTTTTCAGTTCGGTTAAATCGCGAGCATTCGCTCGTTCGTTCGTTTTAACGAATGTGTTCGTCAGATTAGATTTAGTTAACGAACGTTCGTTCGATAACCCGTTCGTCGTTTTTCTTTTTCTCGGATTTAATCCGCGATTTTTCTGATCGCAATTCCTGATCCGATTTTCGTTTTAGTATAACTTTTAGCTCATTTATCGGAATCACGCGATTCAAGCGCCTGGAGTTTTGTCTCGAAGCCCTCTTTCCGAATAAGCAACTTAAACAAGTTTTTGCTTCTGTAAAATTTGACTTAGATCCAGATTAGTAAAACGAAGCTGTTTTCTTTTGCCGTTTGACTTCCGTTGCTTCGTTTGTTTTGTTTCTTTTTGCAAACCGGAGTTCTTAAGTTGAACTTTGTGGTTAGATCTTTTACTCGAGTTTTACCTGTGCATTAGATGAGTATTTATTGTATGTTTGTTTGTTTGTCTGTGATAGAATACCCAAAGTGCGCCGCCTGTTACTTCGAGTCTCTAGGTTTCGTGGATCATCAGCAAGGCAAGTAACACTTTGATCGTACCTTTTCTCATACCCGGTTTTTATGCATTAGATCAATCCTCAAACATTGCATGATTAGGATCTAATTGAATTGTGGGTTATGGGAATTAGTTGAGGTAGTACCTATTACCTGTTTTATTTTCAAACCCCTGGGAGTTACTTCTACGTTTGCTTATTATGCCATGTTATGCTAGTAGACGTGGATTGGGTGAGTGAATCCATGACAGATGTGAGATTGTTAATTAATGGTTTATTTAAGGTGGCAACTTAAACACACATCTGGGTGGATTGAGGCACCTGGTTTCCAGGACTTGCCTATTTTTCTTCGGACCGCCACCCAGGCTCAAAGGGATCATGAGATTATTCAAACTAGAAACTTACGTGTGCAGCCACAAGCCATTATGGGCTCTGGCATAGTTGATTAAGTCATGCGAACTCTTACGGGTGGACTAGCAGATGTAGGGGAAAGTAGGTTTATTTAACTCTTACGGGTGGAGTTGCCTATTTTTATGTAAGGTGCTAGCGCTTCAGAAAGACTATGTCTCGGTTATCCGTTTCTCAAACATCATGTAGTGCGAGAAATCCAACGGAGGCGATCGAGTCTTGTGGGGAAAAGTGCGCAAACCTCTGCAGAATGTATAAACTAATCATGGTTAGCCGTGTCCCCGGTTATGGACATCTTGAGTATCTAGTATTTGGATATCATATGAATCTCATCATGTTACTTCTAATTAATGTTGTTGGGATGTTAATGAGTACTTTTAATTGGGATTGAGAATGCTGTCAACCATTCTCAATGTTTAACAACCACCATGATAGTTAAATAAATTTACTCCTTTGCAGTAGGGAAAAATTGGCTTTATGCAAAACTGTAACCATAGAGCTTTCCAACTGCCAAATATGCATGTAGCATAGCTTAATCCATTGTTATTCTCTATGTGTTACATTGCCAGCATATTCCATGTGCTGACCCGTTTTCGGGCTGCAACGTTTCATGTTGCACTTTTCGAACGACAGTAAGGTGCTTTTAGGTCGTGGTTCTATACTCAGTGATGCCGTTGGAGTTGATGGACTCGCTTATCTTCCAAGTCTTCCACTGTTATCGTATTTAGATGGCCTTAAGCCATATTTATTTCAATAAGTTCTCTCTTGAGACATTCGTTGTAATAAGTGTGTGATTGCTACTCTGTCATAATCCTCCAAGTACTGCGTGGTGTCAGCATTACTGATTCAGGGATGACACTGAGCAGAGAGATCAGACTGTTTGAGGTCTGGTCGCTATAGGAGCGCCCCCCACTCTCATGGACGGTGGATGACCCCCCTCAGGTATTTCTTCCGCTGAATAATTATTATTAATTCCAAAAATGACTTCCGTGGAGTTTCAGGACTTTTGGAGCTGTGCAGAATAGGTTTCCAATATTTGCTCCTTTTCCAGCCCAGAATCCCAGCTGCTAGCATTCTCCCTCTTCATGTTAAACCTTGTAAAACAAGAGAGAATAGCCATAAGTATTGTGACATAACGTGTAATAACAGCCCATATTGCAATAAATATCGATATAAAAGCATGATGCAAAATGAACGTATCAACTCCCCCAAGCTTAGACCTCGCTTGTCCTCAAGCGGAAGCCGATATCGAAAAATATGTCCACATGTTTAGAGATAGAGGTGTCAATAAAAATAAAATACAGACATGAGGGCATCATGGTCATTCTTATAACATCAACATATAAATATTTTGTCATATGATTCCTTATGCTCAAGTAACAATCTATTCACAATGTCAAGTATGATTCAGAAACTTCATTGAGAACTAACAAACGCCAATCTTAGTCATTGAAGAAATTGCAATTTATCATAACATCAGAAAGAGTCAATATAAGAGCTTTTCAGCATGTCCACATACTCAACTATCATTTAGTCTTCCACAATTGCTAACACTCACGCAATACTTATGGTTATGGAGTTCTAATCCGACACAGAGAAAGATAGGGGCTTATTGTGTTGCCTCCCAACCTTTTACCTCAAGGGTAATGTCAACAATAATAGTTCATGCTAACTTACATCCAATTGGATATATATATATATATATATATATATATATATATATATATATATATATATAGGACAACACTATTCTAATCACAGGATTAGAATAACTATTTCGATCACGGTGCGCCTTATATATAGGAGCGACGGGTCCTTCCGAACTCCTGAATCGGTACAGTGGACGAAAAAAAGACAAAAATTTCTCAAGCCACCCCTGACCACGATCCCCACGATCCCCTCCCCGATCGCATCTGCCCTCTGCTCCGAACCGCATCACGCCCCCACCAACGCCTCCCTCCCTGGCCGGCGCGGCCACCGTCGCCTCCCTCCCTGGCTGGCGCGGCCACCGCCGCCTCCCTACCCAGCCCGCGCAACCACCCCGTGGCCGGAGTGCATCCTCCCGCATGGCCGGTGCCCCTCCTCCCCCGAGGCCGGCGCGCCACCTCCCGCGAGGCCACCTCCCCAACGACCGGCGTGTCGCCTTTCGGGCGACCGGGGACCTCCTCCACCATGGCCGGCAAGCCTCCTCCCGCCGCCAGCCTCGGGTCCTACTACCACAGGGTGCAGAACCCCGTGCGGCACCACAGAGCCCTGGATCCCGAGCGCCGCTGCAGCTGGGGTCTTGGCTGGCCTACTCCATCACCGCTGGGATCTCGGCTCCCACATATGTCGCCGCTGACCGCACCACCCCGTCGCATGCCCTTCCCCTCTTCCCCAACCTCCCTCGAGCGGCCCTGCCCCTGAGCCACACCTCGCCAGATTGCGGGGCTCATGCCACAACACCTCCCCTCCCCCAAGTTCGTGCACCCAACGCAATCTCCTTCCCCACCGTCGGCCAACTGTCGCCGCTGTCGCGCATGGACTGCAGGGACGGCGAATCCGACCTTCCCTGGCATCACCTTTCTTCCTTCTCTCATGTTCATGTTCTTTCACCAGTTTACTAAGCAGCGCCGTCCATTGCGCCCTGGTCCTTGCTTTATTTCGCATATGAATTTTCTTGCTGGGTTCCAAAAGCAAGTGGCATACACTGCCTTTAGTCAGGTCACGGCCTCCGCTGCTGCTAACCTCCCCAAGTTCCATGTCGCCTGCTTGTGTGTGCCTGTCAATGAAGGAAAAACAAACATGGGCAAGGTTATAGCTATAGGCAAAACTTCAGAAAGAAGATGGAGTACGGTTCAACTTCTTCTAGCATTTTTAATTCTCTATACAAAAAGCCATGTCAGAAAGAAGAAGAAATCGCAGGCTGCTCGTCTTGTTTGATGTTCAAGTGTTCAGTTGTTTTGTGCCTTTTTTACTCTCCGTTCTGCTAAAAAGCTTGTGTCTTCAAAATCCTACACTCTGTCGCTCAGCAGGTCACGGCCTCCTCTGGATGAAGGTCACGACCTCTTCTTAATGCAGGTCGTGGTGTCCATGTCGTCACTGCTCCAACGTATCACGCTTCCATACATGGTGGTGTTTTGGACTGAGCAATACGGAACGAGGCAGTGTATGCACTTGCTAAGAGCTGTCGACCACCACATGCGCCTCAAAACAAAAACTTCCTGTAGCATGTGTACGAGTTTACCCACAGTGATTTTTGTCAACATGTTCGTGGGGATGCAGACCTAAACAATCAACTTGCTCGTTGGCCGAAACTAATTTTAATTACATTGGATTGTAGTTGTTGCGTGTGGCATTGTTGCTTCTTTGGATTTGTTGTGGCAAGGAAGAAAAAGAAGACGGGGAGAGGACTTGTGGTGGTGAGTGGACAGGAAATGTGTGAAGAAGAAAAAACATAGCGTTTCAATTGGCCATTTATTTTTATCCAATTGGGTGAAAAATATTGTCCCCTATATGTTAGTTAAGGTTATAATAAATGAATTTATTTATTTTAGTTTCCACATACAGTACAAATAGTTTTTATTGCAGAGAGTTCAATAATGCAAGAGCACGAAAGAAGGTCAAACACACTTATGTCGGAAGGCCATGTTTACTATAAAAGTTACAAACAGTCAACATATTTTCAACGTCCAGCAGGCCATGTTTACTACAACAGTTACAAAGAGTAAACATATTTTCAACGTCCAGCTTAGTAAAAATTCTGAGTTTTTTCTAGGAAAATGATTGTGCTTTTTTCCGTGTTTGCTCATATGACTAGTTTGAAAATTTGAAATAACCAAGAAGGTCAAAAACCGTAGAAGTTCAATTTGAAATAACTGAGAAGGTAAAAAAAACCTAGAAGTTCAAATTTGCAAAACTAGAAAATTGTTTACTTATTTAAAACAATATTTTTCTAAGAAGTTCAATGTAAAAAAAGAGAGAAGTTCAAAGTTTAAAAAAACTTAGATGTTTTCTCATTACTAAATAATAAAATGAAGAAATTCGGATCCCCGATCTAAAAGAAACCAATAAGTTTGAATTAAACTAACAAAATACTTCAGTCATAATAAAAAATAAGTAAAAACCTAGAAGTTCAATTTAGAGTAGCAGATCATTTTGATTTTCACTGTTTCAAGAAAAACCAGAGAAGTTCAGATTAAGAAAACTAAGAAGTTTGAATTTAAAAACTCAGATTTTCCTTGCTCTAATAAAATAAAATTGAGAAGTCCAAACTAAAATAACGATGTTGTTCGATGCATATCAAAAACTAGAATTATTTCCTTTGCAATGAAATAAAATTGAGAAGTCCAAAATAAAAGGTAGAGCCGTTCAATATCTATAAAAAAACCTTATATTTTCACATAACCGAGAGAAGTTCAGACTGAAAACTATTAGAAGTTCACGTACTACACGATGTGCATTTTATATTAAAAAAAGAACGAAAAGGCAAAGGCTAAAAGTTTTATTGATAGAAGTTCAAGTGCTCGCCCCGAGAAAGTTCAAAAATTAAAGAATGGAAACAAGGAAGTAGGATTTTTTTTCGTTACTAAAAGAAATAAAATCAGAAAGTCCATATTAAAAAGATAGAGAAGTTCGATGATTATAGAAAACTCATATTTTCCTTGTTATTAAATAATGGAAACAAGAAGTTCAAAAATTAAATAACAAGAAGTTCAACTTTTAAAAATAGAGCGCTTCAAAATTTCACAAAAGAGATTAAGAAATAAAACCAGGAAGTCCATATTAAAAAGATGGAGAAGATCGATGATTATAAAAAACTTAGATTTTCCTCGTTATTAAAGAATGGAAACAAGAAGTTCAAAAATTAAATAACAAGAAGTGCAACTTTTAAAAATAGAGCGCTTCAAAATTCATAAAAAAGGATTAAGAAACTCAGATTAAAATTCATAAAAAAATCAGTTATTTTCATGTAACCGAGAAAAGTTCAGATTGATAACTGCCAGAAGCTCACGTACTACACGGTGTGAATTTTGTATTAAAACAACAATGAAAAAAGCAAAAGCTGAAAGTTTTGTTGCTACAAGTTCAACTGCTCAGCCCGAGAAAATTCTAAAATTTGTGTGAGAGAGGCTGAACAAAAAAACGTGACAGAAGTTTAAGGTGAAAAGAGCGGGAAGTTCAACTACCACATGGAATGCGTTTCACATAAGAATATAAGAATAGAAAACAAAAGGCTTAAAAGGTTTTGTTGCAACAAGTTCAAGCGCTCTGTCCGGGGAAGTTCAAAAATTCTTGCGAGAGAGGTTCACCTTGTATTTCCATGTTTGATTTTTTCGTATAAAAATTGAATACAATTCCTTACTCAAAATATAAAAAGGTGAAGTTCAAATTGAAATAACAGAGAAGGTCGGAGTTTATTAAAACATAGGATTTACCTGTTCAAAAAATAAAAAACACAACACCATTTTTTGCACTTTTAAAAACAACTCATAAACGAAAAAAAATGGTTGCTAGAAGTTCAAGTGCTCGGCGAGGAAAAGTTGAAAAATTCTTCTGAGAGAGGTTCACGGTGTATTTAGATGTCCAAAATACATAAAAAAATATGTTATTTTTTGTGTTTTAAAATAATTATCTCAAACCAGAGAGAAGTTCAAAGTGATAACAACCGGAAGTTCACGTACTACATGGTGTGTATTTCATACAAAAAGTGAAACAGGATGAAGTTCAAACAGAGATGCCCCAGAAGTTCAATTACTTCACGTAGTGCAAAAAAACACCACGTAAAAAATCAGCACGTCAAAAACAAAGTGAAGTTTGAACAGACCGTCCTAGAAGTTCAACTACTTCACGCGGAGCAAAAAACAACACGTTAATAATAGTGTGAAGTTCGAACAGACATGCACGAGAAGTTCAACTACTTCACGCAGTGTATTTCCATTCGCGATGAAGGCAGAAATCATGATCTCGTCATTTTCTAATTTACTTCAAAACAGTAGGAAATCATTTGTGTAAGTTCAAGTCCTTCGTTGGAGAAAGTTCAAAAAAATATTGTGAGAGAGATTTGTACAAAAGGAATATCATTTGTGTGACATTGACGAATGTATGAGAAAATTACAAAACGAAAATACGTCACGGAAGTTCAACGTGAAAACTGCTGGAAGTTCAACTACTACACGGAATGAATTTCAAATGAAAAACTTTTAAAACTGTTACGAGTATGAAAAAGTGATCAACACGGGAAAGTTGCGTGTCTACAGCAGCTTTCCATCGGTATATCACTTGCTCAATTCCGGTGAGTGTTCCGGTGCGTGGATGGAGAGCCACGGGCAAAAAAAGCACGTGAAAAAACAGAGTGAAGTTCAAGGTTTCATACCGAGAAGTTCAGGTACTTCATGCGATGCATTTTTCACGAATCTGTTTCGCGATAAAGGCAAAACGAATGATCTCGTCATTTTCCAAATTACTTGAAAACGGCTGGGAATCACAGAAAACCGTCAACATGAAAAAGTTTCACATTTTCCTTAGCTTTTCAACGGAATATTATTTGCCCCATTCCGATAAAGTTTGTGAAAATTACATCGAAAATACGTTTTTAGCCATTTTGAAAACTAACATAAAACAGTAAGGTATTGGGAGGAATATTATACACCAAAAAGTTTCGCATTTCCTCAAGCTTTCCAATGTCATATTATTTGTTGCATTCGGACATAGGGTTAAAAAATAGATCGAGAATACGAACTCGGTGAAACTTGTACCGTTTCCTAAATCACTTTTAAACCGTTCAAAATTACAAAAAACTTTCTACATGAAAAAGTAGCGCATTTTCAAAAGCCTTCCAACGCCATATCATGTGCCTCAATTGGTTTAGCCGTTTAGAAATGACATCGAAAATACGAACTCGGCTGTTCGGTTTGTGAAATTTTACGATTTTCTAAATTACTCTTTAACCGTAGGGAATTAGAGAAAACTTTCAACATGTGGAAGGAGCGGTTTTGCAGCAGCTTTCCAAAGCCATATTACTTGCCTCATTCCGATAAATAGTTTAGAAGTGCGATCGAAATTACGATTCACGTTTTTTGTGTGAAGAAAAAACGGTTTTCAAAACTGCTCTTAAACCGCTTACATTTTTGCGAAAAATTTAACTTGGGTCATGATACTCGTGTCCATAGTTTTCCAACGGTATATAGCAAGCCCTATTTGGGCAATGTTGCGGGAAGTTCAACCTAGCACAGGGGGAAGTTTAGGTCGAACAACTCAGGCAGTAAAACCGCAAAAAACGTGAGTTCTTCACGACCCGAGTGCAAAATCCGCCTATGAGTGAGATTCCTATCTAAAACGAGTATTTAGTTGCTAAAAATCATTTGAAGATTACACTTACATCACATGGAACATGACTAACCAAAAAAATTCGCGGTAGAAGGCACGGTTGCGAAGATAGCCCGAAGGTCGGGTTTGTACAGAGAAAAGTTAAGGCGCGCGTACAAACAAAAATACGTCACAGAAGTTCAACGTGAAAACAGCATGAAGTTCAACTATTACGCTGAATGAATTTCAGATGAAAAACTTTTAAAATCGTTGCCAGTATGAAAAAATGATCAACACGGGAAAGTTGCGTGTTTACAGCAGCTTTCCATCGGTATATCATTTGCTCAATTCTGGTGAGTGGATGGAGAGCTAGGAGCAGTGGATGGAGACCTACGAGCAAAAAAATTACGTGAAAAACAGAGTGAAGTTCAGGTACATGCGCCGAGAAGTTCAGGTTCTTCACGCGGTGCATTTTCGGAGAATCTGTTTCACGATAGAGCAGAACAAATGATCTCGCCATTTTCGCAATTACTTGAAAACGGCTAGGAATCGGAGAAAACTATCAACATGAAAAAGTTTCGCATTTTTCGTAGCTTTTCAGTTGTATATTATTTGCCCCATTCCGATAAAGTATGTAGAAATTATGCCAAAAATACATTTTTATTCATTTTCCAATTTGACTTAAAACTGTAAGTAATTAGGAGAAACAATATATACAAAAAAGTTTCGCATTAGCTCAAGCTTTCCAACGCCGTATCATTTGTTGCATTCGGACGTACGGTTAAAAAATTAGCTCGAAAATACGAACTCGGTGGAACTTGTACTGTTTTCTGAATTACTTTTAAATCGTTCCAAATTAGAAAAAACTTTTAACATGAAAAAGTAGCGCATTTTCACAAGATTTCCAATGCCATATCATTTGCCTCAAATGGATTAGCCGTTTAGAAATTACGTTGAAAATACGAACTCGGCTGTTCGGTTTGCGAAATTTTACGATTTTTAAAATTAATCTTTATCCATAGGGAATTAGAAAAAACTTTCAACATGTCGAAGGAGCGGTTTTGCAGCAGCTTTCTAACGCTATATTATTTATCTCATTCCAATAAAAGGTTTAGAAATGCGATCGAAAATACGATTCACGTTTTTTGTATGAAGAAAAAACGGTTTTCAAAACTGCTCTTAACCCGCTTACATTTTGCCAAAAATTTAACTTGGATCGTGATATTGGTGTCCATAGCTTTCCAACGGTATATCGCAAGCCCAATTTGGACACTTTTTAGCTGAAGTTCAACCCAGTATAGAGGGAAATTCAGGCACGTTACTCAGGCAGTTCAGGTTGTGATCAGAATATTATTCTGATCCCGTGATCAGAATAGTGTTTATGTATGTATATATATATATATATATATATATATATATCTGGATCTTTCCAATAGGAGGTGCTTGCCAAAGGATAAAATATAAAAAGGAAAGGTGAAGATCACCTTGACTCTTGCATAATGTATAAGACAGAAAGTAAAAGATAGGCCCTTCGCAGAGGGAAGCAGAGGTTGTCATGTGCTTTTTGGTTGGATGCACGAAATCTTAATGCAAAAGAACGTCACTTTATATTGCCACTTGTGATATGAACCTTTACTATGCAGTATGTCGCTTTTATTACTTCCATATCACACGGTCGTATAAAGCTTATTTTCTCCACATTAATAAGTCATACATATTTAGAGAGCAATTTTTATTGCTTGCAACATGACAACTTACTTGAAGGATCTTACTCAATCCATAGGTAGGTATGGTGGACTCTCATGGCAAAACTGGGTTTAAGGATATTTGTAAGCACAAGTAGTATCTCTACTTGGTGCAAGGAATTTGGCTAGCATGAGGGGAGAAGGCAAGCTCAACATGTTTGAATGAGCCATGACAATATACTTTAACTGAGATGTGAGAAAACATAACCCATTACGTTGTCTTCCTTGTCCAACATCAACTCTTTAGCATGTCATACTTTAATGAGTGCTCACAATCATAAAAGATGTCCAAGATAGTATATTTATATGTGAAAACCTCTCTTTCTTTATTACTTCCTATTAGTTGCAACGATGACCAAAACTATGTTTGCCAACTCTCAACAAGTTTCAAGCCTCATACCCTCTATATGTGAAGTCATTACTATCCATAAGATCAATATGATCCTTTTTTATTTCTTTTTATTCTTTTATGCACTTAAGATCATAGCAAGATAGCAAAGCCCTTGACTCAACACTAGTCTTTATTATATATAGCTCACGGACTCGATTACATAGAGGGATCACAAAGAAAAAGTCAAAACTAGTTCATATCAAAACCTTATTCTACTAGATCAAGATATTACCAAAAGGATCGAACTAAGTAAAATGGTAAAGATAGGAGTGTGATGGTGATACGATACCGGGGCACCTCCCCCAAGCTTGGCAATTGCCAAGGGGAGTGCCCATATCCCTGTGATTATGTCTCCTTTGCTGGTGAAGAAGGTGGTGACGATGATGGATAGTCGCACATCAAGCGTAGGAGCTCTTCCAATTTGCGGATAATGCCCTTAAGTGCGACGATATGTGTAACGCCCTCGATGCGGCTATATCTCCCACGTGTCGAAGCACGACTTAGAGGCATAACCGCATTGAAAGCAATGTCGCAAGTGAGGTAATCTTCACACAACCCAAGTAATACATAAGGGGAAAAGATACATAGTTGGCTTACAATCGCCACTTCACACAATTACATGAATAAAGCATTACATCATCCAGATACAATCAAGGTCCGACTACGGAACCAAAAATAAAAGAAGAACCCCAAAAGCGACAAACAGTCCTCGATCGATCCCAACTGGGCTCCACTACTGATCAGCTAGAACGAAACAACACAAAGGGCAAGATCTTCATCGAGCTACTCCTTGAGCTTGGTTGCGTCACCTGCTTGGTAACATAGGCACCTGCAAACTGGTTTTGGAAGTATCTGGTGAGTCACGAGGACTCAGCAATCTCACACCCGCGAGATCAAGACTATTTAAGCTTGTGGGTAAGGTAAAGGCATGAGGTGGAGCTGCAGCAAGCGACTAGCATAAAACGGTGGCTAACATACGCAAATGAGAGCAAGAAGAGAAGGCAAAGCACGGTTGACAAAAGTATGATCAAGAAGTGATCCTATAGCAACTGCGTCAAGCATAACTCAACATCAGTGTTCACTTCCCGACCACCGAAAGAGACCATCACGGTAACACACGCGTTGATGTATTTTAATTAAGGTCAACTTCGGTTTTCTACAACCGGACATTAACAAATTCCCATCGCCACATAACCGCGGGCACGGCTCTCGAAAGTTTATACCTGCAGGTTGTCCCAACTTAGCTCATGACAAGCTCTCGCGATCAACGAAGGAATAGACCTTCACCCAAGACACTCCGATCGACTCGGTATCCCGTACATCAAGACATTTCGACAATGGTAAAACAAGACCAGCAAAGCCACCCGCTGTGCCGACAAATCCCGATAGGAGCTGCACATATCTCGTTCTCAGGGCACACCAGATGAGCCAGACGTCGGGTTGGCATAGACCCTGGTTGCCCAGGGGGCGCCGGACATCGCTCAGGTTGGACCAACACTCGAAGGAGCACTGGCCCCTTGGGCTCCGGAAACCCAAGGGGAAAAAAGGGGCTAGGTGAGGCAAATGGTAAAACCAAGGTTGGGCCTTACTGGACAAGTTTTATTCAAAGCGAACTGTCAGGGGGGTCCCATAAATCACCCGACCGCGTAAGGAACGCAAAATCCGGGAACATAACACCGGTATGACGGTAACTAGGGCGGCAAGAGTGGAACAAAACACCAGGCATAAGGCTGAGCCTTCCACCCTTTACCAAATATATAGACGCATTAATAATATAAGAGATATTGTGATATCCCAACAAGTAAACATGTTCCAACAATGAACAACATCTCCATGTTCCAACAAGGAACAAACTTCATCTTCACCTGCAACTAACAACGCTATAAGAGGGGCTGAGCAAAGCGGTAACATAGCCAAACAACAGTTTGCTAGGAAAGGTGTCAAAGGTTAGAGGTTCATGGCATTTTGGGAGGCTGACAAGCAAGTGGTAGGCATCGTAGCATTGGCATAGCAAAAGAGCGAGCAAACTAGCAAGCAAAGATAGAAGTGATTTCGAGGGTATGATCATCTTGCCTGAAATCCCGCGAGGAAGAAGAACGATTCCATGAAGAAGACAAACGGACGAAGTCGAACGGATCCTCACAACTCCGGACGAAGCTAACGAGAGAAACAACCCGGAAAGAAGCAAACAACATAGTAAACAACCATCACATAAACGTGGCATGATGCGCAAACAAGTATGATGCATGTCCGGTTTAAAGAGGCGTGGCATGGCAAAGTGCAACGAACAATACTACAAATTAAGTGGAGCTCAATATGCAACGAGTTGCATATTGACGGAACACCACATCAATTATTTAGTTCTCTCTCGGTTATGAACAAGACAATATTAACTGTTGTTAAACATGGCAAGAGGTGAAGCATAATATAAACTACCTATCCAGGCAAGTTTAAATGAGGCCGGAAACAACAAATGATAATTCCGGAAAATCCTCATGTCATTTAAAAATTTAATGCAACAACAATTTTAAACATTTTTAGTTGTTGTTATCATGATGCGGATGACATATGCAAGTTTTATGCAGTTTTTATGAAAATGTTGCCATGAGCATGATATGAAGCATTTGTAGCCATGGCGAACAAAAAGGGTGCCACGGCGCGAAACGAAAAGGTGCCACGGCGGCGAAACGAAAAAGGGTGCCACGGCGGCGAATCGAAATGATGCCACGGCAACATATCGGTGGTCCGACAACTCCTCGAGATGTCGGTGCAAAAGAAAGGTGACGCGAGCGTGCGGAACATGCGAAAGATGGTGGAATGATCTCGGCAACCGGGTTCCCACGGATTAGTGGCAAGGAAACGCGTGACAATTCGGACACGGCGGTCGTTTCGGGTTATACCTTCGAAGCGTTCAAACGGGACGGTTCGCGTTTCGTAGAGGGAAGTAGTCGTTCACGGGTCGTCGTGGGAAGTAGTGGTACACGTTCGTTTTCGGAGAGGTACTTGAAGAATCCAACGCCTTCGGGCGACGGTAGTGGAAGTAGTGGAAGTAGTCGTTCCGCTGACGGTAGAGGTACTCGCGATCTTGGCGACGGTAGTGGTACATCTCGTCGTGGAACTTGGCGATCCGAAGGGGTACTTGTCGGTCGATCTTGGTGTAAATGTACATGGCAAACGTAGTGGTACTAAGCGCCCGTCGTCGAGGGCTTGCCAAATCCACGAGCGGTGTGCTTGGCGAACTTGAGGTGGTCTTGACGTTCGGGTATGGGTCTCGCGGTGTAGTCGAACTTGGTGTATCCAAAGTACTTGGTGAATCCACGAGCGAACACCGGTCGTAGTGGTACTTGCCGCCATTCGTAGTTGAACACGGGTACAAGGCGTGGGCGAAGAAGCGTAAAGCAGGAGGTAGCGGGCTCCTCTGGCGCAGACGAAGACGGCGGCGGGCGCGCAGAGGAGGACACGGACGCAGAACAATGAGGGCCGCGGAGTCGTGGTCGAGGTGGTCGGCGCGCGCGAAGGAGCACAACCGGCGGCGGCGCTGACGCGCCGGGTCGGCACCGGCGAAGATTGCAGCGGCCGGGCGCACCGTGGCGGGCAGACGGAGACGGCGGCGGCCGGACGGACGGTGAGGCGAGAGGCCATGGGCGAGGGGTTGCAGAGGCGAAGGCGGTGGCCATGGCGATCAGGCGCAGGGGCTTCTGCAGCGCGCAAGAAGAGCAACGCAGCAGGCGCGGCTCGGGGCTCTGCGCCGCAGCGGAGGCGGTGGCGCCGGGCGGCGAGGCTGGGGAGGCGAAGCGCCGGGCTGCGCGGGCTGTGGCCGACGGCAATGGGGAGTGGAGGGTCGCGCGGAGGGCGCGGGCGGCGACAGCTGAGGGACGGGCGAAGCGAGCGAGGGGGATCGAGGCTGCTGAAGGAGGAGATGGGGATCGGGACGAAGGGGCTCTGCTCGTGCGTGGTGGCGGCGAGGAGGGAACGAGGGAGATGGAGAGATCGTGGGATCGGGCTAGGGTTAGAATAGGTTAGGTGGGCCTTGGGCCAGCTAGGTTGGCCGGGCCTAAGAGGCCGGGCTGGGCTGCAAAGCTCCTTCCTCTCTCTATCTCTAATTCTCTTTTAGCGAGAAAACAAAATAGAGAGAGGAAAAAAGGGAGAGAGGGTTAGGGAAAGAAGTCGGGCATGGGGATAATTTTCACGGACTCGTAAAATGAGCTCGATCCAAGAAAAATAGAAAGAGGCATGATTGAAAGATCTAAATTCAAACTCATTTGAATTTAATTCAAATGGGTTTGAACTAGGACTTGATAAAGGAAGGTCCAAAATGTTCGGATTTTTGGTGGAGCTCCTGAAAATGATGAAATAATATATGGCAAGGTTGGAGACCGAGAATTAAGATAACAAAGGCATTGGGATTTTTGCAAGTGTGTTATGGTGAATTCCAAATAAATGGAATAATTTTTATTATAGCTCCCTAATAATATTGAGAGGCTTTAATATGTTATAAAGAGAAATCACGAGTGAATTCCCTCGATTTAAATAGATCAAAAGATCTATGCAATTTAATTGGTTGAGTTGCAAAATTTAGTGGCATGATGACATGATGCAAGGATGAATGCAACGAACAAGACAAATCACACGACGAATCTCGGAATAGCTGGAGGTCTTCTGGAGCGTCGGTCTTGGGGCGTTACAACACTCCACCACTACGAGAGGATCTCGTCCCGAGATCTAGGATGGCACCGGAGGGAAAAGGAAGAGGAAGATAAGAGGTAACCTAAGTTGCTTCTTCGACCAATGAGTGAAACCAAAGAACCTTGTGAGGTTGAGCAATTTAAAAGAAAGAGCACAACTGAGAAGAACGGGATTGCAAACAATCCGTTAGAAAAGAGGAACAAAGAGTATTACGAGAATTTGAAGGTTGCAAAGGCATGAATCAAGAGTTTAATGGACAAGATAGAATTCAAAACCACTCCGGTTAAAACAAGATGAGAGAGGAAGAATGATATAATTTGGGCAGCACTCCGACTATAAATGGAAGGAATTGAACATGAACTTGACAAGATGAGAGGATACAAGATGAAATCCACAACAGACTGCCTCCGGAATTGAGAGAATGGCACAAGGGGTAAGAAATATTTCAGACAGCACTCCGGTTGTGAAGGGGGGCAAAACTTGACAAGATGAAAGAACTTGAATGAGAACACAACACTCTGGTTAAATGGATAAGCAGGAAAAAAACATGATCCTCAATTCGAGAAGATGAGAGAAAAGAGCAACATCACAATGCTTCTGGGACAAATGAAAGAGTGGAATCGAGAGAACAAAGAAGAGAATAACAACTTCTATCACAATTGAATTTGGAAGGCATCCTTGCAAGAAGGTTAGAATAGAGTTGTTGGAAGACCAACAACGAAAAGAATAAGTTTGTAGTGGGCTTATGGAAACATCTCAGCATTATGAGGTGACAACCGGCCACTAACGGAAACAATTGCTTGCTTGAGATTAATGAATAAATGAAAGCTTGTTCCATCAAGATGGAAAAGAGATAACTTGGATCATTAATAAGCACCAAAATAGCACCATTCCTTAGGGAAGGCTTTAGGTGAAATATAATCCAAGATAACTCCAATGAAGAGACTGATGGATTTAACATACCTCATTCTTGACAACAATAAGAATCATGAAACATGAAGGAAATTGTCAAGAGTGACATATCACCATCTCAAAAGATAAGATAGAAGGAATTGCACTTTGGAATGCAAGATGAAGAATGTTTGAACTCCTCAAAACAAAACATGTGTTGAGCACCATGTTTAATTTTGAGTATAGCTTGGCGGGTCATAACTTCAAGAGAAATCTTGAAGAACAATTGAAGAATGAAGAGAATCCTTGATGAACCACCATTTAGAGCCTCCATGAAGAACTCCGGTAATAGAAGGATGATGAAAAGAAAGAGAAGTTGAAAACACAAGGTGAATCCTTGCAATGATTTAGATGGATCTCCGTGATAAATTAGAGCTTGGAACTCCGGGAAAAAGAGAAGATGAAACAAATGAAACCGAGAATTTTAAGGGCCTCCGGAATAAAGAATTAATCACTTGGATGAATCAAGAATAAGAATTATGTTATGCGTATCCTTCACCAATTTAAATTGATGACAAGCAACGGATTTGGCATACTACTTATTCTCGTAGAAAGGATTAAAAGAGATATGGCGTAAACTTGAGAAGGCCTTCAACGAACCATCGGTAGGATTGGAACAACAAATGAATTGATATGATGAACAAGGAAGAGAGATCTTGAAAGAACCACAGTAAGAATTGAAAATGATCGAAGTAGGGGTGCATCACCGGTAAGAATTAGCAAATGAACAATCTTGGAGAAGGCATGCGACTGATGAAATCCATTCTTACGTCACACTTGAAAGGAATTAGAATAACTCCAGAAGAATTAGAAGAGTCAGGTAAGATCCTGGGAAAAGACCTGTGGGTTAGGGCCCACTCAAAAGAACACCGTTGAAAAGATTTAAAAGATATGTTGCACCGGTTGAATTAAATGACTTAAATGAGATATCAATCTCGAAATATCTTGAACGGATTGAGAATGGAAACACAAGTCTTCTGAGATATCTTCGGCACTCTGGAATAACAAATAGCGAGAAGTAGAATGATAATGAGGTGCACCGGTATGAGAAGACATTGAAATGGGGAAAAAGGTATGATCAACAAAACTTGACTTGAATCCACCGGAGAAGAAAAAGGAATGAGGAATGACGAACTAGTAGAACATCTTCTTGAGAACCACCGGGTAAGAACATTGACGGAAAAGAATGGAGAAACTTCACAAAAATAAAAGGATAAATGGTAAAGAAATCTTAGTCCTTGAGGAAAAAGGGTGGGTGGGCGGGAAAAAAACAAATGCAACTTGGAGACGCATGAAACAAGCACCGTTGAGAAAACTTAGAATTGATCTTGCGGATGTTGAAATGATCGGATCCACTTGAAGAGAAGCACACCAGTTGGAAAGGAGTTGACATGACAATCTCGACTGTCGAGAAGGATTGGTATTCACATCGGAGTATGAGAACACCATTTCGGAAAGGTATGGAATCAACACTTGACATTGAAGCAACTCGAATACCACAACTCAAAACAAAACAAAGGACTGGCTTGCAGAATAAGCCGGAACAAACATATGATAGAGATTTCGTCCGAAGTTTTCGTGGTGGGGCCTACATGCGCTCAATCGTGCAAAGACCATCATGTACAAGGCAAGGCACATGACATACGAAGCGTCCCAGTCGGCATAGCCAAGGACTCTTTAAGACACAACGAGACCATCAGAAAATCAACCGTGAATAGGCGGACCACTAGACGTCGAACCCCAATTTCATATCATACATCCGTCGGAAAGATATCCTAAGAGCTACTTGAATTCCCACCTATGAAACTCCCGAAACTTTCTGGTTATACAATCTGGTGTTGGGGATACAGGGGAGCAATATATCTCACCCAAACTAACAATCCCTACATCCAGCTGTATCCATCCTTCAACACATAACCAAGAAACCTTCGGAAATCATGTACCTCAACCTTCGAAAAGCATCCGTTATACGAGTCATGGCAATACTCCCGTACTCACCATAGTACTGGGTTAGCGGGGTTATCTAACCAACAAGCGCATAAAAGAGATTTTCGTTGTCGGCGACTAAACTCGGTATTCCGAATCGCAACGATAAAATTATGACGACAACACCTCGGAGCTCAACTCCCGGGACACCGCCACAACCCCTAAATGTCGAGGCACCAAGAACAATGTTCTCGTCATAAGAATATCGAACGATTCCAAGATACCAGCGTGATCCTAAAAATTTTTTAGTGAAATTTGAGAAGAGAAGAGTCAAAACTCTACGTCAGATACCTCACCGAAGGTCGAAGGACTGGGAGTAAAAAGAATTCCTAAACTCTCCGATATATATAATCCTAAATGACTCAAAACATTTTTCTAGACACTACTCGGCCGCTAAAAGCGATCAAGCGGTGGGGCTCCTAAGGTCGGAAGGCTCGATTACCAACTTGTAACGCCTCGATGCGGCTATATCTCCCACGTGTCGAAGCACGACTTAGAGGCATAACCGCATTGAAAGCAATGTCGCAAGTGAGGTAATCTTCACACAACCCAAGTAATACATAAGGGGAAAAGATACATAGTTGGCTTACAATCGCCACTTCACACAATTACATGAATAAAGCATTACATCATCCAGATACAATCAAGGTCCGACTACGGAACCAAAAATAAAAGAAGAACCCCAAAAGCGACAAACGGTCCTCGATCGACCCCAATTGGGCTCCACTACTGATCAGCTAGAACGAAACAACACAAAGGGCAAGATCTTCATCGAGCTCCTCCTTGAGCTTGGTTGCGTCACCTGCTTGGTAACATAGGCACCTGCAAACTGGTTTTGGAAGTATCTGGTGAGTCACGAGGACTCAGCAATCTCACACCCGCGAGATCAAGACTATTTAAGCTTGTGGGTAAGGTAAAGGCATGAGGTGGAGCTGCAGCAAGCGACTAGCATAAAACGGTGGCTAACATACGCAAATGAGAGCGAGAAGAGAAGGCAAAGCACGGTCGACAAAAGTATGATCAAGAAGTGATCCTATAGCAACTGCGTCAAGCATAACTCCAACATCAGTGTTCACTTCCGGACTCACCGAAAGAGACCATCACAAGAATACACGCGGTTGATGTATTTTAATTAAGGTCAACTTCGGTTTTCTACAACCGACATTAACAAATTCCCATCTGCCACATAACCGCGGCACGGCTCTCGAAAGTTTATACCTGCAGGGTGTCCCAACTTAGCTCATGACAAGCTCTCGCGATCAACGAAGGAATAGACCTTCACCCAAGACACTCCGATCAGACTTGGTATCCCGTACATCAAGACATTTCGACAATGGTAAAACAAGACCAGCAAAGCCACCCGCCAGCCGCAAATCCCGATAGGAGCTGCACATATCTCGCTCGTGGCACACCGGATGAGCCAGACGTCGGGTTGGCATAGACCCTGGTTGCCCACGGGGCGCCGGACATCGCTCAGGTTGGACCAATACTCGAAGGAGCACTGGCCCGGGGGGGCTAAAATAAAGATGACCCTTGGGCTCCGGAAACCCAAGGGAAAAAAAGGGGCTAGGTGAGGCAAATGGTAAAACCAAGGTTGGGCCTTGCTGGACAAGTTTTATTCAAAGCGAACTGTCAGGGGGGTCCCATAAATCACCCGACCGCGTAAGGAACGCAAAATCCGGAACATAACACCGGTATGACGGTAACTAGGGCGGCAAGAGTGGAATAAAACACCAGACATAAGGCCGAGCCTTCCACCCTTTACCAAATATATAGATGCATTAATAATATAAGAGATATTGTGATATCCCAACAAGTAAACATGTTGCAACAATGAACAACATCTCCATGTTCCAACAAGGAACAAACTTCATCTTCACCTGCAACTAACAACGCTATAAGAGGGGCTGAGCAAAGCGGTAACATAGCCAAACAACAGTTTGCTAGGAAAGGTGTCAAAGGTTAGAGGTTCATGGCATTTTGGGAGGCTGACAAGCAAGTGGTAGGCATCGTAGCATTGGCATAGCAAAAGAGCGAGCAAACTAGCAAGCAAAGATAGAAGTGATTTCGAGGGTATGATCATCTTGCCTGAAATACCGCAAGGAAGAAGAACGATTCCATGAAGAAGACAAACGGACGAAGTCGAACGGATCCTCACAACTCCGGAACGGAACCGAGGCTAACGAGAGAAACAACCCGGAAAGAAACAAACAACATAGTAAACAACCATCACATAAACGTGGCATGATGCGCAAACAAGTATGATGCATGTCCGGTTTAAAGAGGCGTGGCATGGCAAAGTGCAACGAACAATACTACAAATTAAGTGGAGCTCAATATGCAACGAGTTGCATATTGACGGAACACCACATCAATTATTTAGTTCTCTCTCGGTTATGAACAAGACAATATTAATTATTGTTAAACATGGCAAGAGGTGAAGCATAATATAAACTACCTATCCAAGCAAGTTTAAATGAGGCCGGAAACAACAAACGATAATTCCGGAAAATCCTCATGTCATTTAAAAATTTAATGCAACAACAATTTTAAACATTTTTAGTTGTTGTTATCATGATGCGGATGACATATGCAAGTTTTATGCAGTTTTTTTGAAAATGTTGCCATGAGCATGATATGAAGCATTTGTAGCCATGGCGGAACAAAAAGGGTGCCACGGCGGCGAAACGAAAAGGGTGCCACGGCGGCGAAACGAAAAGGGTGCCACGGCGGCGAAATCCGAAATGATGCCACGGCAACATATCGGTGGTCCGACAACTCCTCGAGATGTCGGTGCAAAAGAAAGGTGACGCGAGCATGCGGAACATGCGAACAATGGTGGAATGATCCCGGCAACCGGGTTCCCACGGATTAGTGGCAAGGAAACGCGTGACAATTCGGACATGGCGGTCGTTTCGGGTTATACCTTTGAAGCGTTCAAACGGGACGGTTCGCATTTCATAGAGGGAAGTAGTCGTTCACGGGTCGTCGTGGGAAGTAGTGGTACACGTTCGTTTTCGGAGAGGTACTTGAAGAATCCAACGCCTTCGGGGCGACGGTAGTGGAAGTAGTGGAAGTAGTCGTTCCCGTTGACGGTAGAGGTACTCGCGATCTTGGCGACGGTAGTGGTACATCTCGTCGTGGAACTTGGCGATCCGAAGGGGTACTTGTCGGTCCAGTCTTGGTGTAAATGTACATGGCAAACATAGTGGTACTAAGCGCCGGTCGTCGAGGGGCTTGACGAAATCCACAGAGCCGGTGTGCTTGGCGAACTTGAGGTGGTCTTGACGTTCCGGGTATGGGTCTCGCAGTGTAGTCGAACTTGGTGTATCCAAAGTACTTGGTGAATCCACGTAGCCGAACACCGGTCGTAGTGGTACTTGCCGCTCATTCTGTAGTTGAACACGGGGTACAAGGCGTGGACGAAGAAGCAGAAAGCAGGGAGGTAGCGGGCTCCTCTGGGCGCAGACGAAGACGGCGGCGGGCGCGGCAGAGGAGGGACACGGACGCAGGCAACAGAGGGCCGCCGGAGTCGTGGTCAGAGGTGGTCGGCGCAGCAGAAGGAGCACAACCGGCGGCGGCGCTGGACGCGGCCGGGGTCGGCACCGGCGGAAGATTGCAGCGGCGGGCGACCGTGTGGCGGGCAGACGGAGACGGCGGCGCACGGCGGACGGGCAGGAGGCGAGAGGCCATGGGCGAGGGGTTGCAGAGGCGAGGCGGTGGCCATGGCGATCTGTAGCGGATGGCTGCGCGCAAGAAGAGCAACACAAGAGGCGCGGCCTCGGGGCTCTGCGCCCGCAGCGGAGGCTGTGGCGCCGGCGGCGAGGCTGGGAGGCGAAGGCCGGGCGGCGCGGCCTCTGGCCGACGGCGGGTGGCGGAGGGTCGCGCGAGGGCGCGGGCGGCGACGCCGAGGGACGGGGCGAGCGAGCGAGGGGGATCGAGGCTGCGCGAAGGACGAGATGGGGATCGGGACGAAGGGGGCTCTGCTCGTGCGTGGTGACGGCGCAGGGAGGGGAACGAGGGGAGATGGAGAGATGCGTGGGATCGGGCTAGGGTTAGAATAGGTTAGGTGGGCCTTGGGCCAGCTAGGTTGGCCGGGCCTAAGAGGCCGGCTGGGCTGCAAAGCTCCTTCCCTCTCTCTATCTCTAATTCTCTTTTAGCAGAAAACAAAATAGAGAGAGGAAAAAAAGGGAGAGAGGGTTAGGGAAAGAAGTCGGGCATGGGGATAATTTTCACGGACTCGTAAAAATGAGCTCGATCCAAGAAAAATAGAAAGAGGCATGATTGAAAGATCTAAATTCAAACTCATTTGAATTTAATTCAAATGGGTTTGAACTAGGACTTGATAAAAGGAAGGTCCAAAAATGTTCGGATTTTTGGTGGAGCTCCGGAAAATGATGAAATAATATATGGCAAGGTTGGAGACCAAGAATTAAGATAACAAAGGCATTGGGATTTTTGCAAGTGTGTTATGGTGAATTCCAAATAAATGGAATAATTTTTATTATAGCTCCCTAATAATATTGAGAGGCTTTAATATGTTATAAAGAGAAATCACGAGTGAATTCCTCGATTTAAATAGATCAAAAGATCTATGCAATTTAATTGGTTGAGTTGCAAAATTTAGTGGCATGATGACATGATGCAATGCACATGATGCAAGGATGAATGCAACGAACAAGACAAATCACACGACGAATCTCGGAATAGCTGGAAGTCTTCTGGAGCGTCGGTCTTGGGGCGTTACAATATGATCCTTCAACAAAATATTTTCCTGTGTGAGAACTTGTTTTGTATGCGGGCCAACTGAATCATCTTGAAAGCTTCAATCTCAGTTGGGGTAAATAGGTTAGGAAGAGGTTGAGGGATGTTTTCTTCTTCTGCCGCAGGAGCTTGATCCTCCATGGCCTTCTTGATCCCTTCATCCTTGTTGATCTCCTCAGGTTCTTCTCTCTTTAGCTCTATCTTCAATAGCCAAGCATCCTTGCCTTCATTGTTGGAAGAGAGTGCTGTCATGATGCTCTAGATCTGTCAGAAAAACAGCTCGAAACAAAGACAGAAGATTTTTGCGTGATGCGGTGGTCAAAACCTTCGGGAGATTATATAATGAATTTTTACCGACCGAAGGAAGTATCGTGCAAGAAAACGGAGTCCGGAGAGCACACGAGGTGCCCACGAGGCAGGGGGCGTGCCCAGTAGGGTAGGGCGCGCCCTCCACCCTCGTGGACGCCCCGTGTCCTTCCCGGACTATTTCTTATTTTCCTATTTTCTTAAATATTCCATAACGGAGAAAAATTGCTATTAGAACTGTTTTGGAGTCGGCTTACTTACCGTACCACATACCTATTCCTTTTCGGAGTCTAAAACATTCTGGAAAGTGTCTCTTATGTATTCCTCCGGGGTTACGGTTTCAATAATATTAGTTTCGACATTTATAGGATTACCTTAGATATAATGTTTGATTCTTTGACCGTTCACCACCTTCGGATTTGTGCCTTCGGAGTTGTTGATTTTTGTGGCACCGGAATGATAGACCTCCTCGATAAAGTAAGGACCTTCCCATTTAGAGAGAATTTTTCCTGCAAAAAATCTTAAACGAGAGTTGTATAGCAACACATAATCACCTACGTTAAACCCATGCTTTTGTATCCTTTTGTCATGCCATCTTTTAACTTTTTCTTTAAACAGTTTGGCATTCTCATAAGCTTGGGTTCTCCATTCATCAAGTGAGCTAATGTCAAATAATCTCTTCTCACCGGAAAGTTTGAAATCATAATTGAGCTCTTTAATGGCCCAATATGCCTTATGTTCAAGTTCGAGAGGTGAGTGTTATGCTTTTCCATAAACCATTTTATATGGAGACATACCCATAGGATTCTTATATGCAGTTCTGTAAGCCCATAATGCATCATCAAGTTTCTTGGACCAATTCTTTCTAGATCTATTAACAGTCTTTTGCAAAATTAATTTGAGCTCTCTATTACTCAATTCTACTTGACCACTAGACTGTGGGTGATATGGAGATGTAATTCTATGATTAACATCATACTTAGCAAGCATTTTACGAAAAGCACCATGAATAAAATGTGAACCACCATCAGTCATTAGGTATCTAGGGACTCCAAACCTTGGAAAAATAACTTCTTTAAGCTTCTTAATAGACATGTTATGATCAGCACTACTAGATGGAATAGCTTCTACCCACTTAGTAACGTAATCAACAGCAACTAAAATATGTGTATATCCATTAGAGGCAGGAAACGGTCCCATATAATCAAAGCCCCAAACATCAAATGGTTCAATAACAAGAGAATAATTCATAGGCATTTCTTGATGTCTACTAATATTACCAATTCTTTGACATTCATCACAAGACAAGACAAACTTACGGGCATCTTTGAAGAGAGTAGGCCAATAAAAACCGGATTGCAATACCTTATGTGCAGTTCTATCACCAGCATGGTGTCCTCCATATGCCTCGGAGTGACACTTCCGTAGGATTTGTTCCTATTCATGCTCAGGTACACAACGTCTAATAACACCATCTAATCCTTCATTATAAAGGTGTGGGTCATCCCAGAAGTAATGTCTTAAATCATAAAAGAACTTTTTATTTTGCTGGTATGTGAAACTAGGTGGTATAAATTTAGCAACAATGTAATTAGCATAATCAGCATACCACGGAGCAGTACGCGAAGCATTTATGACAGCTAATTGTTCATCAGGAAAGCTATCATCAATAGGTAGTGGGTCATCAAGAACATTCTCTAACATAGACAGGTTGTCTGCAACGTGGTTCTCATCTCCCTTTCTATCAATAATATGCAAATCAAATTCTTGGAGCAAGAGAACCCATCTAATAATTCTAGGTTTAGCATATTTCTTTTCCATAAGATATTTAATAGCAGCATGATCAGTGTGAATAGTTACTTTAGAATCAACAATATAAGGTCTGAACTTATCACAAGCAAGTACGACTACTAAGAATTATTTTTCAGTAGTAGCATAATTTCTCTGAGCAGTGTCTAGCGTTTTCCTAGCTTATTGAATAACATTTAGTTTTTTATCAACTCTTTGTCCCAGAACAGCACCTACAGCATAATCACTAGCATCACACATAATTTCAAAGGGTAAATTCCAATCAGGTGGCTGAACAATAGGTGCAGAAATCAAAGCTTTCTTAAGTATTTCAAATGCTTCTACACAATCATCATCAAAGACAAAAGGAATATCTTTTTTGCAATAAATTAGTCACAGGCCTAGAGATTTTAGGAAAGTCCTTAATGAACCTCCTATAAAAACCGGCATGACCAAGGGAACTTCTTATACCTTTAATGTCCTTGGGACACGACATCTTTTCAATAGCATCAACTTTAGCTTTATCAACTTCAATACCTCTTTCAGAAATTTTATGCCCCAAGACAATGCCTTCATTAACAATAAAGTGGCACTTCTCCCAATTCAAAACAAGACTAGTATCTTCCCATCTCTGCAAAACTCGTTCAAGGCTGCTCAAGCAATCATCAAAGGAGGATCCATAAAGTAAGAAATCATCCATGAATACCTCACAAATCTTTTCACAAAAGTCAGAGAATATAGCCATTATGCATTTTGAAAGGTAGTAGGTGCATTACATAAACCAAAAGGCATACGTTTATAAGAAAAAGTACCGAAAGGGCAAGTAAAAGTAGTCTTTGTTTGATCGTCCGCTGACACAGGTATTTGAGAGAAACCAGAATAACCATCTAGAAAGCAGAAATGTGTATGTTTGGATAGTCTTTCTAGCATTTGATCAATAAAAGGTAAAGGGTAATGATCTTTTTTGGTAGCCTTATATAATTTATGACAGTCAATTACCATCCTATAACCTGTAATAATTCTTTGTGGGATCAATTCATCTTTATCATTAGGAACGACAGTAATACCTCCCTTCTTAGGGACACAATGGAGAGGACTTACCCACTGACTATCAGCAACAGGATAAATTATACTGCCTCAACGAGCTTTAGTATTTCCTTTCTTAAGACTTCTTTCATCTTAGGGTTTAACCGTCGTTGATAATCTCTAACTAGTTTGGCATCTTCTTCCAAATTTATTTTTTGTTGGCATAGAGTGGGACTAATGCTCTTAAGATCATCAAGAGTATATCCAATAGCAGCATGGTGCTTCTTCAGAGTTTTCAATAATCTTTCCTCTTCCTGCTCTGAAAGGTTAGCACTAATAATAACAGGATATATCTTCTTTTCATGAAGATAAGCATATTTAAGAGTATCAGGTAATGGTTTAAGCTCAAACACGGGATCACCCTTTGGTGGAGGAGGATCCCCTAGGATTTCAACAGGCAAGTTGTGTTTCAAAATAGGTCCCTGTTTAAAGAATACTTCATCTATCTCCCTTCTTTCATTCATGAACATATCATTTTCATCATCTAGCAAATATTGTTCTAGCGGATAAGTAGGAGGCACAGCAATAGAAGCAAGACCAATAATTTCATCGATACATGGCAATTCTTTATCATGGGGTTGTCTATGAAATTTAGCAAAATTAAACTCATGAGACATATCTCCTAAGCTAATCGTAACAACGTCTTTTTCGCAATCAATCTTAGCATTAACAGTACTCAAGAAGGGTCTACCAAACATAATGGCACAAAAGCTATCTTGTGGGGAACCAAGAACAAGAAAATCAGCAGGATATTTAACTTTCCCACACAAGACTTCAACATCTCTAACAATCCCAATTGGTGAAATAGTATCTCTATTTGCAAGCTTAACTGTAACATCACTTTCCTCTACCTCAGCGGGTGCAATATCATGCATAATTTCTTCATATAAGGAAAAGGGTATTGCACTAGCACTAGCACCCATATCACATAAGCCATGATAACAATGATCTCCTATTTAACAGAAATAACAGGCATGCCTACAGCAGGTCTATGTTTCTTAACGTCGGGTCTAGCAATTCTAACAGCTTCATCACAGAAATAAATAACATGCCCATCGATATTATCGCTGAAGAGATCTTTAACCATAGTAATAGTAGGTTCAAATTTAATTTGCTCAGGAGGTGTATATGTTCTAGTATTAGTCATACGAACCACAGTTGAAGCTTTAGCATGATCCTTTATCCTAGCAGGGAAAGATGGTTTCTCAACATAAGTAGTAGGAACAATAGGATCATTATAAGTGATAATATTCTCTTCAACTGTAACAGGCGCAACTACTTTTACTTCAATGGGAGGATTATATTTAAACCACTTCTCCTTAGGGAGATCAACGTGAGTAGCAAATGATTCACAGAAAGAAGCTACTATCTCAGAGTCAAGTCCATACACTACTAGGGAAAGCCTAGCAGCAGCGAGGGTTTTAGGCCTATCAAGATGGTCGGGCTGGAGCGCCATCGATGCGGCGCTACTGACTAAAGCTTAGCGATGGCGTGCCTTAACCCACGCTACTGCTAAATCGACTTAGTAGTAGAGATTTCCTGGAGGAGCGCTACTGGTAATTAGTAGTAGCGCTTCTCCCTTTCCATGCTACTACTATTATTTCGTATTTTATTTCTTTTTTATTCCATGTTGTATTCATACACCTTTACACAAGTTTTCATACAACAGGAATTTAGAGATTGTTTTACATCATAATGAGTTATTACATCACGGGTGAAAGAATCAGGATTAGTTTCAAGTGGATGTCCATCCACTTGAAACTAATCTGCGGTTGTTTCACCCAATGATATAATAAATATCATCATCATCATATCATTAACAACTTATCATCATAATGCATCATTGTCATATAACACCTCCTCAAGATCATTGTTTTCATCAATGACATCACATAGCAAATTGGTCACTAGTCGTAATCACAAGTACTCCTCATCAACAATTCTAACACATTGTACCACATAATAAACATATTGTACCTCATAGGACCTACTACATTCTCTTAGGACCTACTACATTCTCTAAGGTAAAATAGCAAAAAACAAGATAGCCCCTGACTCTCCATTATGGAGAATGGAGATTATCCTGTCTCCAATTCTTGCCTTTCGCTTAATGTTACTTCCAAGAACCTCCTTGTGAATGTCCAAACATTTTTTCCATTCTTTGATGAGCATGTGATCACCGGTTTTAGAAATTCGATATGCACAGGTGAGCTCCCTAGATTGACCTGGTAGTATGTTCAGAACTCTAAGGCGACCATTCAGATACATCAGATGCGGCACACAATCCATCGAGATTTTCTGTTGAAAAACATAGTAATAACTTCGTAGTTAACAATGATGTACTAGTTTTAGAAGTATGCAAAAGATGCATGGATGTCGTAATAGTAAAAAATCTTACCAGGGTATCTCCATAGAAGTTATCGTGGTTCAACATGTGCACTTGTGGCACGTATTCACCATAATTTGGAGGAGTTCGATAACAGGTATTGTAATCCTCAAGATAAGTACAATAAGCGATCAATTGACTTTTCTCCTTATATGTTAATTCGGAGCCATCAGTGTAGTGGGTTTTGTCTACCATCTTCCGCACATTCTTTTGTAACGCCCCCGATACAACTCTCCATATTCGTAACTCCAACTCTTGCCTTTTCCGGAGATGCGATATGATATTTCCTTCGTGGTTGGGTTTTTGTCTTTTGTTTTGCATTTTATTCTTGTCATGCATTTCATCTCATGGCATCATGCACATTGCATCGGCATCGTTTTCATAAAACTTGCATCCGCTCGTAGTTGTCGTGTCCCCCTTGCTTTTGTTGACCGTTCCGAGACCAACCATGTTTTCGGTTCCCTCTTATCAAACCAACTAACCTCTCTCGTCAGTCCGCGATTCCCTTGCGTGCTTGTCCGAAACCCGAGCAGTTATGACCAATGGGTTCGAATCGTCACCCAAAACATCTTCATTTTCTCGTTTGAACTCCATGACATATTTTTCTCGACCGTCCGATTAAATCGAAGGGTCCAAAATCAGCGCACACTCTAATCCCACCTACCTATTTAATCAGCCTAAACCCTAGTCTAGCATGTCCCGTCCACCCTTCCCTCGCGCCGCCGCCACTCCATTTCCCTCGGGAACCCTCCCGATCCAGCGACCCAACCATCTCCCTTGTTTTCAGCGCTGCCCAATCCATCGATCCACCCAACCAGCAGCTCCTTCTCGTCCCCGTACCCGCTGCAGCCGCTCCACGACGGCCATCCCGACAGCCCCGTCGCTGGCGACCAGCAGCTCGCCGGAGCCAACAGATGAGCACCTCCCTTCTTCTCTGCTTCGTTCTTCCCTTGCTCTCCCCGTCCCCTGATCTCTCTCCCTCATTCTTTCATACAGGAGCTCCATCCCCAAACGCCATGGCCGCTGAAGGAGCTCGTCGCACCACCCAAATCACTAGCAAGTCGCAACCTCCTCCGTCCCCGTGCTCGCCCCGACGCCCGAGGGAGGAGTTTCCATCGGTCCTCCTCGACCCGCAGCAGCCAACGCGGTCACTCAAGCGGGAGGGCTTTGTCTGCCCGAGCCCCGCCCTGCCTCGGTCCTTGCCGACCCCGCCAGCCACCACTACCAGGACCGGCCCTGCCCCGCTGCTTCTCCTTCCCTTCTTCTTCTCCCGTTCCCTTTGTTTCCCTCTCTCACCTGCTCTCTGTCCTCTCCAGGAAACTGCAGAAGGCAAGCTCCAGCACCGCCTCTCATCGCGTGGCCGTCCATGCTCGCGCCAGCCAGATCCGGAGGGCCGCCGCCCTCGCCGTTTCCGCCGGTCTCTGCCGCCGTTGCCTCTGCTCCCGCCTCAGATCGCACAGATCGAGCAAAGCTCGACCCGCGATACACTGGCTGCCCGCGCCTCCTCGTTCGATCCAGCCAGGCCCAGATCCCGCCACGCGCGTGGGCTCCTTGCCTCCACTGCCACCTCACCGACCTGGGCCGAGCCCAGCTAGGTGAGCAGCCCAGCCGCCCAGTGCACTATTCAGATTCGGCCTATGTAGTTTTTTTTCAGGTTCTGCGATTTTATCATTTTCCTAGGATTTACCAGTTTTGCAAAAAAAAAACCTTGGACATCATACATTTAATAACTCATGAACCGTGCATCATATTGAAATGTATTATACATGTAAAATGCTTAGAATTTCATCTAGTTTCATAATATGCCACTTTCATCCATGTTTAACATGTTTAAACTGCTGTTTGCATATGTTTTTCATAATGCCATGTTAAAATGATTTATTTCATAACTAAATAACCGTAGCTCGGTTTTAAATAAACTTTATATGTAAATGGGGTGGAAAAATGCCTAGTTTAATATGGTCTACTTTATTTTCCTGTTTAACAATAATAAAATATGTTTTAGGGTAGAACAGTACCAAATTCATAAGTTGCACATGAGGATTTTTCGGAATTGTTGTTTGTTCTTCCGGCCTCATTTAAACTTGCCTAGTTAGGTAGTGTTCTTATGTTTCACCTCTTGCCATGTTTAACAACATTTAATATTGATGAGTAGCATAAACGAGAGTGAACTAAATAATTGATGTGGTGTTCCGTCAATATGCAACTCGTTGCATATTGAGCTCCACTTAATTTGTAGTGTTGTTTGTTGCCCTTTGCCATGCCATGCCATGCCTCATTAAACCGGACATGCATCATACTTGTTTGTGCATCATGCCATGTTTATGCTTGGTTGTTTACCATGTTGTGTGCTTCTTCTCGATAGTTCCCGTTTTCGTTGCGATCGTGAGGATTCGTTCGTCTATGCTCGGTTCGTCTTCGTGGCTTCATCTTCTTCATGGACTCGTTCTTCTTCCTAGCGGGATTTCAGGCAAGATGACCGCTACCCTGGATCTCATTACTATCATTGCCATGCTAGTTGCTTCGTTCTATCGCTATGCTGCGCTACCTATCATTTTGTTCTATCAAGCCTCCCAAATTGCCATGAACCTCTAACCTTTGACACCATTCCTAGCAAACCATTGATTGGATATGTTACCGCTTTTGCTCAGCCACTCTTATAGCATTGCTAGCTGCAGGTGAAGTTGAAGATTGCTCCATGGTGGACAGGGTTATGTTGGGATATCACAAAATCTCTTATTTAATTAATGCATCTATATATTTGGTAAAGGGTGGAAGGCTCGGCCTTATGCCTGGTGTTTTGTTCCACTCTTGCGGCACAAGTTTCCGTCATACCGGTGTTATGTTCCCGGATTTTGCGTTCCTAACGCGGTCGGGTGATTTATGGGACCCCCTTGACAGTTCGCTTTGAATAAAACTTGTCCAGAAGGCCCACCTTGGTTTTACCATTTGCCTCACCACCACCTATACCTTTCCTTGGGTCGGCCAACCCGAGGGTCATCTTTATTTTAGCCCCCCACAGGACGGTGCTTCTCTAGGTGCTGGTCCGAACCGGCAGATCGGGGCCCCTCGGGCAACTCGAGGTCTGGTTTTACTCGTGGTGACCTATCCGGTGTTGCCATGAGAACGAGATATGTGCAGCTCCTATCGGGATCGTCGGTGCATCGGGCGGCTTTGCTGGTCTTGTTTTACCATAGTCGAAATGTCTTGTAAACCGGGATTCCGAGACTGATCGGGTCTTCCTGGGAGAAGGTATATCCTTCGTTGATCGCGAGAGCTTATCATGGGCTAAGTTGGTTCACCCCTGGAGGGTATAAACTTTCGAGAGCCGTGCCCGCGGTTATGTGGCAGATGGGAATTTGTTAATGTCCGGTTGTAGATAACTTGACACCTGATCCGAATTAAAACGCATCAACCACGTGTGTAGCTGTGATGGTCTCTTCTCGGCGGAGTCCGGGAAGTGAACACGGTTTCTGTGTTATGTTTGACGTAAGTAGGAGTTCAGGATCACTTCTTGATCATTGCTAGTTTCACGACCGTTCCTTTGTTTCTCTTCTCACTCTCATTTGTGTATGTTAGCCACCATATCATGCTTAGTCGCTCCTGTAACTTCACCACTTTACCCCTTCCTTACTCTTTAAGCTTTGCTAGTCTTGATACCCATGGTAATGGGATTGCTGAGTCCTCGTGGCTCACAGATTACTACAACAACAGTTGCAGGTACAGGTTATGCGATGATCATGACGCGAGAGCAATGTTTGCTTGTTTTGGAGTTCTTCTTCTGCTTCTTCTTCGATCAGGGGATAGGTTCCAGGTCGGCAGCCTAGGCTAGCAGGGTGGATGTCGTTTGAGTTTCTGTTTGTGTTTCATCCATAGTCGGATGTTGCTCTTATGTAAGATGATGTTGTATTCGTGTGGCATTGTATGCCTTTTGTATGTATCCCCATCTATTATGTAATGTTGATGTAATGATATCCACCTTGCAAAAGCGTATCAATATGCGGTTCTATCCTTGGTGGGACCTTCGAGTCTCTTTAGGATAGTATCGCATATTGGGCGTGACAAGTTGGCATCTCTTTTCAACCGGAGTGCTGTCCGAATTTGTCCTTCCTTGTTTCTTGTTTATCTCGTTTCAACCAGAGTTGTTCCAATTCCTTCTTGTCCTTTGTACTTCTCATTCATAGCTTTGCAACCTCCAAGGTTCACATGGTGTTCCTTGTTTCTATTTTCAACTGCAGTGCTCTCAATTGTGTTCAACTCCGTTGTGTTCTTTTTTTCAACTTTTCAACCTCTCAAGGTTCTTTGGTTTCACTCATTCATCGAAGAAGCAACTACCTCTTCTCTTCCTCTTCCTTTTCCCTCCGGTGCCATCCTAGATCTCGGGACGAGATCCTCTCGTAGTGGTGGAGTGTTGTAACGCCCCGGATACAACTTTCCATATTCGTAACTCCAACTCTTGCCTTTTCCGGAGATGCGATATGATATTTCCTTCGTGGTTGAGTTTTTGTCTTTTGTTTTGCATTTTATTCTTGTCATGCATTTCATCTCATGGCATCATGCACATTGCATCGGCATCGTTTTCATAAAACTTGCATCCGCTCGTAGTTGCCGTGTCCCCCCTTGCTTTTGTTGACCGTTCCGAGACCAACCGTGTTTTCGGTTCCCTCTTATCAGACCAACTAACCTCTCTCGTCAGCCCGCGATTCCCTTGCGTGCGTGTCCGAAACCCGAGCAGTTATGACCGATGGGTTCGAATCGTCACCCAAAACATCTTCATTTTCTCGTTTGAACTCCAAGACATATTTTTCTCGACTGTCCGATTAAATCGAAGGGTCCAAAATCAGCCCACACTCTAATCCCATCTACCTATTTAATCAGCCTAAACCCTAGTCTAGCGTGTCTCGTCCACCCTTCCCTCGCGCCGCCGCCACTCCGTTTCCCTCGGGATCCCTCCCGATCCAGTGACCCGACCATCTCCCTTGTTTTCAGCGCTGCCCAATCCATCGATCCACCCAACCAGCAGCTCTTTCTCGTCCCCGTACCCGCTGCAGCCGCTCCACGGCGGCCATCCCGACAGCCCCGTCCTCGGCGACCAGCAACTCGCCGGAGCCAACAGATGAGCACCTCCCTTCTTCTCTACTTCGTTCTTCCCTTGCTTTCCCCGTCCCCTGATATCTCTCCCTCGTTCTTTCATACAGGAGCGCCATCCCCAAACGCCATGGCCGCTGAAGGAGCTCGTCGTGCCACCCAAATCCCTAGCAAGCCGCAACCTCCTCCGTCCCCGTGCTCGCCCCGACGCCAGAGGGAGGAGTTTCCATCGGTCCTCCTCGACCCGCAGCAGCCAGCGCGGTCACTCGAGCGGGAGGGCTTTGTCTGCCCGAGCCCCGCCCTGCCTCGGTCCTTGCCGACCCCGCCAGCCACGCCCTCCGGCGACCCCGCCAGCAACCACTACCAGGACCAGCCCTTTGCCGCTGCTTCTCCTTCCCTTCTTCTTCTCCCGTTCCCTCTGTTTCCCTCTCTCACCCGCTCTCTATCCTCTCCAGGAAACTGCAGAAGGCAAGCTCCAGCACCGCCTCTCGTCGCGTGGCCGTCCATGCTCGCGCCAGCCAGATCCGGAGGGCCACCGCCCTCGCTGTTTCCGCCGGTCTCTGCCGCTGTTGCCTCTGCTCCCCGCCTCTGCATCGCGCTGCATCGAGCATTGCTCGACCCGGCAGTACCCGTTGACCGCGCCCCGCACCTCCTTGTTCGATCCAGCCAGGCCCAGATCCCGCCACGCGCGTGGGCTCCTTGCCTCCCCTGCCACCTCACCGACCTGGGCCGAGCCCAGCTAGGTGAGCAGCCCAACCGCCCAGTGCACTATTCAGATTAGGCCTATGTAGTTTTTTTCCAGGTTCTGTGATTTTATCATTTTCCTAGGATTTACCAGTTTTGCAAAAAAAACCTTGGACATCATACATTTAATAACTCATGAACCGTGCATCATATTGAAATGTGTTATACATGTAAAATGCTTAGAATTTCATCTAGTTTCATAATATGCCACTTTCATCCATGTTTAACATGTTTAAACTGCTGTTTGCATTTGTTTTGCATAATGCCATGTTAAAATGATTTATTTCATAACTAAATAACCGTAGCTCAGTTTTAAATAAACTTTATATGTAAATGGGGTGGAAAAATGCCTAGTTTAACATGGTCTACTTTATTTTCCTATTTAACATTAATAAAATATGTTTTAGGGCAGAACAGTACCAATTTCATAAGTTGCACATGAGGATTTTCCGGAATTGTTGTTTGTTCTTCCGGCCTCATTTAAACTTGCCTAGTTAGATAGTGTTCTTATGCTTCACCTCTTGCCATGTTTAACAACATTTAATATTGATGAGTAACATAAACGAGAGTGAACTAAATGATTGATGTGGTGTTCCGTCAATATGCATGTCAGGACCCCGACTCAATGTCACATCGATCTAGCCTGTAACACCTCATATCACTTTGCGGCCTCACGCACGGTATCCCCACGGGTGTCGCCTTACCTTGGCCCGGGACCGTTTAGCCTTTTGGCACACGATATGATAGTGTCACTAGCATCCATATGAAAAGGAGCCGGGCTGACATGACTAGTCGTAAACCCAAAGTGGCACAGACTTACAGGACATGCATCCATGACCCGGATCGAACGTGTCGGTCATCACGAGTAAGTTCCGGCTGTAGCACTGGGCTAGGAGGACTCGGTGAACCGGATCAGAAGGGCTAACAGACTCCGGTACTCAACGTGACATTTCCCCGGAGGGACAGACACAAGAACGAAGAAGGACACATGCCGGCCAGCCTAAGTGATTCCGGAGCAGTAGCAAGCTACCATGGCTCGGTGGAAACACTAGGAGACATTTCCCGGTAAGAGAGGCTACTAAAGATAAACAACTAGATAGTCAGATCCCACACATACCAAGCATTTCAATAACATACACACAATATGCTCGATATGTGCAAATACAACATGGCATCACAACATGACTCTACGACTCAAGTATTTATTCATTAGGCTCCGAGGAGCGAGATATTACAAACAGGGGTCTCATGACCCAACATTCAGAGCATACAAGTCAATGCACAAGCGGGAGCTAATATGTCTGAGTACAGACATCTACAAATGAAAAAGGCTATGAAGCCCGACTATCTACCAGATCTGCCGAGGGCACAAGATCGTAGCTGAGGTATCAAGCTAAACGTCAAGTCCACGTGGAACTACTAGTGAGACCAAGTCTCTCGCAAAAACATAAAATAGGCAAACGTGAGTACAAATGTACCCAAAGAAGACTTACATCGAACTAACTACATATGCATCATTGTCAACAAAGGGATGGTGGAGTTTAACAAGACAAGCCAGCTTGACTCGGTGGCTATCCTAAACTACATTGCAAGTAACTCTTTTGAGGTGGCGCTCACGAGTCCACATATTCATCATATCAATACACCACTATGGATCCGCTTCCGTCTCCCTACGAGAACGCCATCCATAGCACTCACGCTTATCTTGCGTATTTTAGAGTATCCACTTTCACTTGTCTATGAACTGTTATAGGCAACCCAGAAGTCCTTTACCGCGGACACGGCTATTCAATAGATCATATTAACCTGCGGGGTGTACTTCTTCATACATGTTTCCACCACTTAGCGTGCCTGCACACACGACATGTGCTCGGCGGACTTCAAGCTTAAAGCCGACGTGGGTGTAGACCACGACCTACCTAGACACTCAAGTCTCTAGTCCAGTTTATCGCCTATTTGGGTTCCATCTATGAGGAGTTCGGCCAAGTTTCGCTCAGCCCCAAACGATGTGAACAGGTTCCGTGACACCAAACGGGCGCCGGTCTACCCGCCACGTGCCTACCGCATCACAGCCCACCCCTACGGTCAAGATGCAAGACGGCCTCCAAAGATACTACAAACACGAAAACTACTTGCAACTCCTGGACAGAGGACAAGGGTGAATAAGAAGTCGAGCGGGGTCATATTTCAGGGCCCAATGCATGGTAGTAGCTGAATCATGTATCACAAACACAGAACTCAGTTCCTAAGGACGGCTTCAATGAGACAACCCACCATGTACTCCTACATGGCCTCTCACCGCTACCTTTACCAAATCGTGTTCACACACTTAGCTCACACACAGTAGGACATGTTCACACACCTCTGATTCATCCTCGATGGATCAGACCCGACTCAACTCTAAGCAGTAGCAGGCATGACAAACAAGCATGAATGAGTAGGCACAACAGGCTCAAACAACTCCTACTCATGCTAGTGGGTTTCATCTATTTACCGTGGAATGACAGTCATGCAAAGGATAAGGGGTTCAGCTACCGCAGCAAGTAACAAATGATTCGTTGTTGTCCTAATGCAAGAAAAGAGAGCAGGAGCGAGAGTGGGATTTTATCGAATGAACAAGGGGTTTTGCTTGCACGGCACTTCAAGATATTATAGCTCTTCATCGGTGTCATCGAACTCGTCGTCGAAACATCGTCTACTGAGAGGGGACAGTTACCGGCAACAGAGAAGAAATACAATCAATGCAATGCTCAATATGATGCGTGATCATGACATGGCAAAATGAGTGTGTTGGGCTAATGCAACTAGAACCAAATGGGTTTGGGTTAGTTTGAACCCAAGGTTCAAGTTCAAATTGAAATTATGAATTAGAATAGTGCATTATCATGTTTTGACATAAACAGCAGGTTAAAGTTGCTTAAACATGCATGAAACCAGTGCAGATGGATAGATTGGATTTTTCTGATCATTTTTCATATATAATTTATTTAATTTGGAGTTACGGTTGAATTTCTATGAATTTTAGAAGTTTGGGGTATTTTCTGGATTTTTCAGAATAAGAATAAATCCAGAAAATTGCATTATCACACGAGATGACGTCGTTGTGACGTCGGCGATCAACGAGGCCGGTCCAGTCAAACCTGACCAGCGGGTCCACACGCCGATGATCGGGCTAATCCTAATATAAATTAAACCTAACCTAGTTTAATTAGTCGGGCGGGCCCGCATGTCAGTGAGTAAGTGGCTTAACTAAAATTAGTTATTAATTTAACCAAAAGTTAGCAGGGGCTGGGCCCACTTGTCAGCGACCCAGGGTTGGTCAAACCCCTGGTCAGCCGAGGCTAATACGCCGGCGCTCGCCACGGCCACAAAGAAAGCGCGGAGGAGGGTTTAAGAGCCTCGGCGACCAAAACGACGGCGGAGGGCTCTACGTGGCGCATCCAACGGGGCAAGTGGGAGCAGCTGGGGTGGCCGGAAACAGCGTCGGCGGCGAGTGAGGCGGCGGCCGGAGTTCGGTTGCGCTCGGAACCGGAGTTGTGGTGCCGGCAGTCGGCGGTGGGGTGCAACGTGCTCCTCGCAAACGCGTCTTGAGCACGCGACGCTCTCAGACGTGGCGGAGGTGGGCTCTAGCCACGACGGCGACGAAGCACGGCGGCGGCGAGCTTCGGCTTCGGTCAAAACGGCGGCTACGATGATCGAGAGGCATGGGGAGGAGGGGCAAACGACGGAGGAGCTCACAGCGGTTGAAGTGGTCTCCGAAGCGGCCTCGGGGAAGGCCGGACGGCGACGAATCGAGGGTGAGGTTGCCGGCGGCCGAAGGTTGAAGACGAGCTCGAGGCGATGCTGCAGGGCTTCTGGCGGGACGTGGCTCGGTGAGGGGGTCGAGGGCGACGTCGCGGAGCTCGTGGGCACTCTGAGGGCGAGGGGTAGCGGTGGCCGTGGTGGTGCAAGCGCGCGTCCATGGAGGCTTGCCATGGCGGGAAATGGGCGAGGAGAGAGACGGAGGAGGGAGAGGGCACGGGGAGAGTGAGAGAGGGTCGAGGGGGCCGCGTGGCGTCGCGGAGGAAGTCCAGGGCGACGAGGGGGCAGCAAGAGGTGGAAGCAGGAGGTGGCGGCGGCGCGCACCCACGCCCCGCCTCTTGGCGAGGAGGAAGACGACAGGGGAGTGGCGGCGGTGGGCTGGGCCGCCAGATGGGCTGCCAGCTGGGCCGCCAGATGGGCAGGTAGGCGACAGGTAAGCTTCTGTCTTTGCTTTATATTTCTATTCTGTTCTGTTTTGATTTAGTAAAATACTAAACCATTTTATAAAATCCTGAAAATAATTATGTGGCTAGAACTAAAATATACCATACCACATAAAATGTTCTGAATTATTGGACATATATTAATTATATATAAAATATATATCCAATGCAAATAGTTATTGAATTTATTTCAAAGGCCCAAAATAATTAACTCGAGATACCAAAAATATTGTTTTGAGTTTTACCTCTTTGCAATATTTTCGGGGACTAAGAGGAACATTTTCTTGGACTTCTCGAGAAGATTTAATGTTGATCATTTTAGAAAGTTTTACGAGGCTTTGAAGATCCCTCAATTCAAATTTCATTTGAATTAAAACATGATGCACACATGAGGGTCTAACCTAGTGCATAACAGAACCGGGGATGTGACAACTCACCCCACTAAACAAAAATCTCGTCCCGAGATTCAAGCGTGAGGGTAAGGTGAAGGGGAACATAAACTAGCACAATCTTCACGATCCAGGTTGCACTTCAAATGAACGTTGATTCGATCACCATCATTGTCTCGAGGTTTTGCTCGAGAACACCATCCCACATGACAACAAGTAGAAAGGAAAACTCTAGTAGGATCGATCTTCTCAAGATCAAACAACTTAAGATCAGCTCACGGAGTGAGTCATAAAACATCTCGCAAGATGAGATACAAGGCACACATCTAGAGGAAAGGGGTGGAGTAGATGACGAGGGTTCACTAGGTAGACAACAATTCCACACCTAAGAGGGTGGTGAACGGTTGTCAACGTGGCGAGAGTTTGATTTGCCATGATACCACAAATGAGACATTTTAGAGGAAGGCAATTGTGGATATATCCTTAAGTGGCAAAAAGAATTACATTTGATTCAAAGATCATTGAAACTCTTTACACCAGCCTAAGGCAATTCACAATTGATCATTTGAAGGAATCGAAAGAATAACATTCTCGGGCGTAATGGATGATGTGAATTACCTTGTTGAAGACAACACAAGGGATGATTTTAGTAGCTAGGGAGAAGCTCAGCGGTAGAGAGTGAATCTACTGTTGGAATGGTTATAGCATAACCGAGGGAATTGAGAGCAATCCCGGGTAGTAACTACGATTGCACTTAATGCTTGTGCGTGCTCTCAAGAACTTGAGCATTTCCATATTCATCAAGGTCCTACCAACATCCGCGTCAAGGGTGCTGACAACACAACATACTACCATGATGAATAGCGATGGACAATGCAGATGCAAAGGAAGATAACACCTCCTCAGATTTCACCTTAGCGAGTCTAAGGAAACAAAATCTGGATGATCGACCGAGAGACATTTAGCACTCCGCTTATAATGTTCTCCTTGATGTGCTAGCGTATCCCATTCATTGAGACGGTCTGGCATCTAGAACACCAAGTAAAGGTCGGACTTCGGAAGCACAAAAATCATAAGGCACAACTAGGGAGTAAATCCTAGGAAGTCCTTATGGGAGGTGGCCAACTTTCTCAATCAAGATACTACAATAACAGGTCTTCCGCAGGTGTGTTGGCTACGACATTCTCTTTACCGGTTCTGAGAGAGACCAATATTATAATTCTTGGGAAACGTTCCAACCATCATATCTGCCTGAGATTCAGATCTGGTTGGTGTTAGAATAATCCAGACTCATCAAGTCTAGAAAGAAGAATGAAAGTTTGCAACACAATCGACGAGATGACGTTGCGAGATTCTCGGAAAAAGAACTACGATAGCAAGCTCCAAAACATGAGCTGGTTCTGCTACAAACCTGTGAACACGCTGTCCAAGACAAGCATGACCACATAGTATGTAACGCCCCAAGACCGGAGCTTCAGATGCCTTCCAGGGTTTCCGAGTTTTGTCGTGCGATTTGTTTTGTTTTGCATTGCATCATGTCATCTCTTGCATTGCATCATGCCATCATGCCATTTAATTTTTAAAACTCTTCTAAATAAATTGCATGGATTTCTCGATCCATTTAAATCGAGGGAAGGGTGACTTCTCTTTATAACATATCCTCCCAATATTAGGGAGCTATATTTAAAATATTCCATTGATTTGGAATTCACCAGAACACACTTGCATATTAAATCCCATGCCTTTTCTACTCCGAGTTGACCTCAAAACCTTGCCATTATTATTCTATCATTTTCCGGAGATCCACCAAAAATCCTCGGGCCATTTTTGTTAAGTTCTTCATATTTTTGTGAGCCCGGGAAAATTGTCCTCGTTCCCAAACTCTTTCCCTAACCCTCTCTTTCTTTTATTTTATTTCTTATCTCTGTTTTGTTTTTTTTCCTTTTGAGCGAGAGATAGAGAAGTCCAGCCCAGCCTGGGCCTCCCAGCAACTCCCAGGCCGGCCCAGTCTCCCTAAGCCTAGCAGCCTCCAGCCCACCTAACCAGCCGGCCCACCTAACCCCTCCTAACCCTAGCCTGCCCGATCCCCCACTCTTCCTCGTTCTCCTCCCTTGCGCCACATCACAAGACACCAAGATCGCGCTGGTCCCCTGCTCCCGATCCACGCCCTCGGTGCCGCCATCACGCCGATTCCCTCGCCCCCTCTCGGTCATCTCCCCCTCCTCTCCTCGCGTTGCCACTCCAGCGGCCCCATCGCCTTCGCGCCTCCATGGCCGCCGCCCGGCCCGCTCCCGCGCTCGATCCCCGGCTGCCCTGCGCCCAACCGCTCTCGCTGCCCTGCTCCGTCCTCCGCGCCGCCACCCGCCGAGCTTCGCCACCACTGTCGCGGATCCGGCGGATCGGGTCCGGCCGACCGGATCCACGCCAGCTCCCTTCCGGGCCGCATGCCGCCGCCGCCGCTTCATAATCGCGTTGCGGATCCCGCGCCGCCGCCTCCGCCCGGCGCGAGCCCGCCCCGTCGCCGCCCGCCGCTGCCTCTGTCGCCTCCGCCACGCCGCCGTTCACCCATTCGGCGGATCCCGCCGGCAGGAGCCCGTCGCCACCCCGCGCCCGGTCTTCTCCAAGCCGCCGTCGTCCTGGCGAGTTCGCCGTCCGCCTCGCAACCCCGTCGTCGTTTCCTGCCGCCGGCGCCCCGAGGAGCCACGCCGAGCCCCGCGCCATGTCCGCCAAGATGCACCCTGGTTTCGCCAAGACCCTGTGTTGGGCCCTGTGAACGACTACAGCGACATGAACATCTACGCTGTGTACAACTACTGTTACCTGCCCAGAACAAATACCGTCGACATGTTTTCGCCAAGTACCAGGTCAACGAGTCCGTGAAGTTCGACTACACGTGGATGCGACAAGTACCACGACTACCCTCGAGGACATTCGCACCGTCAAGATCGACTTCACAGACCGCAAGTACCCCTACGAAACCCGAATCGCCAAGACCGGATCCGACAAGTACCCGATGGACGCGTGAACCACTCATCGACCCTCGAAGACCCGTGGACCACGAACATCCACGGGACATGAACAACTACTTCCACTACGAGATGTACCACTACTTCCACTACCGCCGCCGCGTGCACCACTACTTCCCACTACGGCATGAGTACAACTACTTCCTCTACATCGTCCCAACCCGAACCGCTCCAAAATGCACGCTTGAAGGTATAACCCGAGACGACCGCGATGAGATGCCCTTGCATGTATGAGATGCACCCTATGTTTGCACCGTGTCCGAATCATCCTTGCGATGCCCTCTTTTGCCATTCCACCGTTCGTGGGAACCCGTAATCGGGATCACCCCACCATCCGCATGACTCGCTCCGTCACCTTTTCTTTTGCAATCGACATCTCGAGGTTGTCGGATCACCGATATGTTGCCGTGGCATCGGATTTCGCCGCCGTGGCACCCTTTTCGTTTCGCCGCCGTGGCACCCTTTTTCGTTCCGCCACGGCTACAAATGCTTCATATCATGCTCATGTTAACGTTCTCATAAAAATTGCATAAAACTTGCATATGTCATCCGCATCATCATAACAACAAATTAAAATGTTTAAAACTTGTGTTTGCATTAAATTGCTAAATGTCATGGGGTTTTTCCGGAAATGTTGTTTGTTGTTCCGGCCTCATTTAAACTTGCCTAAATAGTTAGTTTGTTGATGCTTCACCTCTTGCCATGTTAATCAACATTTAATATTGTTGGGTAGCTTAAACGAGATCGAACTAAATAACTTGTCGTGGTGTTTCATCAATATGCACCGTTGCATATTGAGCTCCACTTAATTTGTAGGATTGCTTGTGCACTTTGCCATGCCATGCCATGCCTCATTAAACCGGACATGCATCATACTTGATTGTGCATCATGCCATGCTTATGTGATGGTTGTTTACTATGTTGTTTGCTTCTTTCCGGTTTGCCTCTCTCGTTAGCTTCGGTTTCGTTCCGGAGTTGTGAGGGTTCGTTCGTCTACGTCCGTTTGTCTTCTTCATGGAATCGTTCTTCTTCCTTGCGGGATTTCAGGCAAGATGATCATACCCTCGAAATCACTACTATCTTTGCTATGCTAGTTTGCTCGCTCTTTTGCTATGCCAATGCTACGATGCCTACCATTTGCTTGTCAGCCTCCCAAATTGCCATGTCAAACCTCTAACCTTTGACACCATTCCTAGCAAACCGTTGTTTGGCTATGTTACCGCTTTTGCTCAGCCCTCTTATAGCGTTGCTAGTTGCGGTGAAGTTGAAGATTTTCTCCATGGTGGACAGGGGTTTATGTTGGGATATCACAATATCTTTTATATTATTAATGCATCTATATATTTGGTAAAGGGTGGAAGGCTCGGCCTTATGCCTGGTGTTTTGTTCCACTCTTGCCGCCCTAGTTTCCGTCATACCGGTGTTATGTTCCCGGATTTTGCGTTCCTTACGCGGTCGGGTGATTTATGGGACCCCCCTGACAGTTCGCTTTGAATAAAACTTGTCCAAAGAAGGCCCAACATTGCCTTTTACCATTTGCCTCACCTAGCCTTTTTTTTCCCTTGGGTTTCCGGAGCCCAAGGGTCATCTTTATTTCAGCCCCCCCGGGCCAGTGCTTGTCTAAGTGCTGGTTCGAACCGAGTAGACTGCGGGGCCCCCTCGGGGCAACTCGAGGTTTGGTTTTACTCGTAGGATGTCTCATCCGGTGTTGCCTCGAGAACGAGATATGTGCAGCTCCTATCGGGATTGTCGGCGATCGGGCGGCTTTGCTGGTCTTGTTTTACCATTGTCGAAATGTCTTGATGTACCGGATACCGAGTCTGATCGGAGTGTCTTGGGTGAAGGTTTATTCCTTCGATGATCGCGAGAGCTTGTCATGGGCTAAGTTGGGACACCCTGCAGGTTTTATCTTTCAAAGCCGTGCCCGCGGTTATGTGGCAGATGGGAATTTGTTAATGTCGGTTGTAGAAAACCTGAAGTTGATCTTAATTAAAATACATCAACGCGTGTGTTACCGTGATGGTCTCTTTCCGGTGGAGTCCGGAAGTGAACACGGATGTTGGAGTTATGCTTGACGAGGTTGCTATAGGATCACTTCTTGATCATACTTTTGACGACCGTGCTTTGCCTTCTCTTCTCGCTCTCATTTGCGTATGTTAGCCTCCGTATATGCTAGTCGCTGCTGCAGCTCCACCTCATGCCTTTACCTTACCCATAAGCTTAAATAGTCTTGATCTCGCGGTGCGAGATTGCTGAGTCCTCGTGACTCACCGGATACTTCAAAACCAGTTTGCGGTGCCTCGTTATCGAAAGGTGACGCAATCAAGCTCAAGGAGGAGCTCGATGAAGATCTTGCCCTTTGTGTTGTTAGTTCTAGTTGATCAGTAGTGGAGCCCAGTTGGGGCGATCGTGGACCTTTTGTCGCATTTGGGGTTCTTCTTTTATTTTGGTTCCGTAGTCGGACCTTGATTGTATCTGGATGATGTAATGCTTTATTCATGTATTTGTGTGAAGTGGCGATTGTAAGCCAACTATGCATCTTTTCCCCTTATGTATCACATGGATTGTGCGAAGATTACCTCACTTGCGACATTGCTTTCAATGCGGTTATGCCTCTAAGTCGTGCTTCGACACGTGGGAGATATAGCCGCATCGAGGGCGCTATGTTGGTAATCGAGCCATCCCCGACCTTAGGAGCCCCCACCGCTTGATCGTTTTTAGTGGCGAGTTGTGTCTAGAAAAAATGTTTTGAGTCATTTAGGATTATATATATCGGAGAGTTTAGGAATTCTTTTTACTCCCGGTCCCTTCGACCTTCCGGTGAGGTATCCCGACGAGAGTTTTGACTCTTCTCTTCTCAAATTTCACTAAAATTTTTTTAGGATCACGCTGGTATCTTAGAATCGTTCGATGGTTTTATGATGACAACATTGTCTTGGTTGCCTCGACATTTAGGGGTTGTGGCGGTGTCCCGGGAGTTGAGCTCCGAGGTGTTGTCGTCATAATTTTATCGTTGCGAGTTCTGGAATACCCGAGTTTAGTACGACATCGAAAATCTCTTTTATACAGTTGTTGGTGAGATAACCCGCTAACCCAATCTTCGAGGTGAGTACGGAGTATTGCCATGACTCGTATAACGGATGCTTTTCAAGGTTGAGGTACACGATTTCGAAGGTTTCTTGGTTATGTGTTGACGGATGGATACAAATGGATGTAGGGATTGTTAGTTTGGGTGAGATATATTGCTCCCTCAGATCCCCAACACCAGATTGCATAACCGAAATATTCGGGAGTTTCATAGGTGGGAATTCAAGTAGCTCTTAGGATATCTTTCCGACGGATGTATGATATGAAATTGGGGTTCGACGCCTAGTGGTCCGCCTATTCACAGCTTGGTTTTACAAAGGTCTCGTTGTGTCTTAAAGAGTCCTTGGCTATGCCGACTGGGGCGCTTCGTATGTCATGTGCAATCGCCTTGTACATGATGGTGCTTGTCGATTGAGCCCGTGTAGGCCCCACCACGAAAATTTGGACGAAATCTCTATCATATGTTTGTTCCGCTTATTCTGCAAGCCAATCCTTTGTTTTTGTTTTGAGTTGTGGTATTCGAGTTGCTTCAATGTCAAGTGTTGATTCCATACCTTTCCGAAATGGTGTTCTCATATTCCGATGTGAATACCAATTTGTCATGTCAATCCTTTTCAATCGGCGTGTTTCTCTTCAAGTGGATCCGATCACTTCAACATCAGCAAGACCAATTATCATTTCTTCTCAACGGTGTTTGTTTTCATCCGTCTCCAAGTTGCCTTTGTTTTTCCCGCCCACCCACCCTTTTCTTCAAGGACTCAGATTTCTTTATCAAGTATCCATTTATTCATGTGAAGTTTCTCCATTCTTTTCCATCAATGTTCTTACCCGGTGGTTCTCAAGAAGATGTTCTACTAGTTCGTCATTCCTCATTCCTTTCTCTTCTCCGTGGATTCAAGTCAAGTTTTGTTGATCATACCTTTTTTCCTCATTTCAATGTCTTCTCATACCGGTGCACCTCATTATCATTCTACTTCTAGCTATTTGTATTCGGAGTGCTCAAGATATCTCAAAGATTCGTGTTTCCACTCTGCATTCGTTCAAGCTCTTTGAGATTGGTATCTCATTCAAGTCATTTAATTCAACCGTGCAACATCACTTTTAAATCTTTTCAACGGTGTTCTTTTGAGTGGGCCCTAACCCACGTGTCTTTTCCTGGATCTTACCCGACTCTTCTATTTTCCCGAGCTATCCCAAATTCTTCTCCAAGTTTGACGTAGAATGAGTTATCATCACCAAATGCTTTTCTCCAAGATCTTTCAAATTCTTTTCATAGTTGGCTCAACCTCTTCGCTTTTGATTCTTCCGGTGTGCCTCAATAATTCTTGGTGGTGTTTCTCGTTGTCATTCTCATCATTTGAAGACCGAAGGAGAGTTTATCTCTTAAATCTTGGTCCATTCTCTTGAATATTCATGGTTCTAGCTTGATGCCATCCTCTCATAATTGTTTTCGATTGTGAGAATCTTTTTTCACCCATCCGGAGCATTTTAGGAGTCTTTTCAGTTTCATTCTTTGAGCCCATCATCTCAGTATTATTCATTCAAGCTTTCAGCTCTCGTTCTCCAAATCTTACCGGTGCATCATTCAAATATCCTCTAATCAGTTCATGACCTCTTCGTTCTCATGTATCTAAATCCCTTCAAATATCTTCATTTGTTTTCAAATTCTTCCCGGTGAATTGTGCCTTTGCTACATTCATTTTCAATTCTTACGGTGGTTCGTTCAGGATTCCTCTTCCTTTATTACCGTATCATTTCATTCGTTCTTCCAATCCTACCGGTGGTTCGTTGAAGACCTTCTCAAGTTTTGATATATCTCTTTTAATCCTTGCTACGAGAATAAGTTGTATGCCAAATCCGTTGATTGTCATCAATTTAATTGGTGAAGGTTAAGCATAACATAATTCTTATTCTTGTTCATCCAAGTGATTAATTCTTTATTCCGGAGGCCCTTAAAATTCTCGGTTTCATTTGCTTCATCTTCTCTTTTTTCCCGGAGTTCCAAGCTCTAATTATCACGGAGATCCATCTAAATCATTGCAAGGTTTCACCTTGTGTTTTCAACTTCTCTTTCTTTCTATCATCCTTCTATTACCGGAGTTCTTCATGGAGTTTCTTCATGGTGGTTCCTCAAGGATTCTTTTCATTCTTCAATTGTTTTCAAGATTTCTCTTGAAGTTAAGATCCGCCAAGCTATACTCTAAAATAAACATGGTGCTCAACACATGTTTTGTTTTGAGGCGTTCAAGTATTCTCATCTTGCATTTCGAAGTGCAATTCTTTCTATATTATCTTCTGAGGTGGTGTTAGGTCATTCTTGACAATTTCCATTCATGTTTCATGATTCACATGCTGTCAAGAATGAGGTATTTAAATCCATCAGTCTCTTAATTGGAGTTATCTTGGGTTATATTTCACCTAAAGCTTTTCCCTAAGGATTGTTGCTATTTATGGTGCTTATAAATGACCCAAGTTCTTCATTTGTCCTCCCGGTGAAATAAGTTTCTCGTCTCCTTGTTGATATCAATCCAATCAGTTGTTTCCGTTGGTGGCAGAAGCTAACTTCATAGTTTTGAGATGTTTTCCATAAGCCCACTACAAGCTTGTTCTTTTTGTTGTTGTTTTTTTCAACAACTCCGTTCAATTCTTCTTTGCAAGGATGCTTTCCTAGCTCATTTGTGGCAGAAGTTGGCATTTTCTTCTCCATTCTTTTATTCCAATGATCTACTTCTATTCTTTCTTACGGAGGCATTGTGATGCTGTGCTCTTCAATCATCATCTTGTTTTGTCAGGATCATGTTCTTCATGCTTATCCATTTAACCGGCGTGTCGTGTCCTCCATTCAAGTTCTTTTCAAGTTTTCCTTCTTCTTTCGCATGACAGTGTTTGCCCAAATTATTTCAATCTTCTTCCTCTCCCATCTTGTTTTAACTGGAGTAGTTTCGAATTCTATCTTGTCCATTAAACTCTTGATTCATGTCTTTGCAACCTTCAAGTTCTCGTAATACTCCTTGTTCCTCTTTTCCTACCGGATTGTTTGCAATCTCGTTCATCTCTATTGTACTCTTTCTTTTAAATTGCTCAACCTCTCAAGGTTTGTGGTTTCACTCGTTCGTCAAAGAAGCAACTTAGTTTACCCTCTTCTCTTCCTCTCCCGTTTCTCTCCGGTGCCATTCTAGATCTCGGGACGAGATCCTCTCGTAGTGGTGGAGTGTTGTAACGCCCCAAGACCGGAGCTTCAGATGCCTTCCAGGGTTTCCGAGTTTTGTCGTGCGATTTGTTTTGTTTTGCATTGCATCATGTCATCTCTTGCATTGCATCATGCCATCATGCCATTTAATTTTTAAAACTCTTCTAAATAAATTGCATGGATTTCTCGATCCATTTAAATCGAGGGAAGGGTGACTTCTCTTTATAACATATCCTCCCAATATTAGGGAGCTATATTTAAAATATTCCATTGATTTGGAATTCACCAGAACACACTTGCATATTAAATCCCATGCCTTTTCTACTCCGAGTTGACCTCAAAACCTTGCCATTATTATTCTATCATTTTCCGGAGATCCACCAAAAATCCTCGGGCCATTTTTGTTAAATTCTTCATATTTTTGTGAGCCCGGGAAAATTGTCCTCGTTCCCAAACTCTTTCCCTAACCCTCTCTTTCTTTTATTTTATTTCTTATCTCTGTTTTGTTTTTTTTCCTTTTGAGCGAGAGATAGAGAAGTCCAGCCCAGCCTGGGCCTCCCAGCAACTCCCAGGCCGGCCCAGTCTCCCTAAGCCTAGCAGCCTCCAAATTTCCACCTAACCAGCCGCCCACCTAACCCTCCTAACCCTAGCCCGCCCGATCCCCACTCTTCCTCGTTCTCCTCCTCACACATCACAAGACACCAAGATCGCGCCTGGTCCCCGCTCTCCCGATCCACGCGCCTCCAAAGGTCGCCATCATACCGATTCCTCGCCCCTCTCGGTCGTCTCCCCTCCTCTCCTCGCGTTGCCACTCCAGCGCCCCCATCGCCAAGCGCCTCCATGGCCGCCCGCCCGCCTCCGCGCTGATCCCGGCTGCCCCGCGCCCAACCGCCTCGCTGCCCCTCGCTCCGTCCTCCGCGCCGCCACCCGCCGAGCTTCGCCACCACTGCGCGGATCCGGCGGATCGGGTCCGGGCGACCGGATCCACGCCTGCTCCCTTCCGCCGCATGCCGCCGCCGCCGCCGCATCGCGTTGCGGATCCCGCTGCCGCCGCCGCCCGCGCCAGAGCCCGCCCGTCGCCGCCCGCCGCTGCCTCTGCCGCCTCCGCCCACGCCGCCGTTCACCCATTCCCGGCCGGATCCCGCCGGCAGGAGCCCGTCGCCACCCCGCGCCCGGTCTTCTCCAAGCCGCCGTCGTCCTGGCGAGTTCGCCGTCCGCCTCGCAACCCGTCTGTCGCTTCGCCGCGGCGCCCGAGGAGCCACGCCGAGCCCCGCGCCATGTCCGCCAAGATGCACCTGGTTTCGCCAAGACCTCGTGTTGGGCCTCGTGAACGACTACAGCGACATGAACATCTACGCTGTGTACAACTATCATTACCTGCCCGTAACAAATACCGCCGACATGTTTTCGCCAAGTACCAGTCAACGAGTCCGTGAAGTTCGACTACACGTGGATGCGATAAGTACCACGACTACCCTCGAGGACATTCGGTGCCGCCAAGATCGACTTCACAGACCGCAAGTACCCCTACGAAACCCGAATCGCCAAGACCGGATCCGACAAGTACCCGATGGACGCGCGAACCACTCATCGCCGACCCTCGAAGACCCGTGGACCCGAACATCCACGGACATGAACAACTACTTCCACTACGAGATGTACCACTACTTCCACTACCGCCGCCGCCGTGCACCACTACTTCCCACTACGGCATGAGTACAACTACTTCCTCTACATCGTCCCGAACCCGAACCGCTCCAAAAATGCACGCTTCGAAGGTATAACCCGAGACGACCGCGATGAGATGCCCTTGCATGTATGAGATGCACCCTATGTTTGCACCGTGTCCGAATCATCCTTGCGATGCCCCTCTTTTGCCATTCCACCGTTCCGTGGGAACCCGGTAATCGGGATCACCCCACCATCTGGCATGACTCGCTCCCGTCACCTTTTCTTTTGCACCGACATCTCGAGGAGTTGTCGGATCACCGATATGTTGCCGTGGCATCATTTTCGGATTTCGCCGCCGTGGCACCCTTTTCGTTTCGCCGCCGTGGCACCCTTTTTCGTTCCGCCACGGCTACAAATGCTTCATATCATGCTCATGTTAACGTTCTCATAAAAATTGCATAAAACTTGCATATGTCATCCGCATCATCATAACAACAAATTAAAATGTTTAAAACTTGTGTTTGCATTAAATTGCTAAATGTCATGGGGTTTTTCCGGAAATGTTGTTTGTTGTTCCGGCCTCATTTAAACTTGCCTAAATAGTTAGTTTGTTGATGCTTCACCTCTTGCCATGTTAATCAACATTTAATATTGTTGGGTAGCTTAAACGAGATCGAACTAAATAACTTGTCGTGGTGTTTCATCAATATGCACCGTTGCATATTGAGCTCCACTTAATTTGTAGGATTGCTTGTGCACTTTGCCATGCCATGCCATGCCTCATTAAACCGGACATGCATCATACTTGATTGTGCATCATGCCATGCTTATGTGATGGTTGTTTACTATGTTGTTTGCTTCTTTCCGGTTTGCCTCTCTCGTTAGCTTCGGTTTCGTTCGGAGTTGTGAGGATTCGCTCGCTCACGTCCGCTTGTCTTCTTCATGGAATCGTTCTTCTTCCTTGCGGATTTCGTGCAAGATGATCATACCCTCGAAATCACTACTATCTTTGCTATGCTAGTTTGCTCGCTCTTTTGCTATGCCAATGCTATGATGCCTACCATTTGCTTGTCAGCCTCCCAAATTGCCATGTCAAACCTCTAACCTTTGACACCATTCCTAGCAAACCGTTGTTTGGCTATGTTACCGCTTTTGCTCAGCCCCTCTTATAGCGTTGCTAGTTGCAGGTGAAGTTGAAGATTTTCTCCATGGTGGACAGGGTTTATGTTGGGATATCACAATATCTTTTATATTATTAATGCATCTATATATTTGGTAAAGGGTGGAAGGCTCGGCCTTATGCCTGGTGTTTTGTTCCACTCTTGCCGCCCTAGTTTCCGTCATACCGGTGTTATGTTCCCGGATTTTATGTTCCTTACGCGGTCGGGTGATTTATGGGACCCCCGACAGTTCGCTTTGAATAAAACTTGTCCAAAGAAGGCCCAACATTGCCTTTTACCATTTGCCTCACCTAGCCTTTTTTTTTTTCCTTGGGTTTCGGAGCCCAAGGGTCATCTTTATTTCAGCCCCGGGCGGTGCTTGTCTAAGTGCTGGTTCGAACCGAGTAGATGCGGGGCCCCTCGGGCAACTCGAGGTTTGGTTTTACTCGTAGGATGTCTCATCCGGTGTTGCCACGAGAACGAGATATGTGCAGCTCCTATCGGGATTGTCGGCGCATCGGGCGGCTTTGCTGGTCTTGTTTTACCATTGTCGAAATGTCTTGATGTACCGGATACCGAGTCCGATCGGAGTGTCTTGGGTGAGGTTTATTCCTTCGATGATCGCGAGAGCTTGTCATGGGCTGTTGGGACACCCTGCAGGGTTTTATCTTTCAAAGCCGTGCCCGCGTTATGTGGCAGATGGGAATTTGTTAATGTCCGTTGTAGAAAACCTGAAGTTGATCTTAATTAAAATACATCAACGCGTGTGTTACCGTGATGGTCTCTTTCCGCGGAGTCCGGAAGTGAACACGGTGTTGGAGTTATGCTTGACGAGGTTGCTATAGGATCACTTCTTGATCATACTTTTGACGACCGTGCTTTGCCTTCTCTTCTCGCTCTCATTTGCGTATGTTAGCCTCCGTATATGCTAGTCGCTTGCTGCAGCTCCACCTCATGCCTTTACCTTACCCATAAGCTTAAATAGTCTTGATCTCGCGGGTGCGAGATTGCTGAGTCCTCGTGACTCACCAGATACTTCCAAAACCAGTTTGCAGGTGCCTACGTTACCGAGCAGGTGACGCAATCAAGCTCAAGGAGGAGCTCGATGAAGATCTTGCCCTTTGTGTTGTTAGTTCTAGTTGATCAGTAGTGGAGCCCAGTTGGGGCGATCGTGGACCTTTTGTCACATTTGGGGTTCTTCTTTTATTTTGGTTCCGTAGTCGGACCTTGATTGTATCTGGATGATGTAATGCTTTATTCATGTATTTGTGTGAAGTGGCGATTGTAAGCCAACTATGCATCTTTTCCCCTTATGTATCACATGGATTGTGCGAAGATTACCTCACTTGCGACGTTGCTTTCAATGCGGTTATGCCTCTAAGTCGTGCTTCGACACGTGGGAGATATAGCCGCATCGAGGGCGTTACATAGTAGTCTTATAATAAAACACTAGCGAGTTCAGGAGGGAAACCATCATCGAGGATATCAAGTCCCGCATAAGTCTCGAGCCTCACGAAGGAACTTCTTCTCCTTGAACAAATCAATCGGTGGCTTGGTGTGCTAGGAACACATATGGAGTGGAGGTAATTAATCTACCAAACCATAGAATACTTAAATGACGTATGCATGACTGATTTGGGATGATTCCAAAGGAAGCAACATTGACTTAATCGAATTCACGGCGCAACTTACATCAAATGCACATGAATTAGAGGAAGTCACTTCTTTCTTCCAGCATATGCTTCATGAGTTAGCACGAAGAAATGCTTTCAAAAGTTTCCAATACTAGCTTAATGTTCAACAAGATTATGGAGAAGACAAGGATGTTGTCCATGGGCTCAACAACAATTTATCCGATTCCCATGGAGTTGGAATTCCATAATTATGTGAACAAGGTGATACTATTGGTCGACCCAAAAGATATAATGGTGTATGCTCGAGGAAAATCCACGAGTAAGACAACATTACGAGCATCGTTAGTTCTGATTTGATTTGATGATAACCCATACTCAAATCAAAGTTTTGGCAAGACGATAGCTCCAAAGAATGGTCTCAAGGATCAATTGGTGAAGATATCATCTTTCTTCAACACACATAAAAGATATCCCTTAAATGAACTAAGCCAGCAATCTTTATCTTCCAACTCTCCAAGTTGTTGTTTGGCTTAACCATCTAGCTCGGGGTATCCAAAGATGGATTCTTGGAGAAAGGGTAATTTATAAGAAAACCAACTTGATCACGAACTCAACATAGCGGTTAGGTGACATCCTCGGTGATACCTCCGAGAAGACAATCGGAGAATCACGAACCACCGATATGTTACTAAGCTCGAAAACAATCTTGCTTTTCAGGGCAGGACGATATGATAAATAGAGCAAGGGTTTGACAAAATCCTAACTCATTGATCGAAGAGTGCACCGGGTAAATGGACTAGGTAGCACATTCAACCTTAGGGTGATGACTCAGTAATCAACACGCTAAGAATGAGAATATTATCCATTAACTACCAAGCAACGGAGTTACTAGCGGTATTGATTTCACACATCACGATTCACTTGTCGGCATTCTGGTTCAACAACACGGGGACCGAGGAACGATCAATGATGGCAAGAAGTATCACTATACCAAGAGTTCATAGGATGGTGTGCAATTCCTATAATAATCCCGATATAAAAGATGGTAATACTCCAAGGTAGAACAGAACAAAAGCTGGATTGGCATTTTGATCTGCGAGATACAACTACTTTGACCCAATCCTAGATATAGATGAGGTACTGGAGTTTGTTTCTCCTAGTCATTCTGGAATAGAATGGCTTGACGGACCACAGAAGTAAAAGGCATCGATGAACACGAATGCACGACTACTCCTGACTATCAATTGATAGACGAGGGTCAGAATGCAACTAAAGAGAACAACTCAAAGGAACATATAATTTTCTGAGTTGTGGATGCATAGATTAGTATGTCGAGCGAAGCTCAACTTTTCTTCCGGATAACCCATGCAGAAAGGTGGAACTGGCAGAGTCACAACATAGAATCGATAATTCATCGAGAGCACTTTTGTTGTGATCTTTTGGTTCAACGAGGAACTGCTGCCATAAGTAGTTCATGGTATTTGGAAGAATGATATACCACGAAGCTCGAGGACTATCGCAAAGGTTACTAATAACCTAAAGGAACGAGCAAACACTATCAACATGAATTGAGTAGGGTGAATATTGGGTTCAAAACCCAGGAGTAGAATACCTACTACTAAATGGCATCACGGGATGCTTTCGAGAATGAAGGCCAGAGTCATCACACTGGGATACAAATCATGGCTAGATTACTAGATGATCCCCTAAGACACCTAGGGTCATAATAATAATCCCAACTTATATGTCGAGGCAATAGAATACCCCAACTCAGCATTTAGTGTGATTAACCTGGCTCAAAGGAGCATCAAAACCCAGAGGGAAAGGATTTGCAAGTGCATCAGACTATTTAGAAACCTGGGATGACTCGGACAGCATAACGGCTGTAAATGCTCAAAAGTTTGGAGACATACAACAAAAATGGTGGCATAACCACTTAATATCACAATATCAAAGTTTCGAGACCAACAGTTATGAACATACGGAAGTAGTAAAATTGAACTGAGATTTGAAACTAACAATTCTATAAGTCTATGGTTTAGTAACACGTCATCCTGATAGATAGATGAGAAGGCCTAGTTCCTAAACCCCGTAGAAAAGAAGAGGTTGACTCAGATCAGAAGGCCATGAGGTATAAGGAGTAAAAAGAGCCTTACGTTCCAACCCACAATCAATTCCCCTAAATATAACTAAAGCATTTCTAGACACAACTTCACCAGTTTGGCTTGGTAATCCTCAGCAATCAAGCTCGATACCAAAGCTGTCAGACCCGACTCAATGTCACATCGATCTAGCTCAGTAACACCTCATATCACTTTGCGGCCTCACGCACGGTATCCCCACGGTGTCGCCTTACCTTGGCCCGGACCGCTTATGCTTTTGGCACACGATATGATAGTGTCGCTAGCATCCATATGAAAAGGAGCCCGGCTGACATGACTAGTCGTAAACCCAAAGTGGCACAGACTTACGAGGACAGCATCCATGACCCAAAGATCGAACGTGTCGGTCATCATCGAGTAAGTTCCGGCTGTAGCATTGGGCTAGCAGGACTCGGTGAACCGGGCAGAAGCGGGCTAACAGACTCCGGTACTCAATGCGTGACATTTCCCGGAGGACGATACAGAACGAAGAAGGACACATGCCGCCAGCCTAAGTGATTCCTGAGCAGTAGCAAGCTACCATGGCTCGGTGGAAACACTAGGAGACATTTCCGTAAGAGAGGCTACTAAAGATAAACAACTAGATAGTCAGATCCCACACATACCAAGCATTTCAATAACATACACACAATATGCTCGATATGTGCAAATACAACATGGCATCACAACATGACTCTACGACTCAAGTATTTATTCATTAGGCTCCGAGGAGCGAGATATTACAAACAGGGGTCTCATGACCCAACATTCAGAGCATACAAGTCAATGCACAAGCGGGAGCTAATATGTCTGAGTACAGACATCTACAAATGAAAAAGGCTATGAAGCCTGACTATCTACCAGATCCTGCCGAGGGCACAAGATCGTAGCTGAGGTATCAAGCTAAACGTCGAAGTCCACGTGGAACTACTAGTGAGACTGAAGTCTCTCTGCAAAAACATAAAATAGGCAAACGTGAGTACAAATGTACCCAGCAAGACTTACATCAGAACTAACTACATATGCATCATTGTCAACAAAGGGGATGGTGGAGTTTAACAGCAGCAAGCCAGCTTGACTCGGTGGCTATCCTAAACTACGACTGCAAGAACTCTTTTGAGGTGGCGCACACGAGTCCACATATTCATCATATCAATACACCACTATGGATCCGCTTCCGTCTCCCTACGAGAACGCCATCCATAGCACTCACGCTTATCTTGCGTATTTTAGAGTATCCACTTTCACTTGTCTATGAACTGTTATAGGCAACCCAAGTCCTTTACATGACACGGCTATTCAATAGATCATATTAACCTGCAGGGTGTACTTCTTCATACATGTTTCCACCACTTAGCGTGCGCACACGACATGTGCTCGGCAGACTTCAGCTTAAAGCCGACGTGGGTGTAGACCACGACCTACCTAGACACTCAAGTCTCTAGTCCAGTTTATCGCCTATTTGGGTTCCATCTATGAGGAGTTCGGCGAGTTTCGCTCACAGCCCCAAACGATGTGAACAGGTTCCGTGACACCAAGCGGGCGCCGGTCTACCCGCCACGTGCCTACCGCATCACAGCCCACCCCTACGGTCAAGATCAAGCCGGCCTCCAAAGATACTACAAACACGAAACTACTTGCAACTCCCGGACAGAGGACAAGGGTGAATAAGAAGTCGGCGGGGTCATATTTCAGGCCCAATGCATGGTAGTAGCTGAATCATGGATCACAAACACGTAACTCAGTTCCTAAGGACGGCTTCAATGAGACAACCCACCATGTACTCCTACATGGCCTCTCACCGCTACCTTTACCAAATCGTGTTCACACACTTAGCTCACACACAGTAGGACATGTTCACACACCTCTGATTCATCCTCGATGGATCAGACCCGACTCAACTCTAAGCAGTAGCAGGCATGACAAACAAGCATGAATGAGTAGGCACAACAGGGCTCAAACAACTCCTACTCATGCTAGTGGGTTTCATCTATTTACTGTGGAATGACAGGTCATGCAAAGGATAAAGGGTTCAGCTACCGCAGCAAGTAACAAATGATTCGTTGTTGTCCTAATGCAGTAAAAGAGAGCAGGAGCGAGAGAGTGGGATTTTATCGGAATGAACAAGGGGGTTTTGCTTGCCTGGCACTTCTGAAGATATTATAGCTCTTCATCGGTGTCATCGAACTCGTCGTCGAAACATCGCTCATCGAGAGGGGCGATTACGCAACAGAGAAGAAATACAATCAATGCAATGCTCAATATGATGCATGATCATGACATGGCAAAATGAGTGTGTTGGGCTAATGCAACTAGAACCAAATGGGTTTGGGTTAGTTTGAACCCAAGGTTCAAGTTCAAATTGAAATTATGAATTAGAATAGTGCATTATCATGTTTTGATATAAACAGCAGGTTAAAGTTGCTTAAACATGCATGAAACCAGTGCAGATGGATAGATTGGATTTTTCGATCATTTTCATATATAATTTATTTAATTTGGAGTTACGGTTGAATTTCTATGAATTTTAGAAGTTTGGGGTATTTTCTGGATTTTTCAGAATAAGAATAAATCCAGAAAATTGCATTATCACACGAGATGACGTCGTTAGACGTCAGCAGTCAACGAGGCCGGTCCAGTCAAACCTGACCAGCGGGTCCACACGTCGCTGATCGGCTAATCCTAATATAAATTAAACCTAACCTAGTTTAATTAGTCGGGCGGGCCCGCATGTCAGTGAGTAAGTGGCTTAACTAAAATTAGTTATTAATTTAACCAAAAGTTAGCAGGGGCCGGGCCCACTTGTCAGCGACCCAGGGTTGGTCAAACCCCTGGTCAGCCGAGGCTAATCGCCGGCTGCTCCGCCCGCCACAAAGCAGCGCGGCGGAGGGTTTCAAGCGCCTCCGGCGACCAAAACGACGGCGGAGAGGCTCTACGTGGTGCTGGGACTCGCGCGCATCCAACGGGGCAAGTGGGAGCAGCTGGGGTGGCCGGAAACAGCGTCGGCGGCGAGTGAGGCGGCGGCCGGAGTTCGGTTGCGCTCGGAACCGGAGTTGTGGTGCACGGCAGGTCGAGCGGTGGGGTGCAACGTGCTCCTGCAAACGTGCTGAGCATGGTGACGCTCTCAGACGCGGCGGAGGTGGGCTCTAGCCACGACGGCGACGAAGCACGGCGGCGGCGAGCTTCGGCTTCGGTCAAAACGGCGGCTACGGTGATCGAGAGGCATGGGGAGGAGGGGCAAACGACGGAGGAGCTCACAGCGGTTGAAGTGGTCTCCGAAGCGGCCTCGGGGAAGGCCGGACGGCGACGAATCGAGGGTGAGGTTGCCGGCGGCCGAAGGTTGAAGACGAGCTCGAGGCGATGCTGCAGGCTTCAAGGGGCGTGGCTCGGTGAGGGGTCGAGGCGACGTCGCGGGCTCGTGGGCACAACAGAGGGGCGAGGGGGTAGCGGTGGCCGTGGTGGTGCGAACAGCGCGTCCATGGAGGCTTGCCATGGCGGGAAATGGGCGAGGAGAGAGACGGAGGAGGAGAGGGCACGGGAGAGTGAGAGAGGGTCGAGGGCGCGCGTGGCGTCATGGAGGAAGTCCAGGCGGCGAGGGGCAGCAAGAGGTGGAAGCAGGAGGTGGCCTGGCAGCGACCACGCCCCCCCATCTTGGCGAGGAGGAAGACGAGGGAGTGGCGGTGGGCTGGGCCAGGATGGGCTGCCACTGGCCGCCAGATAAGGGCGTAGGCGATGTGTAAGCTTCATCTTTGCTTTATATTTCTATTCTGTTCGCTTTTGATTTAGTAAAATACTAAACCATTTTATAAAATCCTGAAAATAATTATGTGGCTAGAACTAAAATATACCATACCACATAAAATGTTCTGAATTATTGGACATATATTAATTATATATAAAATATATATCCAATGCAAATAGTTATTTAATTTATTTCAAAGGCCCAAAATAATTAACTCGAGATACCAAAAATATTGTTTTGAGTTTTACCTCTTTGTAATATTTTCGGGACTAAGAGGAACATTTTCTTGGACTTCTCGAGAAGATTTAATGTTGATCATTTTAGAAAGTTTTACGAGGCTTTGAAGATCCCTCAATTCAAATTTCATTTGAATTAAAACATGATGCACACATGAGGGTCTAACCTAGTGCATAACAGAACTGTGGATGTGACAACTCACCCCACTAAACAAAAATCTCGTCCCGAGATTCAAGCGTGAGGGTAAGGTGAAGGGGAACATAAACTAGCACAATCTTCACGATCCAAAGTTGCACTTCAAATGAACGTTGATTCGATCACCATCATTGTCTCGAGGTTTTGCTCTGAGAACACCATCCCACATGACAACAAGTAGAAAGGGAAAACTCTAGTAGGATCGATCTTCTCGAAGATCAAACAACTTAAGATCAGCTCACGGAGTGAGTCATAAAAACATCTCACAAGATGAGATACAAGGCACACATCTAGAGGAAAGGGGTGGAGTAGATGACGAGGGTTCACTAGGTAGACAACAATTCCACACCTAAGAGGGTGGTGAACGGTTGTCAACGTAGCGAGAGTTTGATTTGCCATGATACCACAGCGAGACATTTTAGAGGAAGGCAATTGTGGATATATCCTTAAGTGGCAAAAAGAATTACATTTGATTCAAAGATCATTGAAACTCTTTACACCAGCCTAAGGCAATTCACAATTGATCATTTGAAGGAATCCGAAAGAATAACATTCTCGGGCCAGAATGGATGATGTGGATTACCTTGTTGAAGACAACACAAGGGATGATTTTAGTAGCTAGGGAGAAGCTCAGCGGTAGAGAGTGAATCTACTGTTGGAATGGTTATAGCATAACCGAGGGAATTGAGAGCAATCCCGGGTAGTAACTACGATTGCACTTAATGCTTGTGCGTGCTCTCAAGAACTTGAGCATTTCCATATTCATCAAGGTCCTACCAACATCCGCGTCAAGGGTGCTGACAACACAACATACTACCATGATGAATAGCGATGGACAATGCAGATGCAAAGGAAGATAACACCTCCTCAGATTTCACCTTAGCGAGTCTAAGGAAACAAAATCTGGATGATCGACCGAGAGACATTTAGCACTCCGCTTATAATGTTCTCCTTGATGTGCTAGCGTATCCCATTCATTGAGACGGTCTGGCATCTAGAACACCAAGTAAAGGTCGGACTTCGGAAGCACAAAAATCATAAGGCACAACTAGGGAGTAAATCCTAGGAAGTCCTTATGGGGAGGTGGCCAACTTTCTCAATCAAGATACTACAATAACAGGTCTTCCGGCAGGGTGTGTTGGCCACGACATTCTCTTTACCGGGTTCTGAGAGAGACCAATATTATAATTTTGGGAACGTTCCAACCATCATATCTGCCTGAGATTCAGATCTGGTTGGTGTTAGAATAATCCAGACTCATCAAGTCTAGAAAGAAGAATGAAAGTTTGCAACACAATCGACGAGATGACGTTGCGAGATTCTCGGAAAAAGAACTACGATAGCAAGCTCCAAAACATGAGCTGGTTCTCACAAACACTGTGAACACGCTGTCCAAGACAAGCATGACCACATAGTAGTCTTATAATAAAACACTAGCGAGTTCAGAGGGAAACCATCATCGAGGATATCAAGTCCCGCATAAGTCTCGAGCCTCACGAAGGAACTTCTTCTCCTTGAACAAATCAATCGGTGGCTTGGTGTGCTAGGAACACATATGGAGTGGAGGTAATTAATCTACCAAACCATAGAATACTTCAATGCGTATGCATGACTGATTTGGGATGATTCCAAAGGAAGCAACATTGACTTAATCAATTCACGGCGCAACTTACATCAAATGCACATGAATTAGAGGAAGTCACTTCTTTCTTCCGCATATGCTTCATGAGTTAGCACGAAGAAATGCTTTCAAAAGTTTCCAATACTAGCTTAATGTTCAACAAGATTATGGAGAAGACAAGGATGTTGTCCATGGGCTCAACAACAATTTATCCGATTCCCATGGAGTTGGAATTCCATAATTATGTGAACAAGGTGATACTATTGGTCAGACCCAAAAGATATAATGGTGTATGCTCGAGGAAAATCCACGAGTAAGACAACATTACGAGCATCGTTGGTTCTGATTTGATTTGATGATAACCCATACTCAAATCAAAGTTTTGGCAAGACGATAGCTCCAGCAACTGGTCTCAAGGATCAATTGGTGAAGATATCATCTTTCTTCAACACACATAAAAAGATATCCCTTAAATGAACTAAGCCAGGCAATCTTTATCTTCCAACTCTCCAAGTTGTTGTTTGGCTTAACCATCTAGCTCAGGGGTATCCAGCATGGATTCTTGGAGAAAGGGTAATTTATAAGAAAACCAACTTGATCACGAACTCAACATAGCGGTTAGGTGACATCCTGGTGATACCTCCGAGAAGACAATCGGAGAATCACGAACCACCGATATGTTACTAAGCTCGAAAACAATCTTGCTTTTCAGGGCAGGACGATATGATAAATAGAGCAAGGGTTTGACAAAATCCTAACTCATTGATCGAAGAGTGCACCGGATAAATGGACTAGGTAGCACATTCAACCTTAGGGTGATGACTCAGTAATCAACACGCTAAGAATGAGAATATTGTCCATTAACTACCAAGCAACGGAGTTACTAGCAGTATTGATTTCACACATCACGATTCACTTGTCGGCATTCCGGTTCAACAACACGGGGACCGAGGAACGATCAATGATGGCAAGAAGTATCACTGTACCAAGAGTTCATAGGATGGTGTGCAATTCCTATAATAATCCCGATATAAAAGATGGTAATACTCCAAGGTAGAACAGAACAAAAGCTGGATTGGCATTTTGATCTGCGAGATACAACTACTTTGACCCAATCCTAGATATAGATGAGGTACTGGAGTTTGTTTCTCCTAGTCATTCTGGAATAGAATGGCTTGACGGACCACAGAAGTAAAAGGCATCGATGAACACGAATGCACGACTACTCCTGACTATCAATTGATAGACGAGGGTCAGAATGCAACTAAAGAGAACAACTCAAAGGAACATATAATTTTCTGAGTTGTGGATGCATAGATTAGTATGTCGAGCGAAGCTCAACTTTTCTTCCGGATAACCCATGCAGAAAGGTGGAACTGGCAGAGTCACAACATAGAATCGATAATTCATCGAGAGCACTTTTGTTGTGATCTTTTGGTTCAACGAGGAACTGCTGCCATAAGTAGTTCATGGTATTTGGAAGAATGATATACCACGAAGCTCGAGGACTATCGCAAAGGTTACTAATAACCTAAAGGAACGAGCAAACACTATCAACATGAATTGAGTAGGGTGAATATTGGGTTCAAAACCCAGGAGTAGAATACCTACTACTAAATGGCATCACGGGATGCTTTCGAGAATGAAGGCCGAGTCATCACATCGGGATACAAATCATGGCTAGATTACTAGATGATCCCTAAGACACCTAGGGTCATAATAATAATCCCAACTTATATGTCGAGGCAATAGAATACCCCAACTCAGCATTTAGTGTGATTAACCTGGCTCAAAGGAGCATCAAAACCCAGAGGGAAAGGATTTGCAAGTGCATCAGACTATTTAGAAACACAGATGACTCGACAAAGATAACGGCTGTAAATGCTCAAAAGTTTGGAGACATACAACAAAAATGGTGGCATAACCACTTAATATCACAATATCAAAGTTTCGAGACCAACAGTTATGAACATACGGAAGTAGTAAAATTGAACCGAGATTTGAAACTAACAATTCTATAAGTCTATGGTTTAGTAACACGTCATCCTCGATAGATAGATGAGAAGGCCTAGTTCCTAAACCCGTAGAAAAGAAGAGGTTGACTTTCGGATCGAAGGCCATGAGGTATAAGGAGTAAAAAGAGCCTTACGCTCCAACCCACAATCAATTCCCTAAATATAACTAAAGCATTTCTAGACACAACTTCACCGGTTTGGCTTGGTAATCCTCAGACAATCAAGCTCGATACCAAAGTTGTCAGACCCGACTCAATGTCACATCGATCTAGCACAGTAACACCTCATATCACTTTGCGCCTCACGCACGGTATCCCCACGGTGTCGCCTTACCTTGGCCCGGACCGTTTAGCCTTTTGGCACACGATATGATAGTGTCGCTAGCATCCATATGAAAAGGAGCCCGGCTGACATGACTAGTCGTAAACCCAAAGTGGCACAGACTTACAGGACAGCATCCATGACCCAAAGATCGAACGTGTCGGTCATCGTGAGTAAGTTCCGGCTGTAGCACTGGCTAGCAGGACTCGTGAACCGGGCAGAAGCGGCTAACAGGACTCCGGTACTCAATGCGTGACATTTCCGGAGGGACAGACACGAGAACGAAGAAGGACACATGCCGGCCAGCCTAAGTGATTCCTGAGCAAAGTAGCAAGCTACCATGGCTCGGTGGAAACACTAGGAGACATTTCCGTAAGAGAGGCTACTAAAGATAAACAACTAGATAGTCGATCCCACACATACCAAGCATTTCAATAACATACACACAATATGCTCGATATGTGCAAATACAACATGGCATCACAACATGACTCTCGACTCAAGTATTTATTCATTAGGCTCGAGGAGCGAGATATTACAAACAGGGTCTCATGACCCAACATTCAGAGCATACAAGTCAATGCACAAGCGGGAGCTAATATGTCCGAGTACGACATCTACAAATGAAAAAGGCTATGAAGCGACTATCTACGAGATCTCCGCCGAGGGCACAAGATCGTAGCTGAGGTATCAAGCTAAACGTCAAGTCCACGTGGAACTACTAGTGAGACCAAGTCTCTCTGCAAAAACATAAAATAGGCAAACGTGAGTACAAATGTACCCAAGAAGACTTACATCGAACTAACTACATATGCATCATTGTCAACAAAGGGATGGTGGAGTTTAACGGCTGACAAGCCAGCTTGACTCGGTGGCTATCCTAAACTACGATTGCAAGAACTCTTTTGAGGTGGCGCTACGAGTCCACATATTCATCATATCAATACACCACTATGGATCCGCCTCGTCTCCCTACGAGAACGCCATCCATAGCACTCACGCTTATCTTGCGTATTTTAGAGTATCCACTTTCACTTGTCTATGAACTGTTATAGGCAACCCGAAGTCCTTTACCATGACACGGCTATTCAATAGATCATATTAACCTGCGGGTGTACTTCTTCATACATGTTTCCACCACTTAGCGTCGCACACACGACATGTGCTCGGCAGACTTCAAGCGAAAGCCGACGTGGGTGTAGACCACGACCTACCTAGACACTCAAGTCTCTAGTCCAGGTTGATCGCCTATTTGGGTTCCATCTATGAGGAGTTTCGGCCGAAGTTTCGCTCACAGCCCCAAACGATGTGAACAGGGTTCCGTGACACCAAACGGGCGCCCGGTCTACCCGGCCACGTGCCTACCGCATCACAGCCCACTCCTACGGTCAAGATCACAAGACGGCCTCCAAAGATACTACAAACACCAGAAACTACTTGCAACTCCTGGACAGAGGACAAGGGTGAATAAGAAGTCGAGCGGGGTCATATTTCAGGGCCCAATGCATGGTAGTAGCTGAATCATGGATCACAAACACAGAACTCAGTTCCTAAGGATGGCTTCAATGAGACAACCCACCATGTACTCCTACATGGCCTCTCACCGCTACCTTTACCAAATCGTGTTCACACACTTAGCTCACACACAGTAGGACATGTTCACACACCTCTGATTCATCCTCGATGGATCAGACCGACTCAACTCTAAGCAGTAGCAGGCATGACAAACAAGCATGCATGAGTAGGCACAACAGGGCTCAAACAACTCCTACTCATGCTAGTGGGTTTCATCTATTTACTGTGGAATGACAGGTCATGCAAAGGATAAAGGGGTTCAGCTACCGCAGCAAGTAACAAATGATTCGTTGTTGTCCTAATGCAGTAAAAGAGAGCAGGAGCGAGAGAGTGGGATTTTATCGGAATGAACAAGGGGGTTTTGCTTGCACGCACTTCAAGATATTATAGCTCTTCATCGGTGTCATCGAACTCATCGTCGAAACATCGTCTACTGAGAGGGGACAGTTACCGGCAACAGAGAAGAAATACAATCAATGCAATGCTCAATATGATGCATGATCATGACATGGCAAAATGAGTGTGTTGGGCTAATGCAACTAGAACCAAATGGGTTTGGGTTAGTTTGAACCCAAGGTTCAAGTTCAAATTGAAATTATGAATTAGAATAGTGCATTATCATGTTTTGATATAAACAGCAGGTTAAAGTTGCTTAAACATGCATGAAACCAGTGCAGATGGATAGATTGGATTTTTCTGATCATTTTTCATATATAATTTATTTAATTTGGAGTTACGGTTGAATTTCTATGAATTTTAGAAGTTTGGGGTATTTTCTGGATTTTTCAGAATAAGAATAAATCCGAAAATTGCATTATCACGTCGAGATGACGTCGTTAGACGTCGGCGATCAACGAGGCCGGTCCAGTCAAACCTGACCAGCGGGTCCACACGTCGCTGATCTGGCTAATCCTAATATAAATTAAACCTAACCTAGTTTAATTAGTCAGGCGGGCCCGCATGTCGATGAGTAAGTGGCTTAACTAAAATTAGTTATTAATTTAACCAAAAGTTAGCGAGGCCGGGCCCACTTGTCGTGACCAGGGGTTGGTCAAACCTGGTCACCGAGGCTATCTACGGCGCGCTCGCCGGCTCCACAAGAGCGGCGGAGGCTCGGGTTAAGAGCCTCGGCGACCAAAACGACGGCGGAGAGGCTCTACGTGGTCTTTGGGACTCGCGCGCATCCAACGGGCAAGTGGGAGCAGCTGGGGTGGCGAAACAGCGCTGGCGGCGAGTGAGGCGGCCGCCGAGTTCGATTCTTCGGAACGGAGTTGTGGTGCACGGCAGGTCGAGCGGTGGGGTGCAACGTGCTCCTGCAAACGTGCTGAGCACGGTGACGCTCTCAGACGCGGCGGAGGTGGGCTCTAGCCACGACGGCGACGAAGCACGGCGGCGGCGAAGCCGCTTCGTCAAACGGCGCGCTACGGTGATCGAGAGGCATGGGGAGGAGGGGCAAACGACGGAGGAGCTCACAGCGGTTGAAGTGGTCTCCGGAGCGGCCTCGGGGAAGGCCGGACGGCGACGAATCGAGGGTGAGGTTGCGGCGGCGAAGGTTGAAGACGAGCTCGGGCGATGCCGCAGGCTTCAAGTGGGCGTGGCTCGGTGAGGGGTCGAGGGCGACGTCGCGGAGCTCGTGGGCACAACAGAGGGCGAGGGGTAGCGGTGGCCGTGGTGGTGCGAGCAGCGCGTCCATGGAGGCTTCGCCATGGCGGGAAATGGGCGAGAGAGAGAGACGGAGGAGGAGAGGGCACGGGAGAGTGAGAGAGGGTCGAGGGCGCGTGGCGTCGCGGAGGAAGTCGAGGCGACGAGGGGCAGCAAGAGGTGGAAGCGGGGAGGTGGCGCTGGCGACCACGCCCCTGCCCACTTGGCGAGGAGGAAGACGACAGGAGTGGCGGCGGTGGGCTGGGCCGCCCGGATGGGCTGCCACTGGGCCGCCAGATGGGCGGTAGGCGACAGTAAGCTTCTCTTTGCTTTATATTTACATTACATTGCTTTTGATTTAGTAAAATACTAAACCATTTTATAAAATCCTGAAAATAATTATGTGGCTAGAACTAAAATATACCATAGCACATAAAATGTTCCAGAATTATTGGACATATATTAATTATATATAAAATATATATCCAATGCAAATAGTTATTGAATTTATTTCAAAGGCCCAAAATAATTAACTCTGAGACACCAAAAATATTGTTTTGAGTTTTACCTCTTTGCAATATTTTCAGGGACTAAGAGGAACATTTTCTTGGACTTCTCTGAGAAGATTTAATGTTGATCATTTTTAGAAAGTTTTCTGAGGCTTTGAAGATCCCTCAATTCAAATTTCATTTGAATTAAAACATGATGCACACATGAGGGTCTAACCTAGTGCATAACAGAACCAGGGATGTGACAATGCAACTCATTGCATATTGAGCTCCACTTAATTTCTAGTGTTGTTTGTTGCACTTTGCCATGCCATGCCATGCCTCATTAAAGCAGACATGCATCATACTTGTTTGTGCATCATGCCATGTTTATGCTTGGTTGTTTACCATGTTGTGGGCTTCTTCTCGATAGCTCCCGTTTTCGTTGCGATCGTGAGGATTCGTTCGTCTATGCTCGGTTCATCTTCGTGGCTTCATCTTCTTCATGGACTCGTTCTTCTTCCTAGCGGGATTTCAGGCAAGATGACCGCTACCCTGGATCTCATTACTATCATTGCCATGCTAGTTGCTTTGTTCTATCGATATGCTACGCTACCTATCATTTTGTTCTATCAAGCCTCCCAAATTGCCATGAACCTCTAACCTTTGACACCATTCCTAGCAACCCATTGATTGGCTATGTTACCGCTTTTGCTCAGCCCCTCTTATAGCATTGCTAGCTGCAGGTGAAGTTGAAGATTGCTCCATGGTGGACAGGGTTATGTTGGGATATCACAATATCTCTTAATTAATTAATGCATCTATATATTTGGTAAAGGGTGGAAGGCTCGGCCTTATGCCTGGTGTTTTGTTCCACTCTTGCCGCCCTAGTTTCCGTCATACCGGTGTTATGTTCCCGGATTTTGCGTTCCTAACGCGGTCGGGTAATTTATGGGACCCCCTTGACAGTTCGCTTTGAATAAAACTTGTCCAGCAAGGCCCATCCTTGGTTTTACCATTTGGGTCGGCCAACCCGAGGGTCATCTTTATTTTAGCCCCCGGCCGCTGCTTCCCTAAGTCTTCTCGAACCGGCAGATCAAGGGCCCCCTTGGGGCAACTCGAGTTCTGGTTTTACTCGTAGGCCGACCTATCCGGTGTTGCCCTGAGAACGAGATATGTGCAGCTCCTATCGGGATTGTTGGCGCATCGGGCGGCTTTGCTGGTCTTGTTTTACCATTGTCGAAATGTCTTGTAAACCGGGATTCCGAGACTGATCTGGTCTTCCTGGGAGAAGGTATATCCTTCGTTAATTGCGAGAGCTTATCATGGGCTAAGTTGGGACACCCCTGCAGGGTATAAACTTTCGAGAGCTGTGCCTGCGGTTATGTGGCAGATGGGAATTTGTCAATGTCCAGTTGTAGATAACTTGACACCTGATCCGAATTAAAACGCATCAACCGCGTGTGTAGCCGTGATGGTCACTTCTCGGCGGAGTCCGGGAGTGAACACGGTTTCTGTGTTATGTTTGACGTAAGTAGGAGTTCAGGATCACTTCTTGATCATTGCTAGTTTCACGACCATTCCTTTGTTTCTCTTCTTGCTCTCATTTGCGTATGTTAGCCACCATATCATGCTTACTCGCTGCTGCAACCTCACCACTTTACCCCTTCCTTACCCTTTAAGCTTTGCTAGTCTTGATACCCATGGTAATGGGATTGCTGAGTCCTCGTGGCTCACAGATTACTAAAACAATAGTTGCAGGTACAGGTTATGCGATGATCATGACGCCAGAGCGATGTTTGCTTGTTTTGGAGTTCTTCTTCAGCTTCTTCTTCGATCAGGGGATAGGTTCCAGGTCGGCAGCCTGGGCTAGCAGGGTGGATGTCGTTTGAGTTTCTGTTTGTGTTTCATCCGTAGTCGGATGTTGCTCTTTTGTGAGATGATGTTGTATTCGTGTGACATTGTATGCCTTTTGTATGTATCCCCATCTATTATGTAATGTTGATGTAATGATATCCACCTTGCAAAAGTGTATCAATATGCGGTTCTATCCTTGGTGGGACCTTCGAGTCTCTTTAGGATAGTATCGCATATTGGGCGTGACATCTTTGAAGAATCAAAATAAGCTGTCAATGGGAATAAGCTGTCAACTATTTTGAAATAAACAATATAAATTAGTTAATAACTATGTTTGAGAAACTCACATTGCGGTAGAATCGGAAGCGTATCAACAAGGACCCAAATATCCGTATTGTCTTGCTCAATGTCAGGATCACCAAGATCCATGGTGACAATCATACCCTCATAAAAACCATACATTTTGCAAAGTGCTTCCCAATTTTGGAAACCAAAATTGGTTATGCTCTGAGCATTGCACAGATTTACTTCAAAATCCATATCATGATGGGTCCTTAGGTGTATTTTCTTTGTTTCAAAATTTTCATGGTCTTCAAAACCCATCCTCTCCAAGACATAGCGTCTTGCATGGCATGGGATAAGCTAGTCGAATTGTAAAAGATGAAAAATAGACGTTGAAATAGTTGAAGTCATGCTTAATTACGAAAAAAGCACTTGTCATTGTTGCGTACCGTTTCAACATCGAATGTCTCGTCGAGCTTAATGCTGAAGCGCCGATCTTCGTCCAGCTCAACAAACCTGTCACACATACCTCGATCGTCGTGGCACCAGCTGCACTCCCCTGGGAGACTGTCATCGTCCGAGTATGACATTTCCTACGTTCATAATTCAAAGATTAAACTTGTACATATTCTAGCACAAGTCATGCCAGAATTCAAAAAAAATCCGGCATGACCTTTGCTAAAGAAGGACATATCGAGGGCCTGAAATTTGCCGGAACGGAAATTAATCAACCCTCCGGCGTAACATAGGCCACTCGGAGGTGTAACTTGAACATGACCGGCCACTTGGGCAACCACATATCCTATATGAGCAACACAAGATTTACATGGAGATTTGGCAAGTCTCACCTCGAGGTCGGATGTGGGTGGCCCCGACTCGCAAGTCGTGATCACCGAATGCACGTGTACAGTGATCCCAGAGATCAATGCTCACCAACACACGTAAGCTGAATAACAAGAGTCTTACATCCATGCATACCGCTCTTACACAAATTATGACCATTATGGTCAAGTCTTACATCGATAAAGCCTTAAGGGCTGAACATCAAATAAAACAAAGCAGCGGAAATCTTCATTGATAAGTAGAACCCATGCCATCTGCCTTAACCCTACAGCATTCTCGACCGGAAACGCCCTAGTTCGCATGATCGCTCCAAAGAACTCTTCTTGAACTCCGGTTCTTCCATGCCCGGTCAATTAAATAACCAAGGGCAAGCCAATGAGTACTTTGAATGTACTATAAGCAACCCATGATTTGGTTCAAGGTACAATAATGCATGACATAGGTAAAGTTTTGCATAAAGCTAGTTTTGAGTGCAATGACATGCTCAACAACCTATAAAGCATGCATCAAGAGATTTCAAGTAACCATGAGAACAGGTCACATATATCAACATAAATAGAATGGGCACCAACCCATTTATCATAAACAGAGTGGGCACCTACCCATCCCAATCGTGTCAAGTCCTTGACTTGATCCAAGACAACATCATCATCTCACACACACCGGGTTTGAAAACATGTGGACGTAGCCCAAGAGCGGTTACCCAACTGTCCTTGACCGTGGACACGGCTATTCGAATAGTTTTACACTCTGCAGAGGTTGCACACTTTACCCACTAGATCCGGGAACTTCCGTGTCATCCACGACCATGGTACCTCAAGTACCGAGGTAAGCACCGATCACTACCTTTCCCTAGTCGACACTAACATGGAGTCCACTTGATTGGCAAGAACCCCGTGCCCAACATTTCACATAACATTTTCGTGGAGCCTTGCTCCCATATTCATCACATACCACTGGCACGGGGTACCAACGGTGTGTCCGGTCTTTGTAAAATGCACATGGCCGCCCTACCTGGCACGACCCCGTCCCGAGAGAGAGCACCAACTCTCCCCCGTCACTAGTAATGCGGGCTCCAAGCTAGTATCGACCTAGGTAATCAATAATGCCCTTTCCCATATAAGGGTAGAGTGGTTGCGCATGTAAGGTTGGAATAACGGTCGCAACTCCGACCAATCCGTTTTCAAAAACAACACACACACACTTGCCTCGGTACACCACTTCGTCATCAAGTGGTTACCCATCTCATCATCTCCCTCGGGCATAAGTGGCACCCGACGGGGTTTTCGAAAAGTCTTTTGAAAAAGCTTTGCCTCCTTCACCATGCATAAACCCATCCCTTTTTGCGTAGCACTACTTAGCATCCTATCTACTCCCATCGTCATAACCCTCATAAGAAGGTAGGGCCATGCACAATGCAAGTGTCAACGAGAAAAATAACGAGGCAACCCACCAAAGTGGTTACCCATCCTTCATGATTCGATGCAACAATAATAAGTGCTATATGACATGCATAAAAAGGGTTTCATAGACATGGTCAAAGGGCTGCTTGCCTGGCTCAACAAAGTCTTCGGGTCTTCAAAGTCTTCGTCCAACTCCTTCACAAGAACGCAATCTATCGTCATAAAATAAATACGGAAAATAAGGCAATAATAAACCACAAAAATCAAAGTGCTCAGAAAAATGTCAACTCTTTTTGTAAAATATTAGATGGAAATCTAAGATGGGGAAACTTGCTAGTTTTGGATTTGGAGTGGTGGAACAGGAGATATGGATTTTCAAAGGCTTATTTAAATGCTAAAAACCACATTTAAATATTTTCAGTGAAGAAAAGTTGGTTGGATTTGAATGGAAGTTGCACCATTAAATAGGTTGCAATATTCTAGGAATTTAGAAATTGGAATTAATCCATTTGGACAAATATTGTGTCCTGTGAAATATTTGGAATATTGATAGAAAAGAAAAAGTGAAAAGGGCATCGTGCCCCGGGCTGAACAGCCAGCCACAGGCAAGCAGCCCAGGGAAAAGAGGCTCAGGCCAGCCAGTGGCCAGTTTTTAAACCCGACGGGCGGGGCCCAGCTGCCAGGGAGAGAGAGGAGCGAGAGGAGGTGAGGATGACAAAGGGGCCCGCTGTCATCTCCGACTCGCGACGAGGGCCGGGCGTGCTCACCGGCGACGATGCAAAGCGACGGCGAGCTCCGACGAAAAGGGATGGCTTGGGGTCGCCGAACGTCGGTGGGAGGTGGACTTGGCGGCGGTCTGCGGGGTTCGCCGGCGACGATGTTAGCGGCGGAGGAGCTTGGTGTCGACGGCCCGGCCGCTTCCGCTGCAACAGAGAGGGAAACGGAGGGAAACGCCAGGAGATGCAGGATTCCAGACGAGGCAAGGGAGGAGCGGGGAGGCTTATACTCGCGAATCCCGGCGAAGCCGACGCGCGGAGCTCGAGCTCGATCTCGAGCTCGGGCGCTCCTGGAGAAGAACTGGGGGTGCAGGGGGAAGTGTTGGTGGTGCAGAGAGCGAGGGGTGAGGGTGGAAGGGTTCGGGGAGGCCCTTTTATAGGAGAACGGCGGTCCACCGTGGGCTCGTGCGCCGGCGGGCTCGTGCTCGTCGCCACGGGCCTCGGGAGGGCGCTGCACCGTGTCTAGGGGGCTCGTGGGGGTCGACTACTCCCAGGGGATGAAGAGAGAGAGAGAGCAGGGGGCCAGAGGCACCGCGCGTGTGAGCAGCGCCATTGGTGCGCTCGGGCGGTTCTGTTTGATAGCGCGGAGGCGCGGGAAGGAGGAGAGAGGAGGGGACAGCGTTGGGCTTGTCGCGACGCCGAGGCGCCTCGGTGGCGCGAGGGGTGGCCCGAGGTGGCCGGAGCCGTTAGGCGGGGCGGCTACAGAGGGAGCGCATTAAGGCGTGCTCAGAGCGCCCATATGGCATGCCATGGCATATAATATGCCCTGGTATGCGGCCACTGGTGTCCAAGAGTGCGGGAGGTAGTAAAGAAGGAGGGGAAGGCATTGGATGCCCTGTAAGCCAAAGGAGTTAGGAGGAGGAAGAAGAAAGGTGAAAAGGGCTGACCAGAGAGAGAAAGAGGGGGGTTTCACCCCTCAATTATTGAACTAGGGCTTGCCATTGTTACTGGAGGTGAAAGTGGACTAGAAAGAGCTGTGGTAAAAATTGGAGCTCTCCAAGAATAGTGAAAGGGTCAAAACAGTGATTTTAGCAAAATGTCAGAAGGTGTTTGATAGTGTTTTGAGCAATCAAATGGACTCCAATTGCCATGAGGCTCCACAAGGTGAAATGACTCATATAAATATAGCCTTCCACCAATTAGGGGATTATTTGGGCAAAGTTGCCAATGCAACTTTTGTGAACCCTAGAAATGAGCAGAAATAGACTTGAGTAGATTTAGTTGAGCATAACACTTCTCCTTGATGAACCACTTTGAGTAGTGGCCTCATTTGGTCATGTGAACATGCTCACAAAAGTTGGGGTCAATGGGAGAAAGTTGGTAGAACAAAGTTGTTCAAATTTGATTCTGGTCAGGGAGGGTTTTGAGGCACTTTGACCAAGATTTCCTCTTCTCCAACCTGTGCCATTTGGTCCAGATGCATCATTAGACCAATGAAGCATGTACACCAAGTTTGAGCACATTTGGACATACTTGGCAGTGTAAAGTTGATCAAACTTCAGAAGGGACAGAAATAGTTTTGAGGGGTTCTGATGGTGTTAACTTGTTCTTCAAGTCATGAGACTTGGCAAGATCATCTAATATGTCATATGTGACATGATAGAATTTTCCTGGAATTTTGGAAGAATATTTCCTTTGTAAATATTACAAAAGCTTGAAATATCCAGGAAGGGTTTTAGAGGGATTTGACCAATATTTTGAACATGACCATGTGTTGAAACTCTTATATATGGACAATATATGTCCTATGAGTTTCCTAAATTTTGTCAAATATTTTTAAAACAATAAAATAATTTTTTCCTATTAAAGACCATTTCGGCCTTAAGAAAAGCCTTTAAATAAAATAGTAAAACAACTTTTAAAATTATATTTTTGTGGTTTCGGATATCCTTTATCTAATAGGAATCAAATATATTTTTGAAAGATTTTTACTGCCCTTAATCAAGTATTTGCAAAGCAAACCTCAATTCAGGGTTTTGGAAAACTAAATTTAGAAAATACTTTCTGGCCAAATTATTTTTATAAGAAAATTCTATATTGCACTATACACATGGCATGGTCATTGGTCAGGAGCTTGGGGTAAGGAGATGAAGTATAGAAGGTGGAGTGGTTGACTATTAAGAGCACTTGAAAACCACATGGGGAAAACCAACACCAAATAAAAGCCAAATAAAGCAAAAAGTTTTTGTTGGTCCAAATTTTCATGCTTTATTAATGAAAATGAAATGTTACAAAATGCAGGGTGTGACAGACCTACCCCCCTTACAAGAATCTCGTCCCCGAGATTCCTAAACTAGGCTTTAAAGAGATACGGGAATTCGGATCTAAGGTAGTCTTCACGCTCCCAAGTTGCTTCGCTTGAGTGGTTGCTCCATTGGACCTTGAAGTACTTGATGGTTCGGCTTCGAGTGTGTCGCTCAGCCTCATCCAGAATGCAGATGGGCCTCTCTCGATAAGTCAAATCAGGCTGAAGGTCAATGGCTTGGTGATTGACGTCCTTGTAGAGATCAGGCTTGTCTGGAACTTGGAGACACTTCCGGAGTTGTGACACGTGGAACACGCCAGCACATCGAAAGTTCGTGGAAGTTCCAACTGGTAAGCCACTTCTCCTCGCTGCTCCATGATCTTGAAGGGGCTAATGTATCTCGGGCGAGCTTTCCTTTGACATGGAAGCGCTGGGCTCCTTTGAGAGGGTGACCGGAGATAGACATGGTCTCCAACTCGAAGTTTATGTCTCTACGGCGTGAGTCAGCGTAGCTCTTCCATCTTGACTTGGCGGACTTCAGACGCTTATCGACAAGCTGGACTTGCTCTTCGCTTCACGGAGGATATCCGCCCAAGACAAGTCCTTCACCGATCTCGACCAATTGAGAGGTGTACGCACTTCCGCCATATAACACTTCAAATGGTGCCATCTGAAGGCTTGCCTGGTAACTGTTGTTGTAAGAGAACTCGGCGAAAGGGAGGCAATCTTCCCACTTAGCTCCATAAGCTAAGACACAGGCTCGGAGCATGTCTTCGAGTATTTGATTCACTCGCTCGGTCTGACCTCCGGTCTGTGGGTGGAAAGCAGTGCTGAAGGACAGCTTGGTCCCCATGGCCTCCTGGAATTTCTTCCAAAACCTTGAGGTGAACTGGGTTCCTCGATCTGACACAATCTCCTTGGGAACACCATGAAGGCTCACGATTCGGTTGAGGTAGAGACTGGCTAACTGGTTCCCTTTGTAGGTTGTCTTGACAGGAATGAAGTGGGCCACCTTGGTCAAATGGTCAACGATGACCCAGATGGAGTCATGTCCCTTGTTTGACCTGGGTAAACCGGTGATGAAGTCCATCCCGACTTTGTCCCACTTCCACTCGGGAACCTTGAGTGGTTGGAGTAATCCAACAGGTCGCCGATGCTCGCCTTTGACTCTCGGCATACGCCACACTTTGCAACATAGGTGGCAATCTCCTTTTCATCCGTGCCACCAAAATCTTTCCTTCGGTCTTGATACATCTTGGTGCCTCGTGGTGGATGGAGTATGGGCTGTCATGAGCTTCTTGCAAGATCGGGTTCTTGAGCTCAACCTTGTTGGGCACGCAGATGCGATTCCCAAACCACACAGTCCCTTCCTCATCCTCCGAGAATCTCGAGGCTTTGCACGCCTTGATCTTCCTCTTGATGCCTTCAATGCTCTCATGCCCCTTCCGAGCTTTCTTGATATCATCCATCAAGGTAGGCTTAACTTCGAGGTTGGCCAAGAATCTGGTGCAACCAGTTCCAACCCAAGCTTTCGAGTTCTTCATACAAGGCGGGTAGCTTGTGCTTTAGCATAGCATTCAAGGAGCAAGCCTTCCGCTCAACGATCTGCTACCACATTAGCCTTTCCAGGTGGTATTGAACACCGAGGTCATAATCCTTTATCAACTCCAGCCATCTTCTCGCCTCATGTTCAATTCCTTTGAGTGAAAATATACTTCAGACTTTTGTGGTCCGTGTATATTTCACACCGCTTACCCAAGAGGTAATGTCGCCAAGTCTTCAGGGCATGAACCACTGCTGCTAGCTCAAGGTCATGAGTAGCATAGTTCTCTTCGTGAGGTCGTAGTTGCCTTAAAAGGTAGGCTACGACTCGCCTTCTTGCATCGTAACACCTCCCATCCGATTCTTGACGATCACAATATATCACAAACTCCTTGTGTATATCCGTGTGGCGTAATCTGGGCGATGGTTAGCCTCTTCTTGAGTTCCCGAAGCTCTCTTCGCACTTCGTGTCCACTCGAACTTCTTGTCCTTCTTCAAGAGCTGAGTCATGGGTCGGGCAATGCTCGAGAATCCTTCAATGAACTTGCGGTAATATCCTGCGAGTCCGAGGAAGCTTGACTTCCTTCACATTGCTCGGGATTGCCATTCACCACGGCTTCAATCTTAGCAGGTCGACCGACAATCCTCTTCGCTAGAACATGACCCAGAATCCAACTTCACGCAGCCGTAATTCACACTTGCTGAACTTGGCATACAGCTTGGTGCTCTCGAAGCTTGTCTAGGACCATCCTCAAGTGTTGCTCGTGTTCTTCTTCTGACTTCGAGAAGACAAGGATGTCATCAATGAAGACAACGACAAACTTGTCCAAATATTCCATGAAGACCTTATTCATGAGGTACATGAAGTAAGCTGGGGCATTAGTCAATCCAAAGGACATGACCGTGCATTCATATAGGCCATATCTGTTACCGAATGCCGTCTTTGGAATATCTTGGGGTCTGATCTTCAGTTGGTAGTACCCAGATCTGAGGTCGATCTTGGAGAACACCTTGGCCCCATTGAGTTGATCAAACAGATCTTCAATCTTGGGAAGTGGGTACTTGTTCTTGATTGTAACTTCATTGAGGGAGCGGTAGTCAATGCACAAGCGGATGGTACCGTCCTTCTTGCCACAAATGTAGCAAAGCGATCCCCAAGGGGAGGCACTAGGGCGGATAAATCCTTCCTCAACTGCTCTTCCAAATGCTTCTTCAATTCGCTAACTCCTCCGATCCCATTCTATAAGGCTTTTATAGATGGGTCCTGCCCGTATGAGCTCGATGATGAACTCAATGTCTCGGTCGGAGGCATTCCCGTAACTCATCGTGAAAGACATCGGGTATTCGTGATACTATCGGCACTTGCTCCAATCCAACTTCAATGACAATTGACTTGGTTGGCTTGAGCAGAGGAGGGTTGAGGCTAACTTAACTTCGACTCCTTGGTCATTGGTCACGAAGTGATGACCGGTTGGCGCAATCTATCAAGCCTTGGTGCTTGCTGAGCCAATTCATTCCCAAGATCACATCCAAGCCTTGTGATTTCGTGGATGATAAGGTCTCTAGAAATCTACTCCGTTGATGGTAATCCCGACTCCTTTACATCCTGTCTTGGCTCTCATCTCTGCTCCGGGGGTTTGTACCACCATAGGGTTATATAGGAGTGTAGGGGTCATGCCACTTTTTAATGCAAACTTATGGGTGACAAATGAATGCGTGGCTCGTAATCAAACAAAACAGATTCTGGGTGCTGAATTGACAAGGAACGCACCCAAAGACGACGTCCGGTCTTCCCGGCTTCTTCCGCAGTGACATGATTCACGCGTCCCTTGCCATTGTTGGGCAGGTTGCGGGGAGCTTGGTTCCTTGGTGGCATTCCACGGCCTTGGCCTGGGTTCTGCGCATTGGGGCGCGGGGCGTCGGGCTTCTTGTTGGGGCAATTCTTGAGTAATGCCCCGCTGTCCACATCCAAACAAGTGACTTGGTTGGGGACGACGCCTTACCAAAGATTGTTGTTGGGGTTGTTGTAAGCTGGCACGGGTTGGCATACCGCTGAGGTGGATAGTTGGTGCGGGTGCAGGAGCTCTTGGTTGCCGATAGGTTGGCTTGACCGGGCTGGCTGCCACGGCGAGGCTTCGTTGCCGGAGCTACCCTTGCCGATCATCTTGCGCTTCGAGTGTCATCAAGGCACGCCGCTTGTCCTCAAGCATGAGTGCCTTGTTCACCGAGATCGAGAAAGGTCGGGCGATCGCACACAACAAGCGAAGTACTTCAGAGTCCGGTTAAGGCCTTCCATGAAGCGCCCTTTGGCAAGATCGCCGTCTTGACATCCTCGGGGCATACCTTGAGAGAACACCGAACTTCTGCATGTACTCCTTGACAGTGCTACCACCTTGCTTCAGGGCTCGGAACTCACGCTTCTTGATGGCCATGATTCCAGAGGGAATGTGGGCCTTGCGGAATTCTGTCTTGAAGGTGTTCCAAGTGATGTCTTGCCCAACATGCATAGCCTTGAATCCATCCCACCAAGCTCTGGCAGTCCCCCGAGACAAGGGCGGATACGCCACTTTATCACGGTCCTCGGTGCATCCGACTAGTGCCAGCAGATCCTCAATGGTGCGGACCCGACCGTCGCATCCGTGGGTTCAGCAGCCTCGATGAAAGTGGGTGGTGCATGCTTCTTGAACTCCACCAGTGGAACGCCCATGGCCGTGCCCGCCGGGTGGGCGGTTGACAACTGAGCAATCATCTGGAGGGCTGCAGTTGTTGGCTTGGCGTTCCTCTCGGAAGGCTTGGAGAAGCTGAGCCATGTCCATGCTTGGAGGAGGTGGTGGGGTGGAGTCTGTCCTCGGGCTTGGTCTGGCTGTCTCCGCTTCAAAGAGAACCTCCGGCTTCTTGCTGCTGGGTAGAGGTACCAGTACGTGTTACAACAGGCATCCTGTTGGAGTGGTCAAGGTTCATGATTGGGGAAAGATGGGGAAAGCAACATAGATGGGATGCCTAGTAAGGGGGTCGGTATGACACTAATTGTTTTCATGCAAGGGCCAAAAGGGCCAGACACATTCATTAAAATCCAAATGGGTGATGGAGTCGTTTACAAGTTCCCGAAGGAAAGCACGACGTCCATCAAACACAGCAAAAGCAAACACAACACTACATGGTTTCATAAGAACCATTACATGGACTCGACTTCGCATAGGGGTACACGACCTATCCTACCGTAGGGTTACTAACGGGCATATCCAAGTTGTGAATGATGCCTAAGTGGTGGAATGCTCGGTCGCGTAGTCTGGCTCTTCTGGGTCTTCCTCCTCTTCATCAGTAGCGCGGCTTTCTTCATTGCTTGAAGGGGTGGGGGAGTGGAGGAGCTCAACGCGGCGTTGCTTTGCTGGTGGGGTGAAGAGCCTGCGGTAATCCCTTGCGCTCATGCGGGGTTGCTGTGGTGGTTCTCCATCCTTTGGGGGTCTTCCGCCTCTGTATGCGATTGCGGGCTGTCCAGGGGGAGCACCTTCCTTCTTGATCCTGTCCGTCTTCTCTTGTGCTTGGCGAAGAAGTGCCTTGGTCTCATGAAGTTCCTTCGGAGTTCCATTGATTCCGTGGCCAAGTGTTGCGCCAAACTATCGGCACAAAGGCTGAAGTAGGTCCGAATCGGAGTGGAAGTCCTTCTTCTAATGGTGGAGCTGGTGCATTGCTCTCATCCTCGCCTTCCTTCCGATAAGGCAAGAAACGGGTTGCCAACTCGTCCGCCATCTCTCGAAGAAGGTCTCGGAGGCGCAGTGAGTGCCTTGAGGGTTGCTTGTCTCGACGGCAAGAACTAGTGTTGCCATCTGGGGTCCCTCAAGAACCAGCTTGTTGGAGAGTCATTGGCCTTCACGATCACTTCCACATGATACTCCGTCTCAGGCGTCATTGATCCAATGCTCATGGTAGGTGAAAGTAGGGGCTCGGTGGAACTGCACCTCTTGAGGCTATCCTCGAGAAGCACGGGAAATCCGTGGTCGAAGTCTTCGGCACGGCAGCCATCTACAAAGGTTGAATGGGAGAGGTCAATAAGGGAAAATGCATCTTGGGTGGGGTAAGCTTCAGAAAAGAAGAGAGGTTTAGATGGTCTCAAGTTAACTAACGTCCATGCTAACTAAGGCTTCCTACAGTCAAACCTGGCTCTGATACCAGCTCTGTGGGTGGCCCCGACTCGCAAGTCGTGATCACCGAATGCACGTGTACAGTGATCCCAGAGATCAATGCTCACTGAACACACAGAAGCTGAATAACAAGAGTCTTACATCCATGCATACCGTCTTACACAAATTATGACCATTATGGTCAAGTCTTACATCGATAAAGCCTTAAGGGCTGAACATCAAATAAAACAAAGCAGCGGAAATCTTAGCCGATAAGTAGAACCCATGCCATCTGCCTTAACCCTACGGGCATTCTCGACCGGAAACGCCCTAGTTCGCATGATCGTCTCCAAAGAACTCTTCTTCAACTCCGGTTCTTCCATGCCCGGTCAATTAAATAACCAAGGCAAGCCAATGAGTACTTTGAATGTACTACAAGCAACCCATGATTTGGTTCAAGGTACAATAATGCATGACATAGGTAAAGTTTTGCATAAAGCTAGTTTTGAGTGCAATGACATGCTCAACAACCTATAAAGCATGCATCAAGAGATTTCAAGTAACCATGAGAACAGGTCACAGATATCAACATAAATAGAATGGGCACCAACCCATTTATCATAAACAGAGTGGGCACCTACCCATCCCAATCATGTCAAGTCCTTGACTTGATCCAAGACAACATCATCATCTCACACACACCGGGTTTGAAAACATGTGGACGTAGCCCAAGAGCGGTTACCCAACTGTCCTTGACCGTGGACACGGCTATTCGAATAGTTTTACACTCTGCAGAGGTTGCACACTTTACCCACTAGATCCGGGGAACTTCCATGTCATCCACGACCCGCGGTACCTCAAGTACCCGGGGTAAGCACCCGATCACTACCTTTCCCTAGTCGACACTAACATGGAGTCCACTCGATCACATAACATTTTCGTGGAGCCTTGCTCCCATATTCATCACATACCACTGGCACGGGGTACCAACGGTGTGTCCGTCTTCAAAAATGAACATGGCCGCCCTACATGGCACGACCCCGTCCCGAGAGAGAGCACCAACTCTCCCCCGTCACTAGTAATGCGGGCTCCAAGCTAGTATCGACCTAGGTAATCAATAATGCCCTTTCCCATATAAGGGTAGAGTGGTTGCGCATGTAAGGTTGGAATAACGGTCGCAACTCCGACCAATCCGTTTTCAAAAACAACACACACACTTGCCTCGGTACACCACTTCGTCATCAAGTGGTTACCCATCTCATCATCTCCCTCGGGCATAAGTGGCACCCGACGGGGTTTTCGAAAAGTCTTTTGAAAAAGCTTTGCCTCCTTCACCATGCATAAACCCATCCCTTTTTGCGTAGCACTACTTAGCATCCTATCTACTCCCATCGTCATAACCCTCATAAGAAGGTAGGGCCATGCACAATGCATGTGTCAACGAGAAAAGTAACGGAGGCAACCCACCAAAGTGGTTACCCATCCTTCATGATTCCGATGCAACAATAATAAGTGCTATATGACATGCATAAAAAGGGTTTCATAGACATGGTCAAAGGGCTGCTTGCCTGGCTCAACAAAGTCTTCGGGGTCTTCAAAGTCTTCTGGTCCAACTCCTTCGTCAGCAACGCAATCTATCGTCGCAAAATAAATACGGGAAAATAAGGCAATAATAAACCAGAAAAATCAAAGTGCTCAGAAAAATGTCAACTCTTTTTGTAAAATATTAGATGGAAATCTAAGATGGGGAAACTTGCTAGTTTTGGATTTGGAGTGGTGGAACAGGAGATATGGATTTTCAAAGGCTTATTTAAATGCTAAAAACCACATTTAAATATTTTCAGTGAAGAAAAGTTGGTTGGATTTGAATGGAAGTTGCACCATTAAATAGGTTGCAATATTCTAGGAATTTAGAAATTGGAATTAATCCATTTGGACAAATATTGTGTCCTGTGAAATATTTGGAATATTGACAGAAAAGAAAAAGTGAAAAGGGCACTGTGCCACTGGGCCAGAACAGCCACAGGGCAGCAGGCCCAGGGGAAAAGAGGCCCAGGCGAGCCAGCGCGCGCGCGCGCCAGGTTTTTAAACCTGACGGGCGGGGCCCAGCTGCCAGTGGGAGAGAGAGGGGGCGAGAGGGAGGTGAGGATGACAAGGGGCCCGCTGTCATCTCCGACTCACGACTGAGGGCCGGCGTGCTCACCGGCGACGATGCAGGCGACGGCGAGCTCCGGCGAGTGCGGGGATGGCTTCAGGGGGTCGCCGAACGTCGGTGGGAGGTGGACTTGGCCGGCGGAGTGCAGGGGTTCGCCGGCGACGAGGTTAGCGGCGGAGGAGCTTCGGGTGTCGACGGCTCCGGTCGCTTCCGGCTGCAACAGAGAGGGGAAACGGAGGGGAAACGCTCAGGGAGATGCAGTGATTCCAGATCGAGGCAAGGGAGGAGCGGGGGAGGCTTATACCTCGCGAATCCCGGCGAGCCGACGCGGCGGAGCTCGAGCTCGATCTCGAGCTCGGGCGCTCCTGGAGAAGAACTGGGGGTGCAGGGGGAAGTGTTGGTGGTGCAGAGAGCGAGGGGTGAGGGTGGAAGGGTTCGGGGAGGCCCTTTTATAGGAGAACGGCGGTCCATCGTGGGCTCGTGCACCGGCGGGCTCGTGCTCGTCGCCACGGGCCTCGAGAGGGCGCTGCACCGTGTCTAGGGGGCTCATGGGGGTCGACTACTCCCAGGGGATGAAGAGAGAGAGAGGGGGGGCAGGCACACAGTGTGAGCAGCGCCATTGGTGCGCCAGCGGTTCTGTTTGATAGCGCGAGGCGCGGGAAGGAGGAGAGAGGAGGGGACAGCATCGTGGCTGTCATGACGCCGAGGCGCCTCGGTGGCGCGAGGGGTGGCCCGAGGTGGCCGGAGACGTTAGGCGGCGGCGGCTAGTCTTGAGGAGCGATCAGAAGGCGTGCTCGAGCGCCCATATGGCATGCCATGGCATATAATATGCCCTGTGGGCGCGGCCACTGGTGTCCAGTAGTGCCAGGAGGTAGTAAAGAAGGAGGGGGAAGGCATTGGATGCCCTGGTAAGCCAGTGGAGTTAGGAGGGAGGAAGAAGAAAGGTGAAAAAGGGCTGACCAGAGAGAGAAAGAGGGGGGTTTCACCCCTCAATTATTGAACTAGGGCTTGCCATTGTTACTGGAGGTGAAAGTGGACTAGAAAGAGCTGTGGTAAAAATTGGAGCTCTCCAAGAATAGTGAAAGGGGTCAAAACAGTGATTTTAGCAAAATGTCAGAAGGTGTTTGATAGTGTTTTGAGCAATCAAATGGACTCCAATTGCCATGAGGCTCCACAAGGTGAAATGACTCATATAAATATAGCCTTCCACCAATTAGGGGATTATTTGGGCAAAGTTGCCTATGCAACTTTTGTGAACCCTAGAAATGAGCAGAAATAGACTTGAGTAGATTTAGTTGAGCATAACACTTCTCCTTGATGAACCACTTTGAGTAGTGGCCTCATTTGGTCATGTGAACATGCTCACAAAAGTTGGGGTCAATGGGAGAAAGTTGGTAGAACAAAGTTGTTCAAATTTGATTCTGGTCAGGGAGGGTTTTGAGGCACTTTGACCAAGATTTCCTCTTCTCCAACCTGTGCCATTTGGTCCAGATGCATCATTAGACCAATGAAGATGTACACCAAGTTTGAGCACATTTGGACATACTTGGCAATGTAAAGTTGATCAAACTTCGAAGGGACAGAAATAGTTTTGAGGGTTTCGATGGTGTTAATTGTTCTTCAAGTCATGAGACTTGGCAAGATCATCTAATATGTCATATGTGACATGATAGAATTTTCCTGAATTTTGGAAGAATATTTCCTTTGTAAATATTTCAAAAGCTTGAAATATCCAGGAAGGGTTTTAGAGGGATTTGACCAATATTTTGAACATGACCATGTGTTGAAACTCTTATATATGGACAATATATGTCCTATGAGTTTCCCTAAATTTTGTCAAATATTTTTAAAACAATAAAATAATTTTTCCTATTAAAGACCATTTCGGCCTTAAGAAAAGCCTTTAAATAAAATAGTAAAACAACTTTTAAAATTATATTTTTGTGGTTTCGGATATCCTTTATCTAATAGGAATCAAATATATTTTTGGAAAGATTTTTACTGCCCTTAATCAAGTACTTGCAAAGGCAAACCTCAATTCAGGGTTTTGGAAAACTAAATTTAGAAAATACTTTCTGCCAAATTATTTTTATAAGAAAATTCTATATTGCACTATACACATGGCATGGTCATTGGTCAGGAGCTTGGGGTAAGGAGATGAAGTATAGAAGGTGGAGTGGTTGACTATTAAGAGCACTTGAAAACCACATGGGGAAAACCAACACCAAATAAAAGCCAAATAAAGCAAAAAGTTTTTGTTGGTCCAAATTTTCATGCTTTATTAATGAAAATGGAATGTTACAAAATGCAGGGTGTGACATCGGAGGGGGTCAGTGACGGGACGACGGCGGGGATGATGGAGGGGCTCCTTGATTTCTGCAAAAGCAAAAACCCTATTAGTTATCACTAATACATCCCGAATAATTGCTTAAACTAAAAAAATAACAACAAATATGACATGTTCAACTAGTTCTATTAATTCAACTAGTTCTTACTAAATATAAATTTACTATAAATAGAAAAAAACTAGTTCTTTCTAAAAATATAGTAGTTCAACTAGTTATATTAATTTACTTACTAAACAAGTTCAACTAAAACTAAACTAGTTCAACTAGTTTATTAATTTACTTACTAAAAATACATTAGTTCTATTAATTCAACTAGTTCAACTAGTTTATTAATTTACTTACTAAACTAGTTCAACTAAAACTAAACTAGTTCAACTAAAACTAAACTAGTTCAACTACTAAAAATCATTATCTATGAACCCTAAATTAACATCTACTACTACTAAAAACATCTAGTACTAACTAATTAAGCAGAGAGAAAGGGGTTGGGAGGGTGGGGGCTTACAGAGAGGGGAGAGACGGTGGCGGGAGGTGCTCGGCGACGGAGAGGTAGGGGCGGCGAGGGCGGGCTCAGGATCGGGAGGCGGCGGTGCTGGGCGGGCTCGGGCGGCGGCTGCGAGGTCGACGGCGGCGGCGGTGAGGTCGAGGGTGGTGACGGTGAGGCCGAGAGCGGCAGCGGGCGGCGGCGCTGAGGTTGAGGGCGGGTGGCGGCAGTGAGGGCAGGCTCGGGCGACGGCGATAGAGGAGTAGGGGAAAGGGGGGAATGGAGGACTTAGCCAAATTTTGAGCCGGTGGGTGGTTAATTCAAAAGTAGCAGTAGCGCTTTCCAGAAAGTGCGCTACTGCTACGTTAGATACAGCGTGTTCTGATATACACGCTACTGCTACTCCTTTCTCTTTTTCCCCTTTTTCATTTATTTTTCTTCACACTTTATTTTTTTCCTTTCACCTTATTCTATTTCTTTCATTTTCAATTACCTTTCTATTTGCTTTCCATTTAATTTTATATCCTTTAGCAGTAGCGAGTTTAGAAGAAAATGCACTGCTACAAAGGAAGTAGCGGTAGCGCATTGATCGCTACTACTATGTGTAGCCTATCGGCTAAGCCGTGGGAATTATAGTGGTAGCGCTTGTTTCCGAACATGCGCTACTGCTAACGTTTGAGCTATAGCACGCTTTGCATGAACGCGCTACTACAAATTAGCAGTAGTGCCCTATTTTAACCAGCGCTACTACTATACCTCTGTGTATAGGCTTTTCCCTAGTAGTGATATTTAGTGCTAAATCCATGAAAAGCATCCGTATCCATAAAAGATTTAACACAATCAAACTTAGGTGTCATACATGACTCCTTACCATCGTCGAAATCCCCATCTTAAGAGTTGCGTTTAATTATTTCCAATAAGTCCCACTTGAATTCAATAGTCTTCATCATATAAGAACCAGCACAAGAAGTATCGAGCATGGTGCGATCATTGAGAAAAAGTCGAGCATAAATTTTTTGGATAATCATTTCTCTTGAGAGCTCATGACTGGGGCATGAATATAACATTGACTTAAGCCTCCCCCAAGCTAGAGCGATGCTTTCTCCTTTGCAAGGCCAAAAATTATATATATAATTACGATCACGATGAACAAGATGCATAGGATAAAACTTCTGGTGAAATTCCAATTTCAATCGTTTATAGTCCCAGGATCCCGTATCATCACATAGCCTATACCATGTCAATGTGTCTCCCTTCAAAGATAAAGGGAAAGCCTTCTTCTTAACAACATCATCGGGCATACCTGCAAGCTTAAATAATCCACAAACTTCATCCACATAGAGAAGGTGTAAATCGGGATGCAACGTTCCATCTCCTGCAAAGGGATTAGATAGCAGTTTCTCTACAATACCCGAAGGAATTTCAATGTAAACATTTTCAGTAGGTTAAGTAGGTTGAGGAGCAACTCTTTTCTCTACTGGTCGGGGTGACGATACCCCGAACAAGCCCCTCAAAGTATTAGTTTCCATAGCAACAAGTGACAGTAAATTTCAGCACACTATATAAATGTTTTCTTACCAAGTTCCACTCACCAAAGGCGCTTCACTCCCCGGCAATGGCGCCAGAAAAGAGTCTTGATGACCCACAAGTGTAGGGGATCTATCATAGTCCTTTCGATAAGTAAGAGTGTCGAACCCAACGAGGAGCAGTAGGAAATGACAAGCGGTTTTCACTAAGGTATTCTCCGCAAGCTCTGAAATTATCGGTAACAGATAGTTTTGTGATAAGGCAATTCGTAACGGGTAACAAGCCTGGATAAATTCTTATAACGGGAAAACTTCTCCCGAGGACACATGGGAATTATCGTCAAGCTAGTTTTCATCACGTTCATATCATTCGTGTTCGTCACTTTGATAATTTGATATGTGGGTGGACCGGTGCTTGGGTACTGCCCTTTCTTGAACAAGCATCCCACCTATGATTAACCCCTATTGCAAGCATCCACAACTACAAAAGAAGTATTAAGGTAAACTTAACCATAGCATGAAACATATGGATCCAAATCAGTCCCTTACGAAGCAACTTATAAACTAGGGTTTAAGCTTCTGTCACTCTAGCAACCCATCATCTACTTATTTCTTCCCAATGCCTTCCTCTAGGCCCAAATAATGGTGAAGTGTCATGTAGTCGACGTTCACATAACACCACTAGAGGAGAGACAACATACATCTCATCAAAATATCGAACGAATACCAAATTCTCATGACTACTAATAGCAAGACTTCACCCATGTCCTCAGGAACAAACGTAACTACTCACAAAGCATATTCATGTTCATAATCAGAGGGGTATTAATATGCATTAAGGATCTGAACATATGATCTTCCACTAAATAAACCAACTAGCATCAACTACAAGGAGTAATCAACACTACTAGCAACCCACATGTATCAATCTGAGGTTTTGGTACAAAGATTGGATACAAGAGATGAACTAGGGTTCGAGAGGAGATGGTGCTAGTGAAGATTTCTATGGAGATTGACCCCCTCCCGATGAAAGGATCGATGGTGATGACGATGGTGATGATTTCCCCCTCCCAGAGGTAAGTTTCCCTGACAGACCAGCTTCACCGAAGCCCTAGACTGGTTCCGCCAAGGTTCTGCCTCGTGGCGGCGGAGTTTTGTTCCGTAAGCTAATTTATGATTTTTTCCAGGGTAAAAGACTTTATATAGCAGAAGATGGGCACCGAAGGGCTGCCAAGTGACCCACCTGGCAGGGGGCGCGCCCTGTAAGGGTGGGCGCGCCCCCCACCCTCATGGATGGTGGGTGGCCCCCCTCAGGTATTTCTTCCGCTAAATATTATTATTAATTCCAAAAAATGACTTTTGTGGAGTTTAAGGACTTTTGGAGCTGTGCAGAATAGGTTTCCAATATTTGCTCCTTTTCTAGCCTAGAATCCCAGCTGTCGGCATTCTCCCTCTTCATGTTAAACCTTGTAAAACAAGAGAGAATAGCCATAAGTATTGTGACATAACGTGCAATAACAGTCCATATCGCAATGAATATCGATATAAAAGCATGATGCAAAATGGACGTATCAAGCCTACAGCATCTTCATCGAGGAACTTCTGTTCTCATGCAACTTCTTCCAGCTGGCATTCTTCTCCTTCAGCAGGTCGGCTCATGGCAGAGCTTCGCCTTGTCCTCCTGAAGTTGCAGGATTTCGCCGGTCGCCTTCTTCTTGAGACAATGCTCTTCTTCAGCAGCATCACCAAGCCGGCGGTCAACTCCCCCTACTTATTGAGTTCTGCGGGCATGTCGTCGAGGCTCTCCTTCAGCAGTTCCACCAAGCCGTGGATGAACTCCTTTTGCTTATTGAGGTGCTTATTGAGACGATCGGGCATGCCATCGAGGGATAACGGCTCCAGCGCCACTAGTTCGGCATGTTCGCCTCCGCTTATACGGCGCTCCTGGGAGCCATCGCCTGCCCATGAGAGATCTTTCAAGGTCTCTTCGTGGCGGTGAGCCCTCTCTTTTTTTTATACAGCCTTGGTTGCCGCTCCCTTTTTACGAGTAGTTATCGACCTAGAGCTATGCACACCAGCCATGGCAAGGACGAACGAAGAAGAAGGACGAGGAAAGGTAGAGTAATTTTCGGTTAGGTAGTTCCCCTTTTTATAACCTAATTACTAGCACTAGTACTAATTCCTGCATAGTGGGAACACGTTTAGGTTTGGTACGTACTACTAGTAGTAGGTGTGCAAATGAATCATATGAAAAAATTCCTATGGTTTACAACCGAGATAGGAAAAAATTCTGTTGAGAATCCTTTGAATCAAAGAATCCCTTAATCTATTTTATGATTCATGGAATTGTGCATTGTAAAGCATAAAGTAAAAACAAATTATGGCAATTCAACTAGAGAAAAAGTTTGGGCAGTTATGATACAAAAGATTCTAGAACAAAGGTGAACCACTGTTGTTTTGAGTTTTGTGCATTATGCTTAATTTCAACCATGGAGTCTGCTAAATTGTACATGTCGCAAAATCCTGTGAGGAGCTAGAAGATGGTGCGAGGGGCCAAGTGGAGGTAGACGATGAAGGAGTGCAGAAGTGCGCGATCGATATTTAGAGAGAGGGGGCGAGAACGTGCGCTGTTGCACGCAGTGGTGGAGCCATGAAAAATAAATGAGCTAGGGGGCCAAGCAATGCTAATCCTTTACGAGGAGGGCAAATTCATCAAGTTAAACCATTTTTACCAGCAATTGTCTAATGATCACATTCATATTAGCCTCGATATATATTGATGTTAGGGGGGGGGGGCAGGGCCCTTGCTGCCCCCTGTCTTTGCCATTGTGCGCGCGTTTGAGAGATGAAGCGTAAGGCATGGATGATGAGAGGGGGGAGTTGGATATATAATTAATGTGGGTGTATTAGCTATATATGTAATCCTATATATAGAGGTATAGATTGATCGATGTGGACGTGGGAAAGAGGGTGAGACCTCACTAGATATATAGATTGATCGGTTTGTGTGGAAAACTATGAAAGATCTAGCTATATACACACACATAGAGGAACACGATCGTTGCGCATGCACGTGAGAGATAAAGAATGCCCGATATGATGGAGAGGGGGATGTGTGTGTGTGTGCCTGCATGGGAGACCGACCTGAACAAAAAGATTGCATGTGTGTGATGGATAATGCTGACTGGTATTGTGTGTGCATACATGCACGAGTGAAAGTTAGTGGTACAATTATAAAGAGAAGACGACTGTGTGGGTCTAAAAGACTAGGTGAGGTCATAATCAATGCAAAATTGAATTCAAATATTTGAATAAGAGATCATGATGTTTGAAACCCATGCATGCATGAATATAACGGAGATCTGCGCGGTGTGGTTTGGAAATGAGCATGTTGTAATGTATACACATTGAACCAGGTCAGACTGATTTGAATTTGAGATACCAATGGCAGACATCGTTTGGCCACATTGCATCCATGCATGGACACACTATTCTAATTGGAGATGATGGGTAGCTTTCGCATCACATATCTATATATAGACACACACACACACACATCTGGGCTATTCAGTTACCCTCTCTGTACTGACGTGGTTCACAGTTTGGACTGACGTACTTTTCCACCTGAACTAATCTTCCTGCATGCACGACGGATGAAATCAAGGGATGCAACGTGGAGCTTCCGGTCGTTCTCCGGCGCGATGCTGCGGGCCATTCGTTGCTAGAGGAGACATGTAAGGGGTTCCGCACGTGCGCGCGCTCAGCTAGATGTGTTTTGCGATCTGTAGTAACCGGAGGTGACGGCGTGGGCATTTTGGCGGCGGACGTGTTTTGGGCGTCTGTGTTTACTGTGGTGTTCGTGGGCCTCAATTACGTCGTGTTTGTTGTTTTTGATGTGAGAATTATCGGTATGTTAGTGTTTTTGGAGATTATTTTCATATATAATTTATGATTACATGTTTTGGTGTTCTTGGTCGTTTTCCACGCCCGCCATGGAAATCTGTTCTTCTTTTTCTGTTGCTTTACTTTCAAATTGGCGTTGCAGGGAGAGATATAAGGATTGTATGAAAAGATTTGCGTTGTCAATTTTGCTTCTTTGAGTTGTTTCTACCACGGATTCCCATGTTATTTTGTCGTTGGCGGAGGTGGTGTATGGAGGCTGACTGTATGATGCGATTTCTTCTAATCTATCAAACTATGTAATTAAGTTGCGTGTTTTTCAGTGTTGTTTGAATTGCTGCCGTATGTAGTTGGAATGTTGCATGTCAAAGTTGTATTACTGTGTGTTGACATCGGGACTGGATTAGCACCGATAACTCTGTACTTTGATTATAAAGCCCGAGCCCTCTGTCAGTTTCATTCTATGAGCTACAACCAAAGAAAAGCGAGATGGATCCTGAGCTGGGAGAGGTCACAGAGGAGGATGGGGACGCCATAGATGTGAGGGCTGCAGTAGCGGAGCAGAGGAGGAGGAGGCGCAGGCGGAGGCAGATGGCGCGACGTGCTGCCGAGGAGGAACTGGAGGCAGAGTTCAACAGACGGCTTGCGCGTGAGGTGATGGATACTTGCAACTCCAATGAATTGGAGCTTCTTTTCCAGAGGGAAAGGGGAGGAACCATATTCAGATCATTAGTTGGGCTAGGGCGAGTGCAGCCACGGCTCCACATCCATCCACCAGGGCCAAATGGCATTGTTTCTTTGATCATTATGACTGAAGTAGTGAATATTATGTTTTTAAGATTTTTGTTGTGAGGGGGCAGATGTTCGAATGACTAAATGAATTCAACTGTTTTGTCTCTGAATGTGTTGTTTTGTCTGCATATGTTTGACATGTGCACCTTTGAACTGCTTGTTCATCAGAAGTTGAACTGATTTGCGATCAAATGTTGCATGGCTTGTGTAATAACTATTTCCTACCAGCTGGCTGCCCACCTGCCTATTTATTATTTTTATAATCTGCGAGTCTCCCTGACTATAAACTCTATCCATCTATGTGTGGTGTGTGGCCAAGTCTTCCTCCTCCTTTTTCTTCCTTCTTCCAGAATCAGATCTAGGTTCCTTTTTCTTCTCTTCGTTGCCTTTTTCTCTGCTCCTGTGTGTTCCATGGAGGATTGTTCATGTGGATGTCTGGCAAAGATGGCGCGCATAGCTGACGGTTGTGTGTACGAATCTTGTTTGGAGCTCACTCAGACTCAGTGTCGTGGGCAACTTTCTTGTCTGCTGTACATCAACCATGGGTTTCATACACCCTATGTTTGTCGCCTGATGGATGGTGACTTGAAGGAATCATGGGTATGTGTTTCTATTCGTTTTGTTTTCTAATTTTTTGTTGGTCTCTATTTGAATCCCATGGACTGGATCTGCAGTTTTGTCTTATGAATAGTTTGCCTATATTTTTCTAATTTGGTTTGATCAGAATTTAACAGTAGGGATTTATGTGTGTATTTGTTCATTACTTAACAGTATTTTATCCATTTTTGTATAATCCCTGATCTCTTTATGAATAGATGTGTTTTACTGTAGCTGTATTGATATGTATATTTCTTCAGTTTAGTCAGTTCACATGTGTAGTTAGTTTTGTGTTATTGTTTTGGTTCAGATTTTTTCCATTTTAGTTTGTTATGCAAATCATTCCTATATCTGTGTAAAAATTTAGTTATGTCAGGTGTTCATTTTGTTTTGTACTGCCATGCCCATTTGCAGAAAATGTCACCCGGATCGGGATTGTTGCTCCTAGTTCCGGTGTTCTGAAGATGGAGACTTCAGACACGAATGGGTATCAGTTGATGGATGTTGCCTACCACATCGACTTTGATGGCTGCATCAACCTAACTACTGAGTTTGTGGCAGAGTCTAGATTTGAGGATGGTGATGTGGTTATGATTATGTTCTCCAAAGAAGACGACTCTCTGACGTTCAGAATTTATGTGCTGTAGGTTTAAATGTGGCAAATGACGCCGATTGTGAGATTTGTGTGCCGTTGATTGTGTTGCAGTATTTTTTCTTTTAAAATATTTGCATGTGAGATGGTTGAATTGTATGGTATTATCAGAATGGTTTGGAACAAGTAATGTAATGTTTTTCTTATTGTTCTGCTCAAGTATAACTGTTTTATTTATACATTCTTTATATTAGTACTGGAACAATTCTATAGTTGAACTGATGGGCATCCTTTGTTTTGACTGGTATATTTTTTATGTTCATAACTCGCAGACGGTGCTATATGCTGATGATTTTTTTAGAACCCCTTTTTGTTATTGAGTTTGCTAAACTTACATTCTGTTCATGATAGTACTGATCTATTTTAGGTTGTCAATTACCAATCAAATTTGTTTGTTGTATAATATTTTTTCTTACTTTTTTATATGAATTTTGGAGCACAATTTTTATAGTTGAATAATGATAGTTTTAGTTTTTTTTTAAATTAAAAAAATTTAATCTTCGCTGCACAGTACTATTTTTTTGTACTTGAACCTTATGAATCGTAGTAGTTGAACTTTTTATAAATTCGTTTCTGAAAATTTTATTTACAGTCTTATATTTTTTATTATTTTTTTACTTCTTACCATTAAGATGTGCTTGACCTTTTTACAATATTTTTGTTTATTAACTGATTTTTCTTTTGAGTTTTTTTAAAATTATCTTTTTTTTTTGTCGTGTGTGATCTGCTGGATTTTTGAAATGGGGCGAAGTACTGTGTTGGGCCATCGACGTGCGCGTGCGCTATGGGTTTAGTCCCACCTCGCTAGTCGAGGGGGCTCTACACTTGTTTATAAGCGTAGCCGAGGCTCACCAGTCGACCTCCTCTGAACACATACCAGAGAGCTTATACACGGCGCTCGCTCTCTCTCTCTTGACCTGTGGGCCCTGGACGGCAGGCCCTGCGTTTGTGCGGATTACTAGGGATTCGCCCATGGGCTCGAGTTCAAGTATCTAGCATTGTTAGGGCCTGCGCCTGTCCTTGGGCGGTCAATTTTTTCATTTTTTGTTGTTTGAATCTAGAGCTTGACTACACCAGTAACTTGGACTGGTACTTTTTTGTCCTTGGGCGGTCAATTTTTTCTTTTCTTTTTTTCGTTGGTTTGTACTTGACTCCACTAGTAACTAGGACTAGTGCTGCGCCTGTCAAACGAGCGCGCTACCGCGTTAGCGCGAGGCCGAGCCGGGGTGAGGGGGGCAGGGGGTCGGGAACGAGGCGTAGCAGGCGACGGCACGGCGTGCCATGGTGTCGCATGCGGAGTCGAGTCCGTAACATGACTTGCCCCCGCACCGCACCGTACCGAGGGGCATAGTTGTACTGACACATCTTCCTTGTATGGACTTTGCCCCATTATCTATCTTTGGGGTTTGGGTACGTGGGGTGGGATAAACAGAATAACCGCACTACGCCAGTCAAACGAGTGCACTGCCGCGTTAGCGTGAGGCTGAGCTGGGGGGAGGGGGGGGTCGGGAGCCCCCTCCCCCATCCCGGCGAGGCCGAGCCAAGGCGAGCCGTAGCAGGCAATGACGCGGCGTGCCGCGGTGTCGCATGCGGAGGCGAGTCCGTGACATGACTTGCCCCCGCACCGCACCGTACCGAGGGGCATAGTTGTACTGTCACATCTTCCTTGTATGGACTTTGCCCCATTATATATCTTAGGGGTGTGTGTGCGTGGGGGGAACAGACTAACCGCATTGCGCCTGTCAAACGAGCGCACTGCCGCGTTAGCGCGAGGCCGAGCCGGGGGAGGGGGTCGGGACCCCTCCTCCCCCATCCTGGCGAGGCCGAGCCAGGAACGAGCCGTAGCAAGTGACAACGCGGCGTGTCGTGGCGTCGCATGCGGAGGCGAGTCCGTACCATGACTTGCCCCCGCACCGCACCGTACCGAGGGGCATAGTTGTAGTGACACATCTTCCTTGTATGGACTTTGCCCCATTATCTATCTTAGGGGTGTGGGTGCGTGTGTGGGGCAGAAACAGAATAACCGCATTGCGCCTGTCAAACGAGCGCCCAGCCGCGTTAGCGCGAGGCCGAGCCGTGGGGGGGGGGGGAGGGTGAGTCGGGACCTCCCCTCCCCCATCCCGGCGAGGCCGAGCCAGGGACGAGCCGTAGCAGGCAACAATGTGGCGTGTCGCGGCGTCGCATGCGGAGGCGAGTCCATAAAATGACTTGCCCCCGCATCGCATAGTACTGAGGGGCATAGTTGTACTGACACATCTTCCTTGTATGGACTTTGCCCCATTATCTATCTTAGGGGTGTGGGTGCGTGGGGGGGACAAAATAACCACACTGCGCCTGTCAAATGAGCGCACTGTCGCGTCAGCGCAAGGCCGAGCGGGGGGAGGGGGGGTCGGGACCCCCCCTCCCCCATCCCGGCGAGGCCGAGCCAGGAACGAGCCGTAGCAGGCGACGACGCGGCGTGCCGCGGCATCGCATGCGGAGGCGAGTCCGTAACATGACTTGCCCCCGCACCGCACCGTACCGAGGGGCATAGTTGTACTGACACATCTTCCTTGTATGGACTTTGCCCCATTTTCTATCTTAGGGGTGTGGGTGCGTGGGGGGGGGGGACAGAATAACCGCACTACGGCTGTCAAACGAGCACACTGCCGCGTTAGCGCGAGGCCGAGCCGGGAGGGAGGGGGGTCGGGACCCCACCCCTCCCCCATCCCGGTGAGGCCGTGCCAGGAACGAGCCGTAGCAGGCGACGACGCGGTGTGCCGCGACGTCGCATGCGGAGGCGAGTCCGTAAAATGTCTTGCCCCCGTTATCTTATCTTTATTATTTAGGGGGAAAACCAGCACCGTTATGAATTATTTTTTCATTTGTACTTTTTTGATAATTTTTATTGTACTGTTGTGAGTTATTATTTGTACTTTAGCCGTTTGTTTTCTCCCTCTATATTAATTTTTTAAATTGTATTTGATTTTTGGTATTATCTTTTGTAACTGCCCAGAGATAGTGGGCTTCGCCACGGTTGTGGGCTTTAGCCGTCCGTTTTCTCCCACTCACCTTTTAACCCTCCCACTCACCTTTTAACCTCCGATCTTCCCCGTTCCGCTCCTTTCCCGTACCCAAATCGATTCCGTCTTGATTCCGCTCTTCTTCTCTTCTCGCAGGGGAAGTTGCTACTCCCGTTTTGCCGCGGGAGCGTCGGCCGGAGGGTTCAACCCCAGGGGTGGAGGTCCGGGTGCTGTATTTGTTCCTTTTGCTCTGCCATTGACTTTTCTTGCGTCCTCTTATGTATAGATTTTCTCTCTATTTCTCATCTGTTGCTCTCTTGCTGTCCCAGGCTGCACCCGCTAGGGTTCCTTTGCTGTTGAATGAGCGTTTGGCGGTAGTGATACTGGAATGCGTGGCGGATTTTGTGTTTGTTGGTATGAATTTTGCTTTTGTATGTCGTGCTTCGTTTTTGAAATAATTCATAGGCCTAATTTTTGTTCATGTTCTCGCAGATCTGGTTCGGCAGATTTTAGGACTGTAGATCTCAATGGGTACATCATCCAGTCCGGACAAATTGAATGCAGGTGATTTTCCCTGTATTTTGGATGATGTTTTAACAGATCTGGTTTTTAGGTTGTACAATTGTTGCCGTATCGACTTTATAAGTTGTATGTATTTTGATATCTGTTAACTTTGCCCTGGAATGTATGGTGTGGATGGTTTTGGCAGTTGGTGCGACCTGCAGACAGGTTGTAGTACTTATCACCATGTGTAGTTTGAACTGCTGACCTGGCATTTGAATAGGTTGTAGTAGTCCGTGAAGAACTAGTATAGTGTTGAAAGAGTTGTCTTTTCTGAAGTTTGTTTTGCCAATGGTTGGTTCATATTTGTTTTATTGGGTGAACTTGTAGTGTTCACATAGTTGAACTGATTGCTTGTTCATGTACTTTTTTGCTAATTATGATGTTGTTGCAGATGTTGGAGTGCCGGTGCTTGCTGATTCTGACAAATCAGAACGCTTTCAAGATCTTGTGAATGTTATTTTTGAGACACCAAATCCTCTAGAAGAACTTGCGAATGTTGCTGGTGTTTCCCTTATATTTGCTCTTTTTTTATCAGCCTTTAATACATATATATGCATAGTTACATCAGTTGTTCCTTTTGTTTGTGTCTGATGCTATGCGCTTTATTTATCTTGTGTCTGCAATGTTAATTGTGTTTTAATTTTTTATGTGTGTGCTTATGTTATTGGTTTATGCAGTTAATGACAGCCATGGTGTTCCAGAGAACATTGCTGATGTTGTTAAAGATATTAATGATGGAATGTATTCTCTTAACGTTGATGATGGTGATGGCAGCTTGCGGTTGTGCATTACTCGATCTCAAAGTGTTGATGGCACCGAGCACATTACCCAGTGAGGATGTTCCTATGCAGTTACAACTCGAGGATGAAAGGATAAGAAAGAAGAAGTATGAACTCCAGAAGAGAAAGGAGTTGGAACAGTGTCAAAAGGCTGCCTGTGTGCAAGAAAGTGATGTTGATGTTGCTCAAGCTCCTAAATGTGTAGGCGATGAAGGTGGTGACGCGGCTTTTTCAACTGTTGATGCCTGATCTCATGGAAGTGACATGCCTGTGAAGACAAACTTGATGCAAACTCGTTTGACGCAAGTGTTTGATTGTGATGGAGTTAAGGAGAAGAAAGTTGTTTTGAAGAGGAAGATGTCAGATCGAAATCCTGATGGCACACAAAGGCGTAGCCCACGTGTGAAAGCTGGTTCCCAACCTGGTAATAGCAAAGCTAATGCGGATAGTGTTGCTGTGAAAATTGGTCCAAGCAAACTTGGTGGCTCCCCTGTTCGTCAGAGTCCATGAGGTTTGACAAATAAGAAACCTTCTTCGTCTCCTCTTCAAGAGCGGTCTTTGTTGAAAGAAAATAAGAAGCGTAAAGTTCATCCTGCAAAGGTGAACAAAGGTGTGAAGAAGCATGCTCGTGTCGAGGCTGAAGATGCTGTATCTGAAGAAGATAATATTGAAGTTGATTCAGAAGATGAATTTGCAGTGGTATGTGTTTTGTACTGCATGTGACTTGCTAGTTGTACTTGCAATGATTTAATTGTGTTTGGGCTGGTATGCTGGCCAGGTGAGGCTGGTTATTGTTTGCATCTATTTGAGGGTGGTACTTATGTTGTTTTAATAGTTGAACTTGTGCAAACTTTTCTTTGTTTTACTTGCCTTCATATGCTTGTTTTGTTTTCTATATTCATTGTTTGTAGTGGTATGTGTTTTGTTCTGCATGTGACTTACTAGTTGTACTTGTAATGATTTAATTTGTGTTTGTTCTAGTATGCTGGCCAGGTGAGGCTGGTCATTGTTTGCATCAATTGAGGGTGGTACTGATGTTGTTTTAATAGTTGAACTTGTGCAACCTTTTCTTTTTTTTACTTGCCTTCATATGCTTGTTTTGTTTTCCATATTCATTGTTTGCAGTGGTATGTGTTTTGTACTGCATGTGACTTACTAGTTGTACTTGCAGTGATTTAATTGTGTTTCGGCTGGTATTGTGGCCAGGTGAGGCTGGTCATTGTTTGCATCAATTGAGGGTGGTACTGATGTTGTTTTAATAGTTGAACTAGTGCAATATTTTTTTACTTTCCTTCATATGCTTGTTTTGTTTTCTATATTCCTTTATTTAAGGTGTGGCTTCTTTATTTTCATTTATAGCCTGTTAGCGTTATGAGTCCGGTCAAGCCGGTGGGAGGCAATGCCGGAAAAGTTGCCTTGGATGAAGGTGACCAACGCAAATTGAGCTTAACTGTGTGATGTTCATTGAGAGAGGTTGAAGCTTGTGCTAAATTGCCCGAGAGTCGGCATGTGGCTAGGGTTCATGCATCTGGTTTCGGTTCTATCTTCAAGTGGAGGGTGAAGTCTAACATTTCCTGCCCTCTGATGGGAGTTTTGTACCTGAGGATAGATTCTGATACAATGACCCTTGACATGGGTGAGGCTAATAAGAAGCTTCGCATCACTAGCGATGGTATACAACAATTATTTGGTTTCCCTCATGGTGGTCGTTCTACGCCAAGGCCGTCAGAGGACGGATATGATAATGCTCTGATGAAGTTAAGATTGGAGCTTGACATTAGCAGCAACAAAGATATCAAGACAAAGGATTTGAGGAATAAGCTCAAGGTGCTCGTCAAGGATCCTTGAAAAGATCACCTTGCTCCGAAAGTGTTCTTCATTATTGTGTTTATGAAGGTTGTGTTGCCTGGTTCTGCCCCGTGTGTTTCCAGAGAGGCAACCACGTTTGAGGGTCTCCTCTTTGAGGACATGGCTAATATGGATTATTGCCAGCTGATGGTTGATGAGCTTAGAAGGGCTGTTGCCAAGTACCAAGATGGTGATACCATGGGGAAGGCAATCACAGGCTGTGCCATAGGGCCTGTACTAGTGTACCTTGACTGCCTTATCCGTGGCAAGACTGCGGAGCCTGACATGCGAGTCCCCCGCATATGTTTTGTGGATCCTGCCAAGTTTCTGATCTGGTTGATGCAGATTTGATAAAAAAAAGGCGATGCAGATCCAAACACTTGGGTGTTTGGGAAGCTTCCTGTGAGTTTTATTTGTTTTGTGTCTTGCAGAACTTTTTTTATTTTAGATATAGCTATTTTTTGCTGTAGTGGACATGTGTACTGCAGAGTTATGTGTTATATTTTGTATGGTTTAGGTATGGTTTTTAGTACTGTTGTTTCATGTGTGGTTGAACTGAATAACTTTGTTCAACTGGCATGTTGGTAAATACTAACAAATTGGCAATGACAGTTAAAGTTTATTAGTGGTGTTGATTTTAAATTTGTTAATATCATGATTTATTTTTCCCTATGTGTTGCATTGATTCATCAACTATTTTCCCCCTTGTTTGTAGTGGAAAACTCATGAGGAGGTTGTTTTTTTCCGAGTGTATAAACGGCCAGTCTTGGAGATGCCGTCGTCTCAGGTTTTGAAGTTTTCATCTCTGCCCGATGAGTTGGGGTTGAGGTTGCTAGTTATGTCCCCCCTGGCCTTAGTAATGCTTGTGCTTCACAGAGGCAGGGTGTTGGTGCTGATGTTGCTGTTTCAGCGTTGGAGCGCGCTGAGCATATCTTAAGTAATGTGTGTTCTGAGCTGCAAAAGGTCCCAACGACAGTTGAGCATCTGAGCTGTATCAATGGTATCCTTCCTGAAGGTCATCAATTTAATGCTAAGGAAGCTGTTGACTACATTGAGATGGAGAGAATTTTAATTGGTGATATGCGTGACGGGGCCGCTAATCTAGTTCAGAGCTCGGTTCGTCTGTTTAACAACATGAAGCGTTTCAGAACTACGCAAAACTCTCGCTGCAAGCCATATGAAGAAAGTGCAAATGTTGTTATCAAGCAGTTTGAGCAGGATGAGGCTGCTGCCACCGATAGCAGGGCTGGTGATGGTACTGAGGCTAATGTTTCTGATCACGAAACAAATGATGTTGGCTTGGAGCATCCTGATGCTGATGTGAGTCGGTCCTCGGTGTTTGCAATTTTTACTTTGTTGTTCTGCTAACAGTGTTGTAGTTGAGCTTCCTCATCTTCATCTATTTATTAATAATTTTCTTTCATGCAGATTGATCAGGATGAGGCTGCTAGCACCAACAGCAGGGCTGATGATGGTACTGAGGCTAATGTTTTTGATCAGCATACGAACAATGTTGGCTTGCAGCACCCTGTTGTTGATGTGAGTCAGTCCTCATTGTCTGTAAGTTTTTACTATGTTGTTCTGCTGTCAGTATTGTAGTTGAACATCCTGATCTACATATGTTTATTAATTTTTCTTTTCATGCAGGAGACTAGTCATAATGTTGAGGCTGCTGTTGACCGTGGAGTTAATGATCCATCCACTGATAAGTGCAAGGTTATTTTTATTTTTATTGTGTTTATTCATATTTTCTTCAATTTTCATGCGCACCAATGTGTCTTGCTTGTTCATTTTTCTATCCCTCACCATTTAGAGTTTGCAAGGGGGTAGATACCTTTTTTGTTACTGTTGTTTTAGTTCCTTGTGTTTATTGTTGCTCATAATAGCATTATTTTTTTTTGCCGCATTACATTTGAATCAGGGTCCTATTGTTGGCGATGAGCCTTGTTTGCCCGTTGGTGATGTTGCTTTGAATGTTAGCAGCAGCAAGATCGATGATGTTGCTGTGAATGCTTCCAAGGTTTGTTGTTCTGTGAACCTCTTGGTAGATTATTTTTTATTGTTAGTTTTGTTCATATTATTCACTTTTTCTGAATTTTTATTTTCCTCAGATTACTAATGTTGAGCGTGAGGTTGTCCTTAGTGGTGGAGATGATGCTCGTGGTGTTCCATTGAGTAGTGGGCGCAATGTTGGTAACAAAGTTGCTGATGAGGATGCTGGCGCTGCAAGCCTACTTGATGCCAAATCGCCTGGTGTTGGTATTGCTGGGAATGAAAATGTTCCTGATTGTGAAGATTTGCCGCCGGAGAATTTCCCGCCTGGAGTTCTTGATTACAGCGATGCATTGCAAGATGCTTCTAGCGTGGAGGAGGTGCCATCCGAGGATGATGATTTACTTCTGTCAATTTCTTCTGACCCCTTGACGCAGGAGGCACTCTTGTCATCCCAGGATTTTCTTTCTACAAACCCTGAAAGCGCAGCAATATTGGTGTCCTCTCAAGATGTCCCATCGTCAAACCCTGAAACTGGAGGCATAATGGTCTCATCACAGGAACTACCATCATCGTCAAACCCTGATAGTCCAGGTATGGACTTGTAAATGAGGCGTACTTCTCAATTTTGGCATTTTGGACATGTTCTCTTGTAGTTGTTGAACTTATTATTTTTCTTCATTTTCTGCAAGCAGAAAGTGGTAAAGTGTTTAAGGTTGATACATTTTTCTTCACTGTTATGAGGTTGCGCACGAACCGTACAAAATGGTTAGTTTGGGATTTTGCCCGTACCATTTTTGTCTCTTTTTCTTTCTCTCATATGATTATTGTTGTTGTTGCAGTAGTTTTAATTCATGTAATCTTTTGTGTTTTTCTAGTCATAAGCCGATGTTTCAAAATAAAGAATGTGATGCCAGTGTTGGTTCTATTGCTAAAGTGTTTGTCCCCACTGGCATGCTCAACTCAGATAGTGCTGATGTTGTTTTATATTCTCTACATCAGACGTACCGAGACACTGACAAGTTGATAGTTCCCAGATGGGTGACGATTAGTATTTTGCTTTTTTGTAAATAGGATGATAACTTGTTTTGCCAATTTTCTAACTGTTGTTGTTCTTTTTTGTACAACAGACCAAGATCCGTGATGGAAATATTGATTGCAATGTGCTAAATTGGTTCACGAGATCAGGTGCTGATGGTTTTGACCAAGTAGGTGAACTTGGACTTTTTGTACTCATTAACTAGAACTGTCATGTTTTCTTTGCAGTTTTGGGAGGTGGGGGAATGAACTTGATTAGCCTGCTTTTACACCGGTACTTATGAATGATGTGTGCTTCTTTTATTAAAGCTGCACTTATTGTTGCAAGGAAATTGAACTGATATGATTGTTCCTCAATTTTGGGCAGTGGATATAAACTCTTATGATTATCTGACTTTTTGTTTGTACTTCTGAATTTCAATTTCCTTCTTTTATTTTATTGTTTGGAGGCTGAATTGTTTGTTTCATTATGATTTGGTAAATTCATTTTTCCTCTGCGATTTTTTTCCAGCTTCTTTTCCCTACATTTGATCCGCCATCATTTGTGGCTACTATGAAGCCTAGCGAAGAATCTGGGCATTGGTGCTTGATTGTTCTGAATTTGAGGTTCCGTCGTTTTGAGTGTCTTGATTCACTCCGTGATGAAACCTGGGGTGATGCAGTTAGATTCTTAAGGAATATGATAGATAATATAAAGAAGCTTTGGAGGGGGTCGAGTGTAGACAGGGCCAAACCGTTCTCACCGGTGCATATTGATGGTTTCTCTTGCGAGTTTGTGCGGGTGCCGCAGCAGGAAAACACGTGAGTATCCATTTTTAATGATTTTTGCTAGTTGTTTTTGTTGCTGGGAGGATGTTGTTCCTGTATTTTCGGATTTGTGTTGTACCATTTTTTTGCTTTTTTCCTTTGTTTACAGGCATGATTGTGGATTCTTTATGCTACAAAACTGCAAGACCTATTATTGCCGGGAGGATGGTGTAATTGAAATGGTCGATTAAAGCCATGAAGACATTCTTGACATTAGGAAGACTTTGCTGTATACCTGCGCAACTAGCGATGTGTTTGATGTTAACTTCCGGGGTTTGTTTGGCATCGAACCCTGTACGTGTGCATGGACTTTTGTAATTTTCTTTGTTGCTTGTACTTCTCTATTAGTACTGTCATGAAATATGTATTTGAACTTACCCTTTGTGCGGTCTTCTTCTTTTTTGTTTTTGTTTTTTCAGGTGAGTGGCTGGATCTTGGTGAGCATGACTACAGGTTCTTTGGCAGCCAGTTCTCGGAGATCGAGCGTGTAGCTATTAATCTTAGCCAGGGGCGTTCTCCTGAAAAGACAAGATCTGGTGTTATGAAGGGGCAGTTGGGAGCTCTGAGAGGTTCTATGTCTGCTTGTGCAGAGAGCCCTACTACACCCAAGAATCCCATTGTGGAATTGATAGACAGCGATGATGCCGTGTTTGACAAGATTGCTGGCGTTGGAAGAGTCACGAGGAGCGCTGCCACCAAAGGTTTATCTCCCCTTGCTGGAATAGTGTCTCATAGAGCTGGTGGTGCTAGGAAAGATCCTGCTTTGGATTCTGGCAATGTTGTAAGCACAAAGCATGCGCCCAGAGGTCCTATATAATTTTGCTCCCCTGTGCAGCAACTTTACCCTCATAAATTCCCTCACCTAGACAAGGCTCGCAGGTTGTATAATTTGTTGCTTAGTGATGAATGGCGTGAGAAGTATGCCGAGTGAGTATCTCTCATTATTTTTCCTCTTCTTTTTCTACTGTTGTTTGTAACTGCTAGATAAATATGACCTGAACTGTTCCTTTTTATACAACTTGAACTGCTATGAATTCCTTATCTTGCTTCTCCTTCTATTTGTTCTGGTGTGTGCTGCAGGAATACATTCTCAATGATACCTCAGCCTGATGAAAGCGTAACTAGCTTCACCGGGAATCGCATCTGGAAGTTTTTTCACCTGGGCAAATGATGGAGTGTGATGTAATGGATTTCCTCACTGATGATTGGAAGCAAGATCCCGAGAGAAATGTTGATTTCGCATCTGGGAAAAGGATATTGCTGAGTCCATATTTCATCACGGTAATCAATCAGATCGGTTTCTTTCTGTTGAACAAGACTGCCTATTGTTTTTACGAGTTTTAATAATACTTTGCTTGTTGATCCTTTTCTGCTGTCTATTTCTATTTTGGCTTTTTTGCAGGTTGTGCTTGACTGTTTGTTTTACGGTGATGGAAATAAAGTGTTTAATGTGGAGAGTGCTGCGAGAGATTTCAAGAGCTATGTTAAAGATAAGGAAGACTTGCTCAGTGCTGACCTAGTGAGATCTACTAGCTGATTTTTCGTTTTTATTTGTTTGTTCTGATGCTGGTTTTTATTTTGAATATTTAACATCTCTTTTTTGGTCATTTGTTTTTAGATCATGATGCCTCTATTCAAGCCTATGTTTTTAGCAAAGGATAAGAAAGTGAACCACTATTCCTTATATGTCATGAATCGGCACCGAAGTACCATTGACATCCTTGACTCTTTACCTCATTCAAAGAACCGCCGTCCTTCAAAGAACACCTATCATAAAGACTGCGAGAAGATTGTGAGTGACATTTATTATCTGTACTAGATTAATTTTTCTGCATCTTTGTTTCTGCTTTTTCTGAGACCTAAAACTGTGTGGTTTCTTTTGTTTTTTTCTTCAGATTTCTAGATTGGTCCAAGTAATGAAGGCTGTGTATGGTGATGCTCAGTACAATGCGAGCAAGCAGCCCAATTGGGAGCTGTTTGCAAAGAAACCAATGTTTGTCAAGGTTCCACTTGAAGGGCCGAATGAATGTGGCCATTATACTCTGAAGTATGCGGGATCCTATGATGGTGAAAAGATCGTTGAGAACATTTGAGATAATGACGTGGGTTCTTATTGAGCTTTTCACTTTCTGTTTTTGGCTTATTGTGTATCCTTTTAGTTATGTGTCATGATTTTTGATAATTTGTTTTATTGTTTTGCAGCCACGCATTGTTGATTGGAATGCTGAGGATCTGTATAGAGTTGTGTTCAACCGGAATAGCCAGCTTGTGGTTACAGAGCTTCCCAAGGAGGTTCAGGCTTTGGCTCCTGATGCATAGGAGAAATGGTCATCATTTGCATAGTGAATGGGATAGTTGTGTGATATATCTCTTGAAAACATTGTAGGCTCTATTTGTAGTGTTTGATGTCTTGTCGAGTACTATGTAATAACTAGTATATTTTGTGTTGTGATTAAGTGTGGCACAATGTTTAACAAACTTTTTTTCCATGCTGATTGTGTGGTTCAATAGCTGTTTCACTTGTGTATGTTTCATCGGGAATTCGTTTTGGTTAAGTTTTATTTTTTTGTACTGAAGACTTATATACTAGTTGAACTGAAAACACCTTCTTTTTAAGTGTATTTATGAGTTGTTGCTGAGAAAGTGAGATTTATTTTATTTTTATCTGATTCCAACCTAAGTTGGACCTTTATAGATTCTGTACTCTCGTTTTCTTGTACTTACGATATAGTTCTGCGAGTACTGATTTGTAATCTCATTCAGCGTAAGGCTTTTAAAATTTGGTGCCAACTTTTTGTTTGAACTTCTGAACTTTAGTAGTTGAACTTCATATTAAAAATTAAAGCACTGGTTTAAATTAGCTACGTTTAGGAGAAAGCCCTATTAAGTTCAAAACTACTTCTTTCTCAAGGCATTAATTGGTATCATCATAGCACTTACCAAATAAACTAAGTTGTACTGAGATTTAAATTGTGCTAGTACTTTGATTAATTTTTTTATTTTTTTGTGTTGTTTGAGGCTAGTACGTCTTCTGTTGTGTTTCTTGTGATTTTTCTCCTTTGTCGAACTTATATCTTTTTGATTTAGTTTCGGCCTTCTTTTTTTCTAGGCTGTGGTTCTTCTCCAGACAATGTTTGGTATAATCATAGCACTTGCCGTATAGACTTAGTTGTACTGAGATTTCAGTTGTATTATTACTGTTATTCTTAGTGTGTCACTGTTTTAGGGAATGCGAACTAAAGCTTCCCGTTTCTTTTTATATTTTGTAGAATGAATGTACCATGTGTTCAAGTGTACCAGAACTTTCAGTCCTAGCGTGCTATTGACTAGGAAATACGTACTGGTGTTTCTTTGCTTTTCCTGTTGTAGTACTTAGTGAATTTCTAACTACTATTAGCACGATGCTTTTAGTACTGAATGTTGTTCTCGGCTGAAACTTAGTCTTTTTAGTGTTCTTCTGAAATTAAAAACTAATTTTTTAGTGTGATAGTACTACCGTTCATGTCTAAGCTGTACTGAGCGTCCAACGCTACTATTTGCTTTTGTCCTTAGTTAGTCTGCCACTGTTTTTTTCTGCGAAAATATTTATGTGTTATTTTTATTTCTCCATGACTAGTGCTGCGTGGCAGCCATCAAGTTTCAACTTCAACCTACTTCAACTTCAAATGATGCATCAACAAAATAGGAAGCTAGCAAACTTGTTGGATGACATAAGCAAACGATGTACTTGATAGACATAGGCAAACTTGTTCAAACCCTGACACACATAACATAAGGTAGCTGGTTCAACATAACGAAAGCAAACTACAAATCTGAAAGAACAAGACTAAGGACAGGCATAAGCACGAGCAACACGAATGCAGACTTTCATGCATCTTCATCCACAAAGTTGCAGTGGTAGTAGGGGTCAGCCTCCTGCTCTTTTGAAATATCCCAACCTGTCACGATGTTGTCGATTGTCTTCCATGACTTGTATGTTGCGTACGCATCTATTCCTGCGTACGTGATGAGGTTGTCTGGCAGCAGGCTGGTCCTCCACAGTTTGTGGTCTGCTTTGTCCATCTTCTTCTTCGTGCCTTCGTAGAATGGGTGGATGATGCTGCCTGCAACATCGGCCAAGGAGTCGTAGTATTTGGTGGTCTTTGGATCTTTCCACTTGCGCTGCATGTCGATGAAGTTGTTGGGGTTGATTTCCAAACCAGACTTCTCCAGCATCTGCTTGTCACCTCCAATGCTGAAACCGACAAATGTGTACAATTTCTTCTCCTGCAGGAAGTCTTTGAGGCGCTTCGGCCTGCAAGGGGGGAGACACACATTTAAAGATTAGTCTTATTTTTTTGAAGATTTAATTCTTCTGATTTTTTTTGTTTTACAAGTGATAATCCATGAGGTAGATGCTTATATATTATGAGTCATGCATGAATGTAGTTCAGAAACTAGCACACAAAGTCCTGAAATTAAATTCAACTACACCGTGTTATTTTTTCTTTTTCCCTATCTTCATTGCTTAACCAAATGCTTCACCAAATTCAAGAATCATTTTACCAGAGTCAATGATATATGCGCTACTTGATTCAATTTTAGTTTTCTTTTTTGTTGAATAAAAGACTTATACCAGTGCTTGATACATCTTTGTGCATTAATTCTATATAAAGTGCAGAAATTAGTTTGAGAAACATGTGCATCAAGATATGGACCTATACCACTTCACCAAAGATCTTTCAATACATCAATTCTATAAACTATACTAGTGCATCAAGATCAGAATCTATGATAGTACATCAAGTTCAGAAATTAATTTGGTGCATAAAGTTCAGAATGCTATAAACTTTTTTTCAAATGCTAATCTGGTGAAACAATCCGCTTCACAGTTTCATAAATGCATGTACGAAATATGTACTCATGCATCCACTTCATAGACTATAGTAGTTCATCTAGTTGGGAAACAAGTTTTAACTAAGTTTTTAGTGAGTAGTACTAGTACAACAGATGAATGAACAGTAGTATCGGTTACCATTTTGTGGCTGCTGCGATGTGGTATACCAAGTAGAGTTCCTCGACGCGCAACTGCATGACTGCCGCCATCTGTGGAGGTTCTTCTTCGTTGGTGTACTCCACATCAACTCTGATGAATCTCGGATACAAGCCGCCGCCCTTCATCCTGAGCCTGCTCATCACCTTGTCGGCCTTGTCTGGTATGCTGGTGCAGACGATCTCCAGCGTCTCCTTGCCGTGGAGCTCAACCCCTTTGAGCGTTTTGGTGTACTCGCGCTTCTCGCCGGGGACGTGAATGTCGACGAGGTTGCTGCTCTTGTTCGACGTCTCGCCATGGTGACGCTTGGCGGACGGTTCCTCCGCCATAGCCTTCCTCCAGCGACTGTGGGCTTGGGAGAGAGAAGTTTTTGGTTTGTGTGCAGTGGAGATGGAAGCAGCAATGGTGGTTCTGTGAATGAGGCAGAGATGGAAGACAATGGGGTATTTTGCAGTGTGTCGGCGGTGGTGTGTGGGAGGCGGTTCGTCGGGGGCGTGGGTGTAGTGGTTGTCGGGGTCTCCATTTGCAGTGCATCGTGATAACCGCCCAGTGGGTGGAGCGGGTGGTGGCCTAGAAGAACTAACTGTCCAAGACAAATGTTTTTTACTGCTGCACTGATTAGTCTTGCCAAGCTGTACTTACGATCTACTAAATCCCACTTGCACGTCTCTGCGGTGGTCATGATGGTATTTTGCACTATTTAGGTGACGTATGCTCTGTGGTGTTTTTCCGTGTGGATGTTTAAGTATTGTTTTTCCATTGAAGTCTGATACACTAATTTATCTCAAAACATTTTTTTCAGTGCCCTAGGAGTTGTTGCTCAAAACTTGTACTTATTTTATTTTTCATCTGTACCAACCTAACTTAGGCCTTTATAGTTTTTGTATTCTCATTTTAGTGCACTTATGGTTTAGTACTGTGTGAACTGAATTGTAATTTCATATAGCGCACGGGTTTGAAATTTGATGTAACAGTGGTGTGAGTGGCCTGACTGATCCTACTGTTTTAGTACTGATGTCATATGTATGTTTGAACTGATTTTTTTTGTTTTTTGGATGGGGGTGGGGGTTTGAGATTATTTTACGACTAGATTATTCGTTGTGGTGTGGACAGATTTTATATAAATAAAAATTTAGAAAAATTGACAAATAAATTTTATTTGAACTTTTTGCATTTTAGTAGTTGAACTTGTAAGATTTTATATAAATAAGAAATTTGGCATAATTGACAAACATTATATGTTTGAACTTTTTAAGTTTTAGTAGTTGAACTTGTCAAATTTTATATAAATAATAAATTTAGCATAATTGACAAACATTATATGTTTGAACTTTTAGAGTTTTAGAATTTGAACTTGAAAGTAATATTTAATTCGGTTTTTTAAATTATGTACATTTAACTGAGAGGCTATTAAGTTCTGTTCTTTTTAGAGGTTCATTCTTTTTGTATCATTTTTTTCCTTTTTAGGTTAATTGACAAACATTTTTCTTGTAGTTTATATTTCTTTTGTCCCGCCCTCTAGTTTGTATACCTGGGCTTATTGGTGGGGTGTTTTGTTGACGATGCAGGCTATTGGGTCGTTTTCCGGCCCAGATAGCTCGTCTGCTCGGCTGTGCAGTGTGTCGTGCGCGTGCGCTGTGGGTTTAGTCCCACCTAGCTAGTCGAGGGGGCTCCGGACCTGTTTATAAGCGCAGCCGAGGGTCACCAGTCGAACTCCTCTAAACACTTACAAGAGCGCTTATACACGGCGCTCGCTCTCTCTCTTGACCTGTGGGCCCTGGTCGGCGCGTCCTGCGTTGTGCGAATTACTAGGTATTCGCCCACGGGCTCGAGTTCAAGTATCTAGCATTGTCAGGGCCTGCGCCTGACCTTGGGCGGTCAATTTTTTGTTTTTTTTGTTTGTTTGAATCTAGTACTTGAATCCACCAGTGACTTGGATTGATACTTTTTGTTCTAGTTCTTGTCAGTTTTGTGTGAGTGTAATCTTTTTCATTTGAGTTTTTTTCCTTCTTTTTTGTGTTTGTTTTTGTGATTATTCTCAAGTGTCTTCTGGTGTCATTTTCAGAACTATGGTACTTGCATGTAGACTGAGTTGTACTGACAGTGCATTCATAGTAGCGCTTACGGACTGATGCTTCTTTGTATTTTTTATTGTAGTAAGTATGTACTGTCTGATCAAGTGTAATTAGTTGTACTGACATGGAGTAATGTTGTGGGATTAGTTGCATCATAACTAGTAATTTAGAGCAGCAATAACGTTCCATTCAGAAGCTACTTTTTCAATTTTGAAATGATGGATTAACAACATACGACGCTACCAAACCAAACTTATATAGTGAGATAATCAAAACATTGTACTTGATGACATAGCTAAACTTGTTCAAACATGACAAGCACGACATAATCATACTGGTTCAACCCAACAAGAGCAAACTACTAATTAGAAACAACAAGATAAAAGGCAAGCACAAGCGAAAGTAAAACGAAGGCAGGCTTTGATGTATCTTCATCCCGTAAAGGGGCAATAGGGGCGGTCGTAGTAGTTTTCAGCCTCTCGCTCTTTCGCATATTCCGAACCATCTGTGATGTAGTCGATCATGAACCATGACTTGCACGTGGCGTACGCGTCTACTCCTGCATACTCGATGAGGTTGTCTGGAAGCTCGCTGGCCCCCCACAGTTTGTAGTCTTCCTGCGTGTTGATCTTCTTCTTCATGCCTTAGTAGAATGGGTGGATGACGCTGGCTGCAACATCAGTCAAGGAGTCGTACTCTTTTCCGGTGTATGGAACTCTCCACTTGCGCTGAATGTCGATGAACTTGTTGGGGTTGATCTCCATACCGAACAACTTCAGCTTCTCTTTGTCGCTTTCAATGCTGAAACCGGCAAATGTAAACAACTTCTCATGTTTGAAAGATCTCGATTGCGCTTGGGCACAAAGGCGTAGATATTTTGAATATTAGAATTACTTTGATGTTTGAATTATTCACTTTTGTTTTGTTTTACAAGCGATGAATCAATGAAGTAGTTGTTTATGTAGGATAAACAATGGATGAATGTACTTCAAAAACTAGTAAACAAAGTTATGAAATTAAATTAAGTACATCATATTCTTCTTCTTCTTGGATTATACATAGTTTCATTCAATGTTGTATGTTCTGCATTGGTACTAGTTTAGTCTACTTTTGTTGAATAGGATAATACATAACCAGTGCTTCACCAAGTCCTTAGTTTATTTTCTTATGAAAATAACATTAGATGAAATTCAGAAAATACTTCACTACATCAAGTTCAGAAACATCTTTTTAATACATCGGGTACATAGACTACACTATTGGATGAACTTCATAAACTATACTAGTCGATCAACTTCAGAATTTAATCTTCCGCAAGATTTTCGAAATAGTAATCCAGTGCATCAGGTTCAAAAATACATTTATAGTATATCTACTAGAGAAAATGCAGTAGTGCATCCACTTTTCACAAACCACACTAGTACATCTAGTTGGGAAACAAGTCTGATTAAATTTTCAGGATACAGTACTAATAAAACAGATAAACCATATGCAGCGCAAATGAGTAGGATTGCGCTGCGATGTGGTACACCAAGCAGAGTTCGTTGACGCACAACTGCAGGACTGCTGCCATCTGGGGAGGTTCATCTTCATTGGTGTAGTGCACACCAATGCCGACGATCCTACGAGTCCTGCCGCCAAGCTTCCTCCAGAGCCTGGAGATCACCTCGTCGGCCTTTTTTGGTACGCTGGTACAGACGATCTCCAGCGTCTCATTGCCGTGGAGCTCAACCCCTTTGAGGGTTGTTGTGTACTCGCGCTTCTCGCCGGGGACGTGAATGTCGACGAGGTTGCTGCTCTTGTCCGACGTCTCAGCATGATGACGCTTGGCGGACGGTTCCTCCACCATTGCCTTCCTCCAGCGACTGTGGGCTCGGGAGAGAGAAGTTTTTGGTTTGTGTGTAGTGGAGATGGAAGCGGCAATGGTGGTTTGTGTGAACGAGGGAGAGATGGAAGAGAATGGGTTTTTTCCAGTGCGCGGACGGGGATTTGTGGGAGGCGGTTCGTTCGGGGGCGTGGGTGTAGTGGGTGTTGTGGCATGGGGTCACCATTTGCAGTCCCTTGTGGCAACTGCTCAGTGGGTGCTGCAGGTGGAGGCGTGGAAGAACTAACCATCCAAGTTAAATGGTTTTTACTGTCGAACTGACTAGTCTTGTCAAGTTGTACTTACAATCTGCCAAATCCCACTTGCACGTCTCTGCGGTGGTGCTGATGGCATTTTACTATGGCACCGATTCTTATAGTCAAGCTGTACTTATCAACTGCTTATCCCACTTGCACGTGTCAGCATCGGTGTTGATGGAGGTCTGAACTCCTCTACTGTCGTACTTGGACTAGAGATTGAAGTGTAATTGAACGTACCGAATACCAGTGAGACTATGTTTGGTGCTAATGTTTTTTTAAAACAATTTTCGTATTTTTTAAGGATTGTTTATATCAAGATAATCTGTGAGTATTTTTGACAGATAAATTAGATTTTCATCAGTACAAGATGTATTATATTTGAATTTTGCTTGAGGTAATTATTTTTATGTACTGATGGTCTTTCTGAATTGGGACTGGCAGAAGCAGGCATAGCTTTGTTTTTTCAAAACGATGTTTTTTTGAGTCGTTCACTAGTGTGTTTGTTTTACGATGCCTTTGTACTGACGACTGAGAATTATCAGTACTGATGTACTACCAGAGTTTCAATTTTTCCTTGACATTTTTTTGCTGAGTTACTGGTCGACAGTAGCATTTTGCGTCAGATATATCCCGATAAGTTTTTTCAAATTTATTTGTGACTGCATTCAAAAGGATTATCAAATGGTTTAGATAATAATGTCACTGCTCCAGCGGGCAGAAATCAGAAATTATATCAGTACTGATGTGTACTCTGAGTTGTACTGACGACTGAGAGTTATCGGTACTGATGTACTACAAGAGTTTAAATTTTTCCTTGACATATTTTTTTGCTGAGAAGGGGAGCCTGGGCGCAGTGGTAAAGCTGCTTCCTTGTGACCATGAGGTCATGGGTTCAAGTCCTGGAAACAGCCTCTTGCAGAAATGTAGGGAAAGGCTGCCTACAATAGACCCAAAATGGTCGGACCCTTGCCTGCACCTGCAAGGCGGAGCTACATGCACCGGGCTGCCTGTTTTATATTTTTTGCTTTGAGTTATGGTTGATGGTAGCATTTTGCGTGAGAAATATCCAAATAAGTTTTTTCAAACGTATTTGTGACTGCATTCAAAATGATTATCAAATGGTTTACATAATAATGTCACTGCTCGAGCGGGCACAAATCAGAAATTATATCTTAACTACAATACTGATCGAGAAATCGATGATAAAGCTAAATAAGTTTTGGTAACGATAGTGTTTCCGAAATGCTTCCTCATTGTGTGCCGATGCAACTGAGACTACAATGTTATTTTTTAGTTGACGCAGCAGGATAACCACTACGTATTGTTCAGTCTTGAGCTTCTCCTAACTGTCCCCGAATGTTGTTCCTTGCCGGCGCCCTTTCCATGTTGAGCCTTGGTAGCTTCATTGTCAGTTTCAGTTTCCTCGCCCCCAACACTGTCATCTTCATTGTCTTTGTCTGATTGGCCATGATTCTCGTCAAACTCTTGTTCTTCATCGTCTTCATTTGATTGCTTGGAACTCTGTACCTTGCCCTTTTTCTGTTCAGCTCCACTGACCTCCTTGCCCACTTTGCACGTGCGGGCATTATGTCTGTCAGTTCCCCCACACTTGCGGCAAGTGTAGCTATTACGTGTGTTGTCTCCATTGGTAGAAAGTTGGTTGGCTCCAATCTGCTTGTTCTTGTTGACAGTGGCATCTGTGCGGAGTGGGCATGTGCGGTAGTTATGGTTGCTCATGACGTTGCAGAATCCGCATGCCCTTATCCCGAGAGGTTTGCCGTCCGGGCCAAATTCCACATGCTTGATGGGCGTGGTGGCTTTTTGGCTGCTGCTTGCGTCTTGCTCTTCCTCCCTTTTGTGTTTGAGAATATGGGTGGTTTAATCACCCTTTCCTGCTGCTGCTGGTAGGATGTGCTATTGTCATGTCGTTCTCCTACAACACCATCAAGCTCATGATCTTGCATGTCAGCTTGTTGGTGCTCTTGAGTGTGCACATGGGCAAGCTCCGGTTGCTGCTGCTCCTCTTCCTTGTTGTCAAATGGGTCAATAGCTCCCAGATCATTCATCTCGGATAACATTGTAGCAATATCCTGCTCAATGGCTTCATTGTCCGCGACACGTCCATTTTCAACAGAATGCATGGCGTCGAGTTCTTATTCAAGTTTGTCCACGACGACCCGCGACATTGCCATTTGCTCTTGGCTTCTCAAGCTTTTTTTGTGCACCCTCATGTTCAGCGTCAGCAGTGAGCTTTCAATGCAGTATTGGGATGCATTTTTTGACGCTACTGTCCTCAGTCATTTCTGTCAAATGTTGGCTGGATGTTTGGGCGTTTGGTGTATCTCCTGAGGATGTATTTCTCTGGTATGCTGGCAGCCTTAATTGTCTGCATCATGCACATGACATGCACGCAGAAAAGACTTGTATTTGTTTTTGGAAGAGGTGCATGTTTTTTGTCATTTCATTCGAACAAAAACTTTGCAAAAAAAGTAGTATAGTGTGTAACATCTTTTTTGAAGTCCTCACCTGTGTGGTCCCATAGCCTGTACTCGCACTCATATGTTTCTCACACGGGGTCTGCAACCACCTGGAACGCGTGCTGAGCCCACACAGACAGTTTTTGCGGGTGGTTGTAGCACACTAGGTACTTTTCGGGCTCTTCCGTCTCAGTCGCCGTGAAGAGTGTGCTCAGTTTTAGCCTATTTCTGATCTCGCTGTACACAACTCGTGTGTACAGCTTTGCCATCTGGGTGTCAAACCCATAGAAGGTCAGCGTGTTTTGTTCCTTCTGCAGATGCAAGAATGATGACCAAATTGTTAGTTTTCTCGCAGCAAAAAGTTCTAATATAGTTTTTACTTTAGTAAGCATGTAATTTTTTGTCTTACGACAAGTGATAGAGCTATACCTGGTTACCCATTGTCTCCTAGTTCTCTCTGCCTCCTGGTTTTGACGCAGGAGTTTACCCCGCTGACAAACCGGTGTAGGTTATGTCTCTCACTTACGTAGTTCTTCTTGAGCACATAGTTCATGCTCTCACTTCGCTGTGTGGATGTCATTTTGGTGTAGAAAATTTCTTTGAAGTACGCTGATATCCATTTCTCACGCTCGTTCCACATGCCCACCACTGTGGCATCATCGTGGAGGTTGTACTTATCCATGACTCTTTTCCAGGCATCCTGAAACTCAGTTGGCATGAGGGGCCAGTTGAAAATTGATGTGAATTCATCCTTAAAGTTCTCGTGCAGGTAATACAGGTACGCGAGGTGTTCCCTATACTTCTTAATGTGCCAGCGGCATAGCTTATGTAATGTGTTCTTGAAAATATCTGCGATCGCCAAAGCCATTGCCGGGCACTGGTCTGGTAATGAGAAAATAGACTCGGAGTGGTCAGCAGATGGTTGTGCATATATACCAATAGGACTGACACAACATTTTTAGCGTGTTAGTTTCCTTTTCTTTTTTGGATGGGGGGTGGTGGTTGGGGGTGGTTTTAGCGGTTGTACCTGTGAGGATGCATGTAGGAGCCTTCCTTCTCATGCACCTTAAAAATGTCTTGAACAACCACTTGAATTAATCTGCATCCTCATCTCTTATCAGGGCAAAACCAAAGAATGTAGTCTGTAAGTGGTTGTTAGTTCCGACAAACACCCCAAGTGGCATATGGTACTTGTTGGTCTTATATGTTGTGTCAAATGTTACGTAGTCCCCGAAGTCCTGATACGCCCCTCGGCAGCTTGCGTTCGCCCAGAATATGTTCTTAACTCTGTCGGACTCATCGAGTTGCATGTCACAGAAGAATTCCCTGTTTATATCTTTCATCTCACTAAAGAATTTGACAGTCTTTAGGACATCGTCCACATCATCAATCCTTGAATTCTTTGCTTTCCTGCATATTAAAAGTTCATTGAAAAATGCATGTTGAACTGGCGTCAAGTCATGCGTTCCGTAATATGTTTGTACTGATAGAGGAAAAAAGATGGAGGCGGTTTATGGGAGGAGAACAAGTTTGTACTTACAGGTTAATCAGGTCTTTGGCATTCATTTCGAGGAAGTAGCTACCAGGGTCATCACCGCCCAGTATGCCCATGATTTGCGCGTGTTCAATGCCTTTGAACTGCAGGTACTTGACGTACTCCAAGATTGTTTTGTCAAAGTTTTTGTGGGAGTGCAAGAAGACAAGCATTTCTGCGGTGAGTCAGAGCTTTGTGGTTGTGTTCCCAGACTATCTCTTTTACAACAAATGTTCCATCCTTTTCCTTCTTCAGCCTCATGTTAGCCCCGCGGTTAGTTTTGGCTGTCGTCTTGTTAAGCTGTCTATTTGCTTCTGACACCTTTGATTCATAAACTCCATGGCACGTGCAATAAAGGTAGGCTCTGGTCTTAAACTTGGGGCCTTCCCTGACAGCAAAATCCGCGTGCTTCGCATATACGTTGTAGAAGTTCTTTGTTTCTTCGAAAGTTTCTAACCTCATCTCTAGCCTTGGCAGAACATAAGCTTCAATGTCAGGTGGCTGCACGCAATAGTGACCAAACAAAAACGTAGTTATGAAAATGTTAGATGGGGTGGTCACAGCACCATGGTATGGACTGTGCTTGTATTTTTTTCTATACGGATACTTACATGTGTATAGCTCTGCGCTGCCTCCGGTGTTTGTTGTCCTCCCTGGTTTATGGGCGTGGGTGGTGTCACCCTTGGCACATGCAGCAATGCATCTCTTGGAGGGAGCAACGTTGACGAAGATCTCAGTCTCTCGTTTTACGGCCGTCTCCCATCAGATTCATTGTGAGGTTGCTCCTGTCTATATGGCTCATATCTTGTACTTCTGAACCTGCTAAGTGGCCAAAATTTCTGTCTCTTTGCCCTGGTCTTCCCGTCGCAACCGCTTTTGCAGCACGGATGATTGATGTTGATGGAGCGACTGGTGGAAGCCTTCTTGCAACCCATCCACGGCTTCCTGTCCTTGGCTTTTTGCATGCGCTGGGGAAGGAAAACATTTGTTGTTGGTGATATTGTTGGCCTTGTTGCAACCCAGTAGCGGCAAATCTTGCATTCCCAGATATTGGTGTTTGTTGTATAGAAGAACATGTTCGTGCTTCTGATGATTGTTGTGTATCTTCAAATCTGCCGGTATTGTTGAAATATCCAGGCGGTATTTCTGGTGCTACCCAACCAGGTGGTACCCCATATCTGTTTGGCTCATCAAATGCTCGATTCGTGCGCCGCCTTGCATGCTTCTGCAAATGACATTCAACAGTTTTGGGATTAATCTGGTTTCATTTTCAGTCGAACTGATGAACGTTCATGTTCAACACTGATGTACTGTTTTTTAGCACTGCTTGTAAACTGGACATTGAACTCATGCATGACTTCTCTTTTGTTCTTCTATAACTTATGCAACTACACTAGAAGTACTCCTAGTTTATGTATCATTGAACTTACTGTGTAACTGTGGCACTCTCTTATCACTATCTACTTGGACTGACGCACATGTTTAAGTTTTTTTACTTGAACTGAAGATAGCATATTAGATGCACTGACAGTAATCTCGACATCCTAATCGTGCATCAATGCATCTACATTACAAGTGCTACTAGTTTATGTATCACTGAACTTACTGTGTAGCAATGTTATATTTTTCTCAGTAACAGTTTTGTTACTCGCTCGAACTTGTGACGCCCCCAATTCAATCGTACACTAATCATGCACGCAAACGTGTATGATCAAGATCAGGGACTCACGGGAAGATATCACAACACAACTCTAAAACATAAATAAGTCATACAAGCATCATAATACAAGCCAGGGGCCTCGAGGGCTCGAATACAAGTGCTCGATCATAGACAAGTCAGCGGAAGCAACAATATCTGAGTACAGACATAAGTTAAACAAGTTTGCCTTAAGAAGGCTAGCACAAACCGGATACAGATCGAAAGAGGCGCAGCCTCCTGCAGGATCCTCCTAAACTACTCTGGTCGCCGCCATCGGCCTGCCCGTAGTAGTAGGCACCTCCAAAGTAGTAGTCGTCATCGATGGTGGCGTCGGCTCTGACTCCGGCATCTGGTTGCGACAACCGAAAAGAAAGGAAAAAAGGGGAAAAGGGGGAGAAAGCAACCGTGAGTACTCATCCAAAGTACTCGCAAGCAAGGACCTACACTACATATGCATGGGTATATGTGTAAAGGGCCATATCGGTGGACCGAATCTGCAGAATGCCGTAATAAGAGGGGATAGCTAATCACGTCAAGACTACACTTCGCAGCCTCCGTCTTGCAGCATGTAGAAGAGAGTAGATTGAAGTCCTCCAAGTAACATCTCCAAGTAGCATCTCCAAGAGCATCGCATAGCATAATCCTACCGGCGATCCACCCTCGTGCCTCTGTTAGAGAGCGATCACCGGGTTGTCTGTGGAACTTGGAAGGGTGTGTTTTATTAAGTATCTGGTTCTAGTTGTCATAAGGTCAAGGTACAACTCCAAGTCGCCCCTGTTATCAAGATCACGGCTATTCGAATAGATTAACTTCCCTGCAGGGGTGCACCACATAACCCAACACGCTTGATCCCATTTGGCCGGACACACTTTCCTGGGTCATGCCCGGCCTCGGAAGATCAACACGTCATAGCCCCACCTAGGCACAACAGAGCGGTCAGCACGCCGGTCTAAACCTAAGCGCGCAGGGGTCTGGGCCCAACGCCCTGAGCACACCTGCACGTTGCGTACGCGGCCGGTGAGCAGACCTAGCAACCTCCATTACAAAGGAAGTTGCGTTAACTCAGTCCAACCCGGCGCGCGTCGCTCAGTCGCTGACGTCACGAAGGCTTCGGCTGATACCACGACGTCGGGATACCCATAACTACTCCCACGTAGATGGTTAGTGCGTATAGACCAAATGGCGAGACTCAAATCAAATACCAAGATCTCGTTAAGCGTGTTAAGTATCCGCGAACGCCGAACAGGGCCAGGCCCACCTGTCTCCTAGGTGGTCTCAACCTGCCCTGTCGCTCCGCCACAATGTAACGATCGGGGCCGTCGGGAACCCGTGCCCACCTCTACCGGGATGGAGCCACCGTCCTTTCAGCCCCTCATCGTAATCACTTGCGGGTACTCCTCGAGCTGACCCGACTTTAGTCACCATCTGTATAGTATGTATGTATGTATAGTATATACCCGTGATCACCTCCCAAGTGATCACGGCCCGATAGTATAGCAAGGCAGTCTGACAAGAATGTAGGGCCAATGATGATAAACTAGCATCCTATACTAAGCATTTAGGATCATGCGGGTAAGGTATCAATGATTGTAGCAACAATGATAGGCTATGCAATGTAATAGGATCAACGAAGCGAACATGCTACACTACTCTAATGCAAGCGGTATGGAGGAGAATATGCGATATCCGGTGATCAAGGGGGGCTTGCTGGTTGCTCGGCAAGAGAGAGGGTCGTCAACTCCGTAGTCGTCTTGGGCAGCAGCGTCGGTCTCGTAGTCTATCAGAGAGAAGAGGGGGGAAGAAACAATGAATACCATGCAAACAGATGCATATCGATGCATGACAAGACAAGTAATGATGCTAGGTGTGCCCAATCGCGGTAGTAGGTGATACCGACGAAGGGGGAAAACATCCGGGAAAGTATTCCCGGTGTTCCGCGTTTTTGGATCGGTGAACCGGAGGAGGAAAGTTGCATGTTCGGTATGCTAGGGGTGTGTGGCGGACGAACGGGCTGCGTAACCGGATTCGTCTCGTCGTTCTGAGCAACTGTCATGTAGAAAGTATTTTCATCCGAGTTACGGTTTATTTTATATTAATTTTAAAAGATTTAATTCATTTTTAGGATTTATTTAATAATTTAAATTCAACATTATCCAGAACAGTGTTTGCCAACGTCATCATGACGTCAGCATGACATCAACAGTCAACAGAGGTGTTGGTAGATGGTCATTGCCGACGTGGGTCCCACTGGTCATTGACTGATTAGCCTAATTAGTGTTTAACTAATCTAACCACTGTTTAATTAAACTAATTAGTTAATTAGGTTAATCCAATTATGATTAGTTAACTTAATTAATTCCTTAATTAATTAATTTAATTATTATTATTTATTTAATTATTTTTTTAACTCTTTTATTTTATAAAACGTTCTGGGCGCTGGGGCCCGCATGTAAGTGGCCCAGAGCCGATGCGGGTTAGCGGGGTTACGGGCGCTCGCCCTTCCGGGCACTGGGCACCCGCCCGGGTCGAGAGGGGAGGAACGGCGCTAGGCGCCGGCGTGGAACAGCGGAAGCAGGCAAGGGGTGGCGCCGGCGGAGTGGGAGCAGGGGTGACGGAGCCTGCAGAGGAGGGCGAGGCCGTGGCGAGACGGGCGGTCGCCGGTGGGGGACGAGCGCCGGGAGAGGCAGCGGCATCGGGGGCGCGAGGCCTTGAGCTTGTGCACGCAGAGCGGGTGGGGTGGCGCGTGGGGGTGCGACGGTGGCGAAGCAACACTAGGCCGTAGCCATCATGGACGGCAAAGACGCCATGGTGCGAACGACGGCGCGCCTTCGGATCCGGCGGCGGAAGCGAGAGGGGAGAGGAGAGGGCGATGCTCACTGGCCCTGCGGTGTGCGATAGTGAGCTCGAGGTGGCGGCGATGACGACGAGAGGACGACGGGAGGCAGGCAGGCGGCGTGGTAACCGGCATCGAGCGGCGGGCGGCGTCGGGCGTCGGGGGCGCGGTTGCGGTCGGCGCAGCGAGAGGAGTCGTCGAGGGAGAGGGGACGGGGACGTGAGGATGAGGGCGGGGGCCTGCAAGGCGGCACAGGGCGACGGCCACGGGGCTAGCCCCGATCCGATCTGGATCGGGGGGGGGGGGGGGGAGGGAGAGACGAGGGAGTGGGGGGGGGGGGGCTGCGGGTGGTTGGGTGTTAGGGTTTCCCCCCGAGGGTATATGGAGGGGGATTTGGGCCGGTCTGGTTGGATGGCCAGCTGGGCCGTCTGGCCCAGTTGGCCAGGGGGGCTCTTCTTCTCTTTGTTAGTTTTCTTTTCTGTTTTGTCTTTGTTTCCTATTGTTTTATTTTTTTGTAATATATATATACTTGGCATCTAATTTAGTGATTCAATTTAGGCCATTGCCTCAAAAAGTCAAGTCCTCAAATAATTTAGTTTGACATTTTATTAATTAGAAAAGGTATTTAAATAACTATTTATCTCTTTGTTTTATTCATCGATAGTATTTAAAGATTTTATAAAAGTGGGGTTTCTTCACCACAATCACCTTTGCATTATTTAGCATGACTCGGACATTTTAGTTTTAAAGTTTGAAATTTTTTGTTGTTTGTCTTTATTTTAAATTTGAATTTGAATCGTTTTTGAACCATCGCGAGATTAACTAAAGTGATAGCAGTGACATGGCATCATTAGGAGAGGGTTACTGTAGCTTGATTATCCGGGCGTCACAATTCTCCTCCACTACAAGAAATCTCGTCCCGAGATTTTAGAGGGGGACTAGGGGGAAAGGTCTGGTTACGAAATCCTAACGAATCTTCTCGTCTTTGGTTGCTCTTCTCGAAGAGGTCGACCCATTACATTGATGTCTTCAGTTCTCTGCTTCAGGTCATCATGATGAAGTCAGCGTACTTTCTTCAAGAACTCCATCGTAGTTATGAAAGAATAAAGGGTGGGCATTCTGGGAGAACGGACCTCGGCAAGGTTGACTATCGGGTCGACAACATCAAGGAAGGTGGCGGAAAGTAACTCTCGAATCGATACTTAAGAAAATATCGAGAGCAAAGTAAGGAGGTATCCTGGGAAGTTTCGAGCGGGCAGGCAATCGTTCGATGCCTGTTATAGGGCGTGAAAGGGCCAAAACAATGGGAATAAGTATTGTGTCCGATATCAGACCTGAAGGTGGCTCATGAATTACATATGAGGCCACGCGCGAGGAACAACCTTGGGAATAGAGGGTGTACAGAGAGTCGTGGTTTCGATCCGAAGGATCTGGGTTATGGGCCCACCATGTGGGTTGAAAGTAGGAAGGGTGGTGACATCTTGCACAGCCGCGATAGGGAGGCATGTCAGTGAATAGTTTGACAGGTATGCCGGCAAAAATCTTGGTACCAAGGACGGGGAACGAAGAGCAATTTTCCTGCTTGTTGAATGGGGCGAACCAATTGGCAAAGTTATCACCCGTCGGTGGTTACCAGAATGTCACCAACAATAGTAACAGGATCTTACAGACAGAGTGGTACAACAAGGTGCCTACCTAAGCAGGGAATTATCTCTGCTTAGTTAAGTCAGCGTACAAGAGAGGTTTAAACAAAACAATGAAAGGGGAAATGTGTTTACACACATTTTACAAGGGTATATCCTTCCCAAGGACAAGCGGAGCATGATATCTGACGAGATATAATGTAGAAAACCACAGTAGGTAAGGGAGAGAAATTTCATGACATTACCCATACAACGGTGTTTGGATAATTCAGCAGAAACATTTAGCATTGGGCTTCAAATGTTCTTGTTGAAAATCGGAGTACCACGACATGCTTTGAGATAGCATTGACATGGTCTTCAAGCAAAGGTCGACTTTGGATACACAAACGATCCATCAGGATAAACTTATTAAACAAGGCATTCAATTCCCTCATGGAAAAAGGGTTAACCTTGTTAAAAAGGAAACTATAACACTAGGTCCTTCGCCGTGTGCGGGAATGATATCACCTTACTGGGTCATAAAAGACCAATGTTATAACTCTTGGAAACATGTTCCAACCATCATATCTGACCAAGATTCAGATCTGATTGGTGTCAGGATACCTCAGACTTAGGATACCTAAGAAAAAAAGGTGCAACACAAATCGACGAAATGACATTGCAAGATTCTCGGGAAATGAACTATGGAAGCGAGTTCCAAAACAAGAGTTCATCATTTAACCAAGGAGAGGACGAGGAGGTGGCTGATGGACTCAGCGACAATTCCTCAAGATTTCCAAAAGGATGGATTTCCACAACTATGTGAATAAGGAGATAACATTTGTCAGATCAGATGACATAATGAGGTATGCTCGAGGAAAACATACGCCATTAAACATTGGTTGAAAGGTGCACCCGAAATATGGGGTTAGGTAGCATGATCAATGTTAGAATGGTGATTCCATAACCAATAGTCTAAGAATGAACTATCGACCATTAACTTCAAAGCAATAGGGTTGCTAGAAGGAAAGAATCCAAACAACACCGTTCACTTGTGGGTACCCCGGTTGGAATCAACACGAGGACCAAGAAAGAATGGTGATGGTGAGAAGTATCGTTATAGCAAGAATTCTGAAGAGGTGGAGCAATCCTCACAACATTCCTGACATCAAAGACGGTAATACTCCGCGGTAGAATCATAACATAAGTTGGATAGCAAGGAACTCAAGGTACAACACAAAACATGAACAAGTTTGTGTTGGAGGGAAAGCAATAATGTTGTCGATGATAACACAACTCATCGAGGGGCAAGGATGGTACTTGTCATCATGAATTTGATTGATATTCTGGAAGGAGTCAAAATGTGATGATCACGACAAATTTTGTCGAGAGGCTCCTCGGAGATGAAATAATCCGGCAATGACATCAAGTCAAAGGAATGATGAAGCGAAAGGTTAATGGAACCAAGGGTACGACACAAACTTGGAATCAAGTTTGCTGTTCAAGGAGAATTGATAGGACGAGGAAGATCGACGTAAGCTTAGCTCATCATCGAAAGTTGTGCTCCGAGATTAAGGACTAGGTAGCACAGTTAAGGTTTAGCATGATAATGATATAGCCGATCAGGCTAGGAGTTACGTGATGGGGTATTAAACTTCTCAACAACAAGGTACTGAGAGTAATGAATCTCAGCATTGATTCGATTCACAAATTGCTGTTCTCAGTTGACGACAACCCAGAACCCGTGGAGTGACTATGATGGGAAAAGGTACTTCTTCGTCAGAATTTCATAAGATGAAGTGCCACGGGTGGATATTCTCGAGATACCAGGGGGTAATACTCGAAGGTAGAAAAAAATAGAATTTGGGAAGGCGTACTGATCTGCAGAAGGTAAGTACTTTAACTTGTCCGAGAAATAAAATCAAAGGAGAACAACATGGTCGGAACCACGGTTGCAAAAGATCAATTCACAGCTACCAGATGATATTTTATCAAGGAAATATTTATTATTACAAGAAGTTTCCATGATAGGATCTACATCATGTCCATGGGCATGAACACAAAGTTCAAGGTCGACTCCCACTTCTTCAATGCATAACCTTACTTTCACTTCTCGTTTCGATAATGGTATTAGTGTTGAAAGTTTTACCTGGTGAAATACCAGATGAGTATGACCCGTGAAAACTTCCGCGTTCACACATATTAAGGAAGGCATAGGTTCAACCCATCAAGGCATCTTAGGAACATATACCACAACTTAGGAGTAAATAATACAAGCTCGTAAGTAGAGCATTGTTCAAAAGCAGATGATACAATTTACCAAAGGCACTATGTATTAGGGGAAGAACTCACAAGGTGATTGAATATGAAGGACACTTTCGGATAACAGTCCAACAATCGATCAGGTGATCCACAACGGAGCTGATGTGAGTATCGGTACTCCATCAGAGGAAGATAGAATGCACGAGCATCATATTATAGAACATCGGAATAATTCGATGCTTAGTTAACAAAGGAATTACGATTTCCAAAACAAGGATCAGAAGCAGTCGCTCTGATCAAGGATGGATAAGTTGGATAGACCAGAGGCACAATTGGCGACAAATAGTTTGGTCGAGAACCAGCTCATGTTCAAAAATGATGTCTGAGCCGGAAAGATAATTTAGAAGGGTTGATAGAAGATTGTGTGCATTCGCACACGTGTTGAATCAATAGGATCAAAATGACGGTGTCAAAAGATACTAGTGAATATTGCCAGATATATGGGAAGCATCCATAATGCTAGTAGACAAGTATTTGCAGAGCAATAAAGCTGCTAAGGATTTTCGGAGGATTCAATAGTATTTCAAAGACTTTTGTGAAACACCTGAACAACTGGGGGATGAGCGAATACTCGATAAGTGCGAGAATTACTCGTATGGGTATTCAGGTGACAAAGAACAGCAAGGCAGTAAGCTTAAAGGATTATCGAAACAACGATGAGTGTTTCGGGGTATCTTGTAATAACAAGACCAACTGGGGATGAATATAAGAATAACAACTGTAAGTAGTTATCCATAAGGGTTGACGCTGGAAGGGGAATTGCAAACGCGATGAACACAAGTTCTCGGGTTAACAGCAGAGAGTATCGTCAGGGTCTTCACGTACAGCAGACGATCATCAGCAATAAGGGCTCTCCGGGTGAAAGTGATAGCAAGATCCTAATGTTAGATTTAGCAAAATTTATTTAATCCGAATAGAAGAGAGATCAGAGCCCAGAGTATAGATAAGGAGTAAAAGATCCTAATACCACCCAATGGCGACGTGGGCCCATGGGCCGCACAGCCATGTTAGTAAAAGTTTTTCAATGTCTAGACTCGACTTGCCAAGGAGTGTGGAAGGGGATTCCTACAGCAATGGGCTCGATACCAACTTGTGGCGCCCGATTCAATCGTACACTAATCATGCACGCAAAAGCGTGTACGATCAAGATCGAGGACTCACGGAAGATATCACAACACAACTCTAAAACATAAATAAGTCATACAAGCATCATAATACAAGCCGGGGCCTCGAGGGCTCGAATACAAGTGCTCGATCATAGGCGAGTCAGTGGAAGCAACAATATCTGAGTACGGACATAAGTTAAACAAGTTTTCCTTAAGAAGGCTAGCACAAACGGGATACATATCGAAGAGGCGCAGCCTCCCGCTCGATCCTCCTAAACTACTCTGGTCGTCGCCGCCACTGCCGTAGTAGTAGGCACCTCCAGTGTAGTAGTCGTCATCGACGGTGGCGTCGCTCTGGACTCCAGATCTGGTTGCGACAACCGTAAAGAAAGGAAAAAGGGGAAAAGGGGAGAAAGCAACCGTGAGTACTCATCCAAAGTACTACAAGCAAGGAGCTACACTACATATGCATGGGTATATGTGTAAAGGGCCATATCGGTGGACCGAATGCAGAATGCCGAATAAGAGGGGATAGCTAATCACGTCAAGACTACACTTCAGCAGCCTCCGTCTTGCAGCATGTAGAAGAGAGTAGATTGAAGTCCTCCAAGTAACATCTCCAAGTAGCATCTCCAAGAGCATCGCATAGCATAATCCTACCCGGCGATCCTCCCTCATCGCCTGTTAGAGAGCGATCACCGGGTTATTCGTGGAACTTGGAAGGGTGTGTTTTATTAAGTATCCGGTTCTAGTTGTCATAAGGTCAAGGTACAACTCCAAGTCGCCCTGTTATCAAGATCACGGCTATTCAATAGATTAACTTCCTGCAGGGTGCACCACATAACCCAACACGCTTGATCCCATTTGGCGGACACACTTTCTGGGTCATGCCCGCCTCGGAAGATCAACACGCCGCAGCCCCACCTAGGCCCAACAGAGCGGTCAAGACGCCGGTCTAAACCTAAGCGCCGCAGGGTCCAGGCCCATCGCCTCGAAAGCACACCTCGCACGCTCTGTGACGCTGTGAGCGCACCTAGCAACCTCCATTACAAAGGAAGTTGCGTTAACGCAGTCCAACCCGGCGCGTGCGCTCAGTCGCTGACGTCACGAAGGCTTCGGCTGATACCACGACGTCATGATACCCATAACTACTCCCACGTAGATGGTTAGTGCGTATAGACCAAATGGCCAGACTCAGATCAAATACCAAGATCTCGTTAAGCATGTTAAGTATCCATGAGCGCCGAACAGGCCAGCCCACTGTCTCCTAGGTGGTCTCAACCTGCCTGCCGCTCCGCCACAAAGTAACGATCGGGGCCGTCGGGAACCCAGCCCACCTCTACCGGGATGGAGCCACTGTCCTTTCAGCCCCTCATCGTAATCACTTGCGGGTACTCCTCGAGTGACCCGACTTTAGTCACCATCTGTATAGTATGTATGTATGTATAGTATATACCCGTGATCACCTCGCAAGTGATCACGGCCCGATAGTATAGCAAGGCGGTCGACAAGAATGTAGGGCCAATGATGATAAACTAGCATCCTATACTAAGCATTTAGGATCGGGTAAGGTATCAATGATTGTAGCAACAATGACAAAGCTATGCAATGAATAGGATCAACAGAAGCAAGAACATGCTACACTACTCTAATGCAAGCAGATAGAGGAGAACAGCGATATTTGGTGATCAAAGGGGGCTTGCCTGGTTGCTCACGCAAGAGAGGGGTCGTCAACTCCGTGAGTCGCACGGGCAGCAGCAGCAGCGTCGGTCTCGTAGTCTATCGGAGAAAAGAGGGGGGAAGAAACAATGAATACCATGCAAACAGATGCATATCGATGCATGACAAGACAAGTAACGATGCTAGGTGTGCCCAATCGCGGTAGTAGGTGATACCTACGAAGGGGGAAAACATCCGGGAAAGTATTCCCAGTGTTCCGCGTTTTCGGATCGGTGAACCGGAGGAGGAAAGTTGCGTGTTCGGTATGCTAGGGGTGTGTGGCGGACAAACGGGCTGCGTAACCTGATTCGTCTCGTCGTTCTGAGCAACTTTCATGTAGAAAGTATTTTCATCCGAGTTACGGTTTATTTTATATTAATTTTAAAAGATTTAATTCATTTTTAGGATTTATTTAATTATTTAAATTCAGCATTATCCAGAACAGTGTTTGCCGACGTCATCATGACGTCAGCATGACATCAACAGTCAACAGAGGTGTTGGACTGGTCATTGCGACGTGGGTCCCACTGGTCATTGGCTGATTAGCCTAATTAGTGTTTAACTAATCTAACCACTGTTTAATTAAACTAATTAGTTAATTAGGTTAATCCAATTATGATTAATTAACTTAACTAATTCCTTAATTAATTAATTTAATAATTATTATTTATTTAATTTTTTTTAACTCTTTTATTTTATAAAACGTTCTGGGCGCTGGGGCCCGCATGTAAGTGGCCCAGAGCCGATCTTGGTTAGCGGGATTCTGGCGCTTCGCCTGTCAAGAACTGGCACCCGCCTGGTCGAGAGGGGAGGAACGGCGCTAGGCGCCGGCGTGGAACAGCGGCAGCAGGCAAGGGGTGGCGCCGGCGGAGTGGGAGCAGGGGTGACGGAGCCTGCAGAGGAGGGCGAGGCCGTGGCGAGACAGGCGGTCGCCGGTGGGGGGACGAGCGCGGGGAGGAGGCCGCGGCACCGGGCGCGGGGAGCGCGAGTGCGCGCGCGCGCACGACAGAGCGGTGGGGTGAGCGCGTGTGGGGTGCGACGGTGGCGAAGCAACACTAGGCCGGTAGCCATCATGGACGGCAGCACGGCACGGTGTGAACGACGGGCACGCTCGGATCCGGCGACGGAAGCAGAGGGGGAGAGGAGAGGGGCGATGCTCACTGGGCCCTGCATGTGTGCGATAGTGAGCTCGAGGTGGCGACGATGACGACGTAGAGGACGACGGGGAGGCAGGCCGGCGTGGTGGCTTCGGCATCGAGCGGCGGGGCGGCGTCGGGCGTCGGGGGCGCGGTCGCGGTCGGCGCAGCGAGAGGAGTCGTCGAGGGAGAGGGGACGGGGACGTGAGGATGAGGGCGGGGGCCTGCGAGGTGGCACAGGGCGACGGCCACGGGTGTAGGATCGGAAGTATGTCTAGAGGGGGGGGATTAGACTACTTGACAACTTAAAGATTTTTCCTTTTGATTGGAGTAGTTTCTTAGCAAGTTAACAATGACAACCAAGTCAAGTATCACCCTACACATGCAATTCTAGAGTTATGGCAGCGGAAAGTAAATTGCACGTGTAGTAAATGAGAGGAGGAGAAGAGCAAACGCAATGGAGACACGGAGATTTTTTCTCGTGGTTCCGATAGGTGGTGCTATCGTCAATCCACGTTGATGGAGACTTCAACCCACGGAGGGTAACGGCTGCGCGAGTCCACGGAGGGCTCCACCCACGAAGGGTCCACGAAGAAGCAACCTTGTCTATGCCATCATGGCTTACGCCCACGGAGGACTAGCCTTACTCGGGGTAGATCTTCACGAAGTAGGCGATCTCCTTGCCCTTACAAACTCCTTGGTTCAACTCCACATCATGACGGAGGCTCCCAAGCGACACCTAACCAATCTAGGAGGCACCACCCTCCAAAAGGTAATAGATGGGGTTGGTGATGATGAACTCCTTGCTCTTGTGCTTCAAATGATAATCTCCCCAACACTCAACTCTCCTCACTGATTTGGCTGTGGTGGAGGAAGGGATTGAGTGGAAAGCAACTTGGGAAGACTAGAAATCAAGTTTCATATGGTGGGAGTGGAGCAACTTGATCTCAACACAAGGGTAGGTAGTTTTCTTCTCGAAATGTAAGGTAGGAGTGGTAGTTCTTTCGATGGCTCTCTCCACGAATGAAGAGGAGGTGGAGGGTATTTATAGCCTCCACACAAAATCCAACCGTTACACACATTTGACCAATCTCGGTCGGACGAAGTTGACAACTCGGTCGGACCGAAAGTTCAAATCTTGTGAGCGTTGGGATTTTCGGTGGGACCGAAAATACAATCTCGGTTAGTCCGATTCTTCCAAAGTCTAGGGTTTGCCAATCTCGGTGGGACCGACTTTCTCATCTCGGTGACACCGATTTGAGTACAGAAGGTTACAGAAGCTTGGCAACACCAATTTCGGAATGACCGAGTTTGGAATCGGAAAATCCGAGATTCTTAGGGTTTGGCTATATGGCTGAGGTGGTTCATCTCGGTGTGACTGAGTTTGGAATCGGTGGGACCGAGATTACTTATGGGTTTATGTTGGAATGAAAGATTGCTGATAGTTTGAGAGATAAATCACTAAGCACTTAGAGCAACCAGATCATCGTCATAACCTCACCCCCTTTTAATAGTATTGGCTTTCCTATAGACTCAATGTGATCTTGGATCACTAAACCAAAAATGGAGTCTTGAGCTTTTGCCAATGTTTTCCTTAGCATTTTGAGGGGTCCACATCATCAGTCATTGCCATACCAATATCACTGAACTTTCTGAAATATTCTCAAGAAATGATTAGTTCAATGATATATATGTTGTTATTAATTACCAAAACCACCTGGGGATTAGTTGCACTTTCAATCTCCCCCTTTTTGGTAATTGATGACAACATATAGATCAAAGCTTCGACAAATGATATAATCAATGAATAACATCGTCGCTTTGAGAAGTATGTGATAAGCAAGAGCTCCCCCTAAATTTGTGCATTATTTAAGATTTGCGTTTGAATGTAAATGCACAATCGATTAGGATCATGGGTTACTCTTCCATGTCACATACATCTTGGTGGAGCGCACAAAATGATAAGAATGAATAGCATGCACCCAATCACCAAGACATGAGTAAATGATCATACAAGATATGAATGGAATATAATAGACATCAAGCACACATTAAGCACAGTATGATCAAGCACTCATCAAGATAGAGCAAACGTAGTATCAAACACACGAAGTATCTCAAAGAACTCAAAAGTATCTCAAGAAAAACCGCAAACGAAAGAGCAAAAACGAGCACTCTCTCTCTCGAAGTCCTATGATCTATACAATTTCTCCCCCTTTGGCAACAAGTTACCAAAAAGTTCGAAAGGTATAGAGCTAATCGTCACTCGGGACTCTGCTCGCGGCTCCTGTCTGCGTCGATGGAGTGGAGATAGCTGCATCTGCAAAGCTTCTGCTGAAGTCTGTGGAGCTGGAGGAGTGAATCTTGAAGCTGGTCTTTGAACCGACGGAGCTGTAGGAGGTGCCGATGTAGTAGCCACAGGGTCCGACATCGGAATAGCAAATGATCTGGGCTTTGTGGGCACCGGAGCAGGCTGCTCATAGTCATCTGGACCATATCACCTTCCATCTCTCTCATGAGTTCTGCCTTTTCCCTCTTAGCTTCCTCGATGTCCGCCTCAAGCTTGTTGACGGTGACTGCACTTGATCGACTTTGACGTCCGAGCATGGAACTTATCCTCAACTATCCTCTCAAGGCTCTCCGAGATCGCACTATGCTGGCAGGCGTAGCTCAATTCTCCGAGTGGCTTCAAGAAGTTGTTCTGCAACGCTCTTGGGCTTTGCTGCTGCTTCCTTCTCGGCTTTAGCTTGTTTGGCAGCTTCAGACTAAGCATGTCCTTCTACGATGTGGGAGCATCCTCAGTCATCACAACCTCGTTATCCTCATGTTCAGGCTGCAGTGGCAAGTGGGGTCTATCCAACAGGTAGGTGTCCGTGCCAAACTTGGCATTAATGAGCATCTGAATATGCGGAGCAAACCCACACGACCTCTTCTGGTCTGCTGCTGTCCTCTTGATAGTCTCAACTATCAGGTCCATCACCTTAAAAGGTGTCTTCTGATCTAGAATGTGCAGCATGTTGATAGAGTACCCTCTTATCATGCGGTGGTCTCCTGACTTGGGCATCAAAGTATGCCTCAGAATGGTATTGGTGGTTGGGAGACCTGCCTGAAGATAATAGACTGAACCAAGCTTCCATATCTCTACATCCTTCTCCTTTACTTCATTGTACATGTTCTTCATTGACTCGTGATTTTTCTTTGGAATGCCATACACATCAACATCATCTTCCCTTGAAACTGGTGCGTTCAGCAATGCTCTCCATTCTTCAACAGTTGAATGGAATCTCTGCCCTTCAGTCATCCATACAATTCTGCCATCTGGATAGAAGTGTGCGGTGGCATAGAACTGCATGATCATCTCGCGTTCCAAGCGGTCAATTTCGACCAACGAACTCGCAATCCCACAAGCGGTGAAGCTTTCATGCACATGTGGGAAGTAGTCTCTGTGCTCTTCATTGTCGATGTATTTCCAAATCAACGTGTCCGTGTCGAAGAACAATTGGCTTCTTGTCCATGAGCACTTTGCCTCATAAAAGTCTTGTTGCTCTCTTGTGTGGAATCTTGGGTCAACTGCTGTTTTTCTCCGGTGGCATATGGATCTGCTTGCCTCCATAGCTCGAGACCTTTGTCCTTTCTCTCCTTCATATTTTCAGCTCGAGGATGAGCTTCATTATGAACTGGCGTTTCGTCGAGCTTGAGCAAGACATGAGCCTCATCATCCGATTCTGCAGTGGCACGTTGTCCTTCTTCTTCTCTGAAGCGGTATGTTCCTCACAGTCTTCTTTGGCTTGGCAGCGGTTTGGCTTGGGCTGCCTTTGCTTTGGAGCTGATTGCTTAGCCTTTGTGGGTGCTCCTGCCTCGATGGCATCACCCATCAACTTCGCTTCGAGGAGGCTGAGGTGCTTCCTCATCGTAATCATCATCATCGCTAGCTTCTTCATGAACTTTCCTCTTCCTCTTGGAAGTCTTCTTGATTTTGCCGGAGGTTTCTTCCATGCTTGAGCTTCAGGCAATGTAAGATTTTGCCACTTTGCTTGTGCCTTTCTTTGATTGTTGCCCTTGATAGCTCTTGGCAACCACTTGCCTTTTAGGCTTAGATGTTATCTCCTCATCTCAAACAAAATCTGAATCTTCCTCATCGAATTCCTCTTCCTCCTGCCCACAGTGGCAGTGCAGCAGTCCACTTGGAGTGCTTCTCTCCATCATCTGAAAAACTGCTTGCATGTGGACTTGTAGCTGCCTCTGGAATCTCAACGGCATCTCGCACTGTTCACCGCTACTTCCATCGACATGACCGACAACCCGTGAATAGAATAGGTATAGGCGTAATAGAAGAGTTATCACAAACTGCAGAGGATTTTGCAAAAGAATGAGTTCAAACTTTAGTTTTAGGTTTTCACAGAATACATGTCGGTCTGACCGAGTCTATCAATTCGGTGAAACCGAAATGTCTAAACAGACCACATACACCACTTTCGGTTGGACCGAAATGGGTTTCGGTCTAGCCGAGACTGCTAGGGTTTCACTGAATCTTCACTTCGGTCTTACCGATTTGCACAACTCGGTTTCACCGAAAAGTGCAGTGCAATGGCCAGAGGCCAAATCGGTCAGTCCGAAAATGCCGAATCGGTCACACCGAGATGTGTTCGGCGGAAACCTAACCCTAAAATTTTCACTCGAAATTTGTTCTATGACCTAAACTGCTGGATGGGAAGATCTCAATCTTGGCAAGAAACATGGCAACGCCTATCGTGCATTGAATCAGCGGTTGGAGCACGAGAGGGATGAAACTCACCCAATGCGGTGGAGCTTCACTACGGCGGCAACGGCGTGATGAGAAGGACCGCTGACGGCGATGGAGACCAGCGAGGGCGCAGTGACGGCGGAGACGATCCGGAGACCAAGGCGACGGCAATAAGGGTTTGAGGCTAAGCGTTTGAAGAAGTAATCAACGCTCGTCCTCGAGTATATATACCCTTTGGCTGTCGGTGGGACCGAGTTTGAAAACTTGGTGGGACCGAGATGGTTAATCTGCGTGCGATTACACACATCGATCACGCCGAATTTGAAACTTCGGTTTCACCGAGGTGAAAACCTAGATCAATCCAAGTGATTTGGTCTGTCCGATTTGAGTATATCGGTTTGACCGAAAGTACTTAGAAGGTTTTGGAAGTTAGGCTTTTGACGGATCGGTGGCTCCGAGTGCTCCTCACTCGGTCGGTCCAAAAAGTCTTGTTCAAAGTTTGTGATATAAGCATGAATAGAGTTTGAGACAAGAAAGCATAGATAGCTAGGGGAGGAACTTAGGCATTCTTGTCCATCCATTTGGTCAAAAAGAAAGAAAACCAAAAGACCAAAGCAACAAATGGATGTCCTCGAATGGATAAAATCATGCATCCAACATGCTCACACGATAAGATAGCAAATGAAATATGTGTCAAACATGCACAAACAAAACACTAACAGCTAGCACACAATTTGGCGATGACTAGGTCATCTATATATGAGTATATTGACTTAGGAGTCAAATGAGAACATTTGATCATAGGTCATACTCATCGTTTAAGCACAAGTGGGGTTACCACTTTTCCATAAAGCATTGATGTGTTCACATCATTAGAAGATGCTTTAGCTCATTTCTTTAGAGCAAAGCTCCCCCTTGATGTGAGAACCCCTTTTAAAGGGTCAAACTAACCTTGGGTTGTCGTTGAAGACTTCATGTAGATGTTGAAGATGTGGATGCTCAATGTTGATGAAGATCATCAAGAGTTGGGAGCAATCCTTTGGATTCGGGCACTTTCAATACCTACATGGGTCAGTCCCACAAGGAACAAACAAGAATATCCATGGACATAGATTGAAGTTCACAATAGATGATGTCCATGAAAGCAATGATTACCTTGTCCCTTGACTTACCAACATGAGGGTTTGTGACTCCATGAACTAGTGCAAGATGTGGAAGTTGATTGCACAAGTCCTTGCCAAAATGAATATGAGTGAAGTATATTGGCGGAGTCACCCTCAAGAACTCTCTAGTTCTTCTTCTTCGGGATCCACATCATCTTGATGGGAATCCTTGGGGTAGTAGTTGAGCTTGTTGAAGTAGAACTTGAAGTTGCCTTGGGAACCCACTTGACCATGGCCTTGGGTGCTTCAATGAATGCATCAATCTCCTCTTGAAGCTTGTCCTTGCCTTTTAGCTTGTGGTCTTGTGGTGGAAGGTCATCTTGAGCTTGTTCCTCATTTGAAGAAGTAGGATCATACTTCTTCTCTTGAGAGACAAACTTTGGAGTGGGATATTGACCTTCTTCCCATTCAACACCCTCGGCGTTGAACTTTCGCTCAAAACCAATTCCTTGATTCTTCCGGTGTCTTCCTTGTTTGCGAACAATTTCCTCAAAGCTTTTGCTTCCGGCAAGGCTCTTGTAGACACCTTTCTCTATAATCCCTTTCAATAGACTATTTTCTTGCTCAAGTGAAACTTGGCTTGAAACATTGTTAGTGGAATCAAGAGAATTACTAGAAGTAACAACATTTGATTTAGCATGATTATTGTTACTACTAGATGAAGAATTTTTCTTATGCTTGTCATGCTTAGTTTTAATAGGTGGCAAGAAATTTGACAAGAGAAGTCGTTTGGCAAGATATGAAGAACTCTTCTTTCGAAGATCGTCATTGATAGCTTTTAGAAACTCATGTTCTTGCTCTAGATTGAGCTTCTCGAAGCGTAGCTTCTCATGAGATCTTAGGAGCTCTCTATGATCTTCTTGAGTTGTTTCATGAGCTAACTTAAGAGTGTTTAGTTCTTTAGTTAGACGCTAAATCTCCTTCATAGCATTGTCATTCGACTCTTCTCGACTATAAAGACTACTAGCATGTTCATCAATACTAAGCTCACTAGATTTATCATGTAAAAGCTCATCTTCACCAAGCAAGTCATCCTCATCACTATCAAAGTCAATAAACTCAGGATGTGATACCTTGGGGCCTTTTGCCATGAAGCATCTTCCAATTCCCTCATTTGGTGAATCAAATATGTCATAGGAGTTGGAGTTGGAGGATACGAGAGCAAGACCGCAACACCTTCATCTTGATCAGATTCGGAGTTGGAGTGATAGCTTCTTTGGAGTGATTGTCGAGTCGGAGCCGAAACCCATTCACCAACATGAGCTTGATGTTTTCTTCTTGTGTAGCTCCTTGATGACTTGTCTTTCCTTTCCTAATCCTTGCTTCTCCGAGAGGATCTTCGCTCATAACGATCATCTCTACTCCTTCTCTCTTTTCGAGGCGACTCTTCTCTTGAGCTTCTTCTTCTTGGAGATTCTTCTCTTCTCTTGTGGGGAGTCGAACACTCATTTGAGTAGTGTCCGGTCTTCCACAATTGTAGCAGTTTCGATCACGACTAGAAGATCTCTTTTCATCATATGATCTAGACTTTGAGCTTCTTTCCTTGCTTCTACTCTTGTAGAATTTGTTGAAGTTCTTCACCATTAGGCTTATCTCTTCATTGGAAACTAGCTTGTCACTTGAGGATGTGGGAGCTTCAACTGCAGCTTTGTAAGCACCACTTGACTTGTTGTGAAGCTCTTCCTTATCTTTAAGTGTCATCTCATGAGCAACAATCCTTCCAATGACTTGGTAGGCTTGAGATCTTTGTAATTTGGCATCATTTGAATCAAAGTGCACACGGTGTCATACTTTCCATCCAAAGCTCTGAGGATCTTCTTGATGATGAATCGGTCGGTCATTTCTTCGCTTCCTAAGCCTGCCATCTCATTGGTGATGAGAGCAAGCCTAGAGTACATTTCAGCGACTCCTTCACCTTCCTTCATCTTGAACTTGTCAAGTCGACCTTGAAGAACATCTAGCTTTGATTCCTTCACGGACTCGGTACCTTCGTGCATTTCGACCAAAGTATCCCAAATCTCTTTTGCATTCTCAAGACGGCTGATCTTGTTGAACTCCTCGGGACACAAAGCATTGAAGAGAATGTCACAAGCTTGAGCATTGTTACAGAACATCCGCAACTCATCCGCAGAGCTTCGCGATCCGAACTTTTCCTTCTTGAAGAACTCACCTTGCAAGCCAACACAAATAATGCCCCATGCGGCGGGGTTATGTCCAAGAATATGCATTTTCATTTTATGCTTCCAACTAGCAAAGTTTGAACCATCAAAGTAAGGACCTCTCGGAAATTACCCTCACTAGGCGCCATACTCTCCTAGGTTGTGAAACCAAGCTTATGGAGTCAATGCAATGGAAACCAATCCAATGGAGACCAAAGCTCTGATACCACTTGTAGGATCGGAAGTATGTCTAGAGGGGGGGATTAGACTACTTGACAACTTAAAGATTTTGCCTTTTGATTGGAGTAGTTTCTTAGCAAGTTAACAATGACAACCAAGTCAAGTATCACCCTACACATGCAATTCTAGAGTTATGGCAGCGGAAAGTAAATTGCACGTGTAGTAAATGAGAGGAGGAGAAGAGCAAACGCAATGGAGACACGGAGATTTTTTCTCGTGGTTCCGATAGGTGGTGCTATCGTCAATCCACGTTGATGGAGACTTCAACCCACGGAGGGTAACAGCCATGCTTGAGTCCACGGAGGGCTCCACCCACGAAGGGTCCACGAAGAAGCAACCTTGTCTATGCCATCATGGCTTACGCCCACGGAGGACTAGCCTTACTCGGGGTAGATCTTCACGAAGTAGGCGATCTCCTTGCCCTTACAAACTCCTTGGTTCAACTCCACATCATGACGGAGGCTCCCAAGCGACACCTAACCAATCTAGGAGGCACCACCCTCCAAAAGGTAATAGATGGGGTTGGTGATGATGAACTCCTTGCTCTTGTGCTTCAAATGATAATCTCCCCAACACTCAACTCTCCTCACTGATTTGGCTGTGGTGGAGGAAGTGATTGAGTGGAAAGCAACTTGGGAAGACTAGAAATCAAGTTTCATATGGTGGGAGTGGAGCAACTTGATCTCAACACAAGGGTAGGTAGTTTTCTTCTCGAAATGTAAGGTAGGAGTGGTAGTTCTTTCGATGGCTCTCTCCACGAATGAAGAGGAGGTGGAGGGTATTTATAGCCTCCACACAAAATCCAACCGTTACACACATTTGACCAATCTCGGTCGGACCGAAGTTGACAACTCGGTCGACCGAAAGTTCAAATCTTGTGAGCGTTGGGATTTTCGATGGGACCGAAAATACAATCTCGGTTAGTCCGATTCTTCCAAAGTCTAGGGTTTGCCAATCTCGGTGGGACCGACTTTCTCATCTCGGTGACACCGATTTGAGTACAGAAGGTTACAGAAGCTTGGCAACACCAATTTCGGAATGACCGAGTTTGGAATCGGAAAATCCGAGATTCTTAGGGTTTGGCTATATGGCTGAGGTGGTTCATCTCGGTGTGACTGAGTTTGGAATCGGTGGGACCGAGATTACTTATGGGTTTATGTTGGAATGAAAGATTGCGATAGTTTGAGAGATAAATCACTAAGCACTTAGAGCAACCAGATCATCGTCATAACCTCACCCCCTTTTAATAGTATTGGCTTTCCTATAGACTCAATGTGATCTTGGATCACTAAACCAAAAATGGAGTCTTGAGCTTTTGCCAATGTTTTCCTTAGCATTTTGAGGGGTCCACATCATCAGTCATTGCCATACCAATATCACTGAACTTTCTGAAATATTCTCAAGAAATGATTAGTTCAATGATATATATGTTGTTATTAATTACCAAAACCACCTGGGGATTAGTTGCACTTTCAACGGGGCTAGCCCCGATCCGATCTGGATCGGGGGGGAGGGAGAGACGAGGGAGTGGGGGGGGCTGCGGGTGGTTGGGTGTTAGGGTTTCCCCCCGAGGGGATATGGAGGGGGATTTGGGCCGGTCTGGTTGGATGGCCCGCTGGGCCGTCTGGCCCAGTTGGCCAAGGGGGCTCTTCTTCTCTTTGTTACTTTTCTTTTCTGTTTTGTCTTTGTTTCCTATTGTTTTATTTTTTTTGTAATATATATATACTTGGCATCTAATTTAGTAATTCAATTTAGGCCATTGCCTCAAAAAGTCAAGTCCTCAAATAATTTAGTTTGACATTTTATTAATTAGAAAAGGTATTTAAATAACTATTTATGCTGCTGTTTTATTCATCTGATAGTATTTAAAGATTTTATAAAAGTGGGGTTTCTTCACCACAATCACCTTTGCATTATTTAGCATGACTCAGACATTTTAGTTTTAAAGTTTGAAAATTTTTGTTGTTTGTCTTTATTTTAAATTTGAATTTGAATCGTTTTTGAACCATCGCGAGATTAACTAAAGTGATAGCAGTGACATGGCATCATTAGGAGAGGTTTACTGTAGCTTGATTATCCGGGCGTCACAAAACTGACGCAACTACATGACTTGTACTCTTAGAAATAACAACATACAACTCTCAGTGGTAGCTGAACCTTGTCACTATCTACTTTGACTGACGCACATGTTTAAGTTTTTTTTACTTGAACTGAAGATAGCATATTAGATGCACTGAAAGTAACCTCGACATCCTAATCATGCATCAATGCATCTATGTTACAAGTACTGCTAGTTTATGTATCACTGAACTTACTGTGTAGCAATTTTATATTTTTTTCAGTAACAGTTTTGTTACTCGTTCGAACTAACACAACTACATGACTTGTACTCTTAGAAATAACAACATACAACTCTCAGTGGTAGATGAACCTTGTCACTATCTACTTGGACTGACGCACATGTTTAAGTTTTTTTTACTTGAACTGAAGATAGCATATTAGATGCACTGAAAGTAATCTCGACATCCTAATCGTGCATCAATGCATCTACGTTACAAGTGCTGCTAGTTTATGCATCACTGAACTTACTGTGTAGCAATTATATATATTTTTTTCACTAAAAGTTTTGTTACTCGTTCGAACTGACGCAACTACATGACTTGTACTCTTAGAAATAACAACATACAACTCTCCGTGGTAGCTGAACCTTGTCACTATCTACTTGGACAGATGCACATGTTTAAGTTTTTTTTACTTGAACTGAAGATAGCATATTAGATGCACTGACAGTAACCTCGACATCCTAATCGTGCATCAAGTGGCAGGGGTGTGAATGAACTGATGCTAGCATTTGCAATGTACCATCGGGTTGTTCTTCATAGCAGGACTGATGAACTGATGGACTGACACAAATGTGGGAAGCAGACATTACCCCCAGTGTACTGTCTTCTTCTTCTACCTCTCGTGGGCATCTTACTGGCATGTTCTTGGGAGGCGGCGCCATTGACGCAGCTCCTGCTTGTGGTGGACGTCTGGCAAAGAGGTTCATTGAGGAAGCACCTTGCGGTGATCACTGCCCCGGAGATGGAGCCCCGGCGATGGAGGGAGGCAGGAGGCGGGGATAGCTGCTCCGTTGATTGATCCGGCGACGGAGGGAGGCAGGAGGCGGGGATCACGGCCCTGTCGATGGATCCTACGGCGGAGGAAGACAGGAGGCGGCGATCACGACCCCGACGATGGATCCTGCGACGGAGGGATGCAGGAGGCGGGGATCACGGACTTGTTGATTAATCCGGCGATGGATGTAGGCAGGAGGTGGGGATCACGACCCCGTTGCTGGATCTGGCGACAGAAGGATGGAGGAGGCGGCGGCGGATCCGTCGCTGGCCACTCACGGCGCCGCGGGCTCCCTCGCTCTGGCTGCCGCCGTCGCTCGCTCACCCACGATGCTAGCCTCCTGCGGAAGAAGGCGCGTTGGGGTCGGGGGGATCCTATGGTGTTGTGCGCGTCGCGCCTATAGGGGGAGGGGGTAACAGCATAATATTCTATTATGGGTAACAAAATAGTCCAGCGCGCCAACCGACCTGTTTATAGTGTGCGGATAACTTTAACTTTGAAAGATGGTAGTTGGATGAGGCCAATCCGATGGTGCAGAGATGGCAAATATGAGCACTACTGGCCGTTGGATATGATCTAGATTCCACCAGATTTGCCACATGTACAATCTAGAAGACTCCATGGTTGAACTTAAGGATAATGCACAAACCTCAAAACACAAGCACTTCTTCTTTGTTCTAGAATCTTCCGTATCAGAATTGCCAAAATGATTTTCTACATGATTTGACATTACTTGTTTTTGCTTTATGCCTTACAACGCACAATTCCATGAATCTTAAAATAGATTAGCTTTCTTATAAAGACTAGATGATTTTGAATGAAATGAATGATAAGAATTAAAAGAACATCTACATCATGCATACATGACTCAAAGCTTGCATGCTATAATGTGGTATTTATTCATAATTTAGTTGCCAAATCTCATTCGTGCAATGCACGTGTACCTTACTAGTCAAAATGGTGTTTGTGTGTGTGTTGTGCATGTTAAACACATTGTACGTAGTATATCATACATAGTTTAGATTCCGAACATCTAGCTAGAGCATACATGTACCATGATTTGAATTCAACACAAAATGGATACATATAATTGAATTTGAGATCGTATGTACATGTAATTCGTATTTATATAGGAATTTACTTCTCCTATATTCATGTCATGTGTTGTGAAGATAATATTTAGATGGTTGTATAACTAACCTGAGTACAATCCCATTCAAACAGGGAAAATGTACTCAATTTTAGTCCATATGTTAGACAACACACATTGTTTTTTTTGGGTTGAGGGAAGTGCAAATTATTTTGGTACTGTACACGTTATGTTTGTTGTCCCAATTTTTTTAGTTTTTTTGTTGTATTTGAATGCATTTCTGGTAATATAGTAAAACGGGACATGGCTCTCTCTAGTGATGAGGTGCGACTTTTCTTTTTTTTTGGTACACGTTAAGCTTGTTCTCCCGAAATTTCAAGCCGCGCCTTGTTATGCCAAAATTTGAAGCTAGCGTCTCTGTCTATCATGCTGTGAAACTCCCGTCTCTTCAACCCACGCCTTGTTAGCCCAAAATATTTGAGATATATCTTTGTCTCGTTGTGCTCCGACAACTCCCTCCATCTCAACCTACGCCTTGCTATTCAAAAATTACAAGGCGTGTGAAAACTCCCACCTCCTGTGAAATCCCGATGCATGAAATGCCCGTGATACCCCTGAACCGAAAGAACCGCCTCAAATCGTTGGGGTTAATTTCATAACTTACCCCACATTTACGGACAAGCACGTACCTAAGCCATCGTTCCCCACTCCCATCCCATCCGCCCACCCATTCATACACTGAGGCCGAGAAAACCCGCGAAGCCCCACACCCTCCTCTGTCCGCCACCCAGCCAGAGCCTCTTCCCCGACGACGTCGTCCACAGCAACACCTTGACGTCCCTCATCCACCGTACCGGATGAGGATCCGTCGTCGATCTCGTCGTCCCGCCGGTTTAGCCACCCTGTCCTCCACCTCCCAGGAATTGCCCCGATGTTCCCCTCGTCTTTTGCACCACCTCCATTCCCACACCGCCATCTTCAGCTGCACCACCGGAAGAGCAGTAGCATCACCGTTTCCTCGGATGAAGCTGTGGCCTAATCAGCGCCACCAAAGAGGTTGCACACTAATCGTCGCATTTTCTTCTTGATTCGTTCTCACGGTGCTACCGGCGCACGGTCCCGAGCCGACACGGCGTGCTCCATCCACGGAGGCGTCGCTGACCACTTCCTCCACGGCGTCGCTCCCTCGGCAGCGACGTCCACATCAGTAGGAGCTGCTGCTGCTTTAGCTCTCGCTGGCGCTGCTGCTCTGCTCTTGCTCTCGTTCCCCTGCCTGGTCTGCTCTTTCTATTGCTCTTGCTCTTGCTATAGCTCGCGCTACTCCTCTCGCTCTTGCTCTTGCTTGTGATACTGCTCTGATTTAGCTACACTTCAGTTGACTGAATCGACTTTTGGGTTAGTCGATTTTCAGGGGGGGGGGCTCGCCGGAGTTAAGGAAGAACTAGCCGTAGAGGGGAGGGGGGCTCACCAGAGTTAAGGAAGAACCAGCCACAGAGGGGCGGGGGCTCACCGGAGTTAAGGAAGAACTAGCAGCAGAGGGAAGGGGGGCTTGATCGCCGAAGAAAAAGCTCGACACGGGGGGCCTAGAGGGATGGTCGGGGCGGTGGCGGACGAGCAATAGGGAGTGTTTTGGGGGCAGGTGGGGCGACGCACCGCCGACCGCAGGCGGCGGGGGGCGGCTGTTTGGCTGGTGGTGGCTGGCGGCTCAGGGGGGTGGAGGTTGAAGATGAACTGCAGGCCCTTGATTTCGTACCCAACGGCTTCAAAATCGACTGACCAGAGATGAAAAAGTAAGTCGAGTGACATGTAGCCTCACCTCTAGGTTGTTAAGTTTCGACAGTAAAATTCAATTTCGACAACAAAATTCAGTTTCGACAGCTAAGTTCCGTTTCGACAGTTAAATTCAGTTTCAACAGTTAAGTACATAGATGAGCGGCTGATGTATTTCACATCTAGCACTTTGTGGTTATGTTTTACGTCATCTATTGGAGATGCTATTATAATTTCACTCAGGTTAACGTTGTCTCTCTTGTCCTGCTTCAGCCTCGGCGTCGTACAACTCACCGGAGCGGCTCCAACGACGAAACCCTCCATCACAGTGGAGCAGTACCTCGGGCTCCATCTCCATACGCCTAAGATCTTCTTCCCCTCCTCCAACAGCCAAGTCAGCCGGAGCATCCTCACCGGCCAACCAAATCACGCTGAGATCAACATGGCTTCACCAAAGAGGTTGTACACTTATTGCATCTCTTTTTTACTCTACATGTTATATAAAGCACACGTAGTAACGTGAAAATACGATTATTTTATCCTACTATATGACAAGTAGTGAGTTACCGAGCAACTTAGCTATCCGTGATTGACTCTCTTGAATGCCATCATTATCTATCTATGCGCGTTTGAGCTGTGCATTTGTTGATGGGCCTGGGAGTTGAGCTAGTAGGGCAGTGGCCTGGGTCCAAAGTAATAGAAGTAGCACAAAAACATTTTTTTATTGTAGGCTTTTCCTTGCTCAAGCCTGCCTACTAGAATCTCGAGTGCTTGAAAGGAAAAGTGAATGAAAAACATAGGAATTGGAAAGTTTCCTACAGTACTACTATTCATGAATTTGGTTCAAAGGAATGGAGCAAAGGAAAACTGTAGGATTTGTTCCTTTAGTGTCTCCTTGAAAGAAAAACCGTAGGAATTTTAATTTCCACTTGTCCTCCTTTTCAAATTCTTATTCATGAAGCACAAGACTAAGAGATAGTAGCATAATAACATTATAACCATACATTTTCTTGTGGTTTGAGTTAATCTCACCATGCTTCTTTGCATTATGTGATCTTCCTATTCTTGTGAATCAAACACCCAGATTGGCAGAAATCCTTTGTTTCTAAATTCTCTATTTTGCAAGTGCATTCCTATCCTATTCTTGTCTAGTTCCTATCCCTGCATTGTTGGAATCCTCAAATTCAAACAAGCCCTTACACAATTACTTCTGTTACAGATATGTGTCAAAAAAAACCTTGTGTGGTTTGTACTGCTCCTGTGGTGCTGTGTTCCACCCCAACTCAGCTGCTCCAACGACGGAAGGGTTCACCACAGCAGGGATCTGCTCTCCAGACTGTCTTTCGCCGCCTCAGATCTTCTTCTCCGCCGCCGGCAGCCACGACAACTACATTACCATCATCAACTGAGCAGATGACCTTGAGGACTACACGGGTCCGCAAGAGAGGTCGCACTCTTCCGTGTCTGCTTTTGTTATGCATCGCTTAATATGATGACATGCTACTTTATCGTCATGTTCACCTATTAGACTCTGAGTCAGGTCCAAACTAATGCCGAAACTTGAGTTTTAAAATGGTTGTGGGGTACATATTGGGGCAACAATCAGTACTATCTATCTACTATCTGGTTAATCTTGCATGCCCACTATGAGTTTCATGGTGGGTGAAAACAAATATTAAAGGAGCCATTATCTGTATTTTTTAACTAAAGCTATTATCTTCCTGCTATCATTGGTTTTGGGTCTATCCATAGTTTGCTACCATCACTCTGGATTTGTGCATGCACTCCTTACATAATATCACTATGTTTTATTTCTATGCATGTCAGTTATTGTACACAATGGAACTGAACATGTAGAGCAAAAGAGACGAGCCTTGCGTGGCAATAAAATTTCATGGAGACGTCGCTCCATGTTGGGCGCAAAGGCAGCCCCCCTCCACCCATTTCGGATTTTAATCAAGAGGAAGATAAGTATTCTGAGGGGGGATTCAGAAGGAGAAGACCACTCCTATTTACCCCATGAGGTCTTTGCTCTAACTTGGCATGCTGATGTTGGTAATATCATGCATATGGTGCCTTGCATTGCTTACTGTATACATCAAAGATGTCATCTGCTTAGTTTAGACATGCTTTCTGTCAATGCCATCTGTTTAGTTTCTTTATTTGTATATGTGAATCATGCAATTCCATATTGTTTAGCCAGGCATCATATATGTGAATTTTGCAATGCCACCCTAGTTGGACAGTCATCTTACATGTGAATTATATCATGCCATCGTTTTTTATTACGTGTTAAATTTGTCAACTATTTTAGTACATTCAATTACTCTTCTTGTGCATCAGCCATTCGGCACGGTCATGGAAAAATCTGGAGTGGAAACAAGGTCTTCAGAGCAGACAATGCTCTCTGACGACGCGCATGTCTTGCTGGTTACGAATAGCTCCTCAGAGGAGGATTCAGAGACAGATGACCAGTCCTATTCCCCCCCCCCGAGGTGCATGCTCTAACTTGGTAGGGTTATGTTGCTCATATCGTGCGTAAGGTATCTTGCATTGCTATGTCATTTGCTTAGTTTAGACATGCTTTGTGTGAATGCCACCTGTTTAGTGTCTAATTACCATATATGTGAATTATGCAATGCCATCTTGTTGGAAGACATTATATATGTGAATTATGCAATGCTATCTTGTTGGAAGGCATTATATATGTGAATTATGCAATGGCATGCTGTTTAGCCAAGCATCATATATGTGAATTATAACACGTCGTCCTTTTTTTGTATTTCTCATTGCTTTTGTCGACAATGTTTGTATATTCAACTGCTCTTCCCGTGCATCAGCCATTTGAATTGGTGATGGAGAAGTTTGGTGTGAAAACAAGGTCTTCAGAGCACACAATGCTACGTGCTGAAGCAGATATCTTGCTGGTTACAGAGAGCTCTTCAGAGGAGGATTTAGAGGCAGATGACCAGTAATATTATCCCCCTGAGGGTTATGCTCAACCTTGGCAGGGTTATATTACTCATATCATGCATATGTTGTATCGCAATGCTTAGTTTTTACATCATATACACAATATTGAATGCCATCTCCTTAGTTGACACATCATATATGTGATTGCGCTCTACTCACTTCCTTAGTATATAAATCATATATTTGAATTATATCATGCTATGATGTTTACATAGACAGGATGTATCTAAATAGTGGCATGCCAACCCATTTTCCAAAGACATAATATAGTTATATCATCTCATCATGTTTACATAGTCATCATATTTTGAATTATGTCATTCTATCTGTGAATTATATCATGCCATCGTGTTTCCATCGATGGCATGTTTGTGATTTATGGCATGCCAACCACTTTAGTAGACACATCGGATAGTTATATCATGCCATCCTATTTACATAGTCATCATATTTTGAAGTATGTCATTCTATCATGTTTAGTTAGCCATCATACATGTGAAATTGTGTCATGCTATCATGTTTAATTATCCATCATATATGTGAAATTATGCCCTGCTTTTCTATTTGGTTAGACAACATAAATGTGAATTATTTCATGCCCTGTTTTCTTCCCTACCATCCATTACACCTGTCTATCTTACAATCTTTGTACATTCAATTACTTTTCTTGTTTATCCGCCATTTCAATTGGAGGGGGTGATGGTAGTAAAAACACAGTCTTCAGAAAAGATTGTTCTACCTGTCAATGTAGATAAAACCGCGGTTCTACATGCCCAAGAACTAGCCCCACCACACATAACCCAGACTCACGCAGATTGTATACCCAGCTGGACAGAGAACCAGCTACACCCCTTCTAACGGCAACCCCAGCAGATAGTAACCCAGTTCCCGTTGACACAGCACCGTCTCCACCACAGAGCACCCAAACATGAGCAGTTAGTAAGGCAACTGCAGTGCCCAAAGCACGAGGACCACCACTCCGAACCCCAAGTCAATGCTTAAAGCAGAAGAAGAACTGTTCTCAAGTCAGGTTCCGTAGCTATGGTTCATACTACTTTGCTCTTACATCACTATATTTACTCATACAAACTAATTTCAAATTTTAAGGATGCAATTGAAAGTCCAATGGTGCAACAGGTATTTTTTTTGACGTGTTTGCTGTTGTAACTTGCTTTATGTTGATTTCAGTTTCAATTGAATAAACAGTTATGTTCTCATGCCATGCACATTACAAGTGTTGTTATTGTTGTGTAGTTTCCCACACTTATGTTCTGTCTATGCTACTTTGTCTTAAATAGATATGATTCAAACTGTATCTATTTTGATTTGGCAACATAAAATAGAATGATATAGACCATAAAGGGACCATACTGCATAGATATATGTTTGTTTCATGCTGCTATCATGTCCACCTTACTACTGAACTGGTTTACCAAAATGAGTTTCATATACTACATTGTAAACCGTGATGTGTTTGTTTGTTTCTCTTTTAGAACGAGGATAAAATATTGGAGAAGAGTACCCCGTAATGCAATGGTAAAGGAAGTAATGCAGATACGGTTCAAGATAGTGAGACATCCCTGTTGGTCTCCAAGAAAGCTGATAAATACTATATTGAAGACACTGAGACAACCCCAAAGTCCTGTCTTGATTTAGTGTTCGAGTTACTGTCTACTACTACTGGCACCAGCTCTTCGAACTCACTACCTGAATCAGTTCGGCTTCTTGAGTCTCAACTCCTAGTTGAAAGACATCAATCATATGTTATGTGATAGGACGCCGAAGGACTGAGGAAGTCCCTACAGCATTCAGATGCATACTTTCTGATGCAACAGCAAGTGCTGGAGGATTTAAGCGCCAAACAAGAGAAAGTTAATAAGCTTGCTAAGCATCTTGCCAGCATTATGGGTACCCAGGATATTGTTTCTTGAGCTCTTCTGAAGTGGTTTCAGTTCTGGACTTGTTTTGCTGTGGCGTTTATATGCTGCTTTGTTCCCTATATTTGCACTGGTGGCGAACTTTGATGCCTAGTGGATATAATATGTGTAATAGCCGTGATAGCCTAGCGTAAGTTCCTTGTTTATTTATTTCCTTGTTGTCTTGTTTATTTGTTCGCTTGTAGTTAGTGCAGTTCTTCTTCCACGGTTTACTAGTGGCTGCAATAACCTATTTTTTAAGCTAGGCCACAATAACCATGGGCTACATATTTACTGTAGTTACCATGGGCCTCCTACGGGCCGTCGAAATAATGGGCCTTCTAAGGGTTGTAGAAACAATGGCCCTTCTACAGGGCATAGAAACAATGGGCCTTCTATGGGCCATAGACACAATGGGCCTTCTACGGGCCGTAGACGCAATGGGCCTACTACGGGCCGTATCATCAATGGGCCTTCTACGGGCCGTATGATCGGTTGGCCAAAGATGGGCCAATAACAAACAACATTATGGTCGTAAACACGCTAGAGTTAGAATCGTCCATTCATGGGCCGACCATAACGGGCCGTCGTTAATCGGTCATATTTGAAGACGCTATGAAAACGACCCAATGTATTAACGGGCTACAAACAGGCCGATTGTAACCACGGGCTGAAGTTGGCCTGCAAGCAGAAAATGACAGTAACGGCCCGTAAGTAAATGAATGATGGAAATAAGCCCAAGAATAAATGGGCCCTGAGAAGGCTGAAATATAACATGGGCTGGAAAGGGCCCAACAGAATAATGGACCGTTAATGGGTATAAGGTGATACACTCTTCATTACGGGCCAGTTTCACCACGTGTCGTTAATGGGTATAAAGTGATACACTGTTCATTACGGGCCAGTTTCACCTCGGGCCGTTAATGGGAAAGAGTTACAAAGGGCCTCATATGGGCCGAAAGACATCATGGGCCATACATGGGACAGAAGTTAAAACAGGCTGGAATCATATTGGACGGCCCAGATGACGCTACTGGGCCTAATTCGGATAGGTCATAATGGGCCCTGGGTTAGCGGGCTGTCAATGGGCTATATGCGGACATGCCGTTAACAGGCTTTCCGTGGGGCGGCCCACCACCTTTTGACCAATTCAAACGGGTCGGCCTTTTCACAGGAATGGACCTTTGTTGGGTCGTGCCACGTGTCGACGTATCATAGGCGCCTTCGGTCCAATGAGTGGATGACATCTGTCTGAACGGTGAGCCGACAGTTGTTTCCTCCAGCCAATGATGATTTTACACGTGGAAAATCCCCATTGGTCGGGGCTGTTAACGGGTTATTCGATCCAAAACTGGAGCTGGTAGCTTAACAGCATTCCGTTACGGTGGATGCCACGTGTCGGTCACCCTTGACGAAAGCACTTCTATGACGCGCGATTTATCATCATGGAAGTGGACACTTCAATTATGAAAATTTTGGTAATGTCATGGAACTCTTCTACGACAGTACAAGTATGCCTATCTTGATTCTGTCATAAAATCGTCATGGATGTACATGCATGACAGAAAACGTGACCTACTGTACAGACACGTATCATCATGGAAGTGTAGTTTTTTGTAGTGCCATCTCACATGACAGCTCCATACAAAATGTTATGCTCGTTGAATCTCCTGGCTATAATCTGCTTTCTATATCTAGACTAGCTGACTTTGGTTTGAATGTCCTATTTACTAAAGTAGATTGCCAAGTGTTTCGAAGAGATAATCATAAAATGGTATTTAACGGCATACGTAGAGGTGATCTATACATTGTTGACTTCACTAAAAAGGCTCAACCTAGAACTTGCTTAATTGCTAAATCTTTCAAAGGCAGGTTGTGGGATAGACGGCTAGGTCATGTGGGCATGCGAAACCTTGACAAGCTTATTAAAGGTGATCATATCCTTATTGTTAAAGATGTCATATTCGATAAGAACGGACTTTGCAGCGCTTGCCAAGCAGGAAAACTAGTTGGAGGAAGGCACCCCGTGAAGAACATCATGACAACGAGAAGACCGCTCGAGCTACTTCACATGGATCTCCTTGGTCCCAACGCCTACAAGAGTCTCGGTGGTAACTCGTTAGGGCTAGTCATCGTTGATGATATTTCAAGATTTACGCGGGTGTTCTTTCTCGATGATAAATCGCAAGTTCAAAAGAACTTCAAAAACTTTTCTAGGAAGGCCCAAAACCAATTTGAAGTGAAGATCAAGAAGGTTCGCAGAGACAATGGAATGGAGTTCAAGAATGCCAATGTGGACACCTTTCTTGACGAAGACGGGATCTCACATGAGTTCTCGTCTACGTACACACCTTTAAAAATGGAGTTGTTGAGAGGAAGAACCGTACGCTCATCGAAATGGCGAGAACGATGCTTGATGAGCACAAGACGCCAAAACACTTTTGGGCATAAGTGGTTGAGACAGCTTGTCATGCAACGAATCGTCTATATCTTCACAAGCTACTCGGCAAGATGGCATACGAGCTCCTCATGGGTAACAAACCCCAAATTGGATACTTTCGGGTATTCGGCTCAAAGTGTTACATTCTTGACAAGCATCGTCGTTCAACATTTGCTCCTAAGTCTCATGAAGGTTTCCTCCACGGTTATGGCTCAAACTCTCACACTTACCGTGTCTACAACAATTTCACCCGAAAGGTTGAAGAGACGGTAGATGTGAAGTTTGATGAATCTAATGGCTCGCAAGTAGAGCATCTGCCAATTGATGTAGGTGAAAAATATCCTTCGGAAGCAATCCAAGACTTGTCTATCGGCAAGATTCGCCCAACGGAGATGAAGGAGAGTACCTCGTTTGTCCAAGTGGAAGCCTCAACCTCACGCCAGTGTGAACCACGAGTTGACTTGGAGGCATCCACAAGTGGGACACGTCAAGACGATGAGAACGAGGTAGTACAACAAGATGAACCTCGACGACCTCCTCCAACTCCATGGGAGAACGACCACACCAACAACAACGAAGAAAGACAAGAAGAAGAACAGGGCAATGAATAGGAGGTTCCACCCCAACCCAAACAAAAGCTATCATGAGTTCGAGCAAGAGTCTCAAGAGATCATCCCGTCGAACCAATCTTTGGTGACATTCAAACCGGGAGAATTACTTGCTCTAAAACTCGTCTGGCTAACTTTTGTGAACATTACTCATTCATTTCTAGCATTGAACCTATGAATGTTGAAGAAGCATGGGAAGATCCGGATTGGATAAATGCCATGCACGAAGAGCTAGACAACTTTTAGAGGAACCAAGTATGGACATTGGTTGAGAAGCCCGATGAGAAGCACAATGTCATTGGAACCAAATGGGTATTTCGGAACAAGAAAGATGAAGATGGACAAGTTGTATGCAACAAGGCTTGTCTCGTTGCTCAAGGCTACACTCAAGTCGAAGGTATGGACTATGGTGAGACTTATGCCCCCGTTACTAGACTTGGGTCCATTCGCATCTTACTTGCCTATGCCAATCATCATGACATTACCTTATATCAAATGGACATCAAAAGTGATTTTCTTAATGGTGAAATTGAGGAGGAAGTTTATGTTAAACAACCTCCCGGCTTTGTTAATCCTAAGAAACCCAATCATGTTTACAAACTTCACAAAGCTCTTTATGGTCTTAAGCAAGCTCCTAGAGCTTGGTATAAATGCTTGACTAAGTTTCTTCTTCATAAAGGGTTTCAAATTGGTAAAATTGATTCTACACTCTTTAACAAAAGGGTTAATGGAGAATTATTTGTGTGCCAAATTTATGTTGATGATATCATATTTGGATCAACTAACCCTCATTTTAGTGAGAAGTTTGGGAAGCTTATGTCGGAGAAGTTTGAGATGTATATGATGAGTGAACTCAAGTTCTTTCTTGGTTTGCAAATCAAGCAAACTAAGGAGGGTACCTTTATCTCTCAAACGAAGTATACCAGGGACTTATTCAAGAAGTTTAACATGCAAGAATGCAAAGGTATGAATACCCCATACGTACTAGTCGACATCTTGACTTGACAAAGGATGGCGAACTGGTTAACTAAAAAGTGTACTGCTCTATGATTGGTTCATTGTTATATCTATGTGCATCCCGTCCCCATATCATGCTAAGTGTGTGCATGTGTGCACGATATCAAGCAGCCCCCACAGAGTGTCATCTTAAGGCTGTGAAAAGGATAGTGAGCTACTTAATACATACACCAAATTTTGGCATTTGGTATCCTAAGAGGTCTTCTTTTGATCTTGCTGGCTACTCCGACTCGGAATATCCCAGTTACAAGGTTGATAGAAATTCCACTTCGGGTACTTGTCAATTTCTTTGTAGATCTCTTGTGTCTTGGTCCTCCAAGGAACAAAACTCAATACCCTTATCCATTGCCAAAGCGGAATACATTGCCGTTGGTTCATGTTGTGCTCAATTACTTTGGATGACCCAAACTCTTAAAGATTATGGGATGTATGTGAAAAATGTTCCATTGCTTTGCGACAATGAGAGTGCTATTAAGATTGCACATAATCCCGTGCAACATTCTCTAACTAAGCATATTGAAGTTCGTCATAATTTCATTCAGGATCATGTTGCTAAGGGAGATATCAAACTTAAGCATGTTCGTACCGACAAGCAATTGGCGGATATATTCACTAAACCACTTGATGATAAAGTGTTTTGCAGGTTGACAGGTGAATTAAACATCATTGATGATGCCTCAAATTTGGAGTAGAAACTTCATGCGGATGCATGCAAGGCATGAGCCTTACTATGACTAATCCTTGACATTTCTCTTATGATGATGATCATATATCTTGGATATTTTTGTACTCTTGCATGCTATCTAACCATTGTAGGTAATTGGATAAGCCCAACTCTATGAGATTGCAGCTCAATCACATCTTAAGGAATCTCTACATATCCAAGTCTCTACAAAATGGTGGATGAAGACAAGGAAGCATGAATCCATTCAATATATCCTTTGAAAAATTCCTATATCAAATTTCATGATTGTCATTTTGGATACACAAGTGCTCTTCCTTGCAAGACTAACCCATGTAGGAAGATGATCTTCAACTACAAGTGGTGCTCCCAACTCTTGATGATCTACATCAACTTAAGCACCCTACACAAGTTCAACTACATGACCAAGTTCGTCACCACCACCAAAGTTATGTCTTTCCATCTTAGAGAAGCTTAACAACAAGACATGGGTCAAAGCAACTCAACAAGATGAGAACACATCAAAATGCTTAAACAAAAAATGGCAACCCCATTTTGAGCTTAAATGATCAATATGACCTATGATCAAGTGTCTTCACTTTAGTCCTAAGTCAATATACTCTAACATAGGTGACTTTGTTACCGACCAATTCTAGATGAAGTTCTCTGTTGTTTCTTTGTGTTCTTGCATTTGTCTCATGCATGCTAGTTCCCCTTTCAAAAAAACTTCATCTAGATTTTTCTTTTCTTCTATCTGTTATTTTCTGCATTTCCCTGCATCCAATTCATTGCAAATCATTCAGTTAATTCCTTGCATATCCTTGTGAGATCTTATTTGCCTAGGTGTGCTGAAGTGACAAGAAGTTACTCTCTGGGTTGAACTCGGTCTCACCAGATTGTTTTCTTCGGCTGAACCGAATTAACTCGGTGCCACCAATTGCAGCCACTCGGTGCAACCGATTTCAGTCCTGAGACAAAATCTGTCACTTGCATTCTGCATATTTGTCCTAGTTCCACTCTTTGTAACTTGTCCTCTACCAGCATCAATATTACACGTGGCTTTGTAATGTGACTCTAGGACCAAACCTACTTGACTAATGCACCATAAGTCCCTTCTTGGAAATTGATGTCAAAGGGGGAGAGAGAGCACATCAAAGCTTATCACATAAGAGAGAATGCACTCTTAAAAGGTTCTCTTGACGCTCTTATTCTTAAGAGGAAAGTTGTCTCATTTCTTCAAGAGGTGAAAGACATGATAGTATATGTTATGACCTTATCTTGCTCTGGTTAGGATATTTTCTTGTTTGCTTTGATTTTCTGCTACCCTATCTACTCCCATTATCCCATGTCAGATTCAGGGGGAGAAAGACATCTACAGGAAAAAAAATCTTTGGAATTCATTGCATATGTTTATTCTTGGGGACATGTCAATATCCAAATAGAGTAACTAGTACTCACACTCTACATGTCATCCTAGTCTTGGTATTCTTGTGCTCTTTAGTTCTTGCTTTGTCTAGTAGATGTTCTTGTGTTACCTAACCTTGTTTACCCAGGTACATCTTCTTCAAGCTAGCTCAAGACCACAAGGTAAGTATACGCATCACACTCATGTGCATGAAGATCTCTTGTTGTGGTACATATTGTTTGCAAGAGAGACTCATGAACATGAAGGTATACTTCTATTATCTACATCATTTGCTCTAATGCATACAGCCAAGACACATGTAACTCATTGCTTGCTCTGACATGTTTATGCATTCTCATACTCTTATGATCTATCATAACATGATTGCATACATGTAAGGGGAGCCAATGCATGTTGCATGTCTTTCCAAAGCTTTACTTGCTATTTCCTTATACCTTTATCTAAAGCTTAGATGTATGTTGTCATCAATTACCAAAAAGGGGGAGATTGAAAGCACAAGTGCTCCCTGGGTGATTTTGATAATCCATGACAACATATCTCCTGTTGGACTAATACTTCTACCTAGTGCATTCCAGATAAGTTCAACATTGGAGTGGCATGGACATGGACAAGAGGATGTGGAACCCCTTCAAGATGCTAAGGACAAATATTGGCAAAAGCTCAAGACTCTACATTTTCTAATTTAGTGTTGCTTAATGGCTTGCTTGCTCATAGTGCTTAGTGATATGCTCCAAAACGCCCATCCACTTTCTCACATCCACATATGTCCTAAAAACCTAAATGTCAAACTCGGCCCCACCGACTTTATCTATCCGGCGCCACCGAGTTTCATCTTATTCAGCCACTGCCAAACCCTAGTCACTTCCGTCTCACCGATGGGATCTCGGCCTCACCGAGATGGTCTTGCAAACTCTTTGTGATCTATTGCAACATTTTCGGTCTAACCGAGTTTGTGCGGTCGGTCCCACTGAGTTTGCTTGACCAATCCTTTGTTTACTTATTACCAAAATCAGTCTCACCGAGTTTGTGCAATCGGTCAAACCGAGTTGAGGTTTTACCCTTACCGCTGCACATCGGTCCCACTGAGGTGACTATATCGGTCCCAATGAAAATCCTAACGTTCACATTTTTACCAAAACCGGTCTGACCAAGTTTGTTGATTCTGTCCCACTGAGATTGAGAATCTGTGTGTAACATCATGATTTTGTGTGGAGGCTATATATATACCCCTTCACCCGCTCTTCATTTGTGGAGAGAGCCATCAGTACAAACCTACAGTTCCACTACACATTTTCTGAGAGAGAACCACCTACTCATGTGTTGAGGCCAAGTTATTCCAGTCCTACCATGTGAATCTTGATCTCTAGCCCTCCCCAAGTTGCTTTCCACACAAATAATCTTTCCACCATAGCCAAATCTATGAGACAGAGTTGACTGTTGGGGAGACTATCATTTGAAGCACAAGAGCAAGGAGTTCATGAACACCACACCATCTATTACCTTTTGGAGAGTGGTGTCTCCTACATTGGTTAGGTGTCACTTGGGAGCCTCCGTCAAGATTGTGGAGTTGAACCAAGGAGTTTGACAAGGCAAGGAGATTGCCTACTTCGTGAAGATCTACCCTAGTGAGGCAAGTCCTTCGTGGGCGATGGCCATGATGGGATATACAAGGTTGCTTCTTCGTGGACCCTTCATGGGTGGAGCCCTCCGTGGACTCGTGCAACCGTTACCCTTCATGGGTTGAAGTCTCCATCAACGTGGATGTACGATAGCACCACCTATCAGAACCACGCCAAAAATCACCGTGTCTCCAATTGTGTTTGCACAATCCAATCCCATCCCTTTACTTTCTTGCAAGTTGCATGCTTTACTTTCCGCTGCTCATATACTCTTTGCATGCTTGCTTGAATTGTAATGTGTATGCTTGAAATTATGTTAATCTACCACCTCAACTTGAAAGACTTAAAAACTGCCAACTTTATTTGTTGAGGGTCTAATCACCCCCCCCCTCTAGACACCTCTTCTCGATCCTTTCACTATACATACTGGACCAACTCTCGCACGCCAATAGAATTACCAAGTACTTTTGTTTCTTGCTGACAATTCTAATATTCATGAGAATATGATGCAGCCTAAATTGGATCAATCGTGTTGATTACTAACGAATGATCAAGCAGGATCAAGCACGATCAAGCAAGGACAAGAGGGATGAACACCGGAGCAGGATCAAGCAGGGAGCTAAAGGCGCGTGCGAAGGAAACTAGAACGGCGTTTGTAGTGCATATTTCAGCACTTGGAAGCCTCTGTGATGACATACACGGACATGGATGAAATATACAAGATGCCCCTTCATAAATTTCGTCCATAGCTTACATTAGGTGTGTGGGGACCCCGACTCATAAGTCGTGATCACCGAATGCACGTGTACAGTGATCCCAGAGATCAATGCTCACTGAACACACAGAAGCTGAATAACAAGAGTCTTACATCCATACATACCGTATTACACAAGTAGGACCGTTATGGTCAAGTCTTGAGTACAACATCGCAGCGGAAATCTTCGTCGATAACTTGGACCCATGCCATCCGCCTTAACCCTACGGGCATTACATTGACCGAAGCGTCCTAGCTCGCGTGTTAAATCACGAAGAGTTCTTCATCACATCCTGTTCTTTCATGCACAGTCAATAAAATAACCAAGGCAAGCCAATGAGTACTTTGAATGTACTACAAGCAACCCATGTTTTGGTTCAAGGTACAACAATGCATGACATAGGTAAATTTTGCATAAAGCTAGTTTTGAGTGCAATGACATGTTCAACATCCTATAAAGCATGCATCAAGAGAATTCAAGTAACCATGAGATCTGGTCACAGATATCAACATAAATAGAGTGGGCACCAACCCATTTATCATAAAGGAAGTGGGCACCAACCCATTTATCATAAACAGAGTGGGCACCAACCCATCTCAGTCGTGTCAAGTCCTTTGACTTGACCCAAGTCATTTCCATCATCACACACACACCAGGTTGAAAACAAGTGGACGTAGCCCAAGAGCGGTTACCCAACTATCCATGACCGTGGACACGGCTATTCGAATAGTTTTACACTCTGCAGAGGTTGCACACTTTACCCACTAGATCCGGGGAACTTCCATGTCATCCACGACCCGCGATACCTCAAGTACCCGGGGTAAGAACCCGATCACTACCTTTCCCTAGAAGACACTAACATGGAGTCCACTCAATTGGTAGTAACCCCCGTGCCATACATTTCACATCATAAAGTTGTGGAGCCTCGCTCCCATATTCATCACATACCACAAGCACGGGGTACACACGGTGTGTCCGGTGCCCTGTGAAAACAGTCATGGCCGCCCTACCTGGCACGACCCCGTCCCAAGAGAGAGCACCAACTCTCCCCCGTCACTAGTAATGCGGGCTCCAAGCTAGTATCGGTCTAGGTACTCAATAATGCCCTTTCCCATATAAGGGTAGAGTGGTCGCGCATGTAAGGTTGGAATAACGGTCGCAACTCCGACCAATCCATTTTGAAAACAACACACACTTTCCTTGGCACACCACTTCGTCATCAAGTGGTCACCCATCTCATCATCTCCCTCGGGCATAAGTGGCACCCGACGGGGTTTTCGAAAAGACTTTTGAAATCACTTTGCCTCCTTCACCATGCACAAACCCATCCCATTTGCGTAGCATCTACATTTGCATCCTATCTACTCCCACCGGCATAACCCTCATAAGAAGGTAGGGTCATGCACAATGCAAGTATCAACGAGTGAATAACGGAGGCAACCAACCCACGTGGTTCACCATCCCACCATGATTCCGATGCAACAATAATAAGAGCTATATATGACATGCATGTAAAGGGGTTTCATAGTCATGGTCAAAGGGCTGCTTGCCTGGTTCGTCAGAGTCTTGAAATCTTCTGGTCCTTCTCCAAGTACTCCGTCTACTTCGTCAACTAACATCGGAAACAAACACAATAAGCAACACAATAAGGCAAGAATAAATGTGCTCTAAAAATGTGAAGTTGACTTTTATTGGATACCTCTGGTCATATGAGGAATGACCAAAGTGATTTCATTGGAAGTGGATCAATGGACATCTCCGAACATTTCAATATGATGGAATCAAGAGGTTTATGGACTTGCTAGAAGTGTACAGAAATATTATTTTGAAAAATGAGAAAAGGCACCCATTTAACAAAGGATGATTTTAGAAGGATATAGGAATTGGTTTCACTGGATTTGGAGTTCAAATGAATTTCCTATGAATTTGCAAAGCTGATAAATATGAAGAAATGGCTCAATAATTTGTGTGGTACAGAAAGTATCAAGAAAAATGTTCATAAACTAGGTTATGAGCTTAGATTCATCTAGGAATTGGAATCATGGCATTTGGATCAAATATGAGCCTTCTGCGATTTTCTAAAGTTCATCACAGAAATAAGAAAAGTAGGATTTGATGGATATTTGTGAAGAAGAAGTCTCTGGGAAAATGTGCATGTTGCACCAACAGGTAGAGCATGATTTATGGAGTCTCTAGAAATTTGAATCATCAAATTTGGAGCTAATTTGATTTGTTTATGGATTTTAGAAACTGTACAGAAAAGGAAAAGGGGGAAAAAGGGTTTTACCCAAATGGGCTGGATCTGGGCGGCGGCGGCGCGCACTTGGCGGAGTTTAGCAGCAGGGCTCCACTGGGCCGGCCCAGCGGCTCGGCCGCGCGGCGACAGGGGCGACGTCGAAGGCGGCTCTTGGAAACACGCCTTCGCGCGGGGGAGGCGGAAATGGCAGAAGCCGTCTCCACTTAAACGGCGGGGCCCGCCCACCGGTCGCTGACGAGCGAGGCCTGCTTGTCGGGTTCGTCCCCAACCTCCAGCAGGCGTCGGGAAACGAGGAGGCGAGGCCGACGGTGCGGGCGCTCTCCCGACGGTGCAGGCCACCTCCGCGACGCCCGGCGTCTCGGGCCCAGAGGCCATGCCGCACCCACCCGTGGGTGGCACGGTCTCCCCGAGGCGCCGGGCTGAGCAGGGCACTGGCCGGGGCGGACGAGGCTGATGGTGAGGTTGGGGGGCACGGTGCTACGGCCGCGGAGAGGAAGAAATGGAGACCGGGAGAGGGCCGTGGGGGAGTGGGTGATGCTCTGGTGCAGGTAGGAGGGTGAGAGGAGCACCGGAGAGCTCAAATTTGAGCGGCGGCCGGTGGCAAGATCTCCAGCCATGGAGGTGGATGGAGGGCGCGGGAGGAGGAACGGGCTAGTACAGGGGGTGCACGAGAGGGAGAGAGAGGCAAAGAAGGCCAGAGAGAGGCCTCGGACTGCCTTAAGTAGGAGGGGGCGAGGTGCACCGTGGCTCGTGCGCTGGCGGGCTCCTAGCCGTTGCTGCAGGCCACGGGGGCACGCGTGGGTGTGTCTGGGGTGTTCGTGGGGTTGGTCTAGGGCGAGAGGAAGAGAGAGAGAGAGAGCGGGAAAGTGTCAGGGCGTCGCGCGTGTGAGCTCGTCCATTGGAGCTCTCGGGCGGCCGGCGCGCGTGCGAAAGGAGGCTGCAGGAGGGAGAAGGAGGAGGGGGACAGGGGCGTGGCGTGTTGCGGACGTCGAGGCACATCGTCGGGCGCGCTGGGGAGGCCCGAGGTGGCCGGGAGCGTTTGGCAGGGGGCGGCTACAGATCTTGGGAGCGCCAGAAGCAGCTCTCAGAGCGATGCAAATGGCCGCACGGCATTCTTTTAACAATGTGGTATGACCACCGATGTCTGTAGCGCTTGGGGTAGTAAAGAAGGGTTCAGAGGCATTGGATGCCCTGGGATCCACCGGGAGTGAGGAGGAGGTTGAGGAGAGAAAATGCAGCTGTCGAGAAGGGTAAATGGGGGGGGGGGGGGGTTTCACCCCTCAATCATTGAGCTGAGGCCAGGGAAGAGTTACTGGAGATAGGAGAAGACTAGGAGGGGCTGTGGTAGAAATTTGAGCTCACCAAGAATAGTGGAAGGGGTCAAGATAGTGGTTTTCGCAAAATGTCAGAAGGTGTTTGATAATGGTTTGGGCAATAAGATGACTTCCATTTGTCATGAGACTCCACATGGTGAAATGACACACACTATTAGGGCCTTCCACCAATTTGGAGCTCATTTGGAGCAAGTTGACAATGCAACTTTGGTAAACCCTAGAAATGAACAGAAATGGGTTTCCCAAGATTTAGTCATGAAAATATGTTCTCCTTGATGAACCACTTGGTGTGGTGGCCTCATTTGGTCATATTATCATGCTCACAAAAGTTGGGGTCAGGGAGAGAAAGTTGGTAATGCAAAGCTGTTCAAATTTGATTCTGGACAGGAAGTGTTTTGGGGCACTTTGATCAAGTTAACTTGTTCTCCAACTTGTGCCATTTGGCCTAGATGAATTATTAGACCATTTGAGAACATGCACCAAGTTTGAGAGCATTTGGACATGTTTGGCAATGTAAAGTTGCTCAAACTTCAAAATGGACAGAAATGGCTTTGAGAGGATTTGATGATGTTATCTTGTTCTCCAAGACATGAGACTTGGCAAGATCACCAAATATGTCATATGTGACATGACAGAATTTTCTTGGAATTTTTGGAGAGTACTTCCTTTGTAAATATTTCAAAAGCTTGAAATATCCAGAAAGGGCTTTTGAGGGATTTGACCAATATTTTGAACATGACCATGTGTTGAAACTCTTATATATGGAAAATATATGTCTACTGAGTTTCCCTAATTTTTGTCAAATATTTTTAAAACAATAAAATAATTTTTTCCCTATTAAAGACCATTTCTGGCCTTAAGAAAAAGCTTTTAAATAAAATAGTAAAATAACTTTCAAAATTATATTTTTGTGGTTTCTGGGTATCCTATATCTAATAGGAGTCAAATATATTTTTAGAAGGTTTTTACTGCCCTTAATTAAGTACATGCAGTGCAAACCTCAATTCAGGGGGTTTTGGAAAACTAATTTTTGAAAAATACTTTTTGGCCAAATTATTTTGTAAGAAAATACTATATTGCTCTATACACATGGCATGATCATTGGGCAGTAGTTTTGGATCAGGGAGAAGGAGTATAAGAGTTGGAGGATTTATTTTATTTTTAGAGCACTTGCAAACAACAGACAATCATTCAACCAAAGCAAAGACAAAACACTCCAAAGTTTTTGTCAAACCACATTTTAGCATGATTTTATTAGCTTAAGTGTTGTGCCATGAAAATCAGGGTGTGACAGACCTACCCCCCTTACAAGAATCTCGTCCCCGAGATTCCCAGACTAGGCGCGGAAAGGAGTATGGAGACTTGGATTTGGGGTAGTCTTCACGTCCTCATACTGCTTCTGCTTCTGAGTGGTGCTCCATTGAATCTTGAAGTACTTGATTGTGTGGCTTTGTGTATGACGCTCTTCTCGATCCAGGTTTTTAAGGGGTTTCTTGCGGTGGTCATAATGGACTGGAGGTCAATGGCTCGGTGATCAATGTCCTTGTTAGTGATTGGGCTAGTTAGGAAGTCGAAAACTCTTCCGGAGTTGTGTCGTGTGGAAAAACATTGTGCACAGCGGGCGAGTCAGGTGGTGACTCCAGCTGGTAACTGTCTTCTCTTCATCTCGTAGCGATCTCGGAGGGGGTTGCTAAATCTTGGAGTGATCTCGAAGAAGGCCGATGAATCTTGGGGCGAGCTTTCCTTTGACATGGAGGTGCTGGGTTCCTTTGAGAGGGGTGACCCGGAGATAAACATGGTCTCCAACCCGGAAGGTCATGTCTCGACGACGTGAGTCAGCGTAGCTCTTTTGTCTTGACTTGGCAGTCTTCAAGCGCTCTCTGACAAGCTGGACTTGCTCTTCGGCTTCACGGGGGATGTCGGGCCCAAAGACAAGTCCTTCTCCGGTCTCTGACCAATTGAGGGGTGTGCGGCACTTCCGTCCGTATAACACTCCAAATGGTGCCACCTGAAGGCTTGACTTCAAGGTTAGTTAAGAATCCTGGTGCAACCAGTTCCAACCCGAAGCTTTCAAGTTCTTCATACAAGGCGGGCAGCTTGTCCTTAAGCATAGCATTCAAGGAACAAGCCTTTCTGCTTAATGCATCTGCTACCACATTAGCCTTCCCAGGGTGGTATTGAACACTGAGGTCATAATCTTTGATCAAGTCTAGCCATCTTCTTTGCCTCGTGTTCAATTCCTTTTGAGTGAAAATATACTTCAGACCTTTGTGATCCGTGTATATCTCACATCCCTTCCGTAAGAGGTAATGTCGCCATGTCTTCAGGGCATGAACCACTGCTGCTAGCTCAAGGTCATGAGTAGCATAGTTTTCTTCATGAGGTCGTAGTTGCCTTTGAGAGGAGTGGCTTGCAGATATGCACGGTCTTCAACGCGGAAGCTCATTCCTTGACGACGGTGGTTGGTATAGTTCTTCCTCCTTGACATGGCGGTCTTCGGATGTTCCCTAACCAGCTGATCAACTCTTCTTCCGTCTTCATGTGGACATTCATGTCCTCAAGTAAGGATGATGATCTACTTGCCCAAGTACTCTATGAAGTATTTGGGGTACGTAGAGTGGGCTGAGGCATTGGTGAGGGTCCCGGTTGAGCATTGGTCAAGGTCTTATTGATCTAGAGCCAAGGCCCAAGGTCATGATCCAACCGTGTTGTGGCTTGGTAGGGCATAAGGGTTTCAAGGATTCTAGTGTACGAATGAACATTTATCATCCTATCTTTAAGCACGGTTTCTGAGATGCCAGTAGTCTATCTCGTCCTTTACACAAATCACATCATATCACTGATAGCATCATTTCGTATAGGCCAGCTCCAATCATCACTCATGCTATTCATATCCTCATGACTCCCAAGAGGAGGTCTAACAACATCATATATGTCTACAATCCCCAAACTCATATGTATGTCTACCCCTAAAAATCCATGGGTAGAACATATAAGCTGCTAAGCTTGAACGTGACAATCCAAGTGCTCAGCCTATTCTTCCAAGGTCTAAGATAAAGCACCTCTATCCTAGAGAAACACGTCGTAAGCCACTCCAAGATCTTGTTCCCTTCCTATGAATCAACTCCAACAGCCCATTAACTTCCATCAATCACTGCATAATCCATTAATTCTACAAAACCAACTCCTATGCTGGTGTTCCACATGATCTTCTAAAGTCTTATAATTCCCCGAATACTTGGAAAGGCTATCTCTACTATAGTCAGTCCACCAATTTCCATTATTGTGATCTAGTAATACCCCAAGGTCAAGCTCACGAGGACTCCTAAATAAACTCCGACAATTAGTCCAATCTCCTAGTTTATCGTCCACCAAGAAACATGGTATCATGATCAAGATCATTAGTCTAAATCCAACTTACTCCGAACCATGTAAACATACCCAACATCTATACTCAACTAGAATCACCTACTAAAATCCAAATCTTTTGTCCAACGAGAAATCCTACATGTTCCCCCCAAGTCATTTACGTAATATCAACTGTCTCCTATCAATATCCCATGGCTAAGTTAAATCCAAATACTTCCAAGAATTTTAGCTTGCGATCAAATTTGTCCTATAAATCCAATTCACTCATGGGTAGTGAAAGCTACGCTACTCTATAATCATGATCCCACCAAGTTCATCTACCAATATGAAAGCCTCATAATCAACCAAAGAGTCTCAGATAGTCCCTCAAAGTCATTGATATAAACTCATCAAGTCATTCGTCCTCTACTCCTATATCCTTAAATTGGTCCGCCCTATGGCATCGTCAGTCCTGAGCTATATTAGGATGATAATGTGCTTGTTCACTCTGTCCACTAGTTCCATAATGAACCCAGTGTTGTGCGAGGTTTACAGAGGCTTAACCGGTTCTCTTGCAATATTGTGGGTTAAGCACATGGTTAAGGTTTCGAGCTGGGGTATCTCGTGAAGTCTCGAAAGGTCTAGGAATGGGTCTCTAGTCTTGAGGTTAAACATAATTCTCTGGGTTTCACTTGGTCGAGGAGGCTGCAACAAAAGTCTTCATTGCTAGTTGGTTCTTTGAGCAGATTCCTTGGTGCATCTTGTCTTCTGGTCTTGATTGAGGAAAGAGATGAGAGGAAAAGTAGCATAGAGAGGGGATGCCTAAAGGGGTTCTATAGTGCAAGTGCAAACGATCAGGTGCAAAAGGGGCCAAACACAAACAACAAAATAAGGCAGGTGATATAGTCGCGTGCTTGTTGCCTAGGGCAAAAAGGGCGACTGATATCAAAACACAACAAATAAAAACAAGCAACACACAATCATGGTTCTACTCGAACCATCATATGGACTCGACTGCGCATAGGGGGTACACGACTCATCCTACCCTAGGGGTTCTCGGACTTCATAGTCGTGCCTTGTGCCTCGTGCAGTCTCCCGGGTTTTTGCTCAGGTGCTGCTATGTCTTTTGTAGTTGTTTGATGAAACGATCCCGATTGAGCTTGAAGAGTCTTCAACAACTTCTTGCCTGTTGAAGTGATGGGGTGAAGGTGGCTTCTCATAGCAGGCATTGACTCGGTCTTCTGTTGTCTTCTTAATCATGACGATCCCTTTTTGTCTTCTAAGCCGTCGATAGTATCAGGTAGGTAATCCTTTATGCAATGACATTATCAAGGCGTAATAGAGGTCCATCATGTTGGTTACGTTGCTGACAACTTCGACACCAAGAGCGGGGAATGAGGAGAACCGTTTTCCTGCTCACTATGGTGAGGCGGACCAAATGGCCAGGTTCTCATCCATCGGTGGTTGCTGATACAACAACGATGGTGACATGGTTACTCTATTAGCGATGTATATCATGATGTTGCATATTCTACGCCCTGATCATCGTGGGCTAAGGTTGCATCATCTTGGGGCAGTCTTAAGGGTGTCACCATCTCCTGGGTCTTCAGGTCCTCATTCCTCAAGGATGTATCTTCTGTTGGTATCGTCTTGTTGTGATGTCGCCAATCTTGTGTTCAGGAGATGTGGGTGAATGTCTGGCAAGGCATCTTCCTTTTAAATTACCCACGAGGATTGCAAGGAATCCAGTGGTCAGGGGCATGAGGGTTCTAGCGACCAAAGGTTTTGAAGGGGAAGAGATCAATAAGGAAAGTATACCTTAGTTTTTCGAAAAAAATTGAGAAGGGAAGAGAAGTACAGATAGTTTTGAAAACTAGTAGTAGTTTTGGAAATAGTTTTACCCTAACTAACGACCATGCTAACTAAGGCTTCCTACAACGGGATGGCTCGATACCAGCTCTGTGGGGACCCGACTCATAAGTCGTGATCACCGAATGCTGCGTGTCTGATGATCCCGAGATCAATGCTCACCGAACACGCAGAAGCTGAATAACAAGAGTCTTACATCCATACATACCGTATTACACAAGTAGGACCGTTATGGTCAAGTCTTGAGTACAACATCGCAGCGGAAATCTTAAATCGATAGCTTGGACCCATGCCATCTGCCTTAACCCTACGGGCATTACATTGAGGAAGCGTCCTAGCTCGCGTGTTAAATCACCAAGAGTTCTTCATCACATCCTGTTCTTTCATGCACAGTCGATAAAATAACCCGTTGGCAAGCCAATGAGTACTTTGAATGTACTACTTAAGCAACCCATGTTTTGGTTCAAGGTACAACAATGCATGACATAGGTAAATTTTGCATAAAGCTAGTTTTGAGTGCAATGACATGTTCAACATCCTATAAAGCATGCATCAAGAGAATTCAAGTAACCATGAGATCTGGTCACGGATATCAACATAAATAGAGTGGGCACCAACCCATTTATCATAAACAGAGTGGGCACCAACCCATCTCAGTCGTGTCAAGTCCTTTGACTTGACCCAAGTCATTTCCATCATCACACACACACCGGGTTGAAAACAAGTGGACGTAGCCCAAGAGCGGTTACCCAACTGTCCATGACCGTGGACACGGCTATTCGAATAGTTTTACACTCTGCAGAGGTTGCACACTTTACCCACTAGATCCGGGTAACTTCCGTGTCATCCATGACCCGCGATACCTCAAGTACCCGGGGTAAGCACCCGATCACTACCTTTCCCTAGACGACACTAACATGGAGTCCACTCGATTGGTAGTAACCCCCGTGCCATACATTTCACATCATAAAGTTGTGGAGCCTCGCTCCCATATTCATCACATACCACAAGCACGGGTACCAGCGGTGTGTCGGTGCCACTGTGAAAACAGTCATGGCCGCCCTACAGCACGACCCGTCCCAAGAGAGAGCACCAACTCTCCCCTGTCACTAATGTCGGGCTCCAAGCTAGTATCGGTCTAGGTACTCAATAATGCCCTTTCCCATATAAGGGTAGAGTGGTCGCGCATGTAAGGTTGGAATAACGGTCGCAACTCCGACCAACCCGTTTTGAAAACAACACACACTTTCCTTGGCACACCACTTCGTCATCAAGTGGTCACCCATATCATCATCTCCCTCGGGCATAAGTGGCACCCGACGGGGTTTTCGAAAAGACTTTTGAAATCACTTTGCCTCTTTCACCATGCACAAACCCATCCCATTTGCGTAGCATCTACATTTGCATCCTATCTACTCCCACCGGCATAACCCTCATAAGAAGGTAGGGTCATGCACAATGCAAGTATGAACGAGTGAATAACGGAGGCAACCAACCCACGTGGTTCACCATCCCACCATGATTCTGATGCAACAATAATAAGAGCTATATATGACATGCATGTAAAGGGGTTTCATAGTCATGGTCAAAGGGCTGCTTGCCTGGTTCGTCAGAGTCTTGAAATCTTCTGGTCCTTCTCCAAGTACTCTGTCTACTTCGTCAACTAACATCGGAAACAAACACAATAAGCAACACAATAAGGAAAGAATAAATGTGCTCTAAAAATGTGAAGTTGACTTTTATTGGATACCTCTGGTCATATGAGGAATGACCAAAGTGATTTCATTGGAAGTGGATCAATGGACATCTCCGAACATTTCAATATGATGGAATCAAGAGGTTTATGGACTTTCTAGAAGTGTACAGAAATATTATTTTTAAAAATGAGAAAAGGCACCCATTTAACAAAGGATGATTTTAGAAGCATCTAGGAATTGGTTTCACTGGATTTGGAGTTCAAATGAATTTCCTATGAATTTGCAAAGCTGATAAATATGAAGAAATGGCTCAATAATTTGTGTGGTACAGAAAGTATCAAGAAAAATGTTCATAAACTAGGTTATGAGCTTAGATTCATCTAGGAATTGGAATCATGACATTTGGATCAAATATGAGCCTTCTGTGATTTCCTAAAGTTCATCACAGAAATAAGAAAAGTAGGATTTGATGGATATTTGTGAAGAAGAAGTCTCTGGGAAAATGTGCATGTTGCACCAACAGGTAGAGCATGATTTATGGAGTCTCTAGAAATTTGAATCATCAAATTTGGAGCTAATTTGATTTGTTTATGGATTTTAGAAACTGTACAGAAAAGGAAAAGGGGGAAAAAGGGTTTTACCCAAATGGGCTGGATCTGGGCGGCGGCGGCGCTCACTGGGCGGAGTTTGGCAGCAGGGCTCCACCGGCGGCCAGTGGCTCGGTCATGTGGCGACAGGGCGACGTCGGCGGCTCCTGAAACACGCCAGCTGGGGAGGCGGAAATGGCGGCCGTCTCCACTTAAACGGCGGGCCCGCCCACGGTCGCCGACGAAGGGCCCGCTTGTCGGGTTCGTCCCCAACCTCCAGCAGGCGCTGTCGGGAGACAGAGGAGGCGAGGCCGACGGTGCGGTGCTCTCCCGACAGTCAGCCACCTCCGGACGCCCGCGTCTGGAGGCCTTCGAGAGGCCATGCCGCACCCACCGTGGGTGGCACGGTCTCCCGAGGCGCCGGGCTGAGCAGGCACTGGCACAAGGCGGACGAGGCCAGCCGTGAGGTTGGGGGCACGCAGTCTGCTGCATGAGAGGAAGAAATGGAGTCCGGAGAGGGCCGTGGGGAGTGGGTGATGCTCAGTGCGGTGTAGGAGGGTGAGAGGAGCACCGGAGAGCTCAAATTTGAGCGGTGGCCGGTGGCAAGATCTCCAGCCATGGAGGTGGATGGAGGGCGCGGGAGGAGGAACGGGCTGGTACAGGGGGTGCACGAGAGGGAGAGAGAGGCAAAGGAGGCCAGAGAGAGGCCTCGGACTGCCTTAAGTAGGAGGGGGCGAGGTGCATCATGGCTCTTGCGCCGGCGGGCTCCTAGCCGTTGCTGCATGCCACGGGGGCGTGCGTGGGTGTGTCTGGGGTGTTCGTGGGGTTGGTCTAGGGCGAGAGGAAGAGAGAGAGAGCGGGAAAGTGTCAGGGCGTCGCGCGTGTGAGCTCGTCCATTGGAGCTCTCGGGCGGCCGTGATCTGAAAGGAGGCTGCAGGAGGGAGAAGCGAGGAGGGGGACAGGGCGTGGCGTCTTCAGGACGTCGAGGCACATCGTCGGGCGTCTTTGAGGAGGCCCGAGGTGGCCGGGAGCGGTTGGGGGGGCGGCTCTGATCTTGGGCGCCAAGATCAGAAGCTCTAGAGCGATGCAAATGGCGGCATGGCATTCTTTTATAATGTGTGCGCGCCACCCTTGATGTTTAGTAGCGCTTGGGGGTAATAAAGAAGGGTTGAGAGGCATTGGATGCCCTGGGATCCTTGGAGTGAGGAGGAGGTTGAGGAGAGAGAAATGCAGCTGTCGGAAGGGTAAATGGGGGGTTTCACCCTCAATCATTGAGTGAGGCCGGGAAGAGTTCTTGGAGATAGGAGAAGACTAGGAGGGCTGTGGTAGAAATTTGAGCTCACCAAGCATAGTGGAAGGGGTCAAAATAGTGGTTTTTACAAAATGTCAGAAGGTGTTTGATAATGGTTTGGGCAATAAGATGACTTCCATTTGTCATGAGGCTCCACATGGTGAAATGACACACACTATTAGGGCCTTCCACCAATTTGGAGCTCATTTGGAGCAAGTTGACAATGCAACTTTGGTAAACCCTAGAAATGAACAGAAATGGGTTTCCCAAGATTTAGTCATGAAAATATGTTCTCCTTAATTAACCACTTGGTGTGGTGGCCTCATTTGGTCATATTATCATGCTCACAAAAGTTGGGGTCAAGGAGAGAAAGTTGGTAATGCAAAGCTGTTCAAATTTGATTCTGGACAGGAAGTGTTTTGGGGCACTTTGATCAAGTTAACTTGTTCTCCAACTTGTGCCATTTGGTCTAGATGAATTATTAGACCATTTGAGAGCATGCACCAAGTTTGAGAGCATTTGGACATGTTTGGCAATGTAAAGTTGCTCAAACTTCAAAATGGACAGAAATGGCTTTGAGAGGATTTGATGATGTTATCTTGTTCTCCAAGACATGAGACTTGGCAAGATCACCAAATATGTCATATGTGACATGATAGAATTTTCTAGGAATTTTTGGAGAGTACTTCCTTTGTAAATATTTCAAAAGCTTGAAATATCCAGAAAGGGCTTTTGAGGGATTTGACCAATATTTTGAACATGACCATGTGTTGAAACTCTTATATATGGAAAATATATGTCCACTGAGTTTCCTTAATTTTTGTCAAATATTTTTAAAACAATAAAATAATTTTTCCCTATTAAAGACCATTTCTGGCCTTAAGAAAAAGCTTTTAAATAAAATAGTAAAATAACTTTCAAAATTATATTTTTGTGGTTTCTGGGTATCCTATATCTAATAGGAGTCAAATATATTTTTAGAAGGATTTTTACTGCCCTTAATTAAGTACTTGCAGTGCAAACCTCAATTCAGGGGTTTTTGGAAAACTAATTTTTGAAAAATACTTTTTGGCCAAATTATTTTGTAAGAAAATACTGTATTGCTCTATACACATGGCATGATCATTGGGCAGAAGTTTTGGATCAGGGAGAAGGAGTATAAGAGTTGGAGGATTTATTTTATTTTTAGAGCACTTGCAAACAACAGACAATCATTCAACCAAAGCAAAGACAAAACACTCCAAAGTTTTTGTCAAACCACATTTTAGCATGATTTTATTAGCTTAAGTGTTGTGCCATGAAAATCAGGGTGTGACAAGGTGTTGCGCCACCTTATTTTTGGGCCAGGCCCATGTAATTTCAAAATGAAACTTCTTAGGTTGGCTTTAGAGTCTGTATGTGTGGGGAAATAGAGTTAGGGTTGGTTTTTGACCCCTCCTCCAAGGGGTCACGAAACTCCCCCAATCTTCCTCCATATGTACATCCCTTAGGGCGTCATTTAGACTATGGGTGTTGTTTAGATTAAAAGTTTGCCATAGCTGCAACTTCGCGTACTTCGTTTGTGTTCAACGACCAGACCAAGATGTCACAGAACCCCACCTTGATCAATAAAGCTTTCATCTTATATTCGCAATATCCAGATTGCAGTCTTAGTTTCTTGTTCTTCATTTGCTCGCAGGAAATAGACCTCGTGGTCAGGTTGATCATGCTCCGGCATGGTCAATAACCCTCAGAAGTTCGTTTAGCGATTGCTAAGGCGCAACGTGTCGCGCATTTGTAGTCAGATCATGAAAGTCTACTTCCACAGAAAACGATAATCACCTTCTCATTGAAAGACGGTACTCCTTTGCCTCTATCTAGTGGTATCAATTTTCCAGGATGCTCGGTGATATTTTCCAGTTTTTCATAGTTTAGATAGAGTCTGTTCTTGATACCTACAGTCCACGAAAAAGCCAAAAAAATTAGGGTTAGTTCATCATATCTGAACCAATCTGAGCCTTTGCATAATCTTTTTAGGGATTTGCTTTGTTGAATTTGCGGTTGCATCGTCGTGTCTAGTTGCTGGTCTTAGCGTCTGGTCCTTTAGAGTTTCGAGTTCTGTCATAGTTTGTCACGCCGCCGCCGCACGATCTTCATCGCAGCTGTCATATACTACCACCGCTGCCATATCGTACCACCACTGCCATACCCTACCACCATATATCCACCACCTATCCGAGTTCTTTATATATTAGGTTTGTTTTCGAGATCCATCTATTTTCATATTTGTGTTTCCTTGCTTGAGTCTAGAGACCCCCAGGCAGTTTTTAGGCCAAAATTTCAGCAAGTGAATATATTTGTTTCCCTATCCTGTTTTTAGGATTTTCCGAGTCTTTTGAGACACGTGCCATTATACTGATTTTTTATCGCACTTTTTGGTCGTCGCTTCCCTGATTTCCAGAAAAAATAGTCAAAAAAATTCATGCCTATCCTGTTGTTTTGACTTGGGAAGAGTTCTCAGACACTCGCCATTATATTGATTTTCAGCAAAAAAAGAACGCAAAAAAAGAACGCAAAAAAAGAGCGCCAATCTTTTTATGGAGTGTGATTTTCCCTTGTTTACATGTCGCATCGTGATTTTGTTAGTGTTCTTCGCTCGCGTCTCTAGCACGGTCTAGCCTAAGACCAGCACAGTACCGCCGTTGGGAGTTTATTCAACTTGGAATCTCTGAATTGAATATTGCTGATATTTTTGCTACCATATCATAAGCCTTCCCAGCTCCACATACATCTACATCGTGTATTTGACACCACCTGGCAATCGCTCTGTCCAAGCTCTAAGAGTGTTGACTACAACGGTTGTCGATCACCCCCTGCTGCTGGCTAAGAGCTGGTAAGACTTTGAGATTTGCTTGCCGGATTTGTGACACCTTAATGAGGTCATCAATACCATTGTTACACCCACAACCCATGCTGCTATGCATACTGGACCAATTATTAGAGCTAATGCACACCAATTAAATTACCAGGTACTTTTGTTTCTTCGTAATGATTCTAATGTTCATGAGAATATGATACTGCCTAAATTTGATACATTTGTCTTGGTTATAAATGAAGGGCCTAGCTTGGTCAAGAAAGATGAACATTGGAGCAAGATCAAGCATGCAGATGATGGCATGCACAAGGGGAACAAGAACATTGTTACATGTGGTGGTTTCAGGACTTTGAAGCCACCATAATGAGTGCATGAAGCCTTGGACGAAATATACAAGAGGCCACTTCATAAATTTTGTCAAGAGGCTATTATAGGTGCTGTGTCACCTTATAATTTGGTCAGTCCCATGTAATTTTGAAATATAAAAGTATAGGCTATTATTAGAGTTCATATGTGTGGGGAAAACATAGTTAGGGTTGGTTTTGGACACCTCCTACAAGGGGCCACGAAATTCCCCCCTCTTCGTCCATATATACAACCCTTAGGGTGTCGTTTAGACTTTGGATTTTGTTTAGATTAAAGTTCACCATTGCTGCAACTTCGCGTACTTCATTTGTGTTCAACGACCAGACCAAGACATCACACAACCCCACCTTGATCAGTAAAGCTTTCATCTTATATTCGCAATATCCATATTGCATCTTAGTTTCTTGCTTGTTCTTTGTTTGCCTGCAGGAAATAGAACTTTGTGGTCAGGTTGATCATGCTTTGGTGTGGTCAATAGCCCCTTGGGGTAGGTTTAGCGATTGCTATGGCGCGACGTCCTCGCACGTTCGTAGTCGGATCGTCAAAGTCTACTCCTCTAAAACGATAATCACCTTCTCATCGAAAGACGGGAAACATTTGCCTCTATCAAGTGGTATCAGATTTCCAGGTTGCTCAGTGAGATTTTCCAGTTTTTGTTAGTAAAGAGCGAGTCTACTCTTCATACCTACAGTACACGAAAAAGCAATTTTTTATTAGGGTTAGTTCATCATATCCGGACCAATCTGAGCCCTTGCATAATCTTTTTAGGCTTTTGCTTTATTGAATTAGCGGTTGCATCGTATGTTGGGTTGCCGGTCTTAGAGTCTAGTCCTTTAGAGTTTCAAGATCTGTCACAGTTTGTCACGCCGCTACCGCACCATCTTTATTGTTGTTTCCATATACCACCACCACCAACATCTTCCTCACCGCTACCATATACATTTGCCTATCCACCACCAATCGGAGTCCACATATACATTGGCCTATCCACCACCAATCTGAGTCCACATATACATCCGCCTGTCCACCACCAATCTAAGTCCACATATACATCCCCTAATCCACCACCAATCCGAGTCCACATATACATCCGCCTGTCCACCACCAATCCGAGTCCACATATACATCCGCCTGTCCACCAACAATCCGAGTCCACATATACATCCGCCTACCCACCACCAATCTGAGTTCACATATACATTCCCCTCTCCACCACGAATCCGAGTCCACATATACATCCACCTGTCCACCACCAATCCGAGTCCACATATACATCCGCCTGCCCACCACCTATCCAACTCCACATATACATCCACCTGTCCACCACCAATTCGAGCCTTTTCATATTAGGTTTCTTTTCGAGATCCATCTATTTTTTTACATTCGTGTTTCCTTGCGAAAGTAGGTTTCAGAAAAAAAGAGCAAGAAAAAAATTCAGAGTGTGCGTTTCCCTTGTTTACGTGCCGCGCCATGATTTTGTTAATGTTCTAGTCTCGCGTCTCTAGTAGGGTCAAGCCTAGGACCAACACAGTATCATTGTTGAACATTTATTCAACTTTGCATCTCGGAATTGATTATTGCTGACATTTTTGCTACCATATCATAAGTCTTCCCAGCTCCACATACATCTGCATCATGCATTTGACACCGCCTAGCAATCGCTCTGTCCAAACACTGTGAGTTTTGACTACAACGGTTGCCGATCACCACCTGCTGTTGGGTTAGAACTAGTAAGAATTTGAGATTTGCTTGACGGAGTTGTGACACCCCACCACCTCTACTTTCTAGTAGTCTATAGGATCATACTCTTGTGTGTTTCTATTGTTGCTAACCATGATAGGACCACAAGCCGATGAGATTGACTGGGAGAACTTGACGAAGAAGGAGCTTCATGATAAGTTTTAGCAAATGTTGGGTCAATAGGTGGAAGACGTGATGGCCAGCGTTGGAAAGGCACTAGCGAGGATTGATGACATTGAGAAGACAATTGACACCAAGCTGGACGCCAAGTTCAACGAAGTATTCGCGCGTCTACCACAACCAGCACCCACATCTGCTGCACCATTGCAACAACATCAACAACCACCTCCATGTCGTGATCCAGCAGGGCGAGTGCAACGTGTTCCTCTTGAGCCAGGACAAACTTCTGGTGCCGCTGATACTGTTGTCGATGATTCTATAGCTCCTACTGCAATTGTCGCAGAGGAGGACTATTATGAGGATGAGGTTGATCAAATCAGAACTACGTGCAACCACCAGCACCAGGTCATCCTCATACATATAATCGCAACGGTAGGGCTGCACCATCACCTCAACTACGAGATCATTACCACCTTCCTAAGTTGAAATTGAATATTCCACCATTTGGGGATAGATATGTTCCTGATATATATCTTACTTGGGAGTTAGAAACTGAACAACGTTTAACATGTTTACGATATCCTGAGGAGAAACGTGTTACTGTTGTTGTTTGTGCTTTCACTAGTTTTGCATGTGTATGGTGGTCTGAACATTGTAGATTATATCCTATTCCAGCTACTTGGCCTGCTTTGAAAATTGCTATGTGTACTCGTTGGGTTCCACCATATTATGAACGTGAATTACTTCAAAAACTGCAGTGTTTGAGACAAGGAAAATTTCTGTAGAGGAGTACTACCAGGAATTACAAACTGGCATGATTAGATGCGCTATTATTGAGGATAATGAGGCTATGCTTGCACATTTTATGGGTGGATTAAATAGAGAGATTCAAACCATTTTAGAGTATAAGGAGTATAACAATATCACTCGTTCATTCCATCTTGCTTGTAAAGCAGAACGTGAAGTGCAGGATCGACAGGCCTTCGCGCGAACTAACTTTTCTGCAGGTCAACCTTCATCATGGACACCGCATGCATCCTCTACTTCCACACGTTCTGCTGCACCGGCACCTCTGTCAGCTGCCACCTCCAACCGTGTGTCGCAGGAAACCACAGCCACCTATGGGACCAAGCGGCCCCTTGCTGGTTCGGCAGGGGGGCCACACATTGCACAAAGAGCAGAGGAGCATGGGGCAGCACGGCAGGGATCACATGAGCAATTTTACCCAGGTTCGGCCCGCCACGAGGCGTAAAACCCTACTCCTGCTTAGGTTCATTGATGGTGGAAGAATGGTGGTGGTGGAGCGTAGTACCCTTGCCCAGCAGGGGCGCCAGTGGCTACGCACGTACGGGCATCTAGGAATCCAGCCTCGCGAGCCGAACGAATCGAACCGAACCCGAACCCCTTCTACGGTTGCCATGTGCCTCCTTTTATAGGTTAAGGGGTTACGAAAGTGGAAAATCAGTCATTAGACACTGATAAGATAGCAAACAGTGCTATCATACCTAACTCTGCAGGCTGATAGGGCGCATTAAATGCGACGCTCAATGTCGCATCGTTGCTCCCCTGGCAAGCCTTGCCAGGCTTATCCTGCCAGCTCCACGCCTGCTTGTTCGACACATCACATGACGGGTGTTGTTTATAGGTTTTCTAGTAGAAAGGGGCTGCTATGTGGCGACTGGTTTCCACTTGATCACTTTGCGGCTTGACACCGCACTGATCCAAGATGTGGGTTGTGGGAGACTGGTTGATGAGGTGTTCCTTGCTTCAATGAGTCCCGGCAGGCTCTGCCGGGACGCCTTGGTTGCTTTCTTCCGGGGGTGGCTCTGCCCTTCTAGGCCTGTTTGCCCAGCCAGGGAGGCTTTTCTCCTGGTGGTCTTTGGCTTCTCTGGCTTGGTCTTGGTCCTCTTGTTCTCCATGCAGTTTCGTTGAAGATCTTGGTCTCTTGTTCTCTAGCATGGCGTGATGTCGTCCGTGCATAAGTCAGGGGAAAATATATACCCCTGTTTATTTTTCCCGACATAAGCCCTTGGGCCTAAGCCATACATTTTGGCGCGGCACGTTGGGTTAGGCCCCAAACAATGCACGAACACGTGCCAGGAAAGGGCTGGACACGTTGGTTTGCCGCGGCAACTAGTCAATCCAACATCCACTTTGCGCAATTACTGCGCGTCGTGGGGTCATGGGCTTGTTGTAGTTAATGGTAAAACGATAACTTTCTGAAGCATCGCGCATGTATTCCACACTTCCCCCCTTAAAAATAGGGAAAAGCGGAGCGACACAGTTTACCTTTCGCTCGATTCGCCCTTCCATTATCTTCCTTCACAAGACAAGCGATTTCCTCCCCTTCTCACCCTCCCCTTCTCGCTGCGGAAATGGGGAAGAGGCCCGCGGAGAGAGGGAAGCAGGCAGCCGTAGCGAAGGAAGTGGCCGCCGAGGGGAGCAAGAGGGCGGCTAAGCTGAACAAGAAGTGGAGGGAAGATGTCGTCTTTCTTCCATCGACCTTGAGCACCCAGTTCTTCAGCAAGGTACGAATATCTGTGGGGAAGGCCTGTCCCAAAAGGGCATGGAGCGCCTATAGTTTATGCTGCTGGGCCGGAAGATCCGCCGGACTCATATCGGTTCTTCTGCTCTTACTTCATCTGCGGCCTGTGTCCCCCTACTCCTACTTCTTCAAGGCGATCATGAGTATCTATGGATTCCACCTCCTTGACTTTATGTCGAATGCAATGGCAACCATGGCCATCTTCATGCATTTGTGCGAGAACTTTGTCAGAGTTTTCCCAATGTGGATCTGTTCCGACATTATTTCGTTCCGCGGCTGGAAAACAAGGGCCACCGCTCTGGGAACATTAGATGGATGCCACGGTCAGTGAGGAAGCTCATATGGCATGTGTTGAGCGCGGCAAGGAACTGCATCTGAAGAGCCACATCACTGGTATTCATCTTGGCAAAAGCAATCCTCGAAGGGCCACATCACTGCTAGGATTGCAGACAAATTTAAGTCCTTGAGATAGTGTCATAAGAGGTGGCAAAGAATATTTCAAAATTAAAAACCATGGTCTGTAAATGCAATTATGTAATCCTGCTTTTGGATGAGCTTGAAGAATGCAGGCCTCGCTACAGACAAGAGTCAAATGACAAAAGAGTGGTTAAGGCTCATGTGCAAAAGTTGCTTCACCTCCAATTCCTTTACTGGAAGAAAAGATGTACTATTAGGTACATTACAGCGGGGGGGGAAAATACAAAGTTCTTTCATGCCATGGCCACTGAGAGGCATATGAGGAATTCCATTGCAAGTTTGAAAACATCTGATGGGACAGTGGTGACTGAGCATTCACAAATGGAAGGAATTATCTGGAACTGTTTTAAAAATAGAATGGTACTTCTAGTGGAATTGTGATGGATTTGACCTATCTTCTCTCATCACTCCTGTGGTGGGACTTGATAGGCTAACCAGGCCTTTTGAGAAGGATGAAATGGACAATGTGGTCAAGCATATTACTGTCGATAAAGCCCAGGTCCTGATGATTTTAATGGTATGTTCTTCAAGAAGTGCTGGCAAATAATCTCCACAAATTTTTATGAGTTGGCCCAGGCTTTTCATGATGGTTCTGCAAAGTTGGAAAATATTAATGACTCATATATCACTCCGGTGCCCAAAAAACTATCACCTGAAGAAGTGGGAGACTTTAGACCTATCTCCTTAACTTGAATGGGTCTGAAGTTTCTCTCCCAGATGGCAGCTAATATGTTCCAAGATCTGATTATGAAGTGTGTTCACAAGAATCAGTATGGTTTCATAAAAAGCAAAACAATCCATGATTGCATAGGTTGGACATTTGAGTAGCTGCACCAGTGCCACAAGTCCAAGAGACCAACTGTAATTCTTAAACTGGATTTTAAGTAGGCCTTTGACTCCCTGGAGCATGAGGCTATCATTCAAATTTTGTGATATAAAGGTTTCAATGAGAAGTGGATCCTTTGGATGAAGCAACTTCTGTCTACTAGCACCTCCTGTGTTTTGCTTAATGGTGTTCCTGGAAGGAAATTCATCTGCAAAAAGGGAGTTAGACAGGGGGATCCTGTCTCCCCTCTTCTCTTTGTCCTAGCTGCTGACCTTTTACAGACTGTAATTAATGACAGGTTTAGAAGAGGCGTCCTTCATCTACCTATTCCTTGTCATGACTAGGATTACCCTGTGATTCAGTATGTAGATGACACCTTGATCATTTTATCTGCTGACAAAGACCAACTTGTTGCTCTGATGGACATGCTTAAGGTTTTTCTCCCAGTCCATTGGTCTTGATGTGAACTATCACAAATCCTTTATTATACCAATCAATGTGGACTTTGCTCAGATCATTGAATTAGCTGCTGCTTTTGGCTGTCAAATTGGGAAAATGCCTTTTACATATCTTTGGATGCCTGTGGGAACAACACGGCCAAAAGTGGTTGATTTTATGCCCTTGGTGGACTGCATGGAGAGAAGAACGACGGCTAGCTCATCCTTAAACCAAGGAGAAAGACTGCAGTTTTTAAACTCTGTCTTGTCTTCTAGGCCGATCTTTTTCCTTTGTAGCCTGGCTGTCCCTGCTAGAATGTTAAAGCAACTGGAAATGATACAGAGACAATGCCTCTGGAGGAAACATAGAGATGAGCCTGCTCCATCCCTTGCTGCTTGGGAACTTAACCGTAGACCAAAAAACAAGGGAGGGCTTGGCATTCTTAACCTTGGAGTACTGAATGTGGCTCTTCTTCTCAAATATGCCAGCAACTTTCTAAACAGGAAAGATCTTCATTGGGTGTCCTTAATCTGGGATTCTTATTACCATGGTAGGGTGCCCTAGGGAACATCTGATTGTGGTTCCTTCTGGTGGAGAGATATCTGCAAAGTAATGCAAAGCTTCAGAGATTGCTCCTGGGTCTAGATAAATGAAGGAGACACTGCTCTTATGTGGTCTGATAATTGGCAGCTTGGTCAAGAGGCATCTACTCTTCAATCGATATTTCCTAGGCTTTTTTCTTATGCCAAGGACCCATGGATCACTGTTAAAGAGTTTTTTGGCACTCATGACATTTACCAACATTTCCATCTTTCTCTGTGTGACCAAACTTTTGATGACCTTGTCCTCCTACAGTCTCTGATGGATAACCACAATAGAAGCCCTGGGTCTAAGGATACTTGGCTTTGGCAAGGCTCTTCCAAGGAGTACAAACCCAAGATGTTTTACTCACATACCTTTGTCTCTGAATCCTTTAACCCCTTGACCTCATGGATTTGGAAATCCTCTTATACCATGGAAATCAAGGTGTTTGCTTGGATACTCATTATGAATAGATTAAACACAAAGGATATTGCGGAGAGGAGATAATGGCTCCTTTGCAAGCTAGAGAAACCAGAGACCATCTGTTTCAGTGTCATCGTGTGGAATTATCTACAGATTGATTAGCCTTCTGCTGATTCTATGACTGATTTGGTTATCCATACCAGAAGAAGTTTTGACAAACCCTTCTTCATTGAAGTGGTATTTATTGCCTGTTGGAATATCTGGATCATCAGAAATGCTAAAGTCTTCAGGAGTGAGAGGGCCAGGTTTAATAACTGGAGATGTGCTTTCATTCATGATATCAGTCTTATGCAATACAGAGTGAAAGCTGCCTACTAGGATGAGCTCCTGAGATGGGTTTCTTTTCTGCCACATAGAGGCCCTCTTCTCTAACCTTTTTTATCTTTCTTCTTTAGCTTAGATTGTTTGATTACCCCTTGTAATATCAGCCTTGTACTTCTTCCCTCTTTTTAATAAAGCTTTTGATATGCTCTAGGGGTTTTGCCCCACAATTCCCAGTCAAAAAAAGGAATGGAGCGCTCTTGGCCTTACTAAAGACACGCTTCGCCCGGCAATCAATGAAATTACCCGTTTGAAGACCGCCGGGCTAACCATTGAGCATGTGGAGTCAAATTTTCTCCTCCGCCGCATTTCACCGCTCCAAGAGAGGGACATGCCTTCCTGGTTGTACGGTGATGCCACAAATATATGAGGTTGCTTCTGGGATTGGCCAACAACTTGTCGGTCTATGGCCATGCCTGGTTACGCGACCAGTTGTTCGGTCATTTTGACCTGTTGAAACTCTCGTCAACCATTATCCCTCTGAATTTCAATTCCACCCGGGATCAGATACTGAAGTGGATGTCGGACTGCAATGCTCATGGGGTAGCAATTGATTGGTAGCTGCCCTCCATTGATGAAGAGGTCCAGTGGTTGAGCACCTTGGTCGAGAGGGCCACCAAGGTCGAGGGTGTGTTGTATAAATGAACCTCCTCTGCAGAGGTTGTGTATATTTTGAGGAGGATCTAGGAGGGCAAGGCGGCACACCTTGTGGATATGGACAAGGCCGTGAAGGCCGGGAAGGGCAAGGGGAAAGCTGAAGATGAAAGCTCTCCTCACAGTGGCAGCGAGGCGCAAGTCACGGAAGGTGTTGCCGGAGAAGAGCTTACCGGGGACGACCTTGCCGGGCTTGATGCCTTGGACGTACTGGCAACAAAGCTTGAGGAGGAGGAGGAGGTTGGTGAGGTGGCAAGGCCCGAGGAGGAGGAGTTGCTGGCGGCTGGGCCCTAAGCACCCGAGCCAGATCTAGAGCAGCGCCCCCATAGGCGTGCCGGCAATTGTGGGGCAGTAGTCCCCAAACCAGCGCCGGTCGCCAAGAGGGTGAAGAATACCACCACCAAGGCCGCCAACGTGGAAGTGGTGCTTCGCCAGTCTCCTCGTCTTGCCAGGATAAAGACCTCTCCCGCCGGGCGAGTGGCGGTCGTGGAAGATGGTTCCAGCTCCAGCTCGGGCTCGAGTTCTTCACAGAGCCCGTCTCCATCTGAGCCACCGGCGCCCCGCCAGGCACCGAAGCAGCCGGAGAGCTCTACTCATCCACCCCCAAAGAGGAGAAGAGAGCCCTCACCTCCCATGGAGTTCAACTTGAACTCCATGCTCATTGAAGAAGAGTAAGGAGGATTCTTCTTATCATAAACAGCCCCGGTCTTCTTGATTATGCTTGTTGGCTAACCTCTCATTTTTCTGCCATCGCTAGGGAAGTGGAGGAGGACACGGAGGCCCTCATCTATCACCCCTGGAAGAAGCTCCGACGCCTTGGGTCGCTGAATATCGCGGGGAGCCATTTCTTGGTGGAGGGCGACCCGGAGGAGGCCGTGCTGAGCCTCCAGTCCAGGCCTTGGCCCGAAAGCAGGGACTTGGTTATTCCTCCCGGTGGAGGTGGTGGCGGACCCCACCTGGAGGGGCACGTCTCCTCTGCTGACCGAGCCGAAGATCCCCCGGTAGAGCCCTCCATGGATGAAACTGCATAGGAAGCTGCCGGGGCCGCCACAGCAGGCGGTGAAGTGCAGAGCCCGTCAACGGGTACTGCCAGGGAAACTGAAGTTCCTACCCGGCAGGCTTCTCCAGGTACTCCACATGTGTTCTTCTTCTTCTTTTTTCTCGATTACCTCTTATGATTTCTTCATCACTTCAAACTTCTGTTTCTTTGTTGTCCTTTGTTGTCCTCACCCACAGGCCCCCAAGTCGAAGAAGCGGAACCACTGGAGGTGGCAGTTGACATAGGCAAGGTTACGACGGAAGAGGCTGTCGAGATTGCTGCCGTAGAAGGACTGGGCCTTGCCGCCGGGTCTGTCCAAGATTCCTTGGCGGTAGTGGAGCATTCCTCATAGGAGGCCCCAGAAAAGGGGGGGTGGTTGAGGTGAAACTTCCCCTCCAGATCATGGATCCACTCCCTTCCCCTGGGGTCATTACAAACATTCCGCCTCCTCCCTCCAACACTCTCGCCATGGTGTTGTATTCGTTTGGGACTAGAGCTTCCGGCCCATTGTTGCCAACGAGCGCTGAGCTTGACGAAGAACTTCAACGCCTCTTGGCGCTGTTGTACCAAGAAGCTAGGGAGGCCGACGACTCGATGGCCATCGCCATGGACTTGTCCTTCTTGTAGTCCATGGCGACTGGCATGAGGGAGATGCAAGCCCGGCACAATTAGAAGTGGCAGGTGCTCAAGGAGCAGTGCGAGTCTGCTGGCAAGATGAACCAGAAACTCAAGGATAAATGTCTGGAGTTGTGCGAGTGGCATGCTTTTGCTCAATCAAGTGCGGGAAGGAGTTTTGGAGAGAGGCATGCACTACATGAACAAGAAGGACAGTAACTAGAATTATAAGTCGGCTACCGTGCAGCAGCGGACCGAGAAAGTGGAACTGCTTGGCGCATTTCAAGGTGCTCCTGAGGCAGCAAGAGACGCTCTTGACAACGCGGGAAGATGTCATGGCCCGCGAAGCGCACCTGGCGGACTGCAAGGCATCCCTATACACCAAAGAGCAAGAGATTTCCCTCCAGGAGGGGAAACTTGAAGCCACTCTTCGCACCAAGAATGACATTATGGAGGTTCTTGTGCGCTAACGCACTAAGGATCTGGAAGACAAGCATGGAGCATCCCTGGACAATGTTGCCGCTGACTCTGCTGCCCAACTAAAGAACCTCACCGATGATCAGGCTACCGCATCTGCCACGAAGACTGACCTTGACCAGCAGGTGGCTAAGCTGATGGAAGACCTTGTCTGGAATGCCAAGTAGTTGGGATCTCTTAAAGAAGAAAAACGAAAGGTAGAAGCTCTCTTGGCTGATGTGCAGTCGCAACTATCCTCCAAGACTTAGAGTGTGAACACCGCCAATAGCACCATCGCCAACCTTAAGGCCGAGATCAGGTCCTTGGAGAGCGGCAGAGTCTACCGAATCCCGTCAACAGCTGCTATCTAAGGATCTGGAGACTACTAGGCTCCTCCGGAAAGATGCAGAAGCCAAAGTAAAAAACTAGTCCGAGCAAGTTGGCCTCTGGATCAAGAGCCTGGTCGACATCGCCGAGCGCCTTGCTGCCCAAGCTGTGGTGATGGGTATGGACGGCCCAACCTTCTCGCTTAGCCAACACGAAGTCTCAAACGCCAAGCTGGGAGTCTTCTTCAACGAGTTGATCCAGAAGCTCAAGGTGCACGGAGAAGGGAGGGCTGAGCACTTCGCGACCGAGTCTGGGAAGCTTTCCCATGATGCCCTCTTCATGGTTCTGAGCAACATCGCTTGCCGCCGCCCGGACCTTGATCTTGACGGTGGATTCAGGAAGCCACCAGCAGGTGCCGACGTCACAGCTGCCAAGGAGAATGCTGCCCCTCGAACTGCCAGGGTTCTCCAAATTGAAGCTGCTTCGCCTGGCTGCCGGACCAAGCAAGGGGTCGCCTTCGCTCCTGTGTCGTTCTGTAATAAGACATGAAGTTTGTTTTGTGTTTAGGCACTATATCTCTCATGTTCACGTGAAATCGTTACTCTCTGTAGAATCTTTATATGCGCGTTTATCCCTTTGAGCTTTCTATGCTTGCGTTCTCATGATCCATTCATATATTTGTTCTGGATGCCTGCCGGTATCATATTGCCGCAATTGTAACAAGGGTCTGGCCCTTAGCAACCATCTTGGTGTGGATGCGCCCCGGCAGGTTTTTCCTAGGAAGCTCTCGATGCAGCCTCTCACCCTGCAAGCATGGCTCGGGACAGGACGATGGTGCGATCAAAGAAACTGGCCAAGGTTCCATCACATTAAGGTCATCACAATACGAATGCTTGCCAAAGTCAAAGGGGCAAACAACCGCAAAAATCGAAAATGCATTGGCAAGAAATGATGGCGCAAACTTAGATTTTTATTCTCAGTTCCTTCTTTCTCCATCGGGTCATGCGTGCTTGGTCTGCTTGCGACGCTCGGAGGAGCATAGCTGAACAAATAAGTTTTTGGTTCCCGGCAGAGACCGATACACGCCAGGTGTGTATGGCGGGTAGTGGTGCTAGGCTCTTTCGTCCCTCCATTCCTTCCCCCTTCCTCTATGAAATAGCCAGGTGGCGGCCGTCGCTCGGATCGTATCCATGCTGACAGCCTTGCCATAGCACGCTGGTCGAGGCATCATCCAATGGATTCATTCTTGCGCCTCGCTCAAGATTCCCTGAAATAGGACGAATACTGTACCAAGCATCACGCGGAAATCATCAACATTGGTGACGCTAGGGCCAAGACGGCTAGACTCCTGGTTAAAGGAAGGGACGGAAAAGAGAGGGGCCTTGCGCTAGCGCACATTGCCTTCTTCCCTTGGATGATGCCCGAACACTGGGCACGTTGCGCGGGCCGCTGAGGGGAGCGTGTCATCATTCTGCATCAATCCCCGTCGTGACTGCATCTACGGTGGGATACGGAGACAAAGTAAAGCGGGCGTGGAGATGGCTCTGCTTGGTGTTCGTGTCTTCATAGGCGTCGTGGATGACAAAAGCATCGAGCGGGCTATAGTAGACAGGGCACGCTGCCCACACCCTCCGGTTTGCGCAAGCGGTCAACCTACCTAGCGCGCCAAAGATGTCACGGGAAACCACGGCCACCTATGGGACCAAGAGGAACCTTCCTGGTTCAGCATGGGGGACGTCGCATTGCACAAAGAGCACAGGAGCATGGGGCAGCACAACAGGGATCACACGGGAAATTTTACCCAGGTTTGAGGCATAAAACCCTACTGCTTTGGTGGATTAATGGTGGAATAATGGTGGTGGTGGAGCGTAGTACACTTGCCCGGCAGGGGCGGCTGTGGCTACGCGCATACGGGCGTCTAGTTCTCCAGCCTCGCGAGCCGAACGAACCAAACCGAACCCGTACCCCTTATATGGTTGCCATGGGCCTCCTTTTATAGGTTAAGGGGTCACCACAGTGGCAAATAAGTCATTAGACACTAATAATATAGCAAACAGTGCTATCATACCTAACTCTGCAGGCTGGCAGGGCACATTAAATGCGCTGCTCAACAGTCGCATGATTGCTCGCCTGACAAGCCTTGTCGGGCTTATCCTACTTGTTCGACATGTCATAGGACGGGTGTCATTTGTAGGTTTTCCTATAGAAAGGGGTTGCCACGTGGCAAGTGGTTGCCACTTAATCACTTTGTGGCTTGACATCGTACTGATCCACGACATGGATCGTGGGGGAGTGGTTGATGAGGTGTTCTTCACTTCCATGATTCTCGACAGGGTCTGCCGGGATGCCTTGGTTGCTTTCTTTCGGGGGTGGATCTTCCCTTGCTAGGTCTGTTTGCCTGGCAAGGGAAGCTTTTCTCCTAGTGGTCTCTAGCTTCTCTAGCTTGGTCTAGGTCCTCTTTTTCTCCATGAAGGTCCTTTCAAGATCTTGGTCTCTTGTTCTCTAGCATGGCCTGATGTCGTCGGTGCATAAGTTAGGGGAAAATATATACCCCTGTTTATTTTCCCGGACACCGTGATACAAGAAAGCGGCACAACCACCACTATCTATCAAGGGCATACCTTCTGGGCCTGCATAGAGCTATTCTCCATCCATGGCATCAACAGGGCAAACACATGATAATATTTGTCGTCGTTGCAAGGGTGGACGTCATTATGCGGGAGAGTGCCCATATAAGCGTGTGATGATTGCTACTGAGGATGGTGGGTATGAATCCGTGAAAGTGCAACTAATCCCCTGGTGGTTTTGGTAATTAATAACAACATATATATCATTGAACTAATAGTTACTTGAGAATCATTTCAGAAAGTTCAGTGATATGGGTATGGCAAGGACTGAAGAAGTGGACCCCTCAAAATGCTAAGGCAAGCATTGGCAAAAGCTCAAGACTCCACTTTTGGTTTAGTGATCCAAGATCACATTGAGTCCATAGGAAAAGCCAATACTATTAAAAGGGGATGAGGTTATGATGATGATCTGGTTGCTCGAGTGCTTAGTGATACATCTCCTAAACTATCAGCAACTTTCACTGCCATATACACTCATAAGTAGTCTCGGTCCCACCGATTTTCCAAACTCAGTCACACCGAGATGAACCACCTCAGCCATAAGCCAAACCCTAGCAAACTCGGATTTTCCGATTCTGAACTCGGTCTCACCGAAAAATGAGTTGCCAAGCTTCAGAACCTACATCATCAAATCGGTGTCACCGAGATGATGAAGTCGGTCCCACCAAAACGGCATGCTCTTGTCATTGCGAATCGGACTAACCGAGATTGTATTTTCGGTCCCACGAAAATCCCAACGTTCACATTATTTGAACTATCGGTCTCACCGAGTTGTCAACTTCGGTCCCACCGAGATTGGTCAAATGTGTGTAACGGTTGGATTTTGTGTGGAGGCTATTTATACCCCTCCACCCCTTTTCATTCGTGGAGAGAGCCATCGAAAGAACTACCACTCCTACCTTACATTTACGAGAAGAGAACTACCTACCCTTGTGTTGAGATCAAGTTGCTCCACTCCCACCATATGAAGCTTGATCTCTAGCCTTCCCAAGTTGCTTTCCACTCAATCCTTTCTTCCACCACAGCCAAATCAGTGAGGAGAGTTGAGTGTTGGGGAGATTATCATTTGAAGCACAAGAGCAAGGAGTTCATCATCATCTACAACATCTATTACCTTTTGGAGGTGGTGCCTCCTAGATTGGTTAGGTGTCGCTTGGGAGCCTCCGTCATCGAGATGTGGAGTTGAACCAAGAAGTTTGTAAGAAGCAAGGAGATCGCCTACTTCGTGAAGATCTACCCCGAGTAAGGCTAGCCCTCCGTGGGCGTGAGGCCATGATGGAATAGACAAGGTTGCTTCTTCGTGGACCCTTCGTGGGTGGAGCCCTCCGTGGACTCTCGCAGCTGTTACCCTCCGTGGGTTGAAGTCTCCATCAACGTGGAAATGCGATAGCACCACCTATCGGAACCACGAGAAAAATCACCGCGTCTCCAAAATTGCGTTTGCTCTTCTCCACCTCTCTTTACTACATGTGCAATTTACTTTCCGCTGCCTATACTCTAGAATTGCATGTGTAGGGTGATGCTTGACTTGATCATAATTGTGAATCTGCCAAAAACTGTTCTTTGTCAAAAGGCATAATTTTTATATTGTCAAGTAGTCTAATCACCCCCCTCTAGACATACTTTCGATCCTACAATCCGCTAGTGACTATGATGAGACTTTCGCTTTAATTACATGTGAAGAAAATGATGGAGATGATTCTGAACAAGAGACGCAATACATGGTTGCTGAGGACGTTGACATGTATGAATGTTCGTCAACCAACACTCAAGACCCTCGCGAGGGCCAAGCCTCGCGGGGCAGAAGACACAAGGCCTCCTCAGGAGCGGCCTCACCAGGCAGGCTCGTGAGGGAGGCGGAGAGGTCAAGGCAAGGGGTACCTCGCGAGGTTCCCGTGACGGAAGCCATGACGACCAAGGCTAGGCGGGCGCCAGCGCGCAGTGTCCTCGTTTCCTCTTTGGTGCTAAGGGGGCAAGCGCAGGCGCGGAGTACCGAGGCATCAGAAAAAAGTTTCCATATCGGTGTAATAAGACCAAGACAAGCAGGACGGCAGGACGGAGGTCATCATGGAGCCCAAGACGGCATCATCACCAGGGCCTTTGACAGGCGAAGACCGCCGTTAGTTAGGATAGCTAGTACTAGCTGTCCCCTTTAAAATTGGACGTTGTGGGATCCCTTCCCGCTCAATATTTGGGAAGAGGACCAGGGCCTCTATAAATAGGACTGGCCACCACAGTAGCAAGGGGATCGATTCCTCCCTGAGCAAACCATCCACCAATCAGAAGAACACCTCTCCTCAGGAGGCCGTTCTTCCCTTGTACTGTTCATCATCAGCCCAAGAGGCAATCCACCACCACACATAGGAGTAGGGTATTACACCACAATGGTGGCCCGAACCTGTATAAATCTTGTGTCTCTTGTGTTGTGAGTTCATCGAGCTAAGCTTAGGGATCGCGGCAAGGCTAAGAGCAAGATTCCATAGAGGGAAACCTACATGCGCACCCCAGTGTTCAAACCTCAAGGGTTTTGCTGGAACCCCAAATCTGACATTTGGCAAGCTAGGTAGGGGTGCGCCAGAGCTTTTCCTTCCGTCGACCCGTACTCCGCCAACACCACGCTTCACCCTCATGGCGGACATCGCGCTTCCGGCTCCGGCGACTGGCCCTAGTGCTGGGGCCAGGGGGCTCCGAGCCTTGGCCCCCGCCTTGCGGCAGGTGCAGTGGCCGCACAAGTTCAAGCCAGAGATGCCGCCGTGCTACGATGGCGCGGCGGACTCGACGGTTTTTCCTGCTGGCGTACGAGGAGGCCGTCCTCAAGGCCGGGGAGACGACAAGGTCATGGCCAACTGGCTTCCCATGGCCCTTACTGGCCTCCCACCCGCATGGTTGCTCAGCCTGCCAGCATCTTCTATGGCCTCTTGGGAGAAGCTACGCGACCTCTTCCTCGCCCACTATGCAGCGCCGGTGGCCCTGGTCGTCGCAGCTCTCCTCGGCGGCTCGCAGGCACCACCCTTGGATCGCCACGCCAAGCCATTCTTTTGCCAGATCAGCACCACCCTTGTGCGGCAAGGAGCTCCCCTGGGTTGGGTGGTGCCCAAGGCCGACCTGACCTTCGACTCGGGAGATCACCCCATCAACACCGCCTGCTCGGGTGCGTCCCGATGCTCTGCACGCCCACCATCTGCCAGGTGGCTGTCACCAAAACCCTCATTGACGGTGGTGCCGGCCTCAACGTGCTCTTGGTGGAGGCCTTCAGCCTCCTCCACGTACCGTTGGAGCGGATCCGACCCAGCAAGCCCTTTTTAGGCGTCGGAGGTGGTTCCTCCAGTTCCCTGGGGCAGATCCGCATTCCCGTGACCTCCGGCACCCGCGACAACTACCGCACGGAGCTGGTCGACTTTGACATTGCTCACATTGGCCTCCCGTACAACGCCATCCTCAGATACCCTGCCCTGGCTCAGTTCATGGCAGCAACCCATTCGGCCTACAACCTCATGAAGATGCCCAGGCGCGACGTCGTCCTCACCGTAGCTGGAGATACCAAGGAGGCTCTGCTGGCGCTCAAGCTGGCCCTCAAGGCCGGCTTCACCGATGCGGACGCCTCCAAGGCCAAGGAAGCTGCACCGACCAAAAAGAAGTAGTTGTTCACTCAGGATAAGGTGCAGACAAAGTAGGTGCCAGTTGAGGAAGACGGGTCTTTCGGAGCCACCTTCACCATAGGTGCTGACCTCGACCCCGACCAAGAGAAGGCGCTGGTGAAATTCTTGTGTTCGAACAAGGAAGTGTTCGCATGGGAACCCAAGCAGCTAGTGGGGGTCCCAAGGGAAGTGATTGAGCATCACCTGAACGTGTGCCCCAATGTACGCCCCGTGAGGCAGAAAGCGAGGCGGCAGTCCACGGAGAAGCAGGACTTCATCATTCACGAAACCCGTAAGCTGGAGGCAGAAGGTGTTATTCGCGAGGTTCTCTAGCCGGAATGGCTGGAGAACCACGTTGTCCTGCCATAAAAGGGGGGAAAGGAGCGCATATGCGTCGACTTCACCAACCTCAACAAGTCCTGCCCCCAAGATCCGTTCCCACTTCCCCGCTCGACCAAATCGTCGATTCCACCGCCGAGTGCGACCTGCTGTGTTTCCCGGATGCGTTTTCGGGTTATCACCAGATCAAGATGGCGGTGGAAGACATGGAGAAGACATCCTTCCTGACCCCATGTGGGGTGTACTGCTACACTTGCATGTCGTTCGGGTTGCGCAACGCAGGCGCGACCTTTCAACAGGTGATGCACATTGCCTAGGGCCGGCAGCTCGGTAAAAACGCCGAGGCTTACATCGACGACATTGTGGTGAAATCTCAAGAGGCAAGGACCCTTATCCAGGACATGGAGGAGACCTTCGCGAGCCTTCGCCAGGTAGACCTACGCTCAACCCGGAGATGTGCGTGTTTGGTGTCCCTTCCGGCAAGCTACTGGGCTTCCTCGTGTCCCACAAGGGGATCAATGCCAACCCGGAGAAGGTCAAGGCAATCGAAGACATGATTCTGCCGCAAACCCTCAGAGAAATGTAGAAGCTCGCCGGTCGCGTGACTGCATTAGGACGGTTCATCTCCAAGCTGGGGAAGCGTGCCCTACCGTTCTTCAAGTCGATGAAGAAGAAGGGGCCATTTGAGTGGACACAGGAGGCCAAGCATGCGATTCAAGACCTCAAGAAATATCTGACCAGCCCTCCCGTGATGGTGGCGCCGCGCCCTCTCGAGCCCATGGTGCTCTACCTTTCCGCCACTCCCTACTCCGCCAGCGCGGCCTTGGTGGTGGTTCGGGAGGAACGCCAGGCAAAGGCGGCGTCCCGCCCAGCCATGGCCTCAGTCGGGGCGACACAAGACCAGGAAAGCCTCGCGAGGACCATGATAGCGGCAGTAGGGGACCAAGCTCAGCAGGAAGATGCCCCCAGGGCTGAAAAGGCACCACCAAGCAACCATGCGCTAGGGGCTCCATTGTCTCAGGAAGCGCCTCAACCTCCGGAAGAAACAGGCCACATCAGTGCACCCACCCTCGTCGAGCATCTGGTGTACTATGTCGGCACGGTGTTGCGGGATGCAAGGGCACGGTACCCCATGCCCCAGAAGCTCTTACTCGTGCGCTCTTCGTGGCCTCGCGTAAGCTGCGGCACTACTTTCAAGGTCACCCCATTAAGGTTGTCTCGGCCTACCCATTGGAAAGGGTACTCCAGAGCCCCAACTCTGCTGGGAGAGTCGCCGAATGGAACATCGAGCTGCAGACGTTTCAGTTGGAGTTCAACACAACCAGGGTCAACAAGGGAGCCGCACTTGCTGATTTCGTGGCAGAATGGACGGACGCACCAGAGCTCAAGTTGGGCGAGGATCGATTTCTCTCCCCGGGAAGTCAGGCACCAGACGGCTGGGTCATGTATTTCGATGGTGCCTTCTCGCGACAGGGCGCGGGGGCTGGTGCAGTGCTTATAACACCCACTCAGGACAAGCTCTACTACGCCGTACAACTCTGTTTCCAACAGGGGAAGAAGGTCTCCAACAACATAGCCGAATACGAGGGCCTCAAAGCAGACCTGAAAGCTACAACAGTATTGGGAGTGAAGCGCCTCATCATCAAGGGCGATGCGCAACTCCTCGTCAACTTCTCCAAAAAGGTGTTCGAGCCGAAGGATGAGCACATGGAAGCATATCTCACGGAAGTACGCAAGATGGAGAAGCAGTTCTGGGGGCTAGAGTTGCAGCATGTGCCCCGCGGCACCAACCAAGAGGCTGATGACATCGCCAGGAGGGCGTCCAAACGGTTGCCTCAGGAGCCTGGCGTTTTGGAGGAATGACTCTTCAAGCCATCGGTGGCACCACGACTTTCAAGGACGGCACAACCTTGGGAAGAACTACCTCAGCCACCTGACACAGGAGCCCCGGCCTATGGTCCAACCTCGGGAGCGCGCCTCCTCTTGGTGCTGCAGCCTCAGGAGGGATGCTGGACCAAGGAATTCAAGGAGTACCTGACGTAAGGTACGCTGCCGGAAAAGGAGGAGGACATGGAGCGCGTGGCCTGGCAAGCCAGGGCCTACTGCATCCAAGACGGTGAGTTATACCGGAAGCGGTCGAATGACGTTTCCCTGCGTTGCATCTCCAGGGAATAGGGGAAGGAACTGCTGGCCGATATACATCGTGGATATTGCGGACACCACTCGTCGTCACGGGCCCTCGTCGGCAAGGCGTTTTTCAGCGGGTTCTACTGGCCTACGGCACTCAACGACGCGACCGAGCTGGTGAAGTCCTGTGAAGCCTGCCAATTCCACACCAAGCAGATCCATCAGCCTGCTCAAGGCGTGCAGACCATCCCACTCTCGTGGCCATTCGCGGTATGTGGGCTCGATATCTTGGGCCCATTCCCTCGAGTGCCTGGGGGCTACCACTACCTCTACGTTGCAATGGACAAGTTCACCATGCGGGCAGAGGTGGAAGCCGTCCGCACCATCCCCGCCAGTTCTTAGGTCAAGTTCATCAAGGGCCTCGTGAGCCGATTTGGGGTCCCCAACCGCATCATCACCGACAATGGTTCATAGTTCACCAGCAATCTCTTCAAAACATATTGTTCTACCCTTGGAACGCAGATCTGCTACGCTTTGGAGGCACACCCCCAGAGCAACGGCCAGGCCGAACGCGCCAACATGGAGGTCCTCAGGTGCCTCAAGACCAGGACTTTCAAGAAGAAGCTGGAGGCCTGCGGCAAGGGCTGGCACGACAAGCTGCAGTCTGTGTTGTGGTCCATCCACACCACCGCTACCAAGCCAGCGGGCGAGACCCCGTTCCTCCTCGTCTATGGAGCATAAGCGGTTCTCCCTCACGAGGTCAGGCGTCGCTCCGCACGGGTCCTGGCATTTGATGAGACGCAACAGGACACCATGCGGGGGATGGACCTCGTGCTGGGGGAGGAACGCCGCCGTGAAGCCATGCTACGAGTGGCGAGATACCAGCAGACGCTGTGACGGTTTCACTGTCGCAACATCCGCCCCAGGACACTCCAGGGAAGGGCTGCATAAGCTTTCACCCATGTGGGAGGGCCCGTTCAAGGTCGTCCATGTCTCCAGGCTCGTAGCCCGAAGAAAGGCCCGGTGCTTGTGAAGAAGGCCCAGTGCCTGCGGAGCTTGCCGCTTGTGACACTCTCACGTAATAATGAGTGGGGTTGTACATGCCTCGGAGTATCAGGAGTGTCGCCCTTGGGTCTCGGGGGCTCCCTCACACACCTAGTGGCAGCACTTAGCTCCGCGCTGGTGAGAAGACGTCGAAGACTAGACTAGGTGCCGGACGCGGCTTTTCATTTTCTTTCTGCAGTTGGCTCGCTCTTCCTTGTTTGAACCTTGATTAAAGTTACTTCGGGTGTTCTTTGACGGTTCTATTCTATCATCTTCTGCCTCCGTTTTCTGTCTTCAGCTCTTTGTGTGACTTGCTCTCTCTCACAAGCCTCGCGAGGGGGCTGTGCGGGTGCCCTCGTGAGCCCTCTCTCTTCTGATTTTCGCGAGGCTCTCTCATTCGAGTTCACAGCAGAAACACCCCTCTCAGTCCGTGCCCCTCGGGCATCGCGACACGAAGCGCCGGGCCATCGCCGGCTGCCCTTGCGACCAAGGTTCAGAAAATGATAGTCTCTCAACGAGTTTTTTGTAGCTCTTAAGGCGCTCGCCAAGGCCTGAAGCGGGCACCTCGCGAGGCAGGAACTACTTCAAATGTACCGAGCTAAGTTGTTCCTACACGCCAACGTACAACAACAACGCCATGATGTCACAGCCTGATTTTTGGCCCTTTCTTTTTCTTTTGTTTTTCCGAGGTTTTTGCCTGAGTTTTCTTTTTCCGTGGCTTTGTGGTCTGGAAGCTGAAGAAGATGACCTCTTCTTTGCTTCCAAAGTGGCTTGTCATTCCCAAATCCTTCCCTAGACCCTGTCATTTCCATCCTAGCCCAAATCCTAATATTCTTTTTATTGGGAATATTCCTTTTCTATTAAAGGAATAACTCCAATTGCCCTAGCTTGTGAAGCTACCTATATTTCCCTCACTCCTAAAATTCCCAAATAATTCTCATAAATAGTTTGGGTCATATCTTGATCAATTATGGCAAAACTTTTCATTGCCATGTTCAAAAATAATTCCCCAACATTCATTTCCTATTCTGCCTTGAATGGCACTTTGTGAAGGAAGTGTCATTTATATTTCTCCTATTGACTCCCAACCTTTTTGCGCATGTTTATAGGTCCAAATAATTGCCTCATACACAAGTTCAAATTTATTTGCCTAGCCAATCTTCCTCAGTGAATTTCAAAGTTTCTGTCTGACAGAAGGCCTTGTGAAGGAAGTACTAGCTAGGAGTACCCAACTGAGTTGATCTTTTGCACACTCCTTAATGTGCTCATATTAAGCCCCTTCACCCATTTGCAGACCTATCCAATCATCTATGTGAGAACAAGAGCAAATCTTTGTTTCTGGTAATATTTTCAGGTTGTGAAGCAAGTATATTTATATTGCCTCAAAAATCCTGATAAATTACCAGATCATTCTTATACCCATAAAACATCTCTCCACCCATTTTGGCATCATTCCATTGATCCATTTGACCATCATAATTATTTCAAGTTTCTGTCCAGAGAAGAAGTTCGTAAACAAGTACCATTTTGGCTTTGCCAAATGGTATGATACTTGGTGATCATCTTCATATGACCAAATTACTAAGCTTTTCCCAATTTGAGCTCAAGTGGACACTCGATGTGAGTGCACCATCCTGATCTTCATTTCTGTACCAAGTATGCAGTTGTGAAGGAACTGCAGTAAATCTTGATCATTTTACCCTCCCAATCTCCAGGATCATAGTTCCTCCATAGCTAAACAACCCAGACATCTTCTCAGTTGATCTCACTAAGCTGGTAAAGTTTACTGCAGTAAACTTCAGAGCTCACTAACTATTTACCAAGAGCCTCTTTCACCTAGTTACCACCTCAGTTGATATCTACCTAGGAAGGACTTACCACTAGACAACGTTTTCCAGCTGTTGGCCTCCCGGACACGCCAGCACTGGTGGTGACCACCGTTTTGGCATGCCATGAGCGCGTCCAGTGGCCGCTTGTCCTCGGGCCCCTCCCCCTCTCGCTGTCTTCACGCCCGTGAGCATGTCCAGTAGATTTCCCTCGTCGTCGCCGTCCTCCTGGACCCCTCTTCCCCTCCGTGCTCTTCCTCATCGACTCTCGCCGCCGCGTGAACACGAGAGCACAGTGCTCCGACATGTTTTAATGGTGTTCGGCCGTTTCTCCTCTGCGTCCCTCGACCCCTTCTACCCCGTGAGCTCCTCCCTGTGCCCTCCCCATTGTTTGCCCCGAGTCCATGCGCACGGGCACGCGTCTGCAGCGCCGGACACGCGTCGCCGGTGGTGCCAGCTCGGCCTCCCTCGCCCGCGGCTATTTAAGACACCCCCGAGCCCTACCGAGCTCGCCAGCAGCCTCCCCGCTCTCCTCTAGCCCCGCCTAGCCTCTAGCCCGAGCCCCTGGAGCTCTCTGTGTCAGTACCAGGGCACTAACGACAAGCAGGATCGACAGCAAGCAGAAGACTGGAGGAGAGGGCGGGTAATTCAAGTAGCGAGTGGGCCTTCTGTGCGTATGGCGAGTGGACCTTGAGTGCGTGTGGGCGTCGAGTATTGGGCCGGCCCAGCTTGTAAACGAACCGTGCATATAAGCAACGGTCGACCTCGGTTCGGGGGCATCGATCATTTGAAATGAAACTCTGAATCTTAGCCCCTCGCTGCCTTCTCCTACCTTCCTACCTCGCTTTCCCGATCTAGGTCTTCTCCTCCAACTCCGATCTCCGCTCCGGCGAGCCTCCCCGCCTCTAACGTGTGACGATCTGGTATTAGAGCCGTCGCTCCGCCGCGCCCAAATTTTTTCCCGAATCATACCCGGCAAATCCAAGGCGATGGTCGCGGATCCCCTTTGGGTTGATCTGCGTAATCCCCGACCTGAGGTGGGTTGATTTGGGGAAAACGAGCCGCGACGACGACATTCAAGCCGAACCCGCAGACGCGCTTGCTCGCGGACGAGATAGAGGCACTGCAGGAGCGGATGCTGCAGGAATTTGCCGAGTTGCGTGCGGTGCAGAGCAAGCCGACGATCGTCGACGGCATCAGCGTACAGCTTCAAGCACTCGACGCTAAGCTCACCGAGCAGTCAGCCCGCATCCACCAGGTCCAGATGAAGGTGAACCTCTCGTGCGACGCCCTGGGCAAGGTTCACTAGGAGCAAGCGCACGCCGTTCACCTGGGGAAGCAACCCATGCCGCATGACTCGGGCGAGAGTTCATCTCCAACAACCTCAGGGGTGACGAACGGCATTTTGGGCGCCATGCCAGGGCCACCACCACGTCCGCCTCTACGTTTCTCCCAGGTACATCTCCCAGCTCCAATAGATCATGCGGTAGTGCCGGGAACTGTTGGATGAGTTAGGGGGAGCCAAGCGGTTTTCTAAGTTGGATCTCAAGTCAGGATATCACCAAATTCGTATGGCCGAAGCAGATGAATTCAAAACAGCATTTAAAACTCACAATGGACAGTACCAGTTCAAGGTGGTACCCTTTGGCCTAGCCACAGCACCAGCTACATTTCAGTGCTTTATGAACTACATCTTCAAAGGCTCTAACAGGAAGTTTATCTTAATTTTCATGGATGACATATTGGTTTTCAGTGGCACTTTAGAGGAACACATAGTTCATCTACAATCAGTTTTTGATACATTGAAAGCAAACAATTTGGTGGTGAAGGAAAGCAAGTGTTCTTTTGCACAACAGTCCATGGAGTACCTTGGCCACATTATTTCTGACAAAGGAGTAAGTACTGACCCTGCAAAGACTGCAGCAATGTTAGAATGGCCAACTCCCACTAATGTCACTGAACTGAGGGGTTTCCTAGGTCTCACTGGCTACTACAGAAAGTTTGTTCAAAATTATGGTCTTTTGGCTAAACCTCTCACAACTTTACTGAAGAAACAATCCTTCTAGTGGACTACAGATGCTGATACTGCATTTCAGGTCCTCAAACAAGCTATGGCCACAATACCTGTATTGGCATTACCAGATTTCAACAAAACCTTCACCATTGAGACAGATGCTTGCAATACTGGCATTGGTGCAATGCTCACTCAGTGAAGCCATCCGGTTGCTTACTACAGTAAAGCTCTTGGAGTGAACAGTCAAAAAGGGTCCATATATGAAAAAGAATTTCTGGCTATAATGATGGCCGTTGACAGGTGGAGATCCTACTTATCCAGAGCTCCATTTGTAATCAAGACTGACCACCAGAGTTTATGCCACCTGGGAGATCAAATCTTAACTTCTGATCTCCAAAGAAAGGCTATGACAAAGCTTGTGGGGCTAGATTTCTCTATCCAATACAAAAGAGGTGTTGAAAATACAGCTGCAGACGCATTGTCCAGAGTGGCACATTTGTTTCCAGTTCAGGCATTGTCTACCAGTAAACTTGTCTGGATATAGGAAGTGTTGAATTCTTATATTGTGGACCCTGTTGCCCAGGGTTTCAGTTACAAGAAGGCCTCATTAAACAAGAAGGGAAAGTTTGGGTGGGAGCCAACTCTGGATTGCAAACAAACTGATTAAGGCCTTCCATTCCTCTCCCATAGGAGGACACTCAGGTATGTTAGCTACTTACCACAAGGGGAAACAGCTGTTCACTTGGACTGGTATTAAGAAAGATGTGGAGAATTTTGTCAAACAGTGCAGTGTGTGTCAGCAAGTAAAGCATGAACACTGCAAAGTACCAGGCTTACTGCAGCCTCTCCCTGTTCCAGATGGTCCTTGGCAAGCAATCAGCATGTATTTCATTGAAGGTTTGCCTAAATCAGAAGGCTACAATGCTATTCTAGTAGTTGTGGACCGTTTCACCAAGGTGAGCCACTTCATCCCACTGAAACATCCCTTCACAGCAACATCAGTAGCAAAAGTGTTTCTCCATACTGTGGTCAGGTTGCATGGTTTTACTCTGTTCATAGTGTCAAATAGAGACAAGATATTCACCAGCTCATTTTGGAAGGAGCTATTTAGAGTTTGGGGCACTGAGTTGCAAATGAGCACTTCATACCACCCTCAAACAGATGGGTAAATATAAAGGGTGAACCAGTGCCTTGAAATGTACCTAAGGTGTGCTATTCATGCCTCTCTAGCTAAGTGGGCTGCTTGGCTACCTCAAGCAGAATTCTGGTACAATACCACTTACCACTTTGCTTTGGGATGCACACCTTACAAGGCTCTATATGGGTATGAACCACACGTGGGACAAGTGTACAGTCCAGCTCATTCTCACAATATTGATGTACAGCAATGGTTGTCTATACATACTGAACACACAGCAACACTCAAAGAACAGCTAGCCAGAGCTCAAAGCAAATACAAAGAGTTTGCAGATCGCAAACGTACTGACAGACAGTTCATCAAAGGGGAGAAGGTCTATCTGAAACTCCAACCCTATGCCCAGTCCTCAGTGGTAAATCGCCCCTGCTCGAAACTAGCCATGAAGTATTTTGGCCCTTTCAAAATCCTCTCCAAGATCGGTCAAGCAGCATACAGACTGGAACTGCCGCGTGGGAGCCTCGTGCATCCGGTTTTCCACGTCTCTCAACTGAAGTCGAATGGTCAAGAAGGGCAATGCAGCGCACCTTCAAGTGTTGATCAAATGGACCTAGTTTGCCGCTAAAGATGCTACATGGGAGAACTACCAAGTGCTCCGTTCGGTGTATCGAATCGCCACTTGGGGACACTGCGGCTCTCGAGGAGAATCTTGTCGATGCCGAGCGCGGCGACAAGCAGGATCGACAGCAAGCAGAAGACAGGAGGAGAGGGCGGGTAATTCAAGTAGCGAGTGGGCCTTGTGTGCGTATGGCGAGTGGGCCTTGAGTGCGTGTGGGCGTTGAGTACTGGGACGGCCCAGCTTGTAAACGAACCGTGCATATAAGCAACGGTCGACCTCGGTTCGGGGGCATCGATCATTTGAAATGAAACTCTGAATCTTATCCCCTCGCTGCCTTCTCCTACCTTCCTACCTCCCTCTCTCGATCTAGGTCTTCTCCTCCAACTCCGATCTCCGCTCCGGCGAGCCTCGCCGCCTCTAGGGCGTGACCCTCTGTAGTCCCCTCGCCGCCATGGCCGCCGCGGTACTCCGGCGAAATTTTCCCGGAGTCGAGCCCCTCCCCTCCTTCTACCACCACCAGAGCTCCACCCAGTCCCCGTAGACCCTCCCTGCCCTCTCAGCCCATCGCCGGAGCCGCTGTTGCCGTCGTCCCCAAAGATCACCGTTGCTGGAGCCGGTTCTGTCCCCTCGTTGTCGTCGCCACCCCCCTCCTCTCCGGCGTCTCCATTGCGCGGGGATGTATGTGGCAGTCCACGCCGAGCCTGCCGGTGGCCTCCGTTTCACCGGTGGTGGCCGGAGTCGCCGGGGCCGGCGCCGGCAGCACCCCTGCCTCTGCTTCGGTCGGTCCAGGAAGAGGAGGAAGAAGACAAAGGCGTTGACCTGGCCAGCTAGCCAGGCGGGCCCCCGCGGCCCCACCTGTCGGCGACCCTGACGCCCGGCCCCGCCTCTGCCCATTTTGACCGGTCCACACCACGTCAGATAATTGAAGGCGCATTTCCACTTATACGTTTTCACTGATTGAATGCGTATTTCTAACTTTGCGCTTCTTCCTTATCCACTCAGGGACCCGACTGTGAATATTTTTATTTTTGCAGAAAAGTCCCTGAACTTCAACCCCTCAAAACTTTTTAACCGTAACTCCAAATGAGGTGAAACCAATGGTCACTTCTTGGTTTCGTCGACCCCGTTGTGTTGGTCACACTTTCACTATGGTTTGACACTATGAAAATGACCTTTATACCATTGCCCTTATTCAGCCCCCTCCGAGAGAGAACGTTTTCCGGCGAATCATTCCGCGGCTTCACCGCACTTCTCCCCGGTTCCTTCTTCATCCCCAAGCAAGCCACAATACCCACTTGCATGATAGTCATGCAATAGCCATGGTTTTCAACTTGAATATTTAATAAATGTTTGCTTGTTGAAAAGATGGTTATCATTGTAGCCCTATAGCTACTTTTTGGCTATTTTAGGGAGCTTCCATCTTCTTCTTATCGACCCGGTCTCATGCTCTGAGCTGTTTTTCGGCTGTCTTGAGCCATGGTTGAGTTATTTTAGTAATGTCCCAGATCTAAGTTGTAAAGACCGTTCTGGTGGCTACTGATTTATTTGCCGATTTCTTGCAAGGGTTTGGGATGATCATTTCCCAACGGTCAAAAAATGAGAGGTGTTGAACCTGCCATTTAATGGGTTACCCTATTAGAAAAATGAGGATAAATTACAATTGCCGAAAAATTGCACCAACAGTACCTATGGTCATACGAACAATATGCCCAGCTCTTTCAGCCAAAGATCCAGAACAAGAAAACAATAATGAAGGAGCAAGACCAGTGATGCAGGTATGAAAATTGTACACGACCCCCATGGTGCAGATCCCCCGGAAAGTCTAAGTTAGTATTGATCCACATGGATATGCCTACAACATGAGTAATCGGCATAAGGAATAACCGTCTGGAAACCTGATTCCTCACTTATGTGAATCATCATGGATAGCCTGTCATGAACAAAATTTTCTGTCAAAACCACTGTCAGTCAAGTCTCCAGATATTATCATACAGGCCAAATGTCAGGACCCCGACTCAATGCCACATCGATCTAGCATGTAACACCTCATATCACTTTGCGGCCTCACGCACGGTATTCCCACGGGTGTCACGTTACCTTTGCCCGGGATCATTTGCGCCTTTTGGCACACGCATATGATAGTGTCGCTAGCATCCATATGATAAGGAGCCCGGGCTGACATGGCTAGTCGTAAACCCAAAGTGGCACAGACTTACAGGGACAGGCATCCATGACCCAACATCGAGCGTGTCGGTCATCAGCGAGTGAATCGAGTGCTGTAGCACTGGGCTAGCAGACTCGGTGAACCGGCCAGTGGCGGCTAACAGGACTCCGGTATTCATCGCGACATTTCCATGAAGGGACGTACACATGAGCGAAGAAGGACACATGCCGCCAGCCTAAGTGTTCCGAGATAGCAAGCTACCATGGCTCGATGGAAGCACTAGGAGAAATTTCCCGGTAAGAGAGGCTACTAAGGATAAACAACTAGATAGTCAGATCCCACACATACCAAGCATTTCAATAACATACACACGATATGCTCGATATGTGCAAATACAACATGGCATCACAACATGACTCTACAACTCAAGTATTTTATTCATTAGGCTTCGAGGAGCGAGATATTACAAACATGGGTCTCATGACCCAACATTCAGAGCATACAAGTCAAAGCACATGCAGAAGCTTAACATGTCCGAGTGAGACATCTACAAAAGAAAAAGGCCGAGAAGCGACTATCTACTAGATCTGCCGAGGGCACAAGATCGTAGCTGAGGTAACAAGCTAAGCGTCAAGTCCACGCGGTACTACTAGCTAAACTCAAGTCTCTCTGCAAAAACGTAAAATAGGCAAGCGTGGTATGAATGTACCCAGAAGACTTACATCGTAACTATCTACATATGCATCATTATCAACAAAGGGATGGTGGGGTTTAAGCTGCAGCAAGCCAGCTTTGACTCGGTGGCTATCTGAACTACATTGCAAGTAACTCTTTTGAGGTGGCGCTGCGAGTCCACATATTCACTATATCGATACACCACTATGGATCAGCTCCGTCACCCTACGAGAACGCCATCCATAGCACTCACGCTTATCTTGCGCATTTTAGAGTATCCACTTTCACTTGTCTATGAACTGTTATAGGCAACCCAGAAGTCCTTTACCGCGGACACGGCTATTCGAATAGATGTTCTTAACCCTGTAGGGGTGTACTTCTTCATACATGTTTCCACCACTTAGCGTATGCACAGGACATGTGCTCGGCAGACTTCAAGCGAAAGCCGACGTGGGTGTAGACCACGACCTACCTAAACACTCAAGTCTCTAGTCCAGGTTTATCGCCTATTCAGGTTCCATCCGCAGGGAGTCCGGCCGAAGTTTCCACATACGGCCCCGAACAATGTGTGCAGGGTTCCCGAGACACCAAACGGGCGCCCGATACACCGTGACACGTGCCTACCGCATCACAGCCCACCCCTCCGGCCAGCGCTGCGTACGGCCTCCAGCATACTACAAACACCAGAAACTACTTGCAACTCCTGGACAGAGGACAAGGGTGATTAAGAAGTCGAGCGGGGTCATATTTCAGGTCCCAATGCATTGTAGTAGCTGAATCATGGATCACAAACACAGAACTCAGTTCCTGAGGACGGCTTCAGTGAGACAACCCACCATGTACTCCTACATGGCCTCTCACCGCTACCTTTACCAAATCGTGTTCACACACTTAGCTCACGCACAGTACGACATGTTCACACACCTCTGATTCATTCCCGATGAATCAGACCTGACTCAACTCTAAGCATTAGCAGGCATGACAAACAAGCATGAATGAGTAGGCACAACAGGGCTCAAACAACTCCAACTCATGCTAGTGGGTTTCATCTATTTACTGTGGCAATGACAGGTCATGGAGAGGATAAAGGGGTTCAGCTACCGCAACAAGTAACAGGTGAATCGTTGTTGTCCTAATGCAGTAAAAGGGAGAAGGAGCGAGAGAGTGGGACTGTATCGGAATGAACAAGGGGGTTTTGCTTGCCTGGCACTTCTGAAGATAGCATTGAGTCTTCATCAGTGTCAACGATCACAACGTCGGTACAACATCTACCGAGGGGGAACAACACCGACAAACAGAGAAGAAACACGATCAATGCAATGCGCAATATGATGCATGCTATGACATGGCAATATGAGTGTGTTGGCCTGATGCAACTACAACCCAATGGGTTTGAACCATTTTGAATCAAAGATTCAAGTTTCAAGCTCATGCATGGTCATTATTAGTGCTTTATCTTGTTCTGCACTAAACAGCAGGTTAACTTGTTTAAACATGCATGGAACTAGTACAGATGGATAGATTGGATTTTTCTGATAATTTTTCATATATAATTTGTTTGATTTTGAGTTACGGTTGAATTACTATGAATTTTTGAAATTTGCAACATTTTCTGGAATTTCCTATATAAGAATAAATCCAGAAAAGGATTTACTGCGTCAGCCTGGCGTCAGTGTGACGTCAGCGGGCAACTGAGATGGTCCAGGTCAACCTGACCAGTGGGTCCCGCGTGTCAGTAGCTAAACTAGGTTTAGTTAACCCTAATCTCGGTTAGTTAGCGAGGCGACCCCACTTGTCATTGAGCCAGGAGAGGTCAAACCCCTGGTCAACTGGGGCTAACACGCCGGCGGCTCGACGCCGGTGACGACAGGTGCGGCGAATGGGCTCGGGTTCGCTCCTCCGGCGCCCAAATCGACGATGGAGAGCATCTACGAGCTGCTGGTGATCCCGCGCATCCAACGGTCCAAACGGGGTGAGCTGGGGTGGCCGGAAAAGTGGCCGGCGATGAGGTTTAGCGGCGGCAGCAGCTCGGGCATTCTCGGGGTGGCGCTACAGAGCTCGGGAGGAGGCTCTGCGGGTGGCTACGGGCTCATGAGAACGTGCTGAGCACGGTGGTGTGCTCGGACACAAAGTGCGGTGGCTGTGGCCACGGCGGCGACTTGGCCGGCGGAACCGAGCTCACGGCTCCAGTGGAATCAGTGGCTACATGGTGCAAATAACGCGGGGAAGAGAGGGGTTAGTGGTAGGAGCTCATAGAGGTTTGAACAGGGCGGACGACGAACTCGGGGAGGCGTCAGGGAGGGCACACGGTCGCTGGCGATCTCGGCGGCCGAAGCTTGAAGAAGAGGTCGGGGAAGCCGCTGCAGGGCGCGTCTGCTCATGTGGCTTGGCGGGGACGGTGTAGAGGTTAGCGGCGGAGCTTCTGGACCTGGCGGCAGGGCGAGGGAGGGCTGGTGGCTGCGCCTATGGCGAACGGCGGCGACGGCACGTTCAGGTGGCTGTGCGCGAGAGAAACAGAGGAGGGGGGGGAAGCACGGGAGAGAGTGAGCGAGCGGTCGAGGCTGCGTGGCGTCACGAGGGAGGCCCAGGGTGACGAGGGGAAAGCGGCAGGAAGCAGAAGGTGGCACGGCGCGTCTTGCGTCGTCGGCGAACACGCCTCGCGTCCTTCCAGCGCGAGGTGGGGGGACGACCGCGATGGGCACAGTGGGCTGCTCTGATGCCAGGCCGGCCAAGTAAGCGCCAGGTATTCTCTCTCTCTCTTTTGTTAATGTTTTTCTATTATTCTGTAACTTCAGGGCTTTTTAAAAAATACTTCAACAGATCCAGAAATCATGAAACTGCTCAATGCCACTATTTGGAATATAACCAATAGCAAACATTTTAGTTTATGATTATTTGAGCATTTAAAATATTGTATAGCTTTTAAATGTCCAAATGCAAATAGAGTATGATTTAATTCAGAGCCCAATATGTCCTGCAAAAATATAAACCATTTTTGGTAGATGCTTTCACCTCAAACCAGAAATGTTGAACATTTTAGAGGGCATTTTGAGTTCAATGAAAAAGATTTTATTTTGACCCTAGTTGAATTCATTTGGTGCTAGGGTTTAAGCATCCCCATTTCAAGTTTCTTTAAATTTAAACATGATGCATGGATGCTTATGCAGAGTCAGGCAAGGACTAAGCTAGAGCTGTGACACCAAACCCTTTATGATGGCCGCGACATCAGACAATCAAATATTTGGTACGGATCCGATACTCCCAACAGTGAAGCCAGTCAGAATAATTCAGAAACTTCTACGATGAGTCAGAATCTGTCAAGAAATGGTTATGTTTTAACTCACTATTTGGAACCCAAAGGACCTGCATTTAGTGGAGAAACCCAATGCAATGAGTCAGAGCTTGAGTTTTCATCAGAAAAATCTGATCATCATTACATGAAAGGTTGTTAGTGCTGGGTGGCACACCCAACGGAAATCACTTTTGGATTTGTGAGACGGACATATATTTCAGTCGTGATAATGAAATCACTCTCAACTAGTCAGCAGATCAAAAAAATAAATTGGAGCCTATATAAGCATGAACAAGCAGGGCAAGATCTGTCAGAAGGTGAATACAGTAAATAAAACTACCCCAGTGCGAGTCAGAAAAAAATTTAGTGGGAACAACAATAAAGGAAAAAGGATACCCGAGTTGGAAATGGTTTCCTTAAGTCAAAATATTCATACTTGTTCCCTGAGCAACCAAATCTCGAGGACGAGATTTCTTTAAGGGGGTAAGGTTTGTCACAGCCTGATTTTTGGCCCTTTCTTTTTCTTTTGTTTTTCCGAGGTTTTTGCCTGAGTTTTCTTTTTCCGTGGCTTTCTAGTCTGGAAACTGAAGAAGATGACCTCTTCTTTGCTTCCAGAGTGGCTTGTCATTCCCAAATCCTTCCCTAGACCCTGTCATTTCCATCCTAGCCCAAATCCTAATATTCTTTTTATTGGGAATATTCCTTTTCTATTAAAGGAATAACTCCAATTGCCCTAGGTTGTGAAGCAACCTATATTTCCCTCACTCCTAAAATTCCCAAATAATTCTCATAAATTTTTTGGGTCATATCTTGATCAATTATGGCAAAACTTTTCATTGCCATGTTAAAAAATAATTCCCCAATATTCATTCCCTATTCTGCCCTAAATGGCACTTTGTGAAGGAAGTGTCATTTATATTTATCCTATTGACTCCCAACCTTTTTGCGCATGTTTATATGTCCAAATAATTGCCTCATGCACAAGTTCAAATTTATTTGCCCAGCCAATCTTCCTCAGCGAATTTTCAAAGTTTCTGTCTGATAGAAGGCTTTGTGAAGGAAGTACTAGCTAGGAGTACCCAAATGAGTTGAACTTTTGCACACTCTTTAATGTGCTCATATTAAGCCCCTTCACCCATTTGTAGCCCTATCCAATCAACTATGTGAGCACAAGAGCAAATCATTGTTTCTAGCAATATTTTCAGGTTGTGAAGCAAGTATATTTTATATTGCCTCAAAAATCCTGATAAATTACCAGATCATTCTTATACCCATAAAACATTGTTGGGGAACGTAGTAGAAATTCAAAATTTTCTACGCATCACCAAGATCAATCTATGGAGTAACTAGCAACGAGAGAGAGGGGAGTGCATCTTCATACCCATGAAGATCGCGATGCCGAAGCGTTGCAGGAACACGGTCGGTGGAATCGTTCACTAAGCGATTCAGATCGCGGCCGAATCCGATCTAAGAACCGAACAACGGTGCCTCCACGTTCGACACACGTACAGCCCAGGGACGTCTCCTCCTTCTTGATCGAGCAAGGGGAGAGGAGAAGTTGAGGGAGAGCTCCGGCAGCACGACGGCGTGGTGGTGGAGCTTGCAGTTCTCCGGCAGAGCTTCGCCAAGCTCTACTACGAAGGAGGAGGTGTTGGGGAGGGAGAGGGCTGCACTAGGGGGAGGGTGAAGCTCCCATGCGCCTCCCCACTATATATAGGGGTGGAGGGGCTGGTTTCTTGCCCTACAAGTCCATTGGGGCGTAATAAGACTTTTGAGCTTGAATGTGATGCTAGTGGAATTGGATTAGAAGGTGTGTTATTACAAGATGGCAACCCTATTGCATACTTTTTTTGAAAAATTGTGTGGGTCTAGTTTGAACTATTCTACCTATGATAAAGAATTATATGCTCTCGTTCGGACCTTAGAAACATGGTAACATTATTTATGGCCCAAAGAGTTTGTTATACATTCTGATCATGAATCTTTGAAGTCAAGCAAAATTGAACCGTAGACATGCTAAATGGGTTGAATGCATTGAGACATTCCCTTATGTCATTAAACACAAGAAGGGTAAAAAATGTTATTGCTGATGCATTTGTCTCATAGTAATACCATGCTTTCACAGTTTGACTTCAAATTTTTTGGTTTGGAGACCATCAAATACGAAGAATATATGCATGATTTTGAATTTAAAGATGAATTGCAGAACTGTAAAGAAGGGAGAACATGGAGCAAGTTCGTCGTTAATGATGGATTTGTGTTTCGTCTAACAAGCTATGCATTCCAGCTAGCTCCGTTCGTCTTTTGTTGTTGCAGGAGGCGCATGGAGGAGGATTAATGGGAAACTTCAGCGTGAACAAGACCAAGGATGTACTTGCTACACAGTTCTTTTGGACAAAGATGAGACGGGATGTTGAGAATTTGTTGCTCGCTGCTCTACATGTCCAAAAACTAAGTCACGACTTAATCCTCATGGTTTATATATGCCTTTTCCTATACCTAGTGTTCCATGGGAAGATATATCTATGGACTTTGTTTTAGGTTTACCTCGAACAAAGAAGGGTAGGGATACTATATTTGTTGCCGTGGATAGATTTTCTAAAATTCCACACTTTATACCATGTCATAAAAGGATGATGTTGCTAATGTTGTTGATTTGTTCTTTCATGAAATTATTCGCTTGCATGGTTTGACAAATACAATTGTTTCAGTTGATGATACTAAGTTTCTTAGTCACTTTTGGAGATATTTATGGGCTATGTTGGAGACTAAACTGCTTTTTAGTACTACCTCATGCACCTATTGATTTGTTACCTCTTCCACCTTCGGAGAAGGTTAATATTGATGCCAAACAACGTGCCAATTTGATCTTAACAATGCATGAGTTAACTAAGGAAAACATTGAGCATATGAATGCTAAATATAAACTTTCTAGAGATAAAGGTAGAAAACATGTTGTCTTTGCACCTGGAGATCTTATTTGATTACATGTGCGTAAGGATAGGTTTCCTGATTGCGCAAATCAAAGCTAATGACATGTGCTGATGGTCCTTTTAAGGTGTTAGAGAAAATAAATGAGAATGCATATAAACTTGAGCTGCCTGCAGATTTTGGGGTTAGCCCAACTTTTAACATTGCAGATTTGAAGCCTTATTTGGGTGAGGAAGATGAGCTTCCGTTGAGGACGGCTTCATTTCAAGAAGGGGAGGATGATGAGGACATCAATACCATTGTTGCACCCACAGCGCCTGCTGCTATACATGCTGGACCAATTACTAGAGCTCGCACACGCCAATTAAATTACCTGGTACTTTTGTTTCTTGGTAATGATTCCAATGTTCATGAGAATATGATGTTGCCTAAATTGGATACATTTGACTTGCTTACAAACGAAGGGCCTAGCTTGGACAAGAAGGATGAACATTGGAGCAAGAATCAAGCATGGAGATGATGGCATGCGCAAGGGAACAAGAATGGAGTTCCAAGTGATGATTTCAGGACTTTGAAGCCACCATAATGAGTGGATGAAGCCTTGGACGAAATATAGAAGATGTCACTTCATAATTTTTGTCCAGAGGCTATTATAGGTGCTGTATCACCTTATTATTGGGTCAGGCCCATGTAATTTCTACATATAGAAGTATAGGCTATTTTTAGAGTCCGTATGTGTGGGGAAAACAGAATTAGGGTTGGTTTTGGACCCCTCCTACAAGGGGCCACAGAATTCCCCCTCTTCCTCCATATATACAACCCTTAGGGCCTTGTTTAGACTTCGGGTTTTGTTTAGATTAAAAAATTTCCATAGCTGCAACTTCGTGTACTTTGTTTGTGTTCATCGACCAGACCAAGACGTCATAGAACCCAGCTTTCATTTTATATTCACAATATCCCGATTGCAATCTTAGTTTCTTGCTTGTTCTCCATTTGCTTGCAGGAAATACACCTTCGTTGTCAGGTTGATCGTGCTCCGGCGTGGTCAATAACCTCTCGGAGTTTGTTTAGTGATTGCTAAGGCGTGACGTCCTCGCACGTTCATATCGGATCATCAAAGTCTACTCCTAAGAAATGATAATCACCTTCTCATTGAAAGACGGGATACATTTGCCTCTATCACACCCCCTGACCACCACTTTCTAGTAGTCTGTAGGATGATATTCTTGTGTGTTTTCTATTGCTACTAACCATGGAAGGACCACAAGCCGACGAGATTGATTGGGATAACATGACGAAGTAGGAGCTTCATGGTAAATTTCAAAAAATGTTGGGTCAATAGGTGGAAGACGTGATGGCCAGCTTTGGAAAGGCACTGAAGAGGATTGATGACATTGAGAAGACAATTGACACCAAGTTGGATGCCAAGATCAATGAAGTAGTCGCGCATCTACCGCAACCACTAGTCGTCTCTACTACACCGTTGCAGCAACATCAACAACCACCTGCACGACGCAATCCAGTAGGACGAGCAGCGTAGCATGTTCCCCTTGAGCCAGGAAAAACTTCTGGTGCCGTTGCTACTGCTATTGATGCTTCTGTAGCTCCTCCTACTACTACAAAGGAGGAGGACCATTACGAGGATGAGGTGGATCAAAATCAGAACTACGTGCAACCACCAGCATCACTAGCACATGGTCGTTGAGGGTGCCCTGCATTTAGGGGGTCCTCGGACAGCCGGACTATGTACTTGTGCCGGACTATTGAACTATGAAGATACAAGCTTGAAGACTTTGTCCCGTGTCCGGGTGGGACTCTCCTTTGCGTGGAAGGCAAGCTTGGCAATTCGGATATGTAGATTTCCTTCTCTGTAACCAAGTCTGTGTAACCCTATCCCCCTCCGGTGTCTATATAAACCGGAGGGTTTGGTCCGTATGACAAGAACAATAATAATCATAGGCTAGCTTCTAGGGTTTAGCCTCTACTATCTCATGGTCGATCAACTTTTGTAATACTCATATCATCAAGATCAATCAAGCAGGAAGTAGGGTATTACCTCCATCGAGAGGGCCCGAACTTGGGTAAACATCATGTCCCCCGCCTCCTGTTACCATTAGCCTTAGACGCACAGTTCGGGACCCCCTACCTGAGATCCGCCAGTTTTGACACCGACATTGGTGCTTTCATTGAGAGTTCCACCGTGCCCTCATGGTAAGGCTTGATGGATCGCCTTGTTATCAAGGACAACATCACCTCCGGGGGAGCCCTGGCTTTAGGCCAAACCCTCTGACTAGGCGGCTTCATTATGACCGCTCGTTCAGCCGCCGCGCCGATGATGACTTCTCGGGTCATCAAAAATAGCCTCCACATCAGCTCTGAATACACCGAGTAGATAGATCCAATGGAGCTCTCGTCCTTAAACGAGCTCGCGGATCGCATCGCCGCCTTGGGAGTCGCTACGGACTATGATCAGATTGGGCTTAAACCCGATCAAAGGGAGATTAACTCTCCGCCGTTCCTCCATCAGATAGCGGTGGTATAGGAGCAATGCAGTGATTCTTCCTCTATTTGAGGACGAACTATGTCCGGATTCCCGAGCACTCCGAGCCGGATACCCGTCTACGGGAGGACATGGCCCAAACTCCGAACCTAGAATCGGACAATGGGCCAGAAAAATTGGGCAACATCCCTGAGCCCGAACTGCCAAGCTCGGAAGCTCCTCTGCCTCTGGGTCTCAGATCGGGTCAGGGTTTGGACTTAAATCTACCCACCCACTGAGATACAAGTGATCTTTCCCACATCAGGCAAGAGTCCCAAGAGACAGTACATCACTTTTGGGCCAGATTCCTCCTTGTATGGAACAAGGTCAAGGATTGTCACGAGGAAGACGCAATCTCATTTTTTTGCAAAAATTGCACGGACAAGGGAATCCTCAACGCCATAAGTCACCGTGACGTAGCACATTTCGCTGACTTGGCGGCCATAGTACAGAAGTACTGTGCGATGGAAAGCGTCTGGAAAACCCAAACAAAATTCTGGGATCCTCCGGCTCTCACTAAACCCCTCGTCCGAACTAAAAGGGTGCACTCTCGCAAGTCACCCGACCCAATCACGAAGAAACCAAAGCCCACTTCAGGGTGTGGAACCGTATTGGAGGGATGGCTCAATGGGCCATGCAAATTTCACACCACACCGGATACCATACCAACACACAGCCTTAGAGCATGTTGGATACTCCGGCAGGTGGCCAAGAGCGGCGAGGACCTCCTCATTAACGATACCGCAAAGCATCATCCCGCTGACTTTCGCCTCAAATAACAGGCGCAAGAGAGCACTCTGCAGCCTCGCCAAAGTCTGCCACGTTGCAGCTATAAATCCATGGAACGACACGGCCATAACCTTCAACGCCAGTGACGCACCTCAATTACAAACAGTCCGAGCACCAGCCGCTTTGGTCCTCAGTCCAATTGTGGATGGCTTCTGTCTTACTAAAGTGCTCATGGACAGTGGCAGCGGATTAAACCTCATCTACGAGGAAACTCTCAACAAAATGGAAATAGACAAGAGCCGCATTGAGCAAAGCAGCACAACATTCAGAGGAATTATCCCTAGTCGGGAGGCACGATGTGCGGGAAAAATCACACTAGATGTGGTATTCGGCACACCGGAGAATTACAGGTCCGAAGAAATCACATTCCAAGTGGCCCCATTCAGTAGAGGATACCACACCCTTTTAGGGCGGGATGCATTCACGAGCTTCCAAGCTATACCCCATTACGGGTACATGAAGCTCAAGATGCCCGGGCCCAATGGAATCATCACTCTAGCCAGTGATCCGGACGTAGCACTCCATGCCGAAAACAAAACCACCGCCCTGGCCCTTGAGGCATTATCCGAAGCCCTCGCGGCCGAAGAACTAACGGCGCTGCGCTCCACAGTGGACAGGGACGATTTAATACTCGACAAATGATCCATGTCCACCTCTTTCAAACCAGCAGACGAAATAGTCAAATTCCAAGTCCACCCAACGGACTCTACAAAAACAGCATCCATCGTAGCACAGCTGAACCCCACAATAGACGCTGCACTGCGAGAGTTCTTGTGCAAGAATTGGGACATCTTCGCCTGGCATCCTTCAGACATGCCAGGTATCCCACGCAGGCTGGCCGAGCATAGCCTAAACATACTGAAGGAATACAAGCCGGTCAAGCCGACTCTTCGGCGTTTTTCAGAACCTAAGCGAGAAGCCATGCGAGAGGACCTTGCCAAGTTACTCAAGGACGAATTCATCAGAGAAACAAAACATCCGGACCGGGTAGCAAACCTGGTGATGGTACCAAAGAAGAAAAAATCCTGGCGCCTATGTGTCTATTTCAAGGACCTCAATAAGGCTTGCCCCAAGGATCCCTTCCCCCTCCCCCGTATCGATCAAATCATCGACGCTACCGCAGGACACGACTCATTGTGCTTCTGTGGGGACCCCGACTCATAAGTTGTGATCACTGAATGCACGTGTACAGTGACCCCAGAGATCAATGCTCACAGAACACACAGAAGCTGAATAACAAGAGTCTTACATGCATACATATCGTCTTACATAAATTATGACCAATATGGTCAAGTCTTGAGTATAACAATGTAGCGGAAATCTTCATTAATAACTTGGACCCATGCCATCTGCATTAACCCTACAGGCATTCTGACTGGGAAAGCGTCCTAGCTCGCACGATCGTCACCAAGGAACTCTTCAATATATCTTGTTCTTTCATGCCTGGCCAATAAAATAACCATTGGCAAGCCAATGAGTACTTTGAATGTACTCGCAAGCAACCCAAGGGTGATAACAGAATAATTATGCAAGACACTACTGCTAAATTGGCATTTTCGCGGAAAGCTAGTTTTTCTCATGCAAGCATGATCAACATTTATCAAGGATATGAATGTGTCTGCAAGAAGTATCAAGAGGTTACAGACATCAACATCGAGAGAGAGTTATGAACAACTCATGCTCGAGCTCATCGTGACTTCCTCACGAAACACGTCAATAGATTTACCAAACCGTGTTGTTTGTCAGAAACATATGGACGTAGTCTAAGCAGCACCACCCAACTGTCCTTGACCGTGGACACGGCTATTCGAATAGTTTTACACTCTCAGAGGTTGCACACTTTACCCACAAGATCCGGGGAACTTTCGTGTCATCCACGACCCGCGGTACCTAATGTACCCGGGGTAAGCACCCGATCACTATCTTTCCCTAGACGACACTAACAAGGAGTCCACTCGTTGTTCCGTATCCTCACGATGTACATCATACGAGACTCACTCGAGATCGTAACATCCGAGAGGGGACGCAACGGTGTATCCGGTGCCCTGTAAAAACAGTCATAGCCGCCCTACCTGGCACGACCCCGTCCCGAGAGAGAGCACCAACTCTTCCCTGTCACTAGTAATGCAGGCTCCAAGCTTGTATCGGCCTAGGTAATCAATAATGCCCTTTCCCATACAAGGGTAGAGTGGTTGCGCATGTAAGGTTGGGACAGTCGACAAATCTTAAATCTAATCCATTTCCGAAAAACAACACACCCTTGCCTTGGTACACCACTTCGTCATCAAGTGGTTACCCATCTCATCATCTCCCTCGAGCATAAGTGGCACCCGACGGGGTTTTCAAAAAGTCTTTTGAAAATATTTTGTCTCCATCACCATGCATATTCCCGTCCCTTTTTGCGTAGCACTACTTTAGCATCCTATCTACCCCCACCGGCATAACCCTCATAATAAGGTAGGGTCATGCACAATGCAAGTATCAACGAGGAAGTAACGGTGGCAAACCACCCCATGTGGTCACCACAGTATCATGTCTCCAATGCAAGCAATAAAAGTGCTATATGACATGCATGAAAAGGGTTTCATAGACAAGGTCAAAGGGCTGCTTGCCTGTTTTAACAAAGTCTTCAAGGTCTTCAAATATCTCTGGTCCAACTCCGAGCATTTCGTCTACTTCGTCAACTATCGTCAAAAACAACCGTAATAAGCAACACGACAAGGCAAAAATAAAAGTGCTCTAAAAATGTGAGTTGGACTTTTCTAGGATACCTCTGGTCATATGAGGAATGACCAAAGTGATTTCATTGGAAGTGGATCAATGGATATTTCTAAATATTTCGATATGATGGAATCAAGGGGTTTATGGATTTGCAAGAAGTGTATAGAAGAACTATTTGAAAAATGATCAAAGGCATCCATTTAACAAGGAATAATTTTAGAAGCATCTAAGAGTTGGTTTCACTGGATTTGGAGTTCAAATGAACTTCCGATGAATTTGCAAAGTTGGCTAATATGAAGAAATGGCTCATTATTTTGTGTGGCACACAAAGTATTATGAAAAATGTTGAAAAACTAAGTTATGAACTTATAAGTATCAAGGTATTTGAATCATGGCATTTGGATCAATTTTGAGCTCTCTGTGATTTTCTAAAGTTTGTCACAGAATTGAGAAAATTGGAATTTACTAAATAAGTGTGAAGGAAAGTTCTCTGGAAAAATGTGCAAGCTCCCCTAATAGGTACAACATGGTTTATAGAGTCACTAGAAATTTGAATCATCAAATTTGGAGGTAATATGAATATTTGGGATATTTTACAAGTTTCTGGAAAAAGAAAAAGACAAAGGAAGTGGGGGTTATACCTATACCATGCACCGGGCAAAGCATAGAACCGCAGCGCACTGGTCCGGCCCAACGACTCGGCCACGCGGGCGACAGGGCGACGTCGAAGGCGGGAGAGAGCGAACCCGCCTCCACTTGCCAGCGTGGCCCGGCTGCCAGGTCGCTTACAGGCGGGCCCCGCCCGTCGGGTTCATCCCCATCCTCCCGCTTGAACAGTGCAGATGCAGGGGCGATGTCGACGATGGCTTGCCGGCGCTGCAGGGCATCTCCGGCGATGCTCCGCCCATCGGCGTGCTCAAGGGACCCGGCTGCATCCGACCATGGGTGGCACGGATGCCCAGGGACACCTGGTTGAGTAGGGCGTCGGCCGCGGCGGGAGAGGCCGACGGCGATGGCGGAATTGGTGCTACGGGGCACCAGAGCAGAGGGAGAAGTGGTGAGGGGTTCTGTTGTGGTTAGGGGGTTCGCCTAATGGAGAAAGGAGGGGAGGAGGAGGAGTGTTGGGTGCGAATTTAGGAGGGGGCCGACGGCAAGGCTCCGGCCATGGTGGCGGATGGAGAGCGCGAGGAAGGGAGTGGGTTGGTCCAGGGGGTGCACGGGAGGGAGTGAGGGCCAAAGGAGTAGAGAGGGGGCTCGGGGTGGCCTTAAATAGAAGGGGCGAGGTGCACCGTGGACGGGTGCGCCGGCGAGGTTGTTGCCGTTGCCAGGGATAATGGGGGCTCACGTGTGCGTGTCTGGGGTGCTCGTGGGGTTGGTCTAGGGCGAGGGGAGAGAAGAGAGATAGCGGGGAAGGGCCAGAGTGTCGTGCGTGTGAGTTTGCTCATTGGAGCTCTCGGGCGGCCGGCGTGCGTGCAAGCTGTGGCGAGAGGAGGGAGAAGAAGGAGGGGGACAGAGGCATGGCGTGTCGCAGACGTCGAGGCGCATCGTCGGGCGTGCTGGGGAGGCTTGAGGTGGCCGGAGGCGGTTGGAAGGGGGCAGCTACAGTGCGGGTGTGCACTATAGCGCGCTCTGGAGCACGCCAATTGCATGCTAGGGCATGCCTTTGGCTTGTAGGGCGCGACCACTTGTGTCTAGATTGTTTAGGGAGGAGTAAACAAAGGGGAGAGGGCATTGGATGCCCTGGACAACCAGTAGGAGAGGAGAGAGGTTGAGGGAGAGAGGGAAATGGGTTGTCCAGAGAGAGAAAGTGGGGTTTTACCCCTCCAATAATTGAGCTATGGATTTGCCATTGCTATTGGAGGTGCAAGAGGACTAGGAAGGGCCGTGGTAAAAAGTTGAGGCCATGGAGAAGAGTGTAAGTGGTCAAAATAGGGGTTCTAGTAAAATGGCAGAAGGTGTTTGTTGCTGGTTTGGGCAAGAAGATGAACTCTTCTTGTCATGAGGCTTGACAGGGTCAAATGGCATTAGATAATAATAGGTTCCACCAAGGATGAGTCCATTTGGGCAAAGTTGCCAATGCAACTTTTGTAAACCCTAGAAATTAGCAGAAATGAACTTGTGTAGATCTAGTTGAGAAATTAACTTCTCCTTGATGCACCACTTGGTGTAGTGGCCTCATTTGGTCATGTGAATATGCTCACCAAGGTTGGGGTCAAGGAGAGAAAGTTGGTATTACAAAGTTATTCAAATTAGATTCTGGTTAGAGAGGGTTTGGGGGCACTTTGATCAATATAACATTTTCTCCAACTTGTGCCATTTGGTCTAGATGAATGATTAGACCATTTGAGCATGTTCACAAGATTTGAGAGCATTTGGACATGTTTGGCAATGTAAAGTTGCTCAAACTTCAAAATGGACAGAAATGGTTTTGAGGGGATTTCATGGGGTTATACTATTCTCCATGACATGATACTTTTCAAAATCATCCAACATGTCATATGTGACATGCTAGAATTTTCTTGGAATTTTTGGAGAATATTTCCTTTGTAAATATTTCAAAAGCTTGAAATATCTAGAAAGGGTTTTGAGAGATTTGACCAATATTTTGAACATGATCATGTGTTGAAACTCTTATATATGGACAATATATGTCCACTGAGTTTCCCTAGGTTTTTTTCAAATATTTTTGAAACAATAAAATGATTTTTCCCTATTAAAGACCATTTCTGGCCTTAAGAAAAAGCTTTTAAATAAAATAGGAAAATAAATTTTAAAATTATATTTCTGTGGTTTATGGGAGTCCTACATCTAATAGGATTCAAATATACCTTTTGAATGATTTTTCACACCCCAAGTCAAGTACTTGTAGTGCAAACCTCAACTCAGGGGTTTTTGAAAAACTAATTTTTGAAAATACTATTTGGCCAAATTGTTTTTGTAAGAAATTATTTCCATGTCCTATACACATGGCATGATCATTGGTTCAAGAGTTTGGAGCAAGGAGATGAAGTATAGGAGTTGGAGGATTTATTTGATTTTTAGAGCACTTGCAAACAGCAGACAAAAACCAATCAAGGCAAGGTCCAAAACACTCAAAAGTTTTTGTCAAACCACATTTTATCATGATTGTTAGCTTAAGTGTTGTGCCATGAAAATCAGGGTGTGACAGACCTACCCCCTTACAAGAATCTCGTCCCCGAGATTCCCAAACTAGGCGTGGAAAGGAATATGAAAACTGGATCCGGGGTAGTCTTCAAGTCCTCATGTTGCTTCTGCTTCCGTGTAGTGCTCCATTGAGCTTGAAGTACTTGATGGTGTGGCTTCGTGTATGACGCTCTTCTTGATCCAGGTTGCTAATGGGTAGATCGCGGTAGGTTAGATTGGGCTAGGGGTCGATGGCTCGATGATCGATGTCCTTGTTAGTGATTGGGCTAGCTAGGAAGTCGAAAAAAAACACTCCTGGAGTTGTGTCATGTGGAAACATTATGCACAGTGGCTAACTCAGGTGGTGACTCTAGCTGGTAGCTGTGTATCCTTCGTCTTGCAGTGATCTTGGAGAAGGTCGATAAATCTTGGTGTGAGTTTCTCTTGACATGAAAATGCTTGGTTCCCTTTGAGAGAAGTGGCTCGCAGATACACCTGGTCTTCGACGAGAAATTTCACTTCTTGACGATGGTGGTGGGTGTAGTTCTTCCTCCTTGGCATGGCGGTCTTCAAATGTTCCTTGACTAGTTGAATGGCTCTTCTTCCGTCTTCGGGTGGACAGGTAGGTCACCAAATGATGATGACAATTATCTTGTCTAAGCACTCCATGAAGACTTTGTTCACGGGGTACATAAAGTAGGCTGGGGAATTAGTGGTGGTAACGGTTGAGTGTGGGACAAGGTGTTCTCAACCTAGAGTCTAGACCCCAAGGTCATGATCCAACCGGGTTGTGGCTTGGTAGGGCTTAAGGGTTTCAAGGATCCTAGTGTGCAGGTGAACATTTATTATCTTATTTCAAGCACATTTTCTGAGATGCCAATTGTTCTATCTAGTCCTTTAAAAAAATCACATCATATCACCGATAGCATCATTTCGTATAGGTCAACTCCAATCATCACTCATGTGTTTCATATCCTCATGGCTCCCGATAGGAGGTCTAACAAAATCATATATGTCTATGATCCCCAAACTCATATGTATGGCTACCCCTAAAAATCCATGGGTAGAGCATACAAGCTTCCAAGCTAGAATAAAACACGACAATCTAAGTGCTCATCCTATTCTTCCAAGGTCCGTGTTAGTGTATATCTATCCTAAGGAAACACGTCGTAAGCCACTCCAAGATCTTGTTTCCTTCCTATGAATCAACTCCAGAAGCCCATTAACTTCCATCAATCACTACACAATCCATTAATTCTACAAATCCAATGTTTATGGTGTTGCACATGATCTTCTAAAGTCCTTATAACCCCCAAATACTTGAAAAGGCTATCTCTACTATAGTCAGTCCACCAATTTCCATTATCATGGTCAAGTAACCTCCATGGTCAAGTTTATATCAACTCCGACAATTAATCCAATCTCCTAGTTTATTGTCCACCAAGAAACATGGTATCACGATCAATATTATCGGTCCAATTCCAATTTACTCCGAACCATGTAGACTTACTCAGCATCTATACTCAACTAGGATAACCTATTTAAATCCAAATCTTGTGTCCAACGAGAATTTCCACACTTTCCCCCAAGTCATTATCGTAATATCAACTATCTCCTATCAATATCCCCTAGCTAAGTCAAATCCTTATACTTCCAAGAATTTCAGCTTGCGATAATTGTCCTATTAAATCCAATTTACTCAGGGGTAATGAAAGATATGCTACTCTATAATCATGATCCCGCCAAGTTCATCTACCAACATGAAAGCCTTATAATCCTCTGAAGAGTCTCAAATAATTCATCAAGGTCACTGATACAAACTCATCAAGTCATTTGTCCTCTGTTCCTATATCCTCAAATTGGTCTTCCCTATGGCATCGTCAGTTTTGGTGCTATCTTAGGATGATAATGTGCTCGTTCACTATGTCCACTAGTTCCATAATGAACCCAGTGATAAGCAAGGTTACGGAGGCTTAACGGGTTCTCTTGCAATTCTGTGGTTTAAGAACATGGTTAGGGATTCGAGCTGGGGTATCTTATGAAGTCTTGAAGGGTCTAGGAATGGGTCTCTATTCTTGAGGGGCAACCATAACTCTAAGGGCTGCACTTGGTCGGGGAAGTTGTAGCAAAAGTCTTTAGTGCTGGTTGGTTGCCAAAGTAGAATCCTTGGTGTATCTTGTCTTGCTTGTCTTCAGTTGAGGAGAGAGATGAGATGGAAAAGTAGCATAGAGGAGGGGAATCTCTAAAGGGGGTTCTATAGTGCAAGTGCAAACAAACAGGTGCAAAAAGGGCCAAACCAAAGAAACAGGGTAGGAAGGTGATATAGTCGCGTACTTGTTGCCTAGGGCAAAAGTGTGACCTATATCAAAACACAAACAAATAAAAACAAGCAACACACAATCATAGTTCTATTTGAACCATCATACGGATTCGACTACGCATAGGGGGTACATGACTGATCCTACCCTAGGGGTTCTCGGACTCAGTAGTCGTGCCTTGTGCCTCGTGCAGTCTCCTGAGTTTTCCAGAGGTGTTGCTACGTCTCTTGTTTGATGAAACGATCTGGGTTGAGCCTAAAGAATCTTCGACAACTTCTCGCCTGATGAGGTGATGGGGTGATGGTGGCTCCTCGTGGCTGTCTTTGACTTGGTATTCTCTTGTCTTCTTAATCATGATGATCGCTTTTGCTTCCTAAGGCGTTGATGGTACCAGGTTTGTAATCCTTTATGCAAGGACATTAACAAGGCATAGTAGAGGTCCAACATGTCGGTTATGTTGATGACAACATCGACACCAAGAGCGGGGATGAAGACACAAGTGTAGATGATAATATAAAGTACCAAGAACTGTGGAGCCAAACACCATATTGAAATGAGCACAGAGATCATGTATTACACCCAAGGTCTCCAGCTTAGGCGCAGAGAGGACGGTTTTTATACGGTGAATAACTAGAATCAAGGATCAACCTTTGAAGTGAAGGGGCATCTTTGATGATGAGCTGCCTTCCGTCAAAAGAAATTCCAGTTCTTACAAGGTTAGGCGATTATTTGGAGACAACCAATTCTAACCGTGAAAACAGCACCAAGCACCGCTGTGCAACTGGAGTGGATGATGTTGTGCAATGAGGCCTCTGATATACGAACTCGCACAACTGAAAGTTTCTTGAGAAATGGGGTCGAAGGTTTAGTACCAGATTGTCTGGTAGGTAGCACAGCGCAAAGGTAGCGGTGTGGAGAGAGAGGAGGAAACTGCAAGATTGACATCGGTGTTGAGGGCACTAGTACATGGCGTTCGATATCTGGTAGGTGATTTCAAGGGGAATAGTAGAACTCAAGCAGTTGTTGTTTTGTGAATTCAGGGGATTTCAGCCAAAGGCCCACCGTAGGGCATGGTATGCTTGCTCTGGATAGCATGACGGATGCAGAGGCTTTGAACAGAGCCCTGTGGGAGGAGATGATGGCTCTGGGATTTCAAAATCATTGAAGAGAGATAGTTGACGACAAATAAGATTAAGGGCACGGTGCCATAGTGGGTGCCACCAAATTGAGAGGACTTAAGTGCAGCAACTTCTTGGGGGAGAAGCAGATGATCTCCCAAGGACGGCGTCCCGAGATCGCGATGCGGTCCACCCGAGATTATACGGGTTCCTGGGAACCGTGGGGTAGGGTCATCGCTTCCCCCGCTCTAGGTGGGATCTACAGTATCATCATGAGCCTCATCTTCTTGGCTGGGGTCAGCCGACTCCATTTTCCCGAGGGCGCCGTGGTCGGCCACGGATTTGAGCAGAGTAATGAATGACGAGCCTAGTTGTAGTGCAAGTGAAGAAGAAGGGATGGGGTTTTCAGAGTAGTGAGGAAGAAGGGAGCTGGGTTTTCAGAGGAGTGAGGTGAGGAATTTGGGGTATGAGTAGAGCTGACGTGAGGGTGGGGAGTGAGGAGGAAGAAGAGCACCTAGGTTTTTTGGGGGCGGTGTGTCGGGTGTGGGTAGCGCCTCATTAAAAAGTACGATGCCTAGGGGGATAGATAGAAAAGACCATCGCCGTCTCCCCGACCGCCACTCATAAGGAAGACAATCAATAAATAAAATTGTGCTCCAACTTCATCACAAAGCGGTTCACCATAATGCGCATGCTACGGGAATCACAAACTTCAACACAAGCATTCTTTAAATTCATAATCACCCAACTAGCATGACTTTAATATCACTACCTCCATATCTCAAAACAATTATCAAGCATCAAATTGATCATAGCATCCAATTCACTTTCTATGATAGTTTTTATTATACCCAACTTGGATGCTCATCATTCTAGGACCAACTTTATGATCATAGCAAATACCATGCTGTTCTAAAAGACTCTCAAAATGATATAAGTGAAGCATGAGAGACTAGCAATTTCTTCAAAATTAAGACACCACCGCGTGCTCTAAAAGATATAAGTGAAGCACTAGAGCAAAACTATCAAGCTCAAAAGATATAAGTGAAGCACATAGAGTATTCTAGCAAATTCTAATCAAATAGGCTTTCCCACAAGGTGTGTACAGCAAGGATGATTGTGGTAAACTAAAAGGCAAAGACTAATATAATACACGACGCTCCAAGCAAAACACATATCATGTATAATAAAAATATAGCTCCAAGTAATGTTTCCAATGAACGAAGATTTAAAGAGGGATGCCTTCCTGGGCATCCCCAAGCTTAGGCTTTGGCTATTCTGAATATCTTGGGTGTTATGGGCATCCCCAAGCTTAGGCTCTGCACCCTTTATTCCATAGTCCATAAAAGCTTTACCCAAAACTTGAAAACTTCACAACACAAAACTCAATAGGAAATCTTATAAGCTTCATAGTGAAAGAAAACAAAACCACCACATAAGGTACTGCAATGAACTCATTCTTTATTTATATTGGTGTTAAACCTACTGTATTCCAACATCTTTATGGTTTATAAACTAATTTACTAGCCATAGATGCATTGAAATAAGCAAACAACACACGAAAAACAGAATCTGTCAAAAAAGTATAGTCTCAGTAGCAATCAGAATCAACGAACTTCGGAAATCTAAAAATCCTACCAAAATAGGAAGTCCCGGACAATGTGTCCGTGAACAGCATCAAAATAATCAACGCAAAATCACGCCTGTGATTTAACAAAATTATATTCGCCGCAGTTTCTGTTTTTCAATAGAATCAAATCAACGATCGTCAGAGGTTATCCTATAGGTTCTACTTGGCACAAACACTAATTAAAGATAAAAAACATCTATCCGTAGGTAGATGGAAGATTTATTACTAAACAGGAGCAAAAACAAAAACATAAAGAAAAAATTTGTTGCCTCAACTAGCGCTATCGCTTAACGCCTCTAGCTAGGCATAAAAACAAAGATAGATCTAACGAGTGCCATCTTTGGCACTAAATTCATCAATAGAGCTTTGTGATCTCTAGGGTTTCTTTCCTTTACCAATGGATAAACCTTTAGGCAAAAATTCAAGAAATTCATTGGTAGCAAAAGGTTCTTTAACGATAGAGAGGCAATTGGGAAGAACACTTATGGATTTGAGATCCGCATCTCCTTACTAGAAGGTTCACCTTATTTTTAGGAACATAAATAAACTTGGCAATTTTAGTAGGGTTTGGAGTGGTTTTATGGGGAAACGCGAACCCAAGTTTTTAATGATATCCTCAAGTTTACTAATTCTAGGAGAGTCGAGATCTATTTTTTCATTGACTATAGGTTCTTTATCCTTAAGATTTTTCAAAGTAACTCCAACCATAGATCCAAGTTGGGTAATGTGATTATGAATCCTTTTATCCAAATTTTCAATCAACTCAATAGTGGCAATTTTATTCAATAATATCAAGTCACAGATCACATGTTCTAGGGTTAAAACCGCTCCATTAACCAAAAGAGGGGGCCAAACAAATCTAACATAGCATTATAAGCATCAAAAGTATGGCTACTCATAAAATCACCTCCGAGCAATATCAAGAACACATCTATTCCAAGGAGTAATGCCTACATAAAATTGCAAAGAAGAACGAAGTAGCAAGCTTCCTAGTAGCTTTATATTGGGCATTGCAAATTCTATGCCAAGCATCTTTTAAACTTTCCTTTCCTTTGCTTAAAATTGTGAATTTTTGTTCGGGAGTAAGAATAAAGATAGGAGGACTAGCCATAACAACAAGGTAAACGTATTAACACATGAGCAAACATAAAACGGCAAGCTTAAGAGAGAGGAGGAGATTGGGAAAGAGAGGGCAAATAAAATGGCAAGGGTGAAGTGGGGGAGAGGAAAACGAGAGGCAAATGGCAAATAATGTAAATGCGAGGGAGATGGGTTTGTGATGGGTACTTGGTATGTCTTGACTTGAGCGAAGATCTCCCTCGCAACGACGCCAGAAACTTCTTGCTACATCTTGAGCTTATGCTGGTTTTCCTCAAGAGGAGAGGGTGATGCAAGCAAAGTGTAGCGTAAGTATTTCAGCTTTTGAGAACCAAGGTATCAATCCAAAGAGGAGGCTCTCAAAATTCCCACGACCCATTACACAAACAACAGAGAACTCACAACCAACGTGAATAAAGGGGTTGTCAATCCTTCACGGCCACTTACTTAAACTGAGATCTAATAAAGATAGTATGATAAGATAAATATATTTTGGTATTTTGTAATATAGATGCAAAAATTAAAGATGTAAACAAAGTAGTATGGAAAGCAAATAAGATAAGAGATAGACCCGGGGCCATAGGTTTCACTAGAGGCTTTCTCAAGATAGCATAAGTATTACTGCAGGTGAACAAATTATCACGAGCAATTGAAAGAAAAGAGCATATGTCGGGACGGAGGGATGGATGGAGGCCTCGCCGCTGAAAGCACCTATGGGGCCGGGGCCCTTCGTGAGTGCGGCACGAGGCGGAGGAGGAGGCAGAGAGCAGATCGAGGCGATGCACGCGGGCGGGTTTACCAGTGGCCGCGATGGACGCCAGAAACCCCATCGCTGCCAGGTTGTATTGCGCTTGGAGCTTGAAGAGCTACAAGAGCGCTACACCGAGCGGGAGTTGCAATGAGTCGAACCTCCCACGCTGTGCATGGGCCTCCTTATAGGGCAAGGGTCACCATGTGTCAACGAGGGAGAGAGGGGTAAAATGTAAAAGAGGTGGTAGTTGGAATGCAAGGAACAAGGCACTATAGTGCTTGAACAAGGGATTCTACCTACTTTTTGAGGGGGACAAGGGCATGACGTGCCGCTGCCGCCTAAAAGCTCCCGCCAGTGTCTCCTGCTCGCCACGGGCGATGGATTCACCACCGTGAGTGCCACCGCACTTCATGCGCAAGACACCATCCGCCACGCTGCTCGAGAGAGCTTGAGGCGACACGGGCAGATGAGCCGAGTGCGGGCACACATCGCAGCTTTCCCGCAAGTACCTTGCCGGGTCTTGATCTTGCCGGACCCGGAAGCTTGTCGGCTTTGTAACTTGCCGCCCGCCCTCGCCGACGCGAGATAACGCCGAGGCGCGGCTCGATGTAGTCTTTAGTCTCGGCGAGCTCTTCGCCAGGGCCTCGCGTGAGTGATGTAATCTTGAGCCCGACGCCTTCCCGGGAAGCTCCTCTTGCCGGGTCTTGACCTTCGTCTTGTACACTTTGTTCTTGAATGGCTTGGTGGGAGGGAATGGTCTCCAAGCACATGGTAGATCCAGCCTGGAGTTGCAATCGCCGGCACAAGTTGGGGTACGGAGGTACCCTACCTTAGTACACCGACAGAGCCCCGGCCTGGGCTACACACGGTGCCGAAGCTGTTGGGCCAGCCCAAGACAAGGCACGGGCACACGGCCCACGGCGTAAGCCGACCGCCAGATCCGCCGCTTCCCCAAACGGCACGCTGATTGCGCGGCGTGGGAGACGTGGGCGGCGCAGCTTTTTATGGCATCCACCCGTGATCGTGGTGCAGAGCGAGGTCGCTGCCTGCCGCCCGGCACTTTTTCGCCACGCTGCCCTCATGCACGGCTCGTGGGCGGCGGGTGGGAGATCGAGCTCACGGGCGGAGGAGGCGAGGCCGGCCTCCTTCGCCTCCTTGCTTCCCGATTGGTCGAAGGGCGGTTGAGCCCCACCGCCTTTAAAAGGGGCGGAAGGGGAGCACAATGGTCGCACTCATCCCTCTCCCTTCGCCTTCATCCTCCTCTTCTTCTTTCCGCCATGGAAGGAGGGAACTGGTCCTTCGACGGTGGCAGCGAGGTCGCCTCCAGTGCAGCGCACCGCCCCATCTCCTGCTCCCGTGGGCGGCGGAGCCGGCCCGAGAGGGAGAGGGAGGCGGGCCGAGAGGGAGAGGGAGGGGCCGGGCCGAGGCGGCCGGGAGAGGCGGTCGTGGTGATATGCCTCCCCCTCTCCCCCGACGCCTCTGACCACGTGCGTCCACACCGAGATGACCCTGGAGTTCTTCATCAAGCTGAAGCGCCTGCCGCCGCCCGCCTGCCGGGTCCCGCTATGACGCGATGGGACCGGATCCACCCGACGTGATGGAGTTGCGATGAGGGGCTGCGGATCAGCCGCACTCGAGTGAGTGTCGCGGTCCCCAGCCCCGGCGATGATGTTCTTCGACCGAGGGTGGAAGACGTCGCCGATCCATAGCTTGACGGCAGGGTTTACCTCCATTTTGTTAATGGAGGGCGACTTTCGCCGGCCAAGGTCTTCGGGACTACGGGACCCGGTGAGATGTCTGTGGACAGCTCCTCCGAGAAGCGAATCCCTCCTCGAGCGAGAGGACGAGGAGGGAGCGACACGACGACGGGGATGGCGGGTCCGACCAGGCGCCGGACACCGCTGCTCACAAGGCCACCGCGACCCCTGCATCCGGGTCGCCGCCTCGAACTCCCCGGGCCGCCTCTCATGGCCGCGAGGAGGCCGCGAAGAGGAAGAGGGGATGGCAAGGCCGCCATGTCGAGTACGAGGGCGAGGAGCCCGACAGCAGACCACGCCCCGCCACCCCGCCTCAAGCTCGCCCGCCCGCCTCCGCCAATCTCCGCCGGCCCCGAAGTTCTCAGTGTCGCGCCAGCTCCTCGGGATGCTCATGCCCGCCACCTGCGCGCTCCCGAGGGCACGCCACCCAAAGGCCGCAGGGCGCCACCGCCACGCCTCCTAGGCGCCTCACCTCCCCGCAAGCTTCTTTCTGCTCGGCCTTGACCTACCTCCCGAACTCCCGAACAGAAACAGGAGAGGGATCACGGCACCTTATCTTTTAACTTGTAAGCCCTCGGCCTTAGTTGCATTTAAAACTTGTAATCCTCTCTATCATGTTTTTCATCCTCTATGGACTTGTATCAAACTAGGATGTTTTTGATGAAAGGAGGGGAATGCTTGCCGGATCGAGTCTTTTACTTGATTTGTCTTGTATGTTCCACGCCCCGGGAGCTTGCCGGGCGTAACACGCTGTCGTATCGCGGACAGTCCGGCCTTCCAAGCAACCTTGCCGGCCTTATGACGCTTATCTCGCCGAGCAGGCTCGAAGCAAGATATGTGCAGCAGACACTTGTGTTTGTTGAGCGGACTCGAAACAAAACAAGTAACGAATCGACCACGACTTGGTTCTCCGCGCATGGGTCTTTACAAGACACGCCGTTGGAAGACGCAGCCCGCTTCCCGGTCCATGAGGATGCATGACGAGGGATGATAAACTTATTCGATATCGCATCCCCAAAGAACGCTTGGTTTGCCGGAGATGAATTTTGCACCGTGAGCTCCCCAGCGACGCTGGTCACGGAGATGAATTTGGCGCCGCGAGCCTCAAGGGCGCTGGCTCCGCCAAAATCCAAGTGGTGTGTTCCGTTTTTCCTTGTTGCGCAATTTTGGCCATGAAAACAGCTGAGATAGATTCGCAACAGCTATATGTATATGTATATAAATCCTGATTTTGCAATACAATGCCGAGCCTCGCCTTCATATGTTCATACTCTACGCCTCGGGAGCTTGCCGGTCGCGACACGCTTTTGAAAGGAACATCAACAGTCTGGCTGTGGTGCTACCGCAAGCAACCTTGCTTGCCAGCATGCACGCTTGTGCTTACCGAAAGGACTCGAAACAAGGCAAGGGCGAACCGACCACGACTTGGCTCCTCTCAAGACAAGTCTCTATACGGCGACATCTTACGGCAAGGCTTGCCACGCTACACCCTCTACTTCACACCCTTTGCGCTTTTTACCCTACGCTTAGGGAACTTGCCGGTGCTTAACACACTTGCCGAAAGCGAACATCAGAGCCCGCCGCTGGTGCCGCCCGCAAGCAACCTTGCGGTCCAGCCAAGCGACGACTTAGCTTGCCGAGCAGACTAAACGAAACAAGGGCGCGCTTGTCGCGCTCACTTTTAACTTCTGAGCGTGCTCAAGCATGATAAGGGTGCTATTCACAGTGGTGCTCCTCCGCGACAGGTTTCACAGAAAGATCAACGCGACGAGGGGGATAACGAAAAAAGCATGGAATTAATGAGTGCTGCACAAAAGCTCGAGCAACTTAGCTTCTTTTTTCGCTTCTCTCGCTTGCGGTGGGGCTCGGCGGCTGCCTCGACGGGCAGCGCAGCACCCGGGAGGTGCATTTGCCGGAACGCCAGAGCTGCTCTCGCGGGCTTAGAGCGCCCGAGGAGCGACGCTTGTCGGAGGCGCACTGAGCCGCCCTGCCGGACTTGGAGCTCGATGGCGGCCTCGACGACAGAAGCGCCCAGGAAATGCGCTTGCCGATTGGAGGGAGAGCGGGGCGGCTGCGCGAGGAACGGATATGCCTTGACTCCTAGTAGCGAGGAGGAGCAGGATCCCCGCACTTTTCGCTTTTGCTCATGCATGGACAGCGGTCCGAGTATCCCGCGAGCCCCGCATGTTTTTGCTCCAGCAGCGGATACCACCTCTCGTGGTATGGCACACCGGTCGCCGTGGGCTGAGATGGACGTGGATCCACGGAGACCGAGGCACGGTCATCCGCCTGCCCCTCGATCTCGTGGCGCCGCAGTGCCCTCGCCGGTGTCCACCTTTCCGCTGGCGTTTCTCCGCCCACCGCTGGTTCCGGTGGCGGCGGTGAGACGCAGACGGTTCGCGACCTCAAGCCCTTGTTCGGGCCATGACGCGTTGTCGGCGAAGTTGCCGACGAAACCGAGAGGTTGATGAAGAACGCGCTCGCCAACGCCGGATCAGGTTCGCAAGAACCTCGACGCCTCTACCGGGCGCGCCAAAGATGTCGGGACGGAGCGGATGGATGGAGGCCCGCCAGCAATTTATGGGGCCGGGCCCTTCGTGAGTGTGCGGTACGAGGCGGAGGAGGCACAGAGAGCAGATCGAGGCGATGCACGCGGGCGCTTTTACCTAGCTTGCCGATGGACGCCAGAAACCCCATCGCTGCTTTTAGGTTGTATTGCGCCTGGAGCTTGAAGAGCTACAGAGCGCTACACCCAGCGCGGGAGTTGCAATGAGTCGAACCTCCTCCACGCAGTGCATGGGCCTCCTTTATAGGGCAAGGGTCACCGACTGTGTGTCAACGAGAGGAGAGAGGGTAAAATGTAAAGAGGTGGTTGGAACAAGGGAACAAAGGCACAAAGGTGCTTGAACAAGTGGATTCTACCTACTTTTGACAGAGGGGACAAGGGCATTTATCGCCCGTCAGCCGCCTCAAAAGCTCCCGCCTGCAATTCTCCGCCACGGCGATGGATTCACCACTGCGGAGTGCCACCGCACCTTCATGCGGCACAGCCATCCGCCACGCGCTCGGAGAGAGCTTGAGGCGACGCAGGCAGATGAGCCGAGGCGGCACACACAGAGCTTTCCCAAGTACCTTGCCGGGTCTTGATCTTGCTGCACCCGAAGCTTGTCGGGCTTTGTAACTTGCCGCCTCCGGCCCGCTGACGCCAGAGTAACGCCGAGGCGTGCTCGATGTAGTCTCTAGTCTCCCCATGAGCTCCTCGCCAGGCCTCACGGAGTGATGTAATCTTGAGCCTGGGATTTCCTTCCAAGCTCCTCTTGCCGGGTCTTGACCTTCGCCTTGTACACTTTGTTCTTGAATGGCTTGGTATGGAGTGGGAATGGTCTCCGCAAGCACATGGTAGATCCAGCCTGGAGTCTGAATCGCCTGCGGCAAGTTGGGGTACTGAGGTACCCCTACCTTAGTACAATCGACAAAGATAGTTATGAGATTATCTAGGCATGATCATGTATATAGGCATAATGTCCATAACAAGTAGACCGACTCCTCACCGTGATCTACTACTATTACTCCACACGCCGATCGCCATCCAACATGCATCTAGAGTATTAAGTTCATAAGAACAGAATAACGACAAGCAAGATGACATGATGTAGAGGGATAAACACATGCAATATGATATAAACCCCATCTTGTTATCCTCGAGAAGCAACAATACAAGACGTGTCTTGCAACCCTTTCTCACACTCGTAAGAAGACCGCAAGATTGAACCAAAGCTAAGCACTTCTCCCATGGCAAGAAAGATCAATAGAGTAGGCCAAACCAAACCTGATAATTCAAGAGACTTGCAAAGATAACTCAATCATACATAAAAGAATTCAGAGAAGATTCAAATATTATTCATTGATAAACTTGATCATAAACCCACAATTCATCGGATCTCAACAAACACACCGCAAAAATAGTTTACATCAAATAGATCTCCACAAGAGAGGGGGAGAACATTGTATTGAGATCCAAAAAGAGAGAAGAAGCCATCTAGCTAATAACTATAGACCCGTAGGTCTGTGGTAAACTACTCACAACTCATCGGAGGGCAAGGATGTTGATGTAGGGGCCTCCGTGGTTGCTTCCCCTCGTAGAGTCAAGGGCTCCAAGATGGGATCTCATGGATACGTAAGGTTATGGTAGTGGAAATTGTGTTTCATGGTGCTCCCGGATGTTTTCGGGCACGAGGTATAAATAGGGGAAGAAGTATCGCCGTGGTTGCCGAGGCCCACGAGAGGTGGCGCCTCTATAGGGGGGCGCGCCAGATCTCGTGGGGCCTCGGAGCTTTTTGACTTGCACTCATGGTTCTCCTCTGGACGATTTGTTCCAAAATAAGGCTCCTCAAGGTTTCATTCCGCTTTGACTCGCTTGATATTCCTTTTCTTCAAATACTTAAATAGGCAAAAAATGCAAGAATATGGGTGGGCCTCCTTAGTAGGTTAGTCCCAAAAATGATATAAATGTGTAAAATAAAGCCCATAAACATCCAAAAGCGTAATATAATAGCATGGAACAATAAAAATTATAGATTCGGAGACGATCACGAACCATTCAACACTTCTTCGGCGTGACACTTGAAGGATATATTGATTATTCTTGATCACTAATAAAGTGTCCGACACAACAGAGGATGAGGGTCTCAACTAACCGCCTAGATACCTGTGTAAGTAACTCCACTAACCTAACATGCTGTCACTATATTTGTCACAACATTATTCTAGAAAAACACCCTTGGCCAGATCGATAAGAAAGGCGGAGAGGATCGTGTTCGCCCTCTTCCCGAAGACTCGCCGATCTCCGTGACTAACCAGATGCTGGATTGCGACCTTATCAAGTGCCATGAGGAAAGGACGAGGGAGGAATAGGGAAGCCAAAGGTGGTCTTCATGTCGGAGGCACATTACGATCCTAACCGGGGAATGAGTGCTCCTGTTGGAGGATGATCGAGGAGAGTCTAGAAACCCTCTCCCCATGGGAAGAAAAGGACCGCCATCAAGACTTGGAAATGGAGGTTTCCAAACAAGGGAAGAAACCTTCACCAGGGGCCCTGCCCCGAGGGCATCCTACGACAAGACCCACAAGGGGGCCAGCCATCGCACTGCCGTAAGTGAACAAAGGCACTTTAGTAAGCATGCCCCACTCTTTTTCCCGAGAATAACAAACGAGGCATATGTTTTGTCCGCCCCGCCATAGACCTTCTCAACAATGTTCGCCCTCGGATCTTCCAAGATGATGGAGAGGAGCGCTCCTCCTTCTTCCCCGCTTCATGAGGCGGACGACCCCGAGGTGTCGCCCCGAGGATCTCTCCGATCCGCAAAGGCCATAAGGTAACTCTTCGCCGCCAAGTCCCGAAGTTCTCGCCCTAGGGAGACCAATGCACAAAGCCCTGTTGTGCGATGTACTACCGGATACATTGATGGGTCTTGTATAGTAAGCGGATATAACAGAGGAACAACGTACCTTAATGGGTACGGTGGTGGAGAGGATTTCATCCGCGAAAAGTTGGTTGAATGAAGCTTTTACGAGCCTGCTAAGAGGCTTTGAGGTACGCAAAGTGATATTTTTTTTATTGTACCGTACATGCAAGGTGTGCTTTGTATAGATAGTAGCCCCTGAGACTCTAGTTGCCGTCCGGATGAGGCGAGCAGAGGATCATAGTCTCAGGTAATGATAGCGCTGTGTTTGTGCGCAGTTGCCTGATATCCCGCGGCCGATCGATCGTTGAATTTGCTTAACCGAGGCGGCAACTTGACGGCGGATGCGGACATCACGCTTGTGAACAAGCGGCTTGACGAGGCATAGGGTATGTATATTTGGCTGGTCAGCAAATATAAATAAGAGCATGATGCCAGTATTTATAGTATGCTTTGACTGCAGATGGAGCTGCACCGTGAGACCTTCGCGTAACTTGCCCCGCCAAGGAGCAAGCCAGAGAACTGATTCGCCATCAAGGCAGCCGAGGAATTAAAACCAACAAAGCGTTTCATCGCCAGAGTGAGGATAAAATAGCCAACATGGATCTTGAGCTGCAAAATGCACGGGCCGATATGAGCTTCTTGAAAGGGAAAATCAAATGAAGACGGCCGACCTAAAGAAGGCCTTGCAAGCAGCAAAGGAAACTTGCTCTGAGATCAGAGCGGCGCGGGAGGAGCTTCGACGAGGCGGTGATATCGCAGTTGGGAAACCTTTTTTATTGCGTAATGAAGTTCGTGATCCGGCGTATGCCCCTCTTGATCAATTGTGGAGTTCTGCAGACGATACTTGGATTTAGCAAAGAGTGCCGCTGATGCGATCGAGTATTTCAAAGATCAAAACATCATGAGGTGGAAAGATTGTTCGTCGCAGCTCAAGAATCCAACGCTTGTTGAATGAGCAAATGGCCGAGTGGGCCGAGCTCCATAGGTTATCCGGGCTTGCCATGAAGGCCGCCGTGATCATCTCGTGGGTCAAGGAACCAAGTCCGGATAGTTATTTTGGTTTGGTGCAACGATTTTATTCGTTGTGTCGCATATCTATGCTGTCAAGAGATCGGCGGCATAGAGGGTGCGGATTGCCCTTGCCCGTGTTAAGACGACATGTAAGATGGAGGCTACCGATATTGCAACCGGGGTCCGCCTGGGGTGGATTGCCCGAGCACTATTTTGAAGAAGTCTTAGAAGGTGCCCATTTAATAGAGGCTCGGTGCTCAAAGAATGCCATGTTCCAAAGGACATGTATATTGATTGTAAAACAATTCTTTTGATAATAAAGGCTATATTTATACTTTTGCTCAGAAGTATTGTAGTGCCTCTGTGCGCCGCTTGTGTATATATGTATATAACTCGAAGTTTAAAATGTCGGTTTCAAATTTCTCAGATATAATGCAGGGTGTTCGCAAAGCGATAATCACACTTGATCCAACGCTTGGTCCATTGAGGAGGTGGTGGCGCGGTGAACGAGGCAATCGAACTATATAGCTTTAACACATTCACTTAGCCATAGGAGTTTGACAAAGGGGCTACATATAGACCTGGTATATCATGCTCATCCAAATACGGCGACATACACGTGACCGGAAATCTGTCCTTCGTTAACGCGGAGGAATCGAAGATTACCGAGTCATCGAAAGTGGTTGACCGCCTCGCTTATCATGATAGTTAGTTTTCGCTTTTTACGAGGTGCTCATCCGAATGAACCAGGCACGATTGCAGAGTTCTCCCGATGCCACCTTAGCCGATAGAGCGGAATGTAAGGTAGCAAAACATGAGACGGGCAAACCAAACTATCGACCAAAGACATGATTCGAGTGATGCATATAAGGCCAAACTCGCGATGTCAACACTTCGGTATTCGGACTTTACACTATGTATCGGGCTGAGTACCGCCTCGATAATGAGCCCTGAATTTGTGCACGCATTAACTGCATGACGAAGAGCGCCTGTGGTGAGAGCATAGATCCCAAAGCTTGCCAATAACACTAGTATCCCTCTTGGTTATTTTATGCCCTGAGGGTGGAGGCAACAAGAGACCAAAAAAGGTTTACATAGGGTCTTAATCAAAAGAAACCTTTGAACGGGCCCCGCTGATGTGTGCCTTTGTCTCCGCTGTCCCGTATCCTCGAAGGGTGTAGCACGATGGTCATCTCAGAAAAAAGGAAAACCGGGTGAAAGAATCTGTGACCGTATGTAAAAGTTGGTTATTCTTAGTGAACCATGAGAATTCAATCTATTGTGTATTAATAGGGTCGTTTAACTATGGACCCTTTTACATGCGGGCGCCCCTAGCACCACATATAATCATATCACGACCAAGCTCAGTTTATCTGCTGCTACAACTAGAGCGCCGACACGCTTAGCTGTGTCCGTGGTCTCAAGACCGATCATTTATTCGGGTTGGAGAGGCCGCTCGCTGGTTCTGCTGCTAGAGCCACATATTCTTCCGCACGCAAAGAATGCTCAGATTTCCGCTGATTGTGATGACGCCACGGACCGGCATCTTAAGTTTAAGATAAGCGAACTGCATCAGCATTGAAATGAGCTAAGGCCGCTTCCGAGTAGTGCATGATAGCCGCCAAATGGAGCGATGTCAAGATTAGTCTTTGCTTCGAAGTTGTTCGGAGAACCAATACAACCTCTAATGTTGAGAGCCCATACGCGGACCTCTCGCGCCTAGTATTACTCCTTAAAGGTAGTATCGCTTATTGATTCTTGATGGGTCTATCCCCATCTTTGACAAAGGTCCCGATATATCGATTAAGACCACTCGCCGCCCATGAGGACACAGAGATGGTATCCGCCAATTATTGGGTCGAAAACCAAGGCAGCCAACCTCCATGCCGGATACTAGTCGGATGATCCCGCGATTGAAAGTGATCGGGCAGCCGACCATGGGTTGAATTTGGGAGCGACGGCTCTACAACAGATACGCCTCTTGAGTGCACATTTGCGCTTCCTCTTCGATATGGGTGGCGAGATCATGTTCATCTTTGATCCGTGGAAATTTTTCTATCCCCTGTTCGGCCGGGCGAGGTCTGTCTCATCTTCACTTGGCGCCCTCCTTGTGTTCGGCGCTTAGCTTGCCCGCTTGAAGACCTAGCATTCTCGCTGGTGTGATTCCGAGGGTGCCATGAATCGACAGATCTGTCTAGAATTTTATTTAGGCTAGATGGTCCATCTCTGCTGCCTTTAAATGGCTTTTTCCGCTGATCGGGTCGAGCCCCTCATCCGCGCTACTACCGTGGTTGTCCGGGCTGTTCATTGTTTCGATGTTTGTTTTATTAAGGCCATGGCTTCCCATTGCCATCCTGATTTCGGATGCCTGGGTCATCGGTGTCATTGGGCCAACTAATCGCCCTCGCCTCGCAAAAGCGGTCATGAGAGTTGTTAGGGCTGCCGCTGTTCTTGGCTTTTCCTCGCCGAGGTGTCCGCAAGCCATTCATCCCGCATAATCGCGTTTGAAAGTCAGTTATATTTCGATCCTGGACAATGACGATTTGGTTCTTTTGTTCCAAAGCTACGGGCCGACTCTCCGGCCGTTGATTACGGATTTAAATCGCTCGCATCCGGATGTCGATATAGGTCCCTTGAAAATTAGCCCCAAAGCGCCTCGAGTTCCTCCCAACTTCCAATTTAGCTTTCAAGGAGGCTTTTCAACTAGTGCCTAGCTGGTCCTTTCAACTTGAGGGGCATGTATTTGACGGCGTGGAGATCGTCTCCGCGAGCCATATGGATGTGAAGAATAAAGTCCTCAATCCAGACTACAGGGTCTGTCGCTCCGTCATATGCCTTGATGTTTACGAAGTTTAAACCCCTCTAGAAATTCATGATCCAAAGACTATCGATGAAGCATGGGGTAAAGTGCACCCTCATTTGGATGTGTTGTGGCATGTCCGACGGCCGTAGTGTTTGGTGTTGATTCCGAGTGGTAGTCAATTAGTATAGTCAATTTGGTGGCTGTGATCTTGCGAGGAGCATGCTTCCTAGATCGATAGATGGATCCGCCATACCGCTCTTTTGTCTGTGTGCTCACGAGATCGTGGTGGCTTGTGTGCGCGCCATTAGTCGCTTCTATCTCGCCACGGGTGGTCGGTCCGCGATCGGGTCAGACTTCGGGCGGAATGGGCGTGATAGCCTTGTCATCAATTCGCAATAGCTTGCGCTGGGTAGTTTTTGTGGCGACACCGCCAGATAGTTCGCCGTTGTCAAGCACTTTTCCATCTGGGAAAAGTGCAAGAACATCTAACTCTAGCTTACAAACTGCATAAAAGCACGAGGGTTAATTTTCATCGTTTAGACAAAACCAAAGTTGAAAAGGGCAACAACATCTAACTCCAAAGACTTTTTTCAGCCATACCAATGGATCACCAGTCCATAGAATGAACATCATGGGTCATAAAATTTATCGATTATGACCACAATATGTTGAATAGAAGCCCGACGCTCAAAAGCTCTTTGCCCACCTAAAACTCTCTTTTGCTCTTCGATATACCCATCCGTCAAAACCATGCTACTGATAAACTTAAGCCTGATGGACAATAGTAACCTCCCATTCAGCAGGAAGAATTTGACAAATGTAGTGTTTGCATGGTTGGCTACCTATCGTCCTAGCGTTATTGTCTTCAATCGAATGTCATGAGAAGTGTAAAAATCCTGGTGCTTGCGAATCCACTGAGTGGTTATACCTTTCTTACCCCGTCCTGTTTCCTAAAGGGACATGAAGATTGAAAATAATTAAGGTCTAAAAAAAGAGTGTCGAAAGAGCAACAGCTGAACACTTTATTCTAGTACACTATATGCGGGCGTCCAATGTGCATGAAATTATCACCTTTATATAGAACTTCCGCACATGGAAAGCATTACAGCAAGCCAATAATCTTGTTCAGATCAAAACTATTCATTTGGATATATAAGATCTTGACAGAATCCAGCACCATTGATAGGCCATCCATTGAGAAACTCTTCATTGAGCATAGAACATAATATTAGTACAAAATGTGTACTCCAAGATGATATATAACTTATGCGCAAAAATTTAAAATGCGGCTTACTACACAAGTGTAGATGATAATATAAAGTACCAAGAACTGTGGAGCCAAACACCATATTGAAATGAGCACAGAGATCATGTATTACACCCAAGGTCTCCAGCTTAGGCGCAGAGAGGACGGTTTTTATACGGTGAATAACTAGAATCAAGGATCAACCTTTGAAGTGAAGGGGCATCTTTGATGATGAGCTGCCTTCCGTCAAAAGTAATTCCAGTTCTTACAAGGTTAGGCGAATTATTTGTAGACAACCAATTCTAACTGTGAAAACAGCACCAAGCACCGCTGTGCAACTGGAGTGGATGATGTTGTGCAATGAGGCCTCCGATATACGAACTCCGACAACCGAAAGTTTCTTGAGAAATGGGGTCAAGGTTTAGTACCGATTGTCTGTAGGTAGCACAAATAAGCAGGTAGCGGTGTGGAGAGAGAGGAGGAAACTGCAAGATTGACATCGGTGTTGAGGGCACTAGTACATGGCGTTCGATATCTGGTAGGTGATTTCAAGGGGAATAGTAGAACTCAAGCAGTTGTTGTTTTGTGAATTCAGGGGATTTCAGCCAGGCGTCCACCGTGTAGGGCATGGTATGCTTGCTCTGGATAGCATGACGGATGCAGAGGCTTTGAACAGAGCCCTGTGGGAGGAGATGATGGCTCTGGGATTTCAAAATCATTGAAGAGAGATAGTTGACGACAAATAAGATTAAGGGCACGGTGCCATAGTGGGTGCCACCAAATTGAGAGGACTTAAGTGCAGCAACTTCTTGGGGGAGAAGCAGATGATCTCCCAAGGACGGCGTCCCGAGATCGCGATGCGGTCCACCCGAGATTATACGGGTTCCTGGGAACCGTGGGGTAGGGTCATCGCTTCCCCCGCTCTAGGTGGGATCTACAGTATCATCATGAGCCTCATCTTCTTGGCTGGGGTCAGCCGACTCCATTTTCCCGAGGGCGCCGTGGTCGGCCACGGATTTGAGCAGAGTAATGAATGACGAGCCTAGTTGTAGTGCAAGTGAAGAAGAAGGGATGGGGTTTTCAGAGTAGTGAGGAAGAAGGGAGCTGGGTTTTCAGAGGAGTGAGGTGAGGAATTTGGGGTATGAGTAGAGCTGACGTGAGGGTGGGGAGTGAGGAGGAAGAAGAGCACCTAGGTTTTTTGGGGGCGGTGTGTCGGGTGTGGGTAGCGCCTCATTAAAAAGTACGATGCCTAGGGGGATAGATAGAAAAGACCATCGCCGTCTCCCCGACCGCCACTCATAAGGAAGACAATCAATAAATAAAATTGTGCTCCAACTTCATCACAAAGCGGTTCACCATAATGCGCATGCTACGGGAATCACAAACTTCAACACAAGCATTCTTTAAATTCATAATCACCCAACTAGCATGACTTTAATATCACTACCTCCATATCTCAAAACAATTATCAAGCATCAAATTGATCATAGCATCCAATTCACTTTCTATGATAGTTTTTATTATACCCAACTTGGATGCTCATCATTCTAGGACCAACTTTATGATCATAGCAAATACCATGCTGTTCTAAAAGACTCTCAAAATGATATAAGTGAAGCATGAGAGACTAGCAATTTCTTCAAAATTAAGACACCACCGCGTGCTCTAAAAGATATAAGTGAAGCACTAGAGCAAAACTATCAAGCTCAAAAGATATAAGTGAAGCACATAGAGTATTCTAGCAAATTCTAATCAAATAGGCTTTCCCACAAGGTGTGTACAGCAAGGATGATTGTGGTAAACTAAAAGGCAAAGACTAATATAATACACGACGCTCCAAGCAAAACACATATCATGTATAATAAAAATATAGCTCCAAGTAATGTTTCCAATGAACGAAGATTTAAAGAGGGATGCCTTCCTGGGCATCCCCAAGCTTAGGCTTTGGCTATTCTGAATATCTTGGGTGTTATGGGCATCCCCAAGCTTAGGCTCTGCACCCTTTATTCCATAGTCCATAAAAGCTTTACCCAAAACTTGAAAACTTCACAACACAAAACTCAATAGGAAATCTTATAAGCTTCATAGTGAAAGAAAACAAAACCACCACATAAGGTACTGCAATGAACTCATTCTTTATTTATATTGGTGTTAAACCTACTGTATTCCAACATCTTTATGGTTTATAAACTAATTTACTAGCCATAGATGCATTGAAATAAGCAAACAACACACGAAAAACAGAATCTGTCAAAAAAGTATAGTCTCAGTAGCAATCAGAATCAACGAACTTCGGAAATCTAAAAATCCTACCAAAATAGGAAGTCCCGGACAATGTGTCCGTGAACAGCATCAAAATAATCAACGCAAAATCACGCCTGTGATTTAACAAAATTATATTCGCCGCAGTTTCTGTTTTTCAATAGAATCAAATCAACGATCGTCAGAGGTTATCCTATAGGTTCTACTTGGCACAAACACTAATTAAAGATAAAAAACATCTATCCGTAGGTAGATGGAAGATTTATTACTAAACAGGAGCAAAAACAAAAACATAAAGAAAAAATTTGTTGCCTCAACTAGCGCTATCGCTTAACGCCTCTAGCTAGGCATAAAAACAAAGATAGATCTAACGAGTGCCATCTTTGGCACTAAATTCATCAATAGAGCTTTGTGATCTCTAGGGTTTCTTTCCTTTACCAATGGATAAACCTTTAGGCAAAAATTCAAGAAATTCATTGGTAGCAAAAGGTTCTTTAACGATAGAGAGGCAATTGGGAAGAACACTTATGGATTTGAGATCCGCATCTCCTTACTAGAAGGTTCACCTTATTTTTAGGAACATAAATAAACTTGGCAATTTTAGTAGGGTTTGGAGTGGTTTTATGGGGAAACGCGAACCCAAGTTTTTAATGATATCCTCAAGTTTACTAATTCTAGGAGAGTCGAGATCTATTTTTTCATTGACTATAGGTTCTTTATCCTTAAGATTTTTCAAAGTAACTCCAACCATAGATCCAAGTTGGGTAATGTGATTATGAATCCTTTTATCCAAATTTTCAATCAACTCAATAGTGGCAATTTTATTCAATAATATCAAGTCACAGATCACATGTTCTAGGGTTAAAACCGCTCCATTAACCAAAAGAGGGGGCCAAACAAATCTAACATAGCATTATAAGCATCAAAAGTATGGCTACTCATAAAATCACCTCCGAGCAATATCAAGAACACATCTATTCCAAGGAGTAATGCCTACATAAAATTGCAAAGAAGAACGAAGTAGCAAGCTTCCTAGTAGCTTTATATTGGGCATTGCAAATTCTATGCCAAGCATCTTTTAAACTTTCCTTTCCTTTGCTTAAAATTGTGAATTTTTGTTCGGGAGTAAGAATAAAGATAGGAGGACTAGCCATAACAACAAGGTAAACGTATTAACACATGAGCAAACATAAAAACGGCAAGCGAAGAGAGAGGAGGAGATTGGGAAAGAGAGGGCAAATAAAATGGCAAGGGTGAAGTGGGGGAGAGGAAAACGAGAGGCAAATGGCAAATAATGTAAATGCGAGGGAGATGGGTTTGTGATGGGTACTTGGTATGTCTTGACTTGAGCGAAGATCTCCCTCGCAACGACGCCAGAAACTTCTTGCTACATCTTGAGCTTATGCTGGTTTTCCTCAAGAGGAGAGGGTGATGCAAGCAAAGTGTAGCGTAAGTATTTCAGCTTTTGAGAACCAAGGTATCAATCCAAAGAGGAGGCTCTCAAAATTCCCACGACCCATTACACAAACAACAGAGAACTCACAACCAACGTGAATAAAGGGGTTGTCAATCCTTCACGGCCACTTACTTAAACTGAGATCTAATAAAGATAGTATGATAAGATAAATATATTTTGGTATTTTGTAATATAGATGCAAAAATTAAAGATGTAAACAAAGTAGTATGGAAAGCAAATAAGATAAGAGATAGACCCGGGGCCATAGGTTTCACTAGAGGCTTTCTCAAGATAGCATAAGTATTACTGCAGGTGAACAAATTATCACGAGCAATTGAAAGAAAAGAGCATATGTCGGGACGGAGGGATGGATGGAGGCCTCGCCGCTGAAAGCACCTATGGGGCCGGGGCCCTTCGTGAGTGCGGCACGAGGCGGAGGAGGAGGCAGAGAGCAGATCGAGGCGATGCACGCGGGCGGGTTTACCAGTGGCCGCGATGGACGCCAGAAACCCCATCGCTGCCAGGTTGTATTGCGCTTGGAGCTTGAAGAGCTACAAGAGCGCTACACCGAGCGGGAGTTGCAATGAGTCGAACCTCCCACGCTGTGCATGGGCCTCCTTATAGGGCAAGGGTCACCATGTGTCAACGAGGGAGAGAGGGGTAAAATGTAAAAGAGGTGGTAGTTGGAATGCAAGGAACAAGGCACTATAGTGCTTGAACAAGGGATTCTACCTACTTTTTGAGGGGGACAAGGGCATGACGTGCCGCTGCCGCCTAAAAGCTCCCGCCAGTGTCTCCTGCTCGCCACGGGCGATGGATTCACCACCGTGAGTGCCACCGCACTTCATGCGCAAGACACCATCCGCCACGCTGCTCGAGAGAGCTTGAGGCGACACGGGCAGATGAGCCGAGTGCGGGCACACATCGCAGCTTTCCCGCAAGTACCTTGCCGGGTCTTGATCTTGCCGGACCCGGAAGCTTGTCGGCTTTGTAACTTGCCGCCCGCCCTCGCCGACGCGAGATAACGCCGAGGCGCGGCTCGATGTAGTCTTTAGTCTCGGCGAGCTCTTCGCCAGGGCCTCGCGTGAGTGATGTAATCTTGAGCCCGACGCCTTCCCGGGAAGCTCCTCTTGCCGGGTCTTGACCTTCGTCTTGTACACTTTGTTCTTGAATGGCTTGGTGGGAGGGAATGGTCTCCAAGCACATGGTAGATCCAGCCTGGAGTTGCAATCGCCGGCACAAGTTGGGGTACGGAGGTACCCTACCTTAGTACACCGACAGAGCCCCGGCCTGGGCTACACACGGTGCCGAAGCTGTTGGGCCAGCCCAAGACAAGGCACGGGCACACGGCCCACGGCGTAAGCCGACCGCCAGATCCGCCGCTTCCCCAAACGGCACGCTGATTGCGCGGCGTGGGAGACGTGGGCGGCGCAGCTTTTTATGGCATCCACCCGTGATCGTGGTGCAGAGCGAGGTCGCTGCCTGCCGCCCGGCACTTTTTCGCCACGCTGCCCTCATGCACGGCTCGTGGGCGGCGGGTGGGAGATCGAGCTCACGGGCGGAGGAGGCGAGGCCGGCCTCCTTCGCCTCCTTGCTTCCCGATTGGTCGAAGGGCGGTTGAGCCCCACCGCCTTTAAAAGGGGCGGAAGGGGAGCACAATGGTCGCACTCATCCCTCTCCCTTCGCCTTCATCCTCCTCTTCTTCTTTCCGCCATGGAAGGAGGGAACTGGTCCTTCGACGGTGGCAGCGAGGTCGCCTCCAGTGCAGCGCACCGCCCCATCTCCTGCTCCCGTGGGCGGCGGAGCCGGCCCGAGAGGGAGAGGGAGGCGGGCCGAGAGGGAGAGGGAGGGGCCGGGCCGAGGCGGCCGGGAGAGGCGGTCGTGGTGATATGCCTCCCCCTCTCCCCCGACGCCTCTGACCACGTGCGTCCACACCGAGATGACCCTGGAGTTCTTCATCAAGCTGAAGCGCCTGCCGCCGCCCGCCTGCCGGGTCCCGCTATGACGCGATGGGACCGGATCCACCCGACGTGATGGAGTTGCGATGAGGGGCTGCGGATCAGCCGCACTCGAGTGAGTGTCGCGGTCCCCAGCCCCGGCGATGATGTTCTTCGACCGAGGGTGGAAGACGTCGCCGATCCATAGCTTGACGGCAGGGTTTACCTCCATTTTGTTAATGGAGGGCGACTTTCGCCGGCCAAGGTCTTCGGGACTACGGGACCCGGTGAGATGTCTGTGGACAGCTCCTCCGAGAAGCGAATCCCTCCTCGAGCGAGAGGACGAGGAGGGAGCGACACGACGACGGGGATGGCGGGTCCGACCAGGCGCCGGACACCGCTGCTCACAAGGCCACCGCGACCCCTGCATCCGGGTCGCCGCCTCGAACTCCCCGGGCCGCCTCTCATGGCCGCGAGGAGGCCGCGAAGAGGAAGAGGGGATGGCAAGGCCGCCATGTCGAGTACGAGGGCGAGGAGCCCGACAGCAGACCACGCCCCGCCACCCCGCCTCAAGCTCGCCCGCCCGCCTCCGCCAATCTCCGCCGGCCCCGAAGTTCTCAGTGTCGCGCCAGCTCCTCGGGATGCTCATGCCCGCCACCTGCGCGCTCCCGAGGGCACGCCACCCAAAGGCCGCAGGGCGCCACCGCCACGCCTCCTAGGCGCCTCACCTCCCCGCAAGCTTCTTTCTGCTCGGCCTTGACCTACCTCCCGAACTCCCGAACAGAAACAGGAGAGGGATCACGGCACCTTATCTTTTAACTTGTAAGCCCTCGGCCTTAGTTGCATTTAAAACTTGTAATCCTCTCTATCATGTTTTTCATCCTCTATGGACTTGTATCAAACTAGGATGTTTTTGATGAAAGGAGGGGAATGCTTGCCGGATCGAGTCTTTTACTTGATTTGTCTTGTATGTTCCACGCCCCGGGAGCTTGCCGGGCGTAACACGCTGTCGTATCGCGGACAGTCCGGCCTTCCAAGCAACCTTGCCGGCCTTATGACGCTTATCTCGCCGAGCAGGCTCGAAGCAAGATATGTGCAGCAGACACTTGTGTTTGTTGAGCGGACTCGAAACAAAACAAGTAACGAATCGACCACGACTTGGTTCTCCGCGCATGGGTCTTTACAAGACACGCCGTTGGAAGACGCAGCCCGCTTCCCGGTCCATGAGGATGCATGACGAGGGATGATAAACTTATTCGATATCGCATCCCCAAAGAACGCTTGGTTTGCCGGAGATGAATTTTGCACCGTGAGCTCCCCAGCGACGCTGGTCACGGAGATGAATTTGGCGCCGCGAGCCTCAAGGGCGCTGGCTCCGCCAAAATCCAAGTGGTGTGTTCCGTTTTTCCTTGTTGCGCAATTTTGGCCATGAAAACAGCTGAGATAGATTCGCAACAGCTATATGTATATGTATATAAATCCTGATTTTGCAATACAATGCCGAGCCTCGCCTTCATATGTTCATACTCTACGCCTCGGGAGCTTGCCGGTCGCGACACGCTTTTGAAAGGAACATCAACAGTCTGGCTGTGGTGCTACCGCAAGCAACCTTGCTTGCCAGCATGCACGCTTGTGCTTACCGAAAGGACTCGAAACAAGGCAAGGGCGAACCGACCACGACTTGGCTCCTCTCAAGACAAGTCTCTATACGGCGACATCTTACGGCAAGGCTTGCCACGCTACACCCTCTACTTCACACCCTTTGCGCTTTTTACCCTACGCTTAGGGAACTTGCCGGTGCTTAACACACTTGCCGAAAGCGAACATCAGAGCCCGCCGCTGGTGCCGCCCGCAAGCAACCTTGCGGTCCAGCCAAGCGACGACTTAGCTTGCCGAGCAGACTAAACGAAACAAGGGCGCGCTTGTCGCGCTCACTTTTAACTTCTGAGCGTGCTCAAGCATGATAAGGGTGCTATTCACAGTGGTGCTCCTCCGCGACAGGTTTCACAGAAAGATCAACGCGACGAGGGGGATAACGAAAAAAGCATGGAATTAATGAGTGCTGCACAAAAGCTCGAGCAACTTAGCTTCTTTTTTCGCTTCTCTCGCTTGCGGTGGGGCTCGGCGGCTGCCTCGACGGGCAGCGCAGCACCCGGGAGGTGCATTTGCCGGAACGCCAGAGCTGCTCTCGCGGGCTTAGAGCGCCCGAGGAGCGACGCTTGTCGGAGGCGCACTGAGCCGCCCTGCCGGACTTGGAGCTCGATGGCGGCCTCGACGACAGAAGCGCCCAGGAAATGCGCTTGCCGATTGGAGGGAGAGCGGGGCGGCTGCGCGAGGAACGGATATGCCTTGACTCCTAGTAGCGAGGAGGAGCAGGATCCCCGCACTTTTCGCTTTTGCTCATGCATGGACAGCGGTCCGAGTATCCCGCGAGCCCCGCATGTTTTTGCTCCAGCAGCGGATACCACCTCTCGTGGTATGGCACACCGGTCGCCGTGGGCTGAGATGGACGTGGATCCACGGAGACCGAGGCACGGTCATCCGCCTGCCCCTCGATCTCGTGGCGCCGCAGTGCCCTCGCCGGTGTCCACCTTTCCGCTGGCGTTTCTCCGCCCACCGCTGGTTCCGGTGGCGGCGGTGAGACGCAGACGGTTCGCGACCTCAAGCCCTTGTTCGGGCCATGACGCGTTGTCGGCGAAGTTGCCGACGAAACCGAGAGGTTGATGAAGAACGCGCTCGCCAACGCCGGATCAGGTTCGCAAGAACCTCGACGCCTCTACCGGGCGCGCCAAAGATGTCGGGACGGAGCGGATGGATGGAGGCCCGCCAGCAATTTATGGGGCCGGGCCCTTCGTGAGTGTGCGGTACGAGGCGGAGGAGGCACAGAGAGCAGATCGAGGCGATGCACGCGGGCGCTTTTACCTAGCTTGCCGATGGACGCCAGAAACCCCATCGCTGCTTTTAGGTTGTATTGCGCCTGGAGCTTGAAGAGCTACAGAGCGCTACACCCAGCGCGGGAGTTGCAATGAGTCGAACCTCCTCCACGCAGTGCATGGGCCTCCTTTATAGGGCAAGGGTCACCGACTGTGTGTCAACGAGAGGAGAGAGGGTAAAATGTAAAGAGGTGGTTGGAACAAGGGAACAAAGGCACAAAGGTGCTTGAACAAGTGGATTCTACCTACTTTTGACAGAGGGGACAAGGGCATTTATCGCCCGTCAGCCGCCTCAAAAGCTCCCGCCTGCAATTCTCCGCCACGGCGATGGATTCACCACTGCGGAGTGCCACCGCACCTTCATGCGGCACAGCCATCCGCCACGCGCTCGGAGAGAGCTTGAGGCGACGCAGGCAGATGAGCCGAGGCGGCACACACAGAGCTTTCCCAAGTACCTTGCCGGGTCTTGATCTTGCTGCACCCGAAGCTTGTCGGGCTTTGTAACTTGCCGCCTCCGGCCCGCTGACGCCAGAGTAACGCCGAGGCGTGCTCGATGTAGTCTCTAGTCTCCCCATGAGCTCCTCGCCAGGCCTCACGGAGTGATGTAATCTTGAGCCTGGGATTTCCTTCCAAGCTCCTCTTGCCGGGTCTTGACCTTCGCCTTGTACACTTTGTTCTTGAATGGCTTGGTATGGAGTGGGAATGGTCTCCGCAAGCACATGGTAGATCCAGCCTGGAGTCTGAATCGCCTGCGGCAAGTTGGGGTACTGAGGTACCCCTACCTTAGTACAATCGACAAAGATAGTTATGAGATTATCTAGGCATGATCATGTATATAGGCATAATGTCCATAACAAGTAGACCGACTCCTCACCGTGATCTACTACTATTACTCCACACGCCGATCGCCATCCAACATGCATCTAGAGTATTAAGTTCATAAGAACAGAATAACGACAAGCAAGATGACATGATGTAGAGGGATAAACACATGCAATATGATATAAACCCCATCTTGTTATCCTCGAGAAGCAACAATACAAGACGTGTCTTGCAACCCTTTCTCACACTCGTAAGAAGACCGCAAGATTGAACCAAAGCTAAGCACTTCTCCCATGGCAAGAAAGATCAATAGAGTAGGCCAAACCAAACCTGATAATTCAAGAGACTTGCAAAGATAACTCAATCATACATAAAAGAATTCAGAGAAGATTCAAATATTATTCATTGATAAACTTGATCATAAACCCACAATTCATCGGATCTCAACAAACACACCGCAAAAATAGTTTACATCAAATAGATCTCCACAAGAGAGGGGGAGAACATTGTATTGAGATCCAAAAAGAGAGAAGAAGCCATCTAGCTAATAACTATAGACCCGTAGGTCTGTGGTAAACTACTCACAACTCATCGGAGGGCAAGGATGTTGATGTAGGGGCCTCCGTGGTTGCTTCCCCTCGTAGAGTCAAGGGCTCCAAGATGGGATCTCATGGATACGTAAGGTTATGGTAGTGGAAATTGTGTTTCATGGTGCTCCCGGATGTTTTCGGGCACGAGGTATAAATAGGGGAAGAAGTATCGCCGTGGTTGCCGAGGCCCACGAGAGGTGGCGCCTCTATAGGGGGGCGCGCCAGATCTCGTGGGGCCTCGGAGCTTTTTGACTTGCACTCATGGTTCTCCTCTGGACGATTTGTTCCAAAATAAGGCTCCTCAAGGTTTCATTCCGCTTTGACTCGCTTGATATTCCTTTTCTTCAAATACTTAAATAGGCAAAAAATGCAAGAATATGGGTGGGCCTCCTTAGTAGGTTAGTCCCAAAAATGATATAAATGTGTAAAATAAAGCCCATAAACATCCAAAAGCGTAATATAATAGCATGGAACAATAAAAATTATAGATTCGGAGACGATCACGAACCATTCAACACTTCTTCGGCGTGACACTTGAAGGATATATTGATTATTCTTGATCACTAATAAAGTGTCCGACACAACAGAGGATGAGGGTCTCAACTAACCGCCTAGATACCTGTGTAAGTAACTCCACTAACCTAACATGCTGTCACTATATTTGTCACAACATTATTCTAGAAAAACACCCTTGGCCAGATCGATAAGAAAGGCGGAGAGGATCGTGTTCGCCCTCTTCCCGAAGACTCGCCGATCTCCGTGACTAACCAGATGCTGGATTGCGACCTTATCAAGTGCCATGAGGAAAGGACGAGGGAGGAATAGGGAAGCCAAAGGTGGTCTTCATGTCGGAGGCACATTACGATCCTAACCGGGGAATGAGTGCTCCTGTTGGAGGATGATCGAGGAGAGTCTAGAAACCCTCTCCCCATGGGAAGAAAAGGACCGCCATCAAGACTTGGAAATGGAGGTTTCCAAACAAGGGAAGAAACCTTCACCAGGGGCCCTGCCCCGAGGGCATCCTACGACAAGACCCACAAGGGGGCCAGCCATCGCACTGCCGTAAGTGAACAAAGGCACTTTAGTAAGCATGCCCCACTCTTTTTCCCGAGAATAACAAACGAGGCATATGTTTTGTCCGCCCCGCCATAGACCTTCTCAACAATGTTCGCCCTCGGATCTTCCAAGATGATGGAGAGGAGCGCTCCTCCTTCTTCCCCGCTTCATGAGGCGGACGACCCCGAGGTGTCGCCCCGAGGATCTCTCCGATCCGCAAAGGCCATAAGGTAACTCTTCGCCGCCAAGTCCCGAAGTTCTCGCCCTAGGGAGACCAATGCACAAAGCCCTGTTGTGCGATGTACTACCGGATACATTGATGGGTCTTGTATAGTAAGCGGATATAACAGAGGAACAACGTACCTTAATGGGTACGGTGGTGGAGAGGATTTCATCCGCGAAAAGTTGGTTGAATGAAGCTTTTACGAGCCTGCTAAGAGGCTTTGAGGTACGCAAAGTGATATTTTTTTTATTGTACCGTACATGCAAGGTGTGCTTTGTATAGATAGTAGCCCCTGAGACTCTAGTTGCCGTCCGGATGAGGCGAGCAGAGGATCATAGTCTCAGGTAATGATAGCGCTGTGTTTGTGCGCAGTTGCCTGATATCCCGCGGCCGATCGATCGTTGAATTTGCTTAACCGAGGCGGCAACTTGACGGCGGATGCGACATCACGCTTTGTGAACAAGCGGCTTGACGAGGCATAGGGTATGTATATTTGGTGGTCAAGAATATAAATAAGAGCATGATGCCAGATTTATAGTATGCTTTGACCGCAGATGGAGCTGCACCGTGAGACCTTCGCGTAACTTGCCCCGCCAAGGAGCAAGCCAGAGAACTGATTCGCCATCAAGGCAGCCGAGGAATTAAAACCAACAAAGCGTTTCATCGCCAGAGTGAGGATAAAATAGCCAACATGGATCTTGAGCTGCAAAATGCACGGGCCGATATGAGCTTCTTGAAAGGGAAAATCAAATGAAGACGGCCGACCTAAAGAAGGCCTTGCAAGCAAGGAAACTTGCTCTGAGATCAGAGCGGCGCGGGAGGAGCTTCGACGAGGCGGTGATATCGCAGTTGGGAAACCTTTTTTATTGCGTAATGAAGTTCGTGATCCGGCGTATGCCCCTCTTGATCAATTGTGGAGTTCTGCAGACGATACTTGGATTTAGCAAAGAGTGCCGCTGATGCGATCGAGTATTTCAAAGATCAAAACATCATGAGGTGGAAAGATTGTTCGTCGCAGCTCAAGAATCCAACGCTTGTTGAATGAGCAAATGGCCGAGTGGGCCGAGCTCCATAGGTTATCCGGGCTTGCCATGAAGGCCGCCGTGATCATCTCGTGGGTCAAGGAACCAAGTCCGGATAGTTATTTTGGTTTGGTGCAACGATTTTATTCGTTGTGTCGCATATCTATGCTGTCAAGAGATCGGCGGCATAGAGGGTGCGGATTGCCCTTGCCCGTGTTAAGACGACATGTAAGATGGAGGCTACCGATATTGCAACCGGGGTCCGCCTGGGGTGGATTGCCCGAGCACTATTTTGAAGAAGTCTTAGAAGGTGCCCATTTAATAGAGGCTCGGTGCTCAAAGAATGCCATGTTCCAAAGGACATGTATATTGATTGTAAAACAATTCTTTTGATAATAAAGGCTATATTTATACTTTTGCTCAGAAGTATTGTAGTGCCTCTGTGCGCCGCTTGTGTATATATGTATATAACTCGAAGTTTAAAATGTCGGTTTCAAATTTCTCAGATATAATGCAGGGTGTTCGCAAAGCGATAATCACACTTGATCCAACGCTTGGTCCATTGAGGAGGTGGTGGCGCGGTGAACGAGGCAATCGAACTATATAGCTTTAACACATTCACTTAGCCATAGGAGTTTGACAAAGGGGCTACATATAGACCTGGTATATCATGCTCATCCAAATACGGCGACATACACGTGACCGGAAATCTGTCCTTCGTTAACGCGGAGGAATCGAAGATTACCGAGTCATCGAAAGTGGTTGACCGCCTCGCTTATCATGATAGTTAGTTTTCGCTTTTTACGAGGTGCTCATCCGAATGAACCAGGCACGATTGCAGAGTTCTCCCGATGCCACCTTAGCCGATAGAGCGGAATGTAAGGTAGCAAAACATGAGACGGGCAAACCAAACTATCGACCAAAGACATGATTCGAGTGATGCATATAAGGCCAAACTCGCGATGTCAACACTTCGGTATTCGGACTTTACACTATGTATCGGGCTGAGTACCGCCTCGATAATGAGCCCTGAATTTGTGCACGCATTAACTGCATGACGAAGAGCGCCTGTGGTGAGAGCATAGATCCCAAAGCTTGCCAATAACACTAGTATCCCTCTTGGTTATTTTATGCCCTGAGGGTGGAGGCAACAAGAGACCAAAAAAGGTTTACATAGGGTCTTAATCAAAAGAAACCTTTGAACGGGCCCCGCTGATGTGTGCCTTTGTCTCCGCTGTCCCGTATCCTCGAAGGGTGTAGCACGATGGTCATCTCAGAAAAAAGGAAAACCGGGTGAAAGAATCTGTGACCGTATGTAAAAGTTGGTTATTCTTAGTGAACCATGAGAATTCAATCTATTGTGTATTAATAGGGTCGTTTAACTATGGACCCTTTTACATGCGGGCGCCCCTAGCACCACATATAATCATATCACGACCAAGCTCAGTTTATCTGCTGCTACAACTAGAGCGCCGACACGCTTAGCTGTGTCCGTGGTCTCAAGACCGATCATTTATTCGGGTTGGAGAGGCCGCTCGCTGGTTCTGCTGCTAGAGCCACATATTCTTCCGCACGCAAAGAATGCTCAGATTTCCGCTGATTGTGATGACGCCACGGACCGGCATCTTAAGTTTAAGATAAGCGAACTGCATCAGCATTGAAATGAGCTAAGGCCGCTTCCGAGTAGTGCATGATAGCCGCCAAATGGAGCGATGTCAAGATTAGTCTTTGCTTCGAAGTTGTTCGGAGAACCAATACAACCTCTAATGTTGAGAGCCCATACGCGGACCTCTCGCGCCTAGTATTACTCCTTAAAGGTAGTATCGCTTATTGATTCTTGATGGGTCTATCCCCATCTTTGACAAAGGTCCCGATATATCGATTAAGACCACTCGCCGCCCATGAGGACACAGAGATGGTATCCGCCAATTATTGGGTCGAAAACCAAGGCAGCCAACCTCCATGCCGGATACTAGTCGGATGATCCCGCGATTGAAAGTGATCGGGCAGCCGACCATGGGTTGAATTTGGGAGCGACGGCTCTACAACAGATACGCCTCTTGAGTGCACATTTGCGCTTCCTCTTCGATATGGGTGGCGAGATCATGTTCATCTTTGATCCGTGGAAATTTTTCTATCCCCTGTTCGGCCGGGCGAGGTCTGTCTCATCTTCACTTGGCGCCCTCCTTGTGTTCGGCGCTTAGCTTGCCCGCTTGAAGACCTAGCATTCTCGCTGGTGTGATTCCGAGGGTGCCATGAATCGACAGATCTGTCTAGAATTTTATTTAGGCTAGATGGTCCATCTCTGCTGCCTTTAAATGGCTTTTTCCGCTGATCGGGTCGAGCCCCTCATCCGCGCTACTACCGTGGTTGTCCGGGCTGTTCATTGTTTCGATGTTTGTTTTATTAAGGCCATGGCTTCCCATTGCCATCCTGATTTCGGATGCCTGGGTCATCGGTGTCATTGGGCCAACTAATCGCCCTCGCCTCGCAAAAGCGGTCATGAGAGTTGTTAGGGCTGCCGCTGTTCTTGGCTTTTCCTCGCCGAGGTGTCCGCAAGCCATTCATCCCGCATAATCGCGTTTGAAAGTCAGTTATATTTCGATCCTGGACAATGACGATTTGGTTCTTTTGTTCCAAAGCTACGGGCCGACTCTCCGGCCGTTGATTACGGATTTAAATCGCTCGCATCCGGATGTCGATATAGGTCCCTTGAAAATTAGCCCCAAAGCGCCTCGAGTTCCTCCCAACTTCCAATTTAGCTTAAGGAGGCTTTTCAACTAGTGCCTAGCTGGTCCTTTCAACTTGAGGGCATGTATTTGACGGCGTGGAGATCGCCTCCGCGAGCCATATGGATGTGAAGAATAAAGTCCTCAATCCGCACTACAGGTCATTGAAGAGAGATGGTGACGGCAGTCAAGATTAAGAACGCAGTGCGCCATAGTGGGTGCCACCAAATTGAGAGGACTTAGGTGCGGCAGCAATCCTTGGTGGGGAGAAGCGAGATGATCTCCCCAGGGCGGCGTCCGGGAGATCGCTGATCACGGTCCACCCGAGATTATCTGAGTTCTGAGGAACCGTGGGGAGTAGGGTCATCGCTTTTCCCCGCGCTTCTAGGTGCGGGATCTACAACAGGCATCGCCGCTGGCGGGAGCCTCATCTTCTTGGTGCTGGGGTCAGCCGACTCCATTTTCCTCGAGGGCGTCGTGTCGCGCTCACGGATTTGAGCAGAGTAATGAATGACGAGCCTAGTTGTAGTGCAAGTGAAGAAGAAGGGGAGCTGGGGGTTTTCTGTAGTAGTGAGGAAGAAGGGGAGCTGGGGTTTTCTGTAGGAGTGAGGTGAGGAATTTGGGGGTATGAGTAGAGCGAGTTGACGTGAGGTGGGTGGGAGTGAGGAGGAAGAAGAGCACCTAGGTTTTTTTGGGGGGCGGTGTGCTGGGTGTGGGTAGCGCCTCTCATTAAAAAGTACTACGCGCATGCTCCTAGGGGGATAGATTGGTAGGAAAAGACCATCGCTCGTCCCCGACCGCCACTCATAAGGAAGACAATCAATAAATAAAATTGTGCTCCAACTTCATCACAAAGCGGTTCACCATACGTGCATGCTACGGGAATCACAAACTTCAACACAAGCATTCTTTAAATTCATAATCACCCAACTAGCATGACTTTAATATCACTACCTCCATATCTCAAAACAATTATCAAGCATCAAATTGATCATAGCATCCAATTCACTTTCTATGATAGTTTTTATTATACCCAACTTGGATGCTCATCATTCTAGGACCAACTTTATGATCATAGCAAATACCATGCTGTTCTAAAAGACTCTCAAAATGATATAAGTGAAGCATGAGAGACTAGCAATTTCTTCAAAATTAAGACACCACCGTGCTCTAAAAGATATAAGTGAAGCACTAGAGCAAAAACTATCAAGCTCAAAAGATATAAGTGAAGCACATAGAGTATTCTAGCAAATTCTAATCAAATAGGCTTCTCCCACAAGGTGTGTACAGCAAGGATGATTGTGGTAAACTAAAAGGCAAAGACTAATATAATACACGACGCTCCAAGCAAAACACATATCATGTGGCGAATAAAAATATAGCTCCAAGTAATGTTTCCAATGAGCGAAGGCGAAAGAGGATGCCTTCCGGGGCATCCCCAAGCAAACTTTGGCTATTCTTGAATATCTTGGGGTGCCATGGGCATCCCCAAGCTTAACTCTTGCACCCTTTATTCCATAGTCCATAAAAGCTTTACCCAAAACTTGAAAACTTCACAACACAAAACTCAATAGGAAATCTTATAAGCTTCGTTAGTGAAAGAAAACAAAACCACCACATAAGGTACTGCAATGAACTCATTCTTTATTTATATTGGTGTTAAACCTACTGTATTCCAACATCTTTATGGTTTATAAACTAATTTACTAGCCATAGATGCATTGAAATAAGCAAACAACACACGAAAAACAGAATCTGTCAAAAACAGAATAGTCTGTAGCAATCTGTAACTAACGCAAACTTCTGGAAATCTAAAAATCCTACCAAAATAGGAAGTCCTGGACAATGTGTCTGGTGAACAGCATCAAAAATAATCAACGCAAAATCACGTTCCTGTGATTTAACAAAATTATATTCGTGCGCGCAAAGTTTCTGTTTTTCAGCAGAATCAAATCAACGATCGTCGTAGGTTATCCTATAGGTTCTACTTGGCACAAACACTAATTAAAAGATAAAAAAACATCTATCCAGAAGGTAGATGGAAGATTTATTACTAAACAGGAGCAAAAACAAAAAACATAAAGAAAAATTGGGTTGCCTCCCAACTAGCGCTATCGTTTAACGCCCCTAGCTAGGCATAAAAACAAAGATAGATCTAACGAGTGCCATCTTTGGCACTAAATTCATCAATAGAGCGCTTGTGATCTCTAGGGGTTTCTTTCCTTTTACCAATGGATAAACCTTTAGGCAAAAATTCAAGAAATTCATTGGTAGCAAAAGGTTCCTTAACGATAGAGAGGCAATTGGGAAGAACACTTATGGATTTGAGATCCGCATCTCCCTTACTAGAAGGTTCACCCTTATTTTTAGGAACATAAATAAACTTGGCAATTTTAGTAGGGGTTTTGGAGTGGTTTTTATGGGGGGAAACGCGGAACCCAAGTTTTTAATGATATCCTCAAGTTTACTAATTCTAGGAGAGTCGAGATCTATTTTTTCATTGACTATAGGTTCTTTATCCTTAAGATTTTTCAAAGTAACTCCAACCATAGATCCAAGTTGGGTAATGTGATTATGAATCCTTTTATCCAAATTTTCAATCAACTCAATAGTGGCAATTTTATTTTCAATAATATCAAGCCGCTGCATCACATGTTCTAGGGTTAAAACCGTTCCATTAACCAAAAGAGGTGGTGGGCCAAACAAATCTAACATAGCATTATAAGCATCAAAAGTATGGCTACTCATAAAATCACCTCCGGTAGCAATATCAAGAACACATCTATTCCAAGGAGTAATGCCTACATAAAAATTGCAAAGAAGAACGGAAGTAGCAAGCTTCCTAGTAGCTTTATATTGGGCATTGCAAATTCTATGCCAAGCATCTTTTAAACTTTCCCTTTCCCTTTGCTTAAAATTGTGAATTTCTTGTTCGGGAGTAAGAATAAAGATAGGAGGACTAGCCATAACAACAAGGTAAACGTACTAACACATGAGCAAACATAAAAACGGCAAGCGAAGAGAGAGGAGGAGATTGGGAAAGAGAGGGCAAATAAAATGGCAAGGGTGAAGTGGGGGAGAGGAAAACGAGAGGCAAATGGCAAATAATGTAAATGCGAGGGAGATGGGTTTGTGATGGGTACTTGGTATGTCTTGACTTGAGCGAAGATCTCCCTGGCAACGACGCCAGAAATCCTTCTTGCTACATCTTGAGCTTGCGTTGGTTTTCCTCGAAGAGGAGAGGGTGATGCAGCAAAGTGTAGCGTAAGTATTTCCCTCAGTTTTGAGAACCAAGGTATCAATCCAGTAGGAGGCTCCTCAAAATTCCCACGCACCGACACAAACAAACAGAGAACTCACAACCAACGTAATAAAGGGGTTGTCAATCCCTTCACGGCCACTTACGAAACTGAGATCTAATAAAGATAGTATGATAAGATAAATATATTTTTGGTATTTTGTAATATAGATGCAAAAATTAAAGATGTAAACAAAGTAGTATGGAAAGCAAATAAGATAAGAGATAGACCCGGGGGCCATAGGTTTCACTAGAGGCTTCTCTCAAGATAGCATAAGTATTACGGTGGGTGAACAAATTACTGTCGAGCAATTGAAAGAAAAGAGCATATGTCGGGGACGGAGCGGGATGGATGGAGGCCCGCCCGCCGCGAGCACCTATGGGGCCGGGGCCCCTTCGTGAAGTCTTGATGCGAGGCGGAGGAGGCACAGAGAGGCGGTCGAGGCGATGCAGCGGGCGGGTTTTACCCGGCCGGGCGCGATGGACGCGTAAAACCCTACTGCTGCTTTGTGTTGTATTGCGCTTTGGAGCTTGAAGAGCTACAGTAGCAGCTACACCGAGCGTGGGAGTTGCAAATGAGTCGAACCTCCTCCACGTTGTGCATGGGCCTCCTTTTATAGGGCAAGGGGTCACCGACAGGTGTCAACGTAGGAGAGAGGGGTAAAAATGTAAAAGAGGTGGTAGTTGGAACAGTGCGGGAACAGTGCAGCTATAGTGCTTGAGCAGATGGATTCTACCTACTTTTGACAGAGGGGACAAGGGCATTTAATGCCCGTCGCCGTCGCCCCAAAAGCTCCCGCCCGTGTGTCTCCGTCTGCCACGGCGATGGATTCACCACCGTGGAGTGCCACCGCACCCTTCATGCGGCACAGCCATCCGCCACGCGTCTCTGGAGAGAGCTTGAGGCGACACGTGGGCAGATGAGCTGGAGTGCGGGCACACATCGCAGCTTTCCCCGGCAAGTACCTTGCCGGGGTCTTGATCTTGCCGGACCCGGAAGCTTGTCGGGCTTTGTAACTTGCCGCTCTCCGGGCCCTCGCCGGGACGCGTATAACGCCGAGGCGTGCTTTCTCTGATGTAGTCTTCTAGTCTCCCCGGCGAGCTCCTCTCGCTAGGGCCTCGCGTGAGTGATGTAATCTTGAGCCTGGGACGGCCTTCCTGGGAAGCTCCTCTTGCCGGGGTCTTGACCTTCTGTCTTGTACACTTTGTTCTTGAATGGCTTGGTATGGAGTGGGAATGGTCTCCGCAAGCACATGGTAGATCCAGCCGAGGGCTGCAACTGCCGTGCACAAGTTGGGGTGGAGGTACCCCTACCTTAGTACACCGACAGAGCCCCGGGCTGGGCCACCTGCAGTGCTTGAAGCTGTTGGGCCAGGCCCAAGGCAGTCTGCAGGCACCACGAGGCCTGGCGTGCGAATCTGCTTCGCATCCGCCGCCTCCCAAAAGCCGCAGCGTCGATTGCGGCGTCGTGGGAGGCGTGGGCGGCGCATGCAGTCTTTATGGCATCCACCCCGTGATCGTGGTGCAGAGCGAGGTCGCTTCGCCCGTCGCTCCGGCTCCACTTTTTCGCCACGCGGCCCTCATGCACGGGGCTCGTGGGCGGCGAAGGTGGGAGATCGAGCCGTCACGGGCGGAGGAGGCGAGTCGGCCCCGCTCCTCTGGCCTCCTTGCTTCCCGATTGGTCGAGCGGGGCGGTTGAGCCCCCACCTCGCCCCTTTAAAAGGGGCGGAAGGGGAGCACAATGGCCGCACTCATCCTCTTCTCCCTTCGTCTTCATCCTCTGTCCTTCTTTCCGCCATGGAAGGAGGGAATCCTGGTCCTTCGACGGTGGCAGCGAGGGTCGCCTCCAGGCAGCGCACCGCTCCCTATCCTGCTCCCGTGGCGGCGGAGCCGGCTCCGAGAGGGAGAGGGAGGGGGCGTGGCCGAGAGGGAGAGGGAGGGGCCGTGGCCGTGGAGGCGGTCGGGGGAGAGGCGGTCGTGGTGATATGCCTCCCCCGTCTCCCCCGACGTCTCCTGACCACGGTGCGGTCCACACCGGAGATGACCCCTGGGAGTTCTTCATCAAGCCGCCCGGCGCCTCGTCGCCGCCTCCGGCTGCCGGTCCCGTTCGCGGGCGCGATGGGACGGATCCACCGGCGTGATGGAGTTGCGCGCGAGGGGCTGCGGGATCAGCGGCACTCGAGTGAGTGTCGTGTCCCCAGCCCCGGCGTGATGTTCTTCGACCGAGGGTGGAAGGCGTTCGCCGGATCCATAGCTTGCGGCGGGGTTTACCCTCCATTTTAAGTTAATGGAGGCGACCTTCTCGCCGTCAAGGTCTTGAGGGACTACGGGACCCGGTGAGATCTTGTGTGGACAGCTCCTCCGATGTGAAGGTCCCTCCTCGGCGAGTGGCGAGGAGGGCGGCGGCAGACGACGAGGAGGATGGCGGGTCCGACTAGGCGTCGGACACCGCTGCCTCAAGGCCACCGGCGACCCCGTAATCCGGGTCGCCGGCCTCCTGAACTCCCCGGGGCCGTCTCCTTGGGCGGCTGGCGTAGGGAGGCCGCGGAAGAGGAAGAGGGGGATGGCGGCAAGGCCGTCATGTCGAATCTGAGGCGAGAGCCCTTGACAGCGTCTTGGCGTCCGCCACCCGTCTTCAAGCTCTGCCTCCGGCGCCTCCGTCTCCGCCAATCTCCTGGCCGGCCCCCGGGAAGTTCTCTTGGTGTCTTCTGGCGCCCGTAGCTCCTCGGGGATGCGTTCCCCATGCCCGTCACCTTGCGCAGCTCCTGAGGGCACGCCACCCAAAGGCCGCAGTGGGCGCTCACCGTCACGCTCTCCTAGGCGCTCCTTTCACCCTCCCCGGCAAGCTTCTCTTGCCGGGCTCCTGACCTACCTCTGAACTCTGAGCAGAGAAACAGGAGAGGATCACAGGCACCTTATCTTTTTAACTTGTAAGCCCTCGGGCCTTAGTTGCATTTAAAACTTGTAATCCTCTCTATCATGTTTTCATCCTCTATGGACTTGTATCAAACTAGGATGTTTTTGATGAAAGGAGGAATGCTTGCGGATGAGTCTTTTACTTGATTTCGTGTCTTGTATGTTCCCTCGCTCCCGGGAGCTTGCCGGGCGAACACGCTTGCGAATCTTGGGACAGCCCGCCGGCGGTGTTGCTTCGGCAAGCAACCTTGCGGGCGATTCGGGCGCTTATCCTGCTGGCGAGGCTCGAAAGCAAGATAAGGGTGCAGCAGCACACTTGTGTTTGTTGGCGGACTCGGAAACAAAACAAATGCATAGCTGGACCACGACTTGGTTCCTCCGCGTATGGGTCTTTACAAGACACGCTCGTTGGAAGACGCAGCCCCGCTTTCCCCGGTCCATGAGAGGATGCATGACGAGGGATGATAAACTTATCTGATATCGCATCCCCCAGCAACGTTGGTTTGCCGGAGATGAATTTTGGCACTCGCAGCCCCCAGCGACGCTGGCTCGCCGGAGATGAATCTTGGCGCTCGCAGCCCCCTGCGGCGCTGGCTCCGCCAAAATCCAAGTGCTGGTGTGCTCTTCTGGTTTTTCCTTGTTGCTGCAATTTTGGCCATGAAAACAGCTGAGATAGATCTGCAACAGCTATATGTATATGTATATAAATCCTGATTTTGCAATACAATGCCGAGCCTCGCCCTTCATATGTTCATACTCTACGCCCTCGGGGAGCTTGCCGGTCGCGAACACGCTTGCTGAGTGCGGAACATCAACAGCCCGCTGGCTGGTGTTGCTACCGGCAAGCAACCTTGCGGGCCAGTACAGCAGCGCTTGTGTTTACCGGCGGACTCGGAAACAAGGCAAGGGCGCAGCTGGACCACGACTTGGCTCCTCTCGGCGCACAAGTCTCTCATACGAAGGACATCTTCGGCAAGGCTTGCCACGTTACACCCTCTACTTCACACCCTTTATGCGCTTTTTTACCCTCGCTTCTAGGAACTTGCGGTGCTTAACACACTTGCTGAGTCACGGAACATCAGCAGCCCGCTGGCTGGTGCCGCTTCCGACAAGCAACCTTGCCGTGTCGGTCGCGGCGCTTAGCTTGCTGGCGGACTCGAAGCGAAACAAGGCGCGAAGCTTGTCGCGGCTCACTTTTAACTTCGTTGGCGTGCTCGAAGCATGATAAAGTGCGGCTATTCACGAGCGAGCTCCTCCGCGCCAGAGTTTGGCGTACAAAGGGCGAGCGCGCGAGGGGATAGCGTAAAAAAAGCATGGAATTAATGAGTGCTCTGCACAAAAGCTCGAGCAACTTAGCTCTTCTTTTCTCGTTTCCTCTCGCTTCTGGTGGGGCTCGATGGCGCGTCCTCGGCGGCAGCGCAGCACTCGGGAGGTGCATTTGCGGAGCGAGCGCCCGAGCTGCCCTCGCCGGGCTTAGGCGCTCGAGGAGCGGCGCTTGTCGGAGTCGCGCGAGCCGTCCTTGCGGACTTGGAGCTCGATGGCGGCGTCCTCGGCGACAGCGTGGCGCTCGAAATCGCTTGCCGTATTGGAGGGAGGCGGGGCGAGCTGCGCGAGCAGGATATGCTCGGACTCCTAGTAGCGATAGGAGGCGCAGGATCCGCCCGGCACTTTTCGCTTTGCTCATGCATGGACAGCGGTCCGGAGCATCCCGCGAGCCTCCGGCATGTTTTTGCTCCAGCGGCGGATACCACCTCTGTGGTATGGCACAGCCGGTCGTCGTCTTGCTGAGATGGGCGTGGATCCACGGAGACCGAGGCGGTCATCCGCCTGTCCACAGATCTGGTGGCGCCCGCGAGTGCCCTCGCCGGTGTCCACCTTCCGTGGCGTCTCCTCCGCCCACCGTTGGTTCGGTGGCGGCGGGTGAAACGCGAGCAGGTCTGCGACCCTCGAAGCCCTTGTCTTGAGGCCATGGCGCGATTGTCGATGAAGTTCTTGTGAAACCGGAGAGGTTGATGAAGAACGCGCCAGCGAACGCCGGATCAGGTTCGCGCAACCTCGGCGCCCCTACCGGGCGCGCCAAAGATGTCGAGGGCGGGCGGGATGGATGGAGGCCCGCCGCGCGAGCACCTATGGGGCAGGGGCCCCTTCGTGAAGTGCGATGCGAGGCGGAGGAGGCCAGAGAGCGGATCGAGGCGATGCACGCGGCGGTTTTACCCGGCCGGGCGCGATGGGCGCGTAAACCCTCTGCTGCTTTGTGTTGTATTGCGCTCGGGCTTGAAGAGCTACGATGGCAGCTACCCGGCGTGGGAGTTGCAAATGAGTCGAACCTCCTCCACGTTGTGCATGGGCCTCCTTTTATAGGGCAAGGGTCACCGACGGTGTCAGCGTGGGAGAGAGGGTAAAAATGTAAAGAGGTGGTAGTTGGAGCAGTCGCGGGAGCAAAGGCAGCTACGATTAGCTTGAGCAGTGGATTCTACCTACTTTTGACAGAGGGGGACAAGGGCATTTAATGCCCGTCGCCGTCGCCCCAAAAGCTCCCGCCCGTGTGTCTCCGTCTGCCACGGCGATGGATTCACCACCGTGGAGTGCCACCGCACCCTTCATGCGGCACAGCCATCCGCCACGCGTCTCTGGAGAGAGCTTGAGGCGGCGTGGGCGAGATGGTGGAGTCGAGCACACAACAGCTTTCCCGGCAAGTACCTTGCCGGGGTCTTGATCTTGCCGGACCCGGAAGCTTGTCGGGCTTTGTAACTTGCCGCTCTCCGGGCCCTCGCCGGGACGCGTATAACGCCGAGGCGTGCTTTCTCTGATGTAGTCTTCTAGTCTCCCCGGCGAGCTCCTCTCGCCAGGGCCTCGCGTGAGTGATGTAATCTTGAGCCTGGGACGGCCTTCCCGGCAAGCTCCTCTTGCCGGGGTCTTGACCTTCTGTCTTGTACACTTTGTTCTTGAATGGCTTGGTATGGAGTGGGAATGGTCTCCGGCAAGCACATGGTAGATCCAGCCGCGGGGAGCTGCAACTGCCCGTGCACAAGTTGGGGTACGGAGGTACCCCTACCTTAGTACACCGACAGCATAGTTATGAGATTATCTAGGCATGATCATGTATATAGGCATAATGTCCATAACAAGTAGACCGACTCCTGCCTGCATCTACTACTATTACTCCACACGTCGACTGCCATCCAACATGCATCTAGAGTATTAAGTTCATAAGAACAGAGTAACGCATTAAGCAAGATGACATGATGTAGAGGGATAAACACATGCAATATGATATAAACCCCATCTTGTTATCCTCGATAGCAACAATACAGTACGTGTCTTGCAACCCTTTCTGTCACTCGGTAAGAAGACCGCAAGATTGAACCCAAAGCTAAGCACTTCTCCCATGGCAAGAAAGATCAATAGAGTAGGCCAAACCAAACTGATAATTCGAAGAGACTTGCAAAGATAACTCAATCATACATAAAAGAATTCAGAGAAGATTCAAATATTATTCATTGATAAACTTGATCATAAACCCACAATTCATCGGATCTCAACAAACACACCGCAAAAATAGTTTACATCAAATAGATCTCCACAAGAGAGGGGGAGAACATTGTATTGAGATCCAAAAAGAGAGAAGAAGCCATCTAGCTAATAACTATAGACCCGTAGGTCTGTGGTAAACTACTCACAACTCATCGGAGGGGCAAGGATGTTGATGTAGGGGCCCTCCGTGGTTGCTTCCCCCTCTGGTAGAGTGCCGGCAAGGGCTCCAAGATGGGATCTCGCGGATACAGAAGGTTATGGTAGTGGAAATTGTGTTTCATGGTGCTCCTGGATGTTTTCGGGGTACGTAGGTATAAATAGGGGGAAGAAGTACGTCGGTGGCCGCTCGAGGGGCCCACGAGACAGGTGGCGCGCCCTATAGGGGGGGCGCGCCCTCGTATCTCGTGGGGCCCTCGGAGCTTTCTTGACTTGCACTCATGGCTCTCCGGATCAGATTTGTTCCAAAAATAAGGCTCCCGAAGGTTTCATTCCGTTTGGACTCCGTTTGATATTCCTTTTCTTCGAAATACTTAAATAGGCAAAAAAACAGCAATATGGGCTGGGCCTCCGGTTAGTAGGTTAGTCCCAAAAATGATATAAATGTGTAAAATAAAGCCCATAAACATCCAAAAGCGGTAATATAATAGCATGGAACAATAAAAAATTATAGATTCGTTGGAGACGTATCACGAACCATTCAACACTTCTTCGGCGTGACACTTGAAGGGATATATTGATTATTCTTTGGATCACGAATAAAGTGTCCGGACACAACAGAGGATGAGGGTCTCAACTGCAACCGTCTAGATACCCAGGTAAGTAACTCCACGACCGAACATGCTGTCACTATATTTGTCACAACATTATTCTAGAAAAAACACCCTTGGCCAGGACTGGATAAGAAAGGCGGAGAGGATCGGGTGTTCGGCCCCTCTTCCCGAAGACTCGCCGGATCCTGTACTAACCAGGATGCTGGATTGCGCACCTTATCAAGTGCCATGAGGAAAGGACGAGGGGAGGAATAGGGAAGCCAAAGGTGGTCTTCATGCTGGAGGCACATTACGCATCCTAACCGGGGGAATGAGTGCTCCCGTGTTGGAGGATGATCGGGGAGGAGAGTCTAGAAACCCCTCTCCCCATGGGAAGAAAAGGACCGCCACTGAAGACTTGGAAATGGAGGTTTCCAAACAAGGGAAGAAACCTTCACCAGGGGGCCCTGCCCCGGAGGGCATCCTTACCGCACAGCACCCACAAGGGGGCCAGCCATCGACCAAGCCGTAAGTGAACAAAGGCACTTTAGTAAGCATGCCCCACTCTTTTCCTGAGAATAACAAACGAGGCATATGTTTTGCCGTCCTGCTCATAGACCTTCTCAACAATGTTCGTCCTCAGGGGATCTTCTTCTGAAGATGATGGAGAGTGGAGCGCCTCCTCCTTCTTCCCCGCCTCATGAGGCGGACGACCCTGAGGTGTCGTCCTGGAGGATCTCTCCCGATCCGCAAAGGCCATAAGGTAACTCTTCGGCCGCCCGAAGTCCCGAGTTCTCGGCTCCTAGGGAGACCAACAGACAAAGCCTGGGGTTGTGCGATGTACTACCGGATACATTGATGGGTCTTGTATAGTAAGCGGATATAACAGAGGAACAACGTACCTTAATGGGTACGGTGGTGGAGAGGATTTCATCCGCGAAAAGTTGGTTGAATGAAGCTTTTACGAGCCTGCTAAGAGGCTTTGAGGTACGCAAAGTGATATTTTTTTTATTGTACCGTACATGCAAGGTGTGCTTTGTATAGATAGTAGCCCCTGAGACTCTAGTTGCCGTCCGGATGAGGCGAGCAGAGGATCATAGTCTCGAGTAATGATAGCGCTGTGTTTGTCATGCAGCTGCTGATATCCGGGTGACGGATTTGTTGAATTGCGAACCGAGGCGGCAACTTGGCGTGGCGGATCACGGACATCACGCTTGTGAACAAGCGGCAGCGAGCATAGGGTATGTATATTTGGCTGGTCAGCAAATATAAATAAGAGCATGATGCCAGTATTTATAGTATGCTTTGACTGCAGATGGAGCTGCACCGTGGAGACCCTTCGGGCAGAACTTGCCCGGGCCAAGGAGCAAGCCAGGAGAACTGATTCGGCCGCCCTGAAGGCAGCCGAGGAATTAAAAACCGAACAGGCTGCTCATCGCCAGAGTGAGGATAAAATAGCCAACATGGATCTTGAGCTGCAAAATGCCGTCGGCCGATATGAGCTTCTTGAAAGGGAAAATCAAATGAAGACGGCTGACCTAAAGAAGGCCTTGCAAGCAGCAAAGGAAACTTGCTCTGAGATCAGAGCGGCGCGGGAGGAGCTTCGGCGAGGCGGTGATATCGCAGTTGGGAAACCTTTTTTATTGCGAATGAAGTTCGGTGATCCGAAGTATGCCCCTCTTGATCAATTGTGGAGTTCTGCAGACGCATACTTGGATTTAGCAAAGAGTGCTGCTGATGCGACTGAGTATTTCAAAGATCAAAAACATCATGAGGTGGAAAGATTGTTCTGGTCGCAGTTCAGTAATCCAACGCGTCCGCTGTTGTTGAATGAGCAAATGGCCGAGTGGGCCGAGCTCCATAGGTTATCTGGGCTTGCCATGAAGGCTGTCGTGGATCATCTGTGGCTGAAGGAACCAAGTCCGGATAGTTATTTTGGTTTGGTGCAACGATTTTATTCGTGTTGTGTCGCATATCTATGCTGTCAAGAGATCGGCGTGCATAGAGGGTGCGCGGATTGCCCTTGCCCGTGTTAAGACGTATTGGGCGAAGATGGAGGCTACCGATATTGCAACCGGGGGTCCGCCCGGGGGCCAGGACTTGCCCGAGCACTATTTTGAAGAAGTCTTAGAAGGTGCCCATTTAATAGAGGCTCGGTGCTCAAAGAATGCCATGTTCCAGTGACATGTATATTGATTGTAAAAACAATTCTTTTGATAATAAAGGCTATATTTATACTTTTGCTCGTAAAGTATTGTAGTGCCTCTTGTGCGGCCGCTTGTGTATATATGTATATAACCTGAAAGTTTGCAGTCGTCGGCTTCAGCCCCCTCGCATATAATGCAGGGGTGTTCGGCAAAGCGCATAATCACACTTGATCCAACGTCTTGGTCCATTGAGGAGGTGGTGGCGCGGTGAACGAGGCAATCGAACTATATAGCTTTAACACATTCACTTAGCCATAGGAGTTTGACAGTGGGGCTACATATAGACCTTGGTATATCTGCGTTCATCCAAATACGGCGCACGTACATACGTGACCGGGAAATCTGTCCTTCGTTAATGCGGAGGAATCGTGAAGATTCCGCTGAGTCATCGAGTGGTTGACCAGTCTCTCGCTTTATCATGATAGTTAGTTTTCGGCTTTCTTTACTGAGGTGCTCATCTGAATGAACCAGGGCACGATTGCAGTAGTTCTCCCGATGCCACCTTAGCCGATAGAGCGGAATGTAAGGTAGCAAAACACAGGAGACGGGCAAACCAAACTATTGACCAAAGACATGATTCGGAGCTGATGCATATAAGGCCAAACTCGCGATGCCGAACACTCCCGAAGGTATTCGGACTTTACACCATGTACTGGGCTGAGTACCGCCCTCGATAATGAGCCCTGAATTTCCAGGTACGTGCATTAATCTGGCATGACGAAAGAGCGTCTGTGGTGAGAGCATAGATCCCAAAGCTTGCCAATAACACTAGTATCCCTCTTGGTTATTTTAAGTGCCCGGAGGGTGTGAGGCAACAAGAGACAATAAAAAAAGGTTTACATAGGGTCTTAATCTAAAAAGAAACCTTTGAACGGGGCCCTGCTGCATGTGTGCCTTTGTCTCCGTTGTCCCGTATCCTGGAAGGGTGTAGCACGATGGTCATCTGTAAAAAAAAAGGAAAAACCTGGGTGAAAGAATCTGGTGTGACCGTGCGAAAAGTTGGTTATTCTTAGTGAACCATGAGAATTCAATCTATTGTGTATTAATAGGGTCAAGCCGAACTATGGACCCTTTTACATGCGGGCGGCCCCTAGCACCACATATGGGGTCATATCAGTTGACCAAGCTCAGGTTTATCTGGCTGCTACAACTAGTGGTGCGCCGGACACGTCTAGCCGTGTCCGTGGTCTCGAAGACCGATCATTTATTCGGGTTGGAGAGGCCGTTCAGTGGTTCTGCTGCTAGAGCCGCCACATATTCTTCCGCACGCAAAGAATGCTCTGTATTTCCGCTGATTGTGATGACGCCACGTGGACCGGGCATCTTAAGTTTAAGATAAGCGTAATCTGGTACTGCATTGAAATGAGCGAAGGCCGTTCTTCTGAGTAGTGCATGATAGCCGCTTCGAAATGGAGCGATGTCGAAGATTAGTTCTTTGCTTCGAAAGTTGTCGGGAGAACCGAATACAACCTCTAATGTTGGAGAGCCCATACGGCGGACCTCTGCGCCTAGTATTACTCCTTTAAAGGTAGTACTGCTTTGGCTGATTCTTGATGGGTCTATCCCCATCTTGCGGACAGTGTCCTGATATATCAGATTAAGACCACTGTCGCCGTCCATGAGGACACAGGTGAGATGGTATCCGTCAATTATTGGGTCGAGTACCAAGGCAGCCGAACCTCCATGCCGGATACTAGTCGGATGATCCCTGCGATTGAAAGTGATCGGGCAGGCCGACCATGGGTTGAATTTGGGAGCGACGGGCTCTACAGCGTATACGTCTCGGAGTGCACATTTGCGCTTCCTCTTCGATATGTGGGTGGCGTAGATCATGTTCACTGTTTTGACCTCCGGTGGAAATTTTTTCTATCCCCCAGTGTTCGGCTGGCGAGGTCTGTCCTCATCTTCACTTGGCGGCTCCCTCCCCTTGTGTTCGGCGTTTAGCTTGCCGGCCTGCTTGAAGACCTAGCATTCTCTGTTGGTGTGATTCCGAGGGTGCCATGAATCTGACAGGATCTGTCTAGAATTTTATTTAGGCTAGATGGTCCATCTCTGTTGCCTTTAAATGGCTTTTTCCGTTGATCGGGTCGAGAGCCCCTGAATCCGGCGTTTACCACTGTGTTGTCTGGGCTGTCTTCATTGTTTCGATGCTTGTTTTTATTGCGTCATGGCTTCCCATTGCCATCCCAGATTTCGGATGTGCCTGGGTCACTGGTGCCGCTGTGGGCCAACCAACTGTCCTCGCCCGCGCAAAAGCGGGTCATGAGAGTTGTTAGGGCTGCCGTTGTCCTTGGCTTTTCCTGGCCGAGGTGTCTGGCAAGCCATTCATCCCAGACACTGTGTTTGAAAGCTGTTAAGGCTTCGGTATCCGGACAGTCGACGATTTGGTTCTTTGTTCCAAAGCTTACGGGCTGACTCTCCGGGCTGTTGGATTACGTGACTTAAATCGTCTGCATCCGGATGTCAGACATAGGTCCCTTGAAAATTAGCCCTGAAAGCGTCCTCGAGTTCCTCCCAACTTCCAATTTAGCTTTCAAGGAGGCTTTTCAACTAGTGCCTAGCTGGTCCTTTCAACTTGAGGGGCATGTATTTGACGGCGTGGAGATCGTCTCCGCGAGCCATATGGATGTGAAGAATAAAGTCCTCAATCCAGACTACAGGGTCTGTCGTTCCGTCATATGCCTTGATGTTTACGAGTTTAAACCCCTCTAGAAATTCATGATCCAGCACCTCATCGATGAAGCACAGGGGGTGTGCGGCACCCCTGTATTTGGATGTGTTGTGGCATGCGTCCGACGGCTGTAGTGTTTGGTGTTGATTCCGAGCTGGTAGTCAATTAGTATAGTCAATTTGGTGGCTGTGATCTTGCGTAGGAGCATGCTTCCTAGATCGATAGATGGATCTGGCCATACCGGCTCTTTTGTCCAGGTGCTCACGTAGATCGTGTGTTGGCTTGTGTGCGGCGTCATTAGTCGCTCTATCTCGGCCACGGGGTGGTCGGTCCGGCAGATCGGCCGTATTGTTCTTCGGCGGAATGGGCGTGATAGCCTTGTCATCGAATTCGGGCAATAGCTTGCGTTTTGGGTAGCTCTTTTTGTGGCGATCACCGCCGTATAGTTCGTCAGTGTCAAGCACTTTCTTCCATCTGTGGTTGAGCGTATCCTGCGCGGCTTTAAGTCGTTATACCTTCTTCAAGCTCCTCGCGGTGGCAATAAGCCTTCTGTGGAGGTGCTCTTGTTCCAAATGCTTTTCCGGGACGATGTGTGCATCGTTGTCCGGACTGTTCTCCTCTCTGGAGATAGGTTTATAAGTTTTGTCTTCGGCATCGTTCTGATCGGACAGCAGCCCCGGACTGTGTTCGCTGTCCCCTGGCTCATCCTGCTCCATCGCTGGGTCTACGGGGTCGTTGTTATCTTTAGCGTCGTCCGGGGTATTACTCTTGTTTGTGCCGGTATCTCTGTTTTTGCTATGGCGGGCTTTAGAGCGGCGCCGCTGACGTCGGCGCTTTGTTTTCTTCTCGAGGGGATTATCCTCCGTTGCATCATCGCCATTGCTTTCTTTGGGTGTGTCCACCATGTATATATCATATGATGAGGTAGCTGTCCAGCGCCCTGGGGGCGGTGGTTCCCGTTTTTCTCCGACATCATCGTCCATACTGTTGATGTCTTCGGAGTCGAAGTCAAGCATGTCAGTTAAGTCGTCGATAGTGGCTATTAAGTGGGTGGTGGGTGGGTAACGAATTCCTTTGTCGTCCGCTTCCCACTCAAGCCAGACATAGTTCGGCCAAAAGTCTCCTGACAGGGAGAGAGATTTTAATGAGTTTAGCACATCGCCCAGGGGCGAGTGCTGAAAGACATCCGCGGAGCTAAACTCCATGACCGGTGCCCAGTCAGATCCGATGGGCACGGATGCACGCGGTTCGGAGCCTATGACCGGAGACAAGTCCGAGGGTCCGATGATACAGGTCCCCTTGGAGGTGAGACCTGTGTTTGGCTCTATCGCCGCTGAGTGTGCGGCCTCCGTGGTGGGGTCCATCCACCCGTCCTCGTATGGCACGATCTGCTCTAGATTTAAAGCCAGGGCAGTTGCAGGTGCGAACTCCTGAACACCGTTCGACGGCCAATCTAGGTCATGCTCGTCGCGACTGTAGGGTGTACCTGTCATGGGCTCGAATCCGGTCAAGATCAAGTCTCCGTGGATGTCGGCAGCGTAGTTCAAGCTTCCAAACCTGATCTGATGGCCAGGGGCGTAGCTATCGATCTGCTCCTGATGGCCAAGCGAGTTGGCCCGTAGTGCGAAGCCGCCGAATACGAAGATCTGTCCAGGGAGGAAAACCTCGCCCTGGACCACATCGTTGTGGATAATTGAAGGAGCCATCAAGCCTTATGGCGACGACACAGTGGAAATCTCAATGAAAGCACCAATGTCAGTGTCAAAACCAGCGGATCTCGGGTAGGGGGTCCCGAACTGTGCGTTTAAGGCTAATGGTAACAGGAGGCGGGGGACACAATGTTTACCCAGGTTCGGGCCCTCTCTATGGAGGTAATACCCTACTTCCTGCTTGATTGATCTTGATGATATGAGTATTACAAGAGTTGATCTACCACGAGATCGTAGAGGCTAAACCCTAAAAGCTAGCCTATGATTATGATTGTTGTTGTCCTACGGACTAAACCCTCACACAGAGTCAGTTACAGAGAAGGAAATCCACATATCCCGATTTGCCAAGCTTGCCTTCCACGCAAAGGAGAGTCCCACCTGGACACGGGACGAAGTCTTCAATACTGTATCTTCATAGTCCAACAGTCCGGCATAAGCATATAGTCTGGCTGTCCGAGGACCCCCTAATCCAGGACTCCCTCAACGGCGGTCCTGTTGATTGGGAGGGGTGTGGCATACCACAAAACAAGACTCCACGGGATACTCTTCATCTCCACCGTCGACCTCCTCCAGCCTCCACGGGCTACTGTTCATCCATTGTCGACCTCCTCCAGCCTCCACATGCGACTGTTCATCCACGGGCTCCTGTTCATCAAGCTTTCACCGCGCGCTATTGCACCGGCTACTATTCAACCACCCCTCTCCACGGGCTCCTATTCAACCACCCCTCCACGGGCTACTGTTCATCCACCCCTCCACCGTCTACTGTTCATCCAGCCCTCCACGGGGTCCTCCTATTCATCCAGCCCTCCACGGGGTCCTGTTCATCCAGCCCCAACCGTCTCAATCGATTGGGGTCCTGTTCATCCAGAGGCAACACCACGGGGTCCTGCTCATTCACCCCCACCGGGAACTGTTCATCCAACCCCCCCCCCCCCAGCAACGCTCACTGTTCATCCAGAAGCAACATCGATCGGCTTCAGTTAGCAGTAGTAGCGAAGGAATCACTCGGGTTCGGTAATGTAGCTAGTGCAATCGCTCGGGTTCAGTTAGAGCCTAACGCCTCACTCGGGTTCAATTAGAACGCCTCGCACACACGCGCATACGTGTACGAGAGAAACGTGCATCGCTCGGCCCCCGACCACCCACCGTAACCAGGAACTCACCGAAATTTTCCTCGCCCTTGCTTCTACCACGGTTTTTTCCGCCATGGACGGCCCAAAGAATGTCATGCAGCTGCGTCTCCGGCCCGCCCAGGACTAAAAGCCCATTTTCTGTCATGATATTTTGTCATAGATGTAGGAGCCCACCACATCTATGATGATACCGGGTTTTGTCACAATTATTGTCATAGAAGAGTCATAAGTATGACATAAATAAATTTCGTTCGGCCGAAAATGTCACGGATGTGTCTTTTTCAGTAGTGATGCTATTATATTATCTGTTTTGTATGTTTTATATGCATTAATATGTTATTTTATATTATTTTTGGGACTAACCTATTAACCTAGAGCCCAGTTCCAGTTCTAGTTTTTTCCTTGTTTTTGAGTTTCGCAGAAAAGGAATACCAAACAGAATGAAACCTTCGCGATGATTTTTCTAGGACCAGAAGACAACCAGGAGACTTAGAGATGAAGTCAGAGGAGCCACGAGGCAGCCACAAGGACGGAGGGTGCACCCAGGGGGTAGGGCATGCCCCCCACCCTTGTGGACCCCCCATGACCCTCCTGACCTAATTCTTTCGCCTATATATTCCCAAATATCGCCAAACCACCAGAGGCATCCACGAAAACACTCTTCACTGCTACAACCTTCGGTACCATGAGATCCCATCTGGAGACCTTTTCCGGCACCCTCTCGGAGGGGAATTTGATCACGGAGGGCTTCTACGTCAACTTTATTGCCCTTCCGATGAAGTGTGAGTAGTTTACCATAGATCTACGGGTCCATAGCTAGTAGCTAGATGGCTTCTTCTCTCTCTTTGATTCTCAATACCATGTTCTCCTCGATGTTCTTGGAGATCTATTCAATGTAATACTTTTTTGCAGTGTGTTTGCTGAGATCCGATGAATTGTGATCAACTTATCTATGAATATTATTTGAATATTCTTTGAATTCTTTTATGCATCATTTGGTGTCTTTGTAATTCTCTTCAAAATCTCAGTTTTGTTTGGCCAACTAGATTGGTTTTTCTTGCAATGGAAGAAGTGCTTAGCTTTGGGTTCAATCTTGTAGTGTCCATTAGGGGCAGCAAGGCACGTATTGTATTGTTGCCATCGAGGCTAAAAATATGGGGTTTTCATCATATTTCTTGAGTTAATTCCTATACATCATGTCATCTTACTTAATGCATTACTTTGTTCTTCATGAACTTAATAATCTAGATGCAGGCAGGAGTCGGTCGATGTGTGGAGTAATAGTAGTAGATGCAGAATTGTTTCGGTCTACTTGACACGGACGTGATGCCTATATTCATGATCATTGACTTAGATATAGTCATAACTTTGCACTTTTCTATCAATTGCTCAGCAGTAATTTGTTCACCCACCGTATTATTTGCTATCTTGAGAGAAGCCTCTAGTGAAACCTATGGCCCCCGTGTGTATTTTACATCATATAAGTTTCCGATCTACAATATTAGTTTCCGATTTACTATTTCTGCAATATTTTACTTTCCGATCTATAAACCAAAAATACCAAAAATATTTACTTTATCGTTTATCTATCTCTATCAGATCTGACTTTTGCAAGTAACCGTGAAGAGATTGACAACCCCTTTATCGCGTTGGGTGCAAGTTGTTTGATTGTTTGTGCAGGTATTCGGTGATTTGTGCGTTGTCTTCTACTAGATTGATACCTTGGTTATCAAACTGAGGGAAATACTTATCTCTACTTTGTTGCATCACCCTTTCCTCTTCAAGGAAAAAACCAACGCAAGCTCAAGAAGTACCAGGAAGAATTTCTGGCGCCGTTGTCGTGGAGATCTACACCAAGTAAAGACATACAAAGTACCCATCATTAAAATCTCATCTCTTGCATTACATTACTTGCCATTTGCCTCTCGTTTTCCTCTCCCCCACTTCTAAAATGATTTCCGAAAAGATTCGCCCTCTTCTTTGCCTCTTTCTTCGCCCCTCTTCGGTTCGTCTTCTTTGTTAGTTTTTGTTTGCTTGTGTTGCCATGTGCCTCCTATATGCTGCATATTTGCTTGCTAAAAATTTATGGTTATGGATCCTCATCCACTTGCTAATCTTTTTAAGAGATCCAATTATGATGAGCCAATTGCTAGTGAGTTGAGTGCACTAGATTATCTTTATGTGGTTTTGCCTGAAATCCATGAATCTGAAAATTGTGATGAAGTGTTGAAATAAGAAAATTACAAAGTGATTCACGATAGTTCCTTTAATGCAAAGCATGATTGCAATGATGTTGTTATAAGTTCCATTAATGTTAATTGTGTTAATGATATGTAAAACCCTAGGCTTGGGGATGCTAATTTTGCTATGTATACTACTTGTTGCAATGATCATGATTGGGGTGATTCTTCTTGTGATCTTGAAAATTTATTTAAGCCCCAATATGAGATTGATAATAATGTTTGCAATAATAGTGAAAGTGGGTTTGGAAGAGTGTCAACTTTAGATCCCACTTATTTGGAGAATGTTCAATCTTATGAAATTTTTGATAAAAGTGGGTTTGGAGAGGTCATGACTTTAGTTAATGTTAATCCCACTATTTTGGAAGAGTGTCAACTTCGCATGCATGTGGATCAGGTTGAGTTTGTTATGTGATAGCTATATTGTTGAATTTTCTTACGATCCTACAAGTAATTATTATGAGAGAGGAAAATATGGTTGTTGAAATTTTCCTGTTACTAAATTACCTCTCTTCGTGTTGAGATTGTTATCGCCTCTTTCTTCTTCCTTGCATATGCTAGTTTTTGCTTGCCTTGATAATTTGTTGGCTTATAAAATACCTATCACAAGAAGTATGTTAGACTAAAGTGTGTTTGTTACATGTTTTATGATACTCTATTCGTGCTTCAATTCTTGTCTTCATGTGAGCATCATTGAAATCTCAATGCCTAGCTAAAAGGCTTTAAAGAAAAGCGCTTGTTGGGAGATAACCCAATATTTTTTCCTTGCTGTTTTCCAATAAATAATTCATCTAGCCTCTGGTTATATGTGGTTTTGCGTTTTAATTAGTGATTTTGCCAAGTAAGACCTTTGGGATAGCTTACGGTGATAGTTGTTTTGATCTTGCTGAGAAACAGAAACTTTTGCACCCAGGAATATAATTTTAATAATTCACAGAAGCATGGTTTTGATCTGATTCTTTTTGCAATGGATTGATATGCAAATTGCCCAGGTTGTCCTAATTTTTCAGAATTTTTGGAGTTACAGAAGTATTTGAGAGTTACAGATTACTACAAACTATTTCTGTTTTTGACAGATTCTGTTCTCTATGTATTCTTTGCTTATTTTGATGAATCTATGGGTAGTATCGGGGGGTGTCGTGGTTCTAAGACTAACAGTAGAAAGGGGGTAGATATGGTGAGGAAAGATCTCAGCTATGGCGAAGGTGTGCACACAGGATTTACGAGTTCAGGCCCTTCGCGGAGGAAGTAATAGCCCTACGTCTCGGTGCCCGGAGGTGGTCGACTGTATTATACGTGTGTGATGTTACAGGGGGTGCGAACCCTTGTCCCAGAGGAGGGGGTGGCTTATATAGAGTGCGCCAGGACCCCAGCCATCCTCCATTACAAGGGGATTAATGTACATAAAGTAGGGGCATTACTGAGAACACCAGCCTTAAGTGTTATTAATGATCTTAAAGACTACGGAGTGAATGCCCGACCGTTATAGAGCTGAGTGACTCCTGGCCTTCAGTAGGTCGAGTGATTCCTCATATGGTCGAGTGACAACAGCAGGGGGACACCCGAGTGATATGACTGGTCGAGTGGATTGCACTCGACATCTTTGACTGGGGGTTCTTCGTTGCCTCTTGGACTTGTTATCTTCTAGGGTAGTGACCTTGGGTAGGACGTATAGGTCAGGCCTATGACCCTACCCCAGGTCTGTATCCTCATCAGTAGACCCCATATGGATTGAGGTTCGAATGGAAAGTAGGTTGAAGTCAATCTTGTTCCGAGCTGCGCGTCTAGCGTGTGTTTTACGCAGGACGGAAGGCCCATGCTGGTACTTCAGCATTGATTCAGTTGCCTTGATCCATTCAGAGAGTTGTCGACTGAACTTGTTGCACCATTCGCCGAGTGCTGTCTTGGGGGTGTAGAATCTTTGGCGCGATTGATTGCAGTGTATCCTGGATTTCACGGGATATGAAATTTCGAGGAAGCGCGCGGGACGGGGTGCGCCGAAGTAAGCGGGGCGGATAAATAGTAGTGCCTCGATTTCTGCGCCACCTTTTTCACCACGTATGTTGCGCGCAACTATTGCGGGATTTGACAGGATCACCTGGTCCCACGCGTCCGCCACTCGGAAGCAGCCCTTTATAAGGCGACGGGGCCGAGCCATCTGCACTGTGCACGCTCGTCTCTCTTTCTTCTTCCTCTGCTTCTCCACCGCATCTAGTTCTTCTGCCCTCGACGCTGCCGCTCTGCCGCCATGGTGAAGGAAAAGACAGAGGCGCTGGAGCACGCGATGAAGGAGACAGGGGCGGAGAAAGGCAAGAAGCAGAACCATGGGTCGTCATCGTGCGTGGGGCTGCTGCCAGGCTGGATCCAGGGCGATTGGATCCGGTCTTCGCTCCGGCAAGAAGATCCAGGGCGATTGGATCCAACTCCACCATTTTTCTCCCAATACCATAACGTACCTTGTCGCATTTGTGTCGATGTGTGAAAACTTGTTGGGGTGTCGACCGCACTGGGGCCTTTTCAAACATATCTTCACCATACGTTCCCAGACGGTGAAGAAAGCGAAAACGAGTGACTCGAAGACCCATGTCATCTAGATGTGTGGGGGTTTGGGTATCCAAAAGAGGCAGAGGAGTTCTTTCCCTACCATGACTCTCCCTGAATCGGTTAGAGGTTGGCAGTCGACCTGGTTTTACTGCTAGGATGTCCCAACTCCAGGTCAGTCGACTGGCCTTCCCCACTTCACTTTTGACCATGTCCAGAATCCTTCTCCACTAAAAGTGACTACTGCTGAGAACGTGGAGACGAAGATGTTGGTTGAGAAAGTGGTCCAACTGATTAATGAGGGTGTCACTGGCATGGACCTGCTGGAAGTATTCCTCAGTCGACGCATCCAGCCCCTTCACGCCCGTGACCATCCCATGAGGCTGTACTCTGGGTCCGACGACACCGCTCGGGTTCATCCAGAGGAAGTGCCACCCAAGACCGTGGCCATGTGGTTGAAGAGCATTATAGGCAACTAGGACAAACCCAGAGGAGCGAGGCAAGTCATCCCCTTTAGTGACGACAATCATCCCGACAAGGTATGCTCTTCATTCAGACTGTCTTTGCATACACATTCCGACTGTCTTTGCATACACATTCCGACTGTACTTGATCTCGACTGAATTTTACTCGACTTTTTGTCTTGTAGGTTTTCACTGACATGTATTCAATTCCCAACGGTGAGCAAGATCTGGAGCAGGACCAGGAAGGAGAGGCCGGCATGGAGGAGAGTGGTGAATGGGAATCTTTAGATGAAGACGAGGAGTAGGAGAGCAAGGAGTTGGATGACGAGGAAGAAGTCGACTTGTCGCTGCGCTCCGAACACCGATCCAAGCAACACCATGACCCGGCGGGCGGGCGCGGAAAGAACGTGGCTCCAAGTACTCACACGCAGAAGCGCACTCGGACGTCGACTCCGGAGCCGACAGAGAAGGTCGCCAAGCAGCCCAAGGTTGCTCCTCCAAAGACTCGGAAGACTTCGCCGTGGATCAAGATGGACATCCCTGTTGCTTTGGGGTGAGTATCTTGCTTGCATTTATCGAGGCCGACTGAAGTTTTTGTCTGACCAAATGGATCATGTATCTTTCCAGCCCAACCTCTGCTGCAACTGACATGGATATCGACAAAGCTCCAGGAGACGAGGAGACCGACGATGCGGCCACTTCCCGAGCTGGTAAGTCCATTTGACTAGGCTTCATTTAGTCGAGTGGGTAGTCAGTCGGCTGAATTTCCAATGTTTCTCTCTCTCTCTGCAGTTTCGTGAGAAGTCGTGGTGCTTCCTAATGATGGTGAAGAAGAAGTGCCTCTACAGGAGAGGAGGAGGAGAGGTGGGGGCTCAAGCAGGAGAAAGCTTGAAGTTCAAGTCCCTCAGTCGACCCTGGCGCTTGAGGCGGTGGTCGAGCGTTCCGGAGATCCGGTTCGGACCAACGTCACTTTTGCCAACCCGTTGACAACTGATCGTCCATCGGGATCGACTGCTCCGGTTACTGCCGCTCCAGTGCAACTCCACTCGTCTGACCCAGTAGCTGCTTCGGCCGTCTTGGAGCCATCACTCTTCGCTGCATATCAGACCCAGAGGATTCGCCAAGTGCTGCCAGGGAGGCTCTTCGCCAGGTGAACCTTGTCATGGAGTAGGTGAAGGTGATGCACGAGGCTAGTCAGGTGTCTTATAATGCCAGCACCGCCCTGCAGACCAATGTTAAGGTCAGCAAACTCTGACTGAACTTTTGAATGTTGTTTTATATCCGACCACCCATTGGGGTGTGCTTGTGTTTAGAGTTTAGGAAATCTTCCACTTCACTCGACCCGTGCTGAGTCTTAGCAATATGTCTGGACCAGTGGGGGCACGCCGAGTGCGCCCACTGGGTGTAGTCCCCGAGACCACGGTCGACTGCTGGCAGTTGGCTGAGGTCTTAGAATCTTCTCTTTTTTTTGACTCATGCTGGGCAGACCATGCTAAGTGTTGATCTAAACTAGTGGGGGCACGCTAAGTGCACCCACTGGGTGTAGTCCTCGAGACTACTGCTGAATATTTGATTCGGCAGTAGTCTTAGTGTAACTTTTCACTGTCATTGTCTCTTATTTCTGTCAACTGATATATCTCTCTTGTTGACTGTAGAGGTCTTGTGATCTAGGGGCTCGACTTTCCGAGTTGAAGAAGACGCATATCAGGGTTTAACTCGATCTTGAACTCGTGAAGAAGAACCTCAAGACTGCTCAAGAAGAAACGGCCATCATGGGAGGTAACCAATCGACTCTTGCCCACCTAGTAGCTCGCGTCTTTCGCTGCTTTTACTTTCAGTCTCTTTGAACCGAGTGACTTCACACAAGCAGATGTGCATAGTGAAAACCGTCAACTTCAGGCTCGTCTGAAGAGTGTTGTTTCTTTAGAGAGAATGAAGGAAGCTTTGGAGAAGAAGGACCAGGACCTTGCTGCTGCTCAGAAGGAAGCACGTGAGAAGTTGACGCTTGCGCACAAGAAGCTGGCTTCAATCGGCAAGTTGGAAGAGGAGAACGCGAAGCTGAAGACCGCCATCTTGGAAGCCAATCGAGAAGTCGAGCAACTGAAGAAGGACAAGGAGATCCTGACCACTGAAGTTGGAGGCCTCGGAACCAAGACATGCAAGCTAGAGTCCTATCTGGGACAACTTGCTGCGAAACTAGTTCTGAAACTTGAAGGTACAGCTACTCGACTTGTTAATTGTCATTGATTGAAGTATGTTGTAATATTGTCGACTCACTATTTTTCATGATGGAACAGAACTTTTCAGGATTTTGAAGCTGAAACCGGTGGGTCGAGACAGGTCTCGACCCCATCAATTGTCCTGTGAAAGATGATGTTGTGATGAACTTGTTGTGGTTGGAATCACGGTTGGACGGCGCTGTTGCCTATCTGGCTCGACTGAAGGCGGCGATGACCCGGGTGGACGCTGAACTCTGGCCTCAGGCAGAGCTTTCTCAAGATCTCGAGTCGCTGATGACTCGACTCAATCAAATTCCTGGTCAAGTACAAGAGTGGAAGAAGTCATCCGCTCACTGTGGTGCTGACGTCGCCCTGTCATTGGTTCGAGTGCACTGCAAGGAGGCCAGAGAAGACAAGTTGCCGGCCCTCAAGGTTGTGAACACTAAGAAGCACACCTTCCAGTCCTTCATGGACACCTTCCTTGAGGCAGCCACTCGTATCGCTGACAGCATTGACCTTGATAGCTTCTGCGATCTAGCCAGCCCTTCTCCCGCCGAGTGATCGAAAAAACATTATGCTTCACCCTCATTTGCCTCGGAATGTCGAGTGATTTTGTAATCGTTGAAAACTCCTTCGGGCCCGACGCCCGAGTACTTTAATCTACGGTTAGAAACCTTTGGATTTATCTGAACTTGGCTTATCTTTGAATATGTTGTGCTTGTCTTCGAGCGGAACTCGTTCTTCCCCCGGATTGGTTTTTGTATTCTCGATGCAGCTTCTGATGAAGAGGCCGCAGTCGACCTGTTGGGTGAGCCTTGAGCAGCATAGGTCAGCTCATCAGCGAGGCACTCAGCAATGGTCTTGACGTTCCTGAAAGCATTTCACCTTGGCACTAGCTATTGAATGAGTCTTTGGCAGCATTGATAAGCTCATCAGCAAGGCATTCAGCTATGGTCTTGATGTTCCTGAAGGCGGCTCGCTTTGGCGTCAGATGTTGGATGAGCCCTCGGCAGTGCACACAATCTTGTCCTTCTTCTTAATGGTGCAGCCCTGGGGGGAGGGGTCGTGGTCGACCCGTACCATTCGGTTGGGTTATTCAAACTTAGGCGAGTACTGGACTGCAGCAAAGCCCCCGAGTAACAGGATTGCTCGCCACTCGGTAGGATATTTAATACTTAGGCGAGTACTGGACTGCAGCTAAGCCCCCGAGTGAGAGGATTGCTCACCACTCGGTAGGATTTTTTATACTTAGGCGAGTACTGGACTGCAGCTAAGCCCCCGAGTGAGAGGATTGCTCACCACTCGGTAGGATTTTTTATACTTAGGCGAGTATTGGACTATAGCTAAGCCCCCGAGTGAGAGGATTGCTCGCCACTCGGTAGGATTTTTTATACTTTGGCAAGTACTAGACTGCAGCTAAGCCCCCAAGTGAGAGGATTGCTCTCCACTCAGTAGGAGTTTTTATACTTAGGCGAGTACTGGACTGGAGCTAAGCACCCGAGTGAGAGGATTGCTCGCCACTCGGTAGGATTTTTTATACTTAGGCGATTACTGGACTGCAGCTAAGTAGTGTGCACAATCTCGTCCTTCTTCTTGACGGTGCAGCCCCAGGAGGAGGGGTCGTGGCCGACCCGTACTGGTTGGTAGGATCTTTCAAACTTAGGCGAGTACTGGACTGCAGCTAAGGCCCCGAGTGAAGGATTGCTTGCCACTCAGTAGGATTTTTTATACTTGGGCGAGTACTGGACTGCAGCTAAGCCTCCGAGTGAGAGGCTGGCTCACCACTCGGTAGGATTTTTTAACACTTAGGTGAGTACTGGACTGCAACTAAGCATCCGAGTGAGAGGCTGGCTCACCACTCGGTAGGATTTTTTAACACTTAGGCGAGTACTGGACTGCGGCTAAGCCTCCGAGTAAGAGGCAGGCTCACCACTCGGCAGAATTTTTCAAACTTAGGTGAAACGGATTCGCAGCTAAGCCCCCGAGTGAGAGGCTGGTTCACCACTCGGTAGGATTTTTCTTTTCAACTTAGGCGAAATGGATTCACAGCTAAGACACCCACTGGGGGATTTTAGAACATGCCAAAATGAATCAGCAATCATTCGGAAGACTATAAAATCATGTCTTTGATAATCAAACTAAAAGGTATTTCTTATTACATCTCAATAGTCTGAATGCTTAAGAGTAAAAGGGGTGGAGCAGTTCCGCATTCCAACCGCGTGGCTCATCTTTATTGTGCTCGGCGTTGAAAAGACGATATGCTCCGTTGTGGAGCACTTTGGTGACGACGAAGGGGCCTTCCCAAGCAGGAGCGAGCTTGTGTGGTTTCTGTTGGTCCACTCGAAGAACCAAGTCTCCCTCCTGAAATACCCGACCCCTTACGTTTCTGGCATGGAATCGACGCAGGTCTTGTTAATAAATGGTCGACCGAATCAAGTCAATCTCTCTTTCTTCTTCCAGGAGATCGACTGCATCTTGCCGAGCCTGTTCCGCTTCTTCTTCTGAGAAGAGCTCGACTCGGGGCGCATTGCGGAGCAAATCACTTGGGAGCACGGCTTCAGCTCCGTAGACTAAGAAGAATGGAGTTCGTCCAGTCGACCGATTAGGAGTTGTCCTCAATCCCCAAAGTACTGATGGAAGCTCATCGACCCAGGCACCTACTGCATGCTTGAGGTCACACATCAATTGGGGTTTCGGTCCTTTGAGAATCAATCCATTTGCTCTTTCGGCTTGCCCATTCGACTGAGGATGGGCGACTGAAGCATAATCGACCCTTGTGCCTTGGGAAGCACAAAAGGCTCTGAACTCGTCAGAGTCGAAGTTCGACCCGTTATCCATGATGATGCTGTGTGGAACGCCATATCTGAATATCAATTCTCTGATGAAACTCACAGCTGTACTTGCTTCAAGGTTTTTGGTGGGCTTGGCTTCGATCCATTTGGTAAACTTGTCGACTGCTACCAACACATGGGTAAATCCAGTCCTGCGAGTGCTCAAAGGTCCAAGCATATCCAATCCCCAGACAGCGAAAGGCCAGACGAGTGGAATAGTCTTTAGAGTTGACGCATGCTTATGGGACATGTTGGAGTAAAACTGACAGCCTTCACATTTGTCTACTGTTTCTTTCGCCATCTCATTGGCATGTGGCCAGTTAAATCCGTTTCGGTATGCTTTGGCCACGATGGTCCGAGAGGACACATGGTGACCACAGGTCCCCGAGTGAATATCATTGAGGATCATTCGACCTTCTCTGGCGTGCTGCATTTCTGGCAGACTCCAGTTACACTTTATTTGAACAACTGACCTTTTATCATAGTAAAGGCTTTAGATCGTCGGACGATCTGTCGAGCCTCTTCTTCATCCTCTGGAAGTTCTTTCCTAAGAATGTACGCGACGTATGGCACTGTCCAGTCAGGAATGATGACCGAAACCTCCATGACTAAGTCGACCACGGCTGGGATTTCGACTTCAGTCGGATCTGTGGCGCTCATAGGCTGTGGGGACTCTTCAGTGAAAGGATCTTCCTAAACTGAAGGTGAATGAATATGCTCCAAAAACACATTGCTGGGAATGGCCTCTCTCTTAGATCGTATCTTTGCCAATTCATCTGCGGCTTGATTTTTCAGTCGGGGTATATGGTGAAGCTCCAACCCTTCAAACTTCTTTTCCAGCTTTCTTACCGCATTGCAATAACCAGTCATGGTTGGGCTCCTGACATCCCATTCTGTCATCACTTGATTAACCACCAAATCCGAGTCGCTGTAGACCATGAGGCGACGGATGCCGAGTGAAATGGCCATACACAACCCGTACAAAAGTGCTTCATATTAAGCTTCATTGTTGGAAGAGTCAAAATGAATTTGGAGAACATAACTAAGCATGTCTCCACGGGGGGATACCAACACTACCCCAGCTCTGGAACCATTCAGCATCTTGGAGCCATCAAAGAACATGGTCTAATGCTCCGAGTGAACTTGAGTCGGCAGTTGCTGTTCAATCCACTCGGCAAGGAAATCTGCGATTGCTTGGGACTTGATAGCTTTCTTTGCCTCAAACTTGATATCCAATGGAAGGAGTTCAATTGCCCATTTTGCCACTCGACCAGTTGCATCTCTGTTGTTCAAAATTTCAGATAATGGTGCGTCGTTGACGACTGTAATGGAGTGATTAGAGAAATAGTGTGCAACCTTCTTCATGGTCACGTAGATTCCATAAACAAGCTTCTGATAATGTGGATATCGCTGCTTGGATGGAGTCAAAACTTTAGAAAGAAAATACATTGGGCGCTGAACTTTGTAAGCCTTTCCTTCTTCTTCCCGCTCGACATGAGTACTGTAATGACAACTTGTCCAGTGGCTGCAATATAAAGCAGTAAAGGCTCTTTGCTGATTGGCACAGCAAGCACCGGCTGGGTGGAAATCATGGTTTTGAGCTCTGCAAATGATGCGTCAGCTTCATCAGTCCACTCGAACTTATCAGATTTCTTCATCAATAGGTAAAGAGGCAAGGCCTTTTCACTGAGACGAGAAATGAACCGACTCAAGGCGGCCAAACAACCGGTAAGCTTTTGAACGTCATGCACATGCACAGGGCATTTCATTCGGAGGATGGTATCAACTTTTTCTGGATTTGCGTCGATCCCCCGTTCGGAAACGAGGAACCGAGTAACTTTCCACCTGGAACTCCGAATGTGCACTTTAATGGATTAAGCTTGATATCATACCTTCTTAGGTTGGCAAAGATTTCTGTGAGGTCAGTCAGTAGGTCAGAACCTTTACGTGACTTGACCACAATGTCATCCATGTATGCTTCAACATTCCGACTGATTTGAGTGAGCAGGCACTTCTAAATCATCCTCATGAATGTGGCTCCGGCATTTTTAAGACCAAATGGCATGGTGACATAGCAAAAGCACCCGAGTGGGGTGATGAAAGCTGTTTTTATTTCATCGGGACCATACAGTCGAATCTGATGATACCCAGAATATGCATCTAAAAAGACAAGCGCTTACACCCTGCAGTCGAGTCAACAATCTGATCGATGCGGGGGAGAGGGAAATGATCTTTCGGGCAGGCCCGAATTGATATGCTTGAAATCGATGCACATACGAAGTGAATCGTCCTTCTTAGGGACCATGACTACATTGGCAAGCCATTCAGAGTGGTAGATCTCTCTGATGAACTCTGCTGCTAGGAGCCGAGCCACTTCCTCTCCAATTGCCTTTCTCTTTTGCACGGTAGACCGACGAAGATGCTCTTTGATGGGTTTTACCTTGGGATCGACACGCAAACGGTGCTCAGTCAGTTCTCTGCGTACACCCGGCATGTCAGAAGGTTTCCATGCAAAGATGTCCCAGTTCTCACGGAGGAACTGGATGAGCGCTTCTTCCTATTTGCTGTCGAGTGTCGTTGAGATATGAGTCGGTGCGGCATTGGGATCGGTCGGGTGAATATGAATCGGCTTCCTTTCACCAGACGACTGAAATGCGGAATCTGTGGCAGGCTTCTTAGCTCGGAGCAAATCACTCGAATCTGCATTCTTCTGATATTCTTGAAATTCAACTGCTGCCATTTGCGCATCGGCAATTTTGGAACCCTTCTGGAAGCATTCCTCCGCTTTCTGCCGATTGCCAGTAACTGTGATCACACCTCTGGGGCCAGGCATCTTCAACTTTAGGTACACGTAACATGGTCGAGCCATAAAACGTGCGTAGGCAAGCCTACCTAGAATGGCATGATAAGCACTCTGGAAATCCATGACTTCAAATGTCAACTTTTCCTTATAGTAATTCTTGGAATCACCGAAAACCACGTCAAGGGCGATCTGGCCGAGTGATTCAGCTTTCTTTCCAGGGATAAAGCCATGGAAACTCATATTGCTCTCACTAAGTTTGGACATCGGAATGCCGATCCCCTTCAAGGTTTCAGCATAAAGGATATTCAGGCCGCTACCACCATCCATCAGCACTTTAGTCAGTCTAGTGCACTCGACCACTGGGCCGACCACCAATGCTTGCCTCCCAGGGGTGGCTATACGCGCAGGGTGATCAGACTGGTCGAATGTGATGGTTGTTTGAGACCATTTCAGGTATGTGGTCGTCATTGCCGGGGCAACCATATTCACTTCTCTGTTGATAACTTTCAATCGACTCTTGCTCTCAACATCAGCAAAAATCATCAGGGTGAAATTGACTTTGGGATAACCGTCGTCTTCCTCTTCGTCCTCGTCTTTGTCTGACTCTTTCGCCTTCTCACTAGGTTGTTTCTCTCAGAACTGCTAGATCAGGAGTCGACATTGTTGAGTGGTATGTTTAGGGTAAATCAGATTCCCCTCTTCATCTTTCTTCGCGTGGATGTGACATGGTAAATCCAACACATCATTTCCTGCTTGATCCTTTACTTTCTTAGGGGTCCAGGGCCCCTTAGGTTTTCCTTTAAACTTTCCTTGAACCACTGCCGCAATCTCACCGGGTGCTGCAGGCTCAGCTTTACGTTTCTATTTCCGATTGGAATTACCTCCACCGGTATCTTGGCCGACTGGTTCCCTTTTCCGCTGCGGAGTCGATCCTCTTCTTCTCCGTTAGCGTACCGGGTGGCTATTTCCATCATCCGAGTCAGAGTCATATCTCCAGTCCAACCGAACTTCAGGACCAGCTCTCGGTATTTGACGCCTTCCTTGAAGGCACACACTGTTTGATGCTCTGATACATGTTCCACATTGTCATGCAAAGTGGTCCACCTCTGAATGAAATCTCTTAGAGTCTCACTCGGTTTCTGCACACAATGTTGTAACTCTGTCAACCCTGCTGGCCGCTTGCATGTGCCTTCAAAAGTTCTGACAAACACTCGAGCAAGCTCTTCCCAACTGTGAATACTGCCTGGGGCAAACTGAGTCAACCACACTCTGGCCGACCCTTCCAACGTCAGAGGAAGATGCTTCATTGCCACTTCATCATTCCCGCCACCAATCTGCACAGCCACTCGATAATCCTCAAGCCAAGTTTCAGGATTGGACTCCCTAGTGAACTTACTGACTCCAGTCGCCAACCTGAAGTTGGGAGGAATCATTGCAGCCCTGATGGCTCTGCTGAAACACTCTGGACCCGAAACATGAACTCTGCTGCCAGTTGGACGATCTCTGCCAGGGTCTTCTCTATGCGCTTTGTTCCGGTCGACTAGACCTTGAACGAGGATAGATCTTGCATCAAAGCTTGGCTCTCTTGGGTTGACTAGTGCTCTGCGCTCGCCATTGTGACGGCGTCTATCATCGTACTCCCGAGGCACGTATGATGCACTCCTCGGAGGAGGTGTGGGCACTCGACGACGATTGTCGCGGTCGAGTCGGTGATCATACTTCCCACGGCCTTCATGCCATAGGGGCGATCTCGGATTGTGGGCCGACTGAACTGTATCCACTACCAAGGATCTGCTATGAATCCTATTCCGTGACTGAGACACTGTTGTGTTCTATTCTCCTGCTGCCCGGATTAAGGCCCGGATCTGCATCAAACCTCTGCCAGCCTCCGACTGGGAAGGTTAAATTGACTTTGCTATTCGGGCCGCAGCTGTGAGATTTTGAACCGGAGTGCGGTATACCTTAGGTGGAGGTGGGAAAAGCTTTCGTCGACTGGACTCAGGGATCCGCTCCCGAGCCCGCTCGTCGAGAGTGCGCTGAAGGTTCTCCAGTCGAGAGGGCTCAGCCAAATTAGCAAAACTCACCTCTTCCAAGGCCCTATCCTCGGGGGTTTCTCCAACGATGGGTGTGTGGAGTGCATCCATGTTGCGGCAACGAAGTTCTTCCCTCTACTGCAAAGAGAGGGGATCGGGATAGTACTCCTCGTGGACGCGTGACGGATCGCCGCAACATCCCCGCCGTTATCACGGCGGAAACCAGGCGGACTATGTGGTCCATCGACCATCAAGACTTTAGCCGCGGGGTCGCTGCTATCGCACTCGGATGCGGTCTCGGCGGAGCTAGTCGACAGATCGAACAGGCCATGGAGAGTTTTGTCGGGCTCAATTGCTGCGAATTGATGGGTGGCCGAATGTCGAGCCACCGCATGTTTCACCCACCGCTAAAGGCGCGACCGACCGGATCGCTTGAGGCGGCAAACAGCGGGGAGAGAAGACACCGTTGGAGCCGACCGATACTAGGTCGATGGCTACCGGAGAAGGACACTGCGAACGCACGCGCGAAAGTGCGTTGCCCCTCGGACGGGGAGCGCCTCGACATCCAGTGGAGCTTCCTGAAACCAAGCGGAGTCGTCAGTGATGAAAACTAGCACGTAGAGACGGATCTCGCGGCCCTCAGCCAAACCGCCGGAGGCCATGATGATGGGGATCGGAAAAATTGCAACTTTGCCAACAAGTCGCTAAGGCACCTGCCCCACGGTGGGCGCCAACTGTCGTGGTTCTAAGACTGACAGTAGAAAGGGGGGTAGGTATAGAGAGGCAAGATCTCGGCTATGGCGAAGGTGTACACACAGGATTTACGAGTTCAGGCCCATTGCGGAGGAAGTAATAGCCCTACGTCTCGGTGCCCGGAGGCGGTCGACTGGATTATACGTGTGTGATGTTACAGGGGGTGTGAACCCTTGTCCCAGAGGAGGGGGTGGCTTATCTAGAGTGCGTCAGGACGCCAGCCATCCTCCATTACAAGGGGCTTAATGTACATAAAGTAGGGGCGTTACTAATAACACCAGCCTTAAGTGTTACTAATGATCTTAAAGACTACGGAGTGAATGCCCGACCGTTACAGAGCTGAGTGACTCCTAGCCTTCAGTAGGTCGAGTGATTCCTCATATGTTCGAGTGACAACAGGCAGAGGGACGCCCGAGTGATATGACTGGTCGAGGGGATTGCACTCGACATCTTTGACTGGGGGTTCTTCGTTACCTCTTGGACTTCTTATCTTCTAGGGTAGTGACCTTGGGTAGGACGTATAGGTCAGGCCTATGACCCTACCCCAGGTCCGTATCATCATCAGGGGGTATGAACCATGGAAACATTGGAATATAGTAGATATTACACAAATATATATAGAGAATGATTTCACAACAGTACCAAAAGTGGTGATTTATTTTCTTATACTAACGGAGCTTATGAGATTTTTTGTTGAGTTTTGTGTTGTGAAGTTTTCAAGCTTTGGGTAAGGATTTCATTGACTATATAATAAGGAGTGGCAAGAGCCTAAGCTTGGGGATTCCCAATGCACCCCAAGGTTATATTGAAGGACAACCAAGAGCCTAAGCTTGGGGATGCCCCGGAAGGCATCCCCTCTTTCATCTTCATCTATCGGTAACTTTACTTGAGGCTATATTCTTATTCACCACATGATCTGTGTTTTTCTTGGAGCGTCTTGTATGATTTGAGTCTTTTCTTTTTAGTTTTACACAATCATCCTTGATGTACACATATTTTGAGAGGGACACGCATGAATCATGATTTATTAGAATACTCCATGTACTTCACTTATATCTTTTGAGCTAGGCAATTTTGCTCTAGTGCTTCACTTATATCTTTTTAGAGCGCGACGGTGGTTTTATTTTATAGAAATTGATGAACTCTCATGCTTCACTTATATTATTTTGAGAGTCTTTAAACATCATGGTAATTTGCTTTGGTTATAAATTTAGTCCTAATATGATAGGCATCCAAGAGATATATAATAAAAACTTTCATATAAAGTGCATTGAATACTATGAGAAGTTTGATTCCTTATGATTGTTTTGATATATGAAGATGGTGATATTAGAGTCATGCTAGTGAGTAGTTGTGAATTTGAGAAATACTTGTGTTAAAATTTGTGATTCCCATAGGATGCATGTATGGTGAACCGTTATGTGATGAAGTCAGAGCATGAGATATTTTTGATTGTCTTCCTTATGAGTGGCAGTCAGGGATGAGCGATGGTCTTTTCCTACCAACCTATCCCCCTAGGAGCATGCGCATATGACTTCGTTTCGATAACTAATAGATTTTTGCAATAAGTATGTGAGTTCTTTATGACTAATGTTGAGTCCATGGAATATACACACTCTCACCCTTCCACCATTGCTAGCCTCTCTAGTACTGCACAACTTTCGCCGGTACCATACACCCACCATATAACTTCCTCAAAGCAGACACCATACCTACCTATTATGGAATTTCCATAGCCATTCCGAGATATATTGCCATGCACTTTCCACCATTCTGTTTATTATGACATGCATCATCATTGTCATATTGCTTTGCATGATCATGTAGTTGATTTCGTATTTCTGGCAAAGCCACTGTTCATAATTATTTCATACATGTCACTCTTGATTCATTGCACATCCTGGTACACTGTCGGAGGCATTCATATAGTCATATTTTTTTTCTAAGTATCGAGTTGTAATTCTTGAGTTGTAAGTAAATAAAAGTGTGATGATCTACATTATTAGAGCATTGTCCCATGTGAGGAAAGGATGATGGAGACTATGATTCCCCAACAAGTCGGGATGAGACTCAGGGCAAAAAGAAAGAAAGGAGGCCAAAAGAATGAGAAAGGCCCAAATAAAAAACGAGGGAAAAGAGAGAAGGGACAATGTTACTATCCTTCTACCACACTTGTAGTTCAAAGTAGCACCATGATCTTCGTGATAGAGAGTCTCCTATATTGTCACTTTCATATACTAGTGGGAATTTTTCATTATAGAACTTGGCTTGCATATTCCAATGATAGGCTTCCTCAAATTGCCCTAGGTCTTCGTGAGCAAGCAAGTTGGGTGCACACCCACTTAGTTTCTTTTGAGCTTTCATAAACTTATAGCTCTAGTGCATCCGTTGCATGGCAATCCCTACTCACTCACATTGATATCTAATGATGGGCATCTCCATAGCCCGTTGATACACCTAGTTGATGTGAGACTATCACCCTCTTTTTGTCTTCTCGACAACCACCATATTCTATTCCACCTATAGTGTTATGGCCATGGCTCTCGCTCATGTATTGCGTGAAAGTTGAAAAAGTTTGAGAACATCAAAAGTATGAAACAATTGCTTTGCTTGTCATTGGGATTGTGCATGATTTGAATATTTTGTGTCAGCATAGCCACACTATATGATTTTGTCGAGATAAGCTTTCTTTGGCCATGTTGTTTTGAGAAGACATAATTGCCTTGTTAGTATGCTTGAAGTATTATTGTTTTTATGTCGATATTAAACTTTTGTTTTGAATCTTATGGATCTGAACATTCATGCCACAATAAAGTAAATTACATTGATAAATATATTTGGTAGCATTCCACATCAAAAATTCTATTTTTATCATTTACCTACTCGAGGACGAGCAGGAATTAAGCTTGGGGATGCTTGATACATCTCCAACATATCTATAATTTTTTATTGTTCCATGCTCTTATATTATCTGTTTTGGATGTTTTATATGCATTAATGCTATTTGATATTATTTTGGGACTAACCTATTAACCTAGAGCCCAGTGTCAGTTCCTGTTTTTCCTTGTTTTTGAGTTTCGTAGAAAAGGAATACCGAATGGAGTCCAAATGGAATGAAACCTTCATGATGATTTTTCTTGGACCAGAGGACAACCAAGAGACTTGGAGATGAAGTTGGAGGAGCCACGAGGTGGCCACAAGGACGGAGGGCGCGCCCAGGGGGGTAGGGCATGCCCACCACCCTTGTGCCCCCCTTGTGACCCTCCTAACCTAATTATTTCACCTATATATTCCCAAATATCCCAAAACCACCAGAGGCATCCACGAAAACATTTTTCCACCGCCGCAACCTTCTGTACGTGTGAGATCCCATCTACGGACCTGATATGTCTCCAACGTATCTATAATTTTTTATTGTTCCATGCTATTATATTATCCGTTTTGGATGTTTAATGGGCTTTAATAAGCTCTTTTATATTATTTTTGGGACTAACCTATTAACCGAGGGCCCAATACCAGTTTCTGTTTTTTTGCCTACGTTTAGAGTTTTACAGAAAAGGAATACCAAACAGAGTCCAAACGGAATGAAACCTTCGCCATGATCTTTTGGACCGAAAGCAAACCAGAAGACTTGGAGATGAAGTTGGAGACGCAACGAGGCGTCCACAAGGCAGGGGGGTGCGCCCAGGGGGGTAGGCACGCCCCCACCCTCGTGGGCCCCCGGTAGCTCCACCAACCTAGTTCTTTCGCCTATATATACTCTTATACCCTAAAAACATTAGGGTAGCCACGAACCAATTTTCCACCGCCGCAACCATCTGTACCTGTGAGATCCCATCTTGGGGCCTTTTCTGGTGATCTGCCGGAGGGGGATTCGATCACGGAGGGCTTCTACATCAACACCATTACCTCTCCGATGAAGCGTGAGTAGTTTACCACAAACCTTCGGGTGCATAGTTATTAGCTAGATGGCTTCTTCTCTCTCTTTAATTCTGAATACAAAGTTCTTCTCGATGTTCTTGGAGATCTATTCGATGTAATATTCTTTTACGGTGTGTTTGCCGAGATCCGATGAATTGTGGATTTATGAATAAGATTATCTATGAATATTATTTGGTCTTCTCTGAATTCTTATATACATGATTTGATATATTTGCAAGTTTCTTCGAATTATCGGTTTAGTTTGGCCTACTAGATTGATCTTTCTTGCCATGGGAGAAGTGCTTAGCTTTGGGTTCAATCTTGCGGTGTCCTTTCCCAATGACAGTAGGGGCAGCAGGGCATGTATTGTATTGTTGCCATTTAGGATAAAAAGATGGGGTTTTCATCATATTGCTTGAGTTAATTCCTCTACATCATGCCATCTTGCTTAATGCGTTACTCCATTCCTTATGAACTTAATACTCTAGATGCATGCTGGATAATGTGTGGAGTAATAGTAGTAGATGCAGGCAGGAGTCGGTCTACTTGACACGGACATGATGCTTATGTTCATGATCATTGCCTTAGATGTCATCATAATTATGCACTTTTCTATCAATTGCTCGGCAGTAATTTGTTCACCCACCGTAATCTATGCTATCTCGAGAGAAGCCACTAGTGAATTCTACGGCCCCCTGGTCTCTTTTCCATTATATTGCATCTCTTTTTCCATATTATTGAATCTCGTTTACATCGTGCTAGTTTCCGATCTACTATTTTGCAATCTTTACTTTCCAATCTATAAACCAGAAATACCAAAAATATTTACTTTACTGTTTATCTATCTCTATCAGATCTCACTTTTGCGATTGACCGTGAAGGGATTGACAACCCCTTTATCACGTTGGTTGCAAGTTCTTGATTGTTTGTGTAGGTATTCGGTGACTTGTGCATCGTCGCCTGCTGGATTGATACCTTGGTTCTCAAAACTGAGGGAAATACTTACGCTACTTTGCTGCATCACCCTTTCTTCTTCAAGGGAAAACCAATGCAAGCTCAAGAGGTAGCAGGAAGGATTTCTGGCGCCGTTGCCGGCGAGATTTACGCCAAGTCAAGCCATACTAAGTACCCATCATAAACCCTTCTCCCTTGCATTACATTATTCGCATTCGCCTCTCGTTTTCCTCTCCCCCACTTCTAAAACGATTTTCGAAAACCTTTGCCTTCTTCTTCGCCCCTCTTCCATTCGTCTCTTTCCGCTTGCTTCCTGTGAGTTCGTGTGTTAGATCGTTTGATTCTCCTTCATGGCTAGTCCTCCTATTGTTGTCAGTACTCCCGATAATGAAGTTCTCAATTTTAAACAAAGGGAGGGAGAAAATTTAAAAGATGCTTGGTATAGAATTTGCAGTGCTCAAAATAGATCTACTAGAAAGCAATCTACTTCCGTTCTTCTTCGCAATTTTTATGTAGGCATTACTCCTTGGAATAGATATGTTCTTGACACCATTACTAGAGGGAATTTCTTGGGAAGCCATACTATTGATTCGTATAATTCCATGATAGATTTATTAGGCACACCACCTCTCTTGGTCAATGGAACTATTTTAACCTTGGTACATGTGATGCAAAGACTTGATATTATTGAAAATAAAATTGCTACTCTAGGGTTAATCAAAAATATAGATAAAAAGATTCATAATCAAATTATTCAATATGGATCTAGGGCGGGAGTTATGCTTAAGAATCTTAGAGAAAAGGAACCCGTAGTTAATGAAAAGATAGCTCAAGATTCTACTAGAATCGCTAAACTCGAAGATATTATTAGCAACTTGGGTTTCCGCTTTTTCTATCGTTAAAAATACCTCGAATCCTCCTCCTGCCAAAGTTGCCAAGTTTATTTACGTTCCTAGGAATAAGGGTGAATCTTCTAGTAAGGAAAATGAAGATCTCAAATCAATAAGTGTTCACCCCAATTTTTTTGATATTATTAAGGAACCTTTTGCCACAAATGAATTTCTTGATTTCTTGCCTAGGAGTATTATCATTGATAAAACCAAATAATCCCCTAAAGATTATACGTGTTCAATTCAAGAAGTGCATGCCAAAGATGGCAATACCTAGATCTATTCTTGTTTTTATGCCTAGCTAGGGGCGTTAAACGATAGCGCTTGTTGGGAGGCAACCAAATTTTATTTTTGTCCTTTACTTTTTGCTCCTGTTTAGTAATAAATAATTCATCTAGCCTCTGGCTAGATGTGGTTTTATGTTTTAATTAGTGTTTGTGCCAAGTAGAACCTTTGGGAAGACTTGGGTGAAGTCAATGCGATCTTGCTGCAAAAAATAGAAACTTTTGCGCTCACGCGAATAGCTGTCATTTTTTATAGAAGAGTGCTTTTAGGTTGATTATTTTTGTAGAAGATTAACAGACAAATTCCTCACGTCCAACAATATATTTCCGAATTTTTTGAGTTACAGAAGTATTCGAAAGTTACAGATTACTATAGACTGTTCTGTTTTTGACAGATTCTGTTTTTTGTGTGTTGTCTGCTTAATTTAATGAATCTATGAGTAATATCGTGAAGGAAATATGCCCTAGAGGCAATAATAAAGTTATTATTTATTTCCTCATATCATGATAAATGTTTATTATTCATGCTAGAATTGTATTAACCGGAAACATGATACATGTGTGAATACATAGACAAAACTATAGTCACTAGTATGCCTCTACTTGACTAGCTCATTAATCAAAGATGGTTATGTTTCCTAACCATAGACATGTGTTGTCATTTGATTAGTGGGATCACATCATTAGAAGAATGATATGATTGACATGACCCATTCCGTTAGCCTAGCACTTGATCGTTTAGTATACTGTTATTGCTTTCTTCATGACTTATACATGTTCCTGTAACTATGAGATTATGCAACTCCCGTTTACCGGAGGAACACTTTGGGTGCTACCAAACGTCACAACATAACTGGGTGATTATAAAGGAGTACTACAGGTGTCTCCAAAGGTACATGTTGGGTTGGCGTATTTCGAGATTAGGTTTTGTCACTCCGATTGTCAGAGAGGTATCTCTGGGCCCTCTCGGTAATGCACATCACTATAAGCCTTGCAAGCAATGTAGCTAATGAGTTAGTTACGTAATGATGCATTACGTAACGAGTAAAGAGACTTGCCGGTAACGATATTGAACTAGGTATTGGATACCAACGATCGAATCTCGGGCAAGTAACATACCGATGACAAAGGGAACAACGTATGTTGTTATGCGGTTTGACCGATAAAGATCTTCGTAGAATATGTAGGAACCAATATGGGCATCCAGGTCCTGCTATTGGTTATTGACCGAGAATGGTTCTAGGTCATGTCTACATAGTTCTCGAACCCGTAGGGTCCGCACGCTTAACGTTACGATGACAGTTTTATTATGAGTTTATAAGTTTTGATGAACAGAAGTTTGTTCGGAGTCCCGGATGTGATCACGGACATGACGAGGAGTCTCGAAATGGTCGAGACATAAAGATTGATATATTGGGCGACTATATTCGGACACCGGAAATGTTCCGGTGATTTGAGAAAACCGAGTGCTTAGGGGTTACTGGAACCCCGGGAGAGTATTGGGCCTTATGGGCCTTAGGGAAAGGAGAGAGGGCGGCCAGCATGGGCCGCGCCCCCCCCTCTGGTCCGAATTGACTAGGAGGCGGCGCCCCTTTCCTTCCCCTCTCCCCTTCCTTCCCCTCCCGAGTCCTACTCCTACTAGGAGGAGGATTCCTCCTCCCTTGGCGCGCCCAAGGGGCTGGCCGGCCTCCCCCCTTGCTCCTTTATATACGGGGGCAGGGGGCACCCCATAGACACACAAGTTGATCTAGGGATCGTTCCTTAGCCATGTGCGGTGCCCCCCCTTCGCCATATTCCACCTCGGTCATATCGTCTCGAAGTTTAGGCAAAGCCCTGTGCCGGTAGAACATCATCATCGTCACCACGCCGTCGTGCTGACGGAACTCATCTCCAGAGCTTTGCTGGATCGAAGGCCGGAGATCATCATCGAGCTGAATGTGTGCTGAACTCGGAGGCTCCGTACGCTCGATGCTTGGATCGGTCGGATCGTGAAGACGAACGACTACATAAACCGCGTTGTGCTAACGCTTCCGCTTACGGTCTACGAGGGTACATGGACGAACACTCTCCCCTCTCGTTGCTATGCCATCACCATGATCTTGCGTGTGCGTAGGAAATTTTTTGAAATTACTACATTCCCCAACAGTGGCATCCGAGCCTAGGTTTTATGCGTTGATGTTATATGCACGAGTAGAACACAAGTGAGTTGTGGGCGATACAAGTCATACTGGTTACCAGCATGTCATACTTTGATTCGGCGGTATTGTGAGATGAAGCGGCCCGGACCGACATTACGCGTACGCTTACGCGAGACTGGTTTCACCGTTACGAGCACTCGTGCTTAAAGGTGGCTGGCGGGTGTCTGTCTCTCTCACTTTAGCTGAATCGAGTGTGGCTACGCCCGGTCCTTGCGAAGGTTAAAATAGCACCAACTTGACGAACTATCGTTGTGGTTTTTGATGCGTAGGTAAGAACGGTTCTTGCTAAGCCCGTAGCAGCCACGTAAAATTTGCAACAACAAAGTAGAGGACGTCTAACTTGTTTTTGCAGGGCATGTTGTGATGTGATATGGTCAAGATGTGATGCTATATTATTGTATGAGATGATCATGTTTTGTAACCGAAGTTATCGGCAACTCGCAGGAGCCATATGGTTGTCGCTTTATTGTATGAAATGGAAATGCCCTGTAATTGCTTTACTTTATCACTAAGCGGTAGTGATAGTCGTAGAAGCAATAGATGGCGTAAACGACAACGATGTTACGATGGAGATCAAGGTGCCGCGCCGGTAACGATGGTGATCACGACGGTGCTTCGGAGATGGAGATCACAAGCACAAGATGATGATGGCCATATCATATCACTTATATTGATTGCATGTGATGTTTATCCTTTATGCATCTTATCTTGCTTTGATTGACGGTAGCATTTTAAGATGATCGCTCACTAAAATTATCAAGAAGTGTTCTCCCTGAGTATGCACCGTTGCCAAATTTCGTCGTGCCCAGACACCACGTGATGATCAGGTGTGATAAGCTCTACGTCCATCTACAACTGGTGCAAGCCAGTTTTGCACACGCGGAATACTCAGGTTAAACTTGACGAGCCTAGCATATGCAGATATGGCCTCGGAACACGGAGACCGAAAGGTCGAGCATGAATCATATAGTAGATATGATCAACATAAGATGTTCACCATTGAAAACTACTCCGTCGCACGTGATGATCGGTTATGGTTTAGTTGATTTGGATCACGTGATCACTTAGATGACTAGAGAGATGTCTGTCTAAGTGTGAGTTCTTAAGTAATATGATTAATTGAACTTAAATTTATCATGAACTTAGTACCTGATAGTATTTTGCTTGTCTATGTTTGTTTGTAGATAGATGGCTCGTGTTGTTGTTCCGTTGAATTTTAATTCGTTCCTTGAGAAAGCAAAGTTGAAAGATGATGGTAGCAATTAGAAGGACTGTGTCCGTAACCTGAGCATTATCCTCATTGCTGCACAGAAAAGTTATGTCCTGGAAGCACCGCTGGGTGCCGAACTGCTTCTGATGTGGCGACGACGTTAAGAACGTCTGGCGAGCAAAGCGATGAGTACTCTATAGTTCAGTGTGCCATGCTTTACGGCTTAGAACCGGGTCTTCAACGACGTTTTGAACGTCATGGAGCATATGAGATGTTCCAGGAGTTGAAGTTAATATTTCACGCAAATGCCCGAATTGAGAGATATGAAGTCTCCAATAAGTTCTATAGCTGCAAGATGGAGGAGAATAGTTCTGTCAGTGAACACATACTCAAAATGTCTGGGTATAATAATCACTTGATTCAACTAGGAGTTAATCTTCCTGATGCTAGTGTCATTGACAGAATTCTCCAATCACTACCACCAAGCTACAAGAGCTTTGTGATGAACTATAATATGCAAGGGATGAACAAGACTATTCCCGAGCTCTTCGCGATGCTAAAAGATGCGGAGGTAGAAATCAAGAAGGAGCATCAAGTGTTGATGGTTAACAAGACCACTAGTTTCAAGAAAAAGGGCAAGGGAAAAAAGAAGGGGAACTTCAAAAAGAACGGCAAGCAAGATGCTGCTCAAGAGAAGAAACCCAAGTCTGGACCTAAGCCTGAAACTGAGTGCTTCTACCGCAAGCGATCGTCACCGAAGCGGAGCTACCCCAAGTATTTGCCGGATAAGAAGGATGGCAAAGTGAACAAAGGTATATGTGATATACATGTCATTGATGTGTACATAACTAGAGCTCGTAGTAGCAATCGGTATTTGATCTTGGTTCATTGCTAATATTTGCAACTCAAACAGGGGACTATGGAATAAGCGAGCACCGCCAAGGACGAGGTGAGGATGCGCGTGGGAAATGGTTCCAAAGTCGATGTGATCGCGGTCGGCACGCTACCTCTACATCTACCTTCGGATTAGTTTTAGACCTGAATAATTGTTATTTGGTGCCGCGTTGAGCATGAACATTATATCTGGATCTTGTTTGATGCGAGACGGTTATTCATTTAAATCAGAGAATAATGGTTGTTCTATTTATATGAGTAATATCTTTTATGGTCATGCACCCTTGAAGAGTGGTCTATTTTTATTGAATCTCGATGTAGTGATACACATATTCATAATGTTGAAGCCAAAAGATGCAGAGTTGATAATGATAGTGCAAATTATTTGTGGCACTGCCGTTTAGGTCATATCAGTGTAAAGCGCATGAACAAACTCCATACTGATGGACTTTTGGAATCACTTGATTATGAATCACTTGGTACTTGCGAACCGTGCCTCATGGGCAAGATGACTAAAACACCATTCTCCGGTACTATGGAGAGAGCAACAGATTTGTTGGAAATCATACATCTGAGATGTATGTGGTCCGATGAATGTTGAGGCTCGTCATGATATCGTTATTTTCTCACCTTCACCGATGATTTGAGCAGATATGGGTATATCTACTTAATGAAGCACAAGTTTGAAACATTTGAAAAGTTCAAAGAATTTCAGAGTGAAGTGGAAAATCATCGTAACAAGAAAATAAAGTTTCTACGATCTGATCGTGGAGGAGAATATTTGAGTTACGAGTTTGGTTTACATTTGAAACAATGCGGAATAGTTTCAGAACTCACGCCCGGAACACCACAACGAAATGGTGTGTCCGAACGTCGAATCGTATTTTACTTGATATGGTGCGATCTATGATGTCTCTTACCGATTTACCGCTATCATTTTGGGGTTATGCTTTAGAGACGGCCGCATTCACGTTAAATAGGGCACCATCAAAATCCGTTGAGACGACGCCTTATGAAATGTGGTTTGGCAAGAAACCAAAGTTGTCGTTTCTTAAGGTTTGGGGCTGCGATGCTTATGTGAAGAAACTTCAACCAGATAAGCTCGAACTCAAGTCGGAGAAATGTGTCTTCATAGGATACCCAAAAGAGACTGTTGGGTACATCTTCTATCACAGATCCGAAGGCAAGACATTCGTTGCTAAGAATGGATCCTTTCTAGAGAAGGAATTTCTCTCGAAAGAAGTGAGTGGGAGGAAAGTAGAAGTTGATGAGATAACTGTATCTACTCCCTTATTGGAAAGTAGTTCATCACAAGAACCGGTTCCTGTGACAACTACACCAATCAGTGAGGAAGCTAATGATATTTATCATGAAATTTTCGATCAAGTTTCTACTGAACCTCGTAGGTCTACCAGAGTAAGATCCGCACCAAAGTGGTACGGTAATCCTATTCTGGAAGTCATGTTACTTGACCATGATGAACCTATGAACTATGAGGAAATGATGATGAGCCCAGATTCCACAAAATGGCTGGAGGCCATGAAATCTGAGATGGGATCCATGTATGAAAACAAAGTATGGACTTTGGTTGACTTGCCCGATGATTGGCAAGCCATTGAGAATAAATGGATCTTTAAGAAGAAGACTGATGCTGATGGTAATATAACTGTGTATAAAGCTTGACTTGTTGCGAAAGGTTTTCGACAAGTTCAAGGGGTTGACTACGAGGAGACTTTCTCACCTGTAGCGATGCTTAAGTCTGTCCGAATCATGTTAGCTATTGCTGCATTTCATGATTATGAAATTTGGCAAATGGATGTCAAAACTGCATTCTTGAATGGATTTCTGGAAGAAGAGTTGTATATGATGCAGCCAGAAGGTTTTGTTGATCCAAAAGGTGCTAACAAAGTGTGCAAGCTCCAGCGATCCATTTATGGACTGGTGCAAGCATCTCGGAGTTGGAATAAATGTTTTGATAGTGTGATCAAAGCATATGGTTTTATCTGAGACTTTTGGAGAAGCTTTGTATTTACAAGAAAGTGAGTGGGAGCTCTGTAGCATTTCTGATTTTTATGTAGATGACATATTATTAATTGGAAATGATATAGAATTTCTGATAGCATAAAGGGATACTTGAATAAAAGTTTTTCAATGAAAGACCTCGGTGAAGCTGCTTACATATTGGGCATCAAGATCTATAGAGATAGATCAAGACACTTAATAGGACTTTCACAAAGCACATACCATGACAAAATTTTGAAAAAGTTCAAAATGGATCAGGCAAAGAAAGGATTCTTGCCTGTGCTACAAGGTGTGAAGTTGAGTCAAACTCAATGCCCGACCACAGCAGAAGATAGAGAGAAAATGAAAGATGTTCCTATGCTTCAGCCATAGGCTCTATCATGTATGCAATCTTGTGTACCGACTGACGTATGCTTAGCAATAAGCTTGGCGGGGAGGTACCAAAGTAATCGAGAGTGGATCATTTGGACAGCGGTCAAGAACATCTGAAATACCTGAAAAGGACTAATGATATGTTTCTCGTATATGGAGGTGACAAAGAGCTAGTCGTAAATGGTTACGTCGATGCAAGCTTTGACACTGATCCGGACGATTCTAAATCGCAAACCAGATACGTGTTTATATTAAACGGTGGAGCTATAAGTTGGTGCAGTTCTAAACAAAGCATCGTAGCGGGATCTACATGTGAAACGGAGTACATAGCTACTTCTGAAGCAGCAAATGAAGGAGTCTGGATGAAGGAGTTCATTTCCGATCTAGGTGTCATACCTAGTGCAACGGTACCAATGAAGATCTTCTGTGACAATACTGGTGCAATTGCCTTGGCAAAGGAATCCGGATTTCACAAGAGGACCAAGCACATCAAGAGACGCTTCAATTCCATTTGGGACCAAGTCCAAGTGGGAGACATAGAAATTTGCAAGATACATACAGATCTGAATATTGCAGACCTATTGACTAAGCCTCTCTCACGAGCAAATCACGATCAGCACCAAGACTCCATGGGTGTTAGAATCATTACTATGTAATCTAGATTATTGACTCTAGTGCAAGTGGGAGACTGAAGGAAATATGCCCTAGAGGCAATAATAAAGTTATTATTTATTTCCTCATGTCATGATAAATGTTTATTATTCATGCTAGAATTGTATTAACCGGAAACATGATACATGTGTGAATACGTAGACAAAACTATAGTCACTATTATGCCTCTACTTGACTAGCTCATTAATCAAAGATGGTTATGTTTCCTAACCATAGACATGTGTTGTCATTTGATTAGTGGGAGCACATCATTAGAAGAATGATATGATTGACATGACCCATTCCGTTAGCCTAGAACTTGATTGTTTAGTATACTGCTATTGCTTTCTTCATGACTTATACATGTTCCTGTAACTATGAGATTATGCAACTCCCGTTTACCGGAGGAACACTTTGGGTGCTACCAAACGTCACAACGAATCGGGTGATTATAAAGGAGTACTACAGGTGTCTCCAAAGGTACATGTTGGGTTGGCGTATTTGAGATTAGGTTTTATCACTCCGATTGTCGAAGAGGTATCTCCGGCCCTCTCGGTAATGAACATCACTATAAGCCTTGCAAGCAATGTAGCTAATGAGTTAGTTACGGAATGATGCATTACGTAACGAGTAAAGAGACTTGCCGGTAACGAGATTGAACTAGGTATTGGATACCGACGATCGAATCTCGGGCAAGTAACATACCGATGACAAAGGGAACAACGTATGTTGTTATGCGGTTTGACCGATAAAGATCTTTGTAGAATATGAAGGAACCAATATGGGCACCCAGGTCCCGCTATTGGTTATTGACCGAGAATGGTTCTAGGTCATGTCTACATAGTTCTCGAACCCGTAGGGTCCGCACGCTTAACGTTGCGATGACAGTTTTATTATGAGTTTATAAGTTTTGATGTACCGAAGTTTGTTCGGAGTCCCGGATGTGATCACGGACATGACGAGGAGTCTCGAAATGGTCGAGACATAAAGATTGATATATTGTACGACTATATTCGGACACCGGAAATGTTCGGAGAAAAACCGGAGTGCCAAGGGGGTTACCGGAACCCCCCGGGAGAGTATTGGGCCTTATGGGCCTTAGGGGAAAGGAGAGAGGGGCGGCCAGCATGGGCCGCGCTGTAACGCCCTCGATGCGGCTATATCTTCCACGTGTCGAAGCACGACTTAGAGGCATAACCGCATTGAAAGCAATGTCGCAAGTGAGGTAATCTTCACACAACCCATGTAATACATAAGGGAAAAAGATACATAGTTGGCTTACAATCGCCACTGCACACAATTACATGAATCAAGCATTACATCGTCCAGATACAACAAGGTCCGACTACGGAACTAAAATAAAAGAAGAACCCCAAATGCGACAAAGGTCCCCGATCGACCCCAACTGGGCTCCACTACTGATCAACTAGAACGAAACAACCCAAAGGGCAAGATCTTCATCGAGCTCCTCCTTGAGCTTGGTTGCGTCACCGCTTTCGGTAACATAGGCACCGCAAACTGGTTTTGAAGTATATGTGAGCCACGGGGACTCGGCAATCTCGCACCATGCGAGATCAAGACTATTTAAGCTTATAGGAAGGATGTAGTTATGAGGTGGAGCTGCAGCAAGCGACTAGCATATATGGTGGCTACATTCGCAAAAGAGAGCGAGAAGAGAAGCAAGGCACAGTCGTGAAGCTAGTAGCGATCAAGAAGTGATCCTGAAACTACTTACGTCAAACATAACTCCAACACCGTGTTCACTTCCCGGACTCCGCCGAGAAGAGACAATCATGGTTACACACGCGGTTGATGTATTTTAATTAAGATCAACTTCAGGTTTTCTACAACCGGACATTAACAAATTCCCATCTGCCACAACGGCTCTCGAAAGTTTATACCCTGCAGGGGTGTCCCAACTTAGCCCATGACAAGCTCTCGCGATCATAGAAGGAATAGACCTTCACCCGAGACACTCCGATCAGACTCGGTATCCCGGTACATCAAGACATTTCGACAATGGTAAAACAAGACCAGCAAAGCCGCCCGATGTGCCGACAAATCCCGATAGGAGCTGCACATATCTCGTTCTCAGGGCACACCGGATGAGCAAGACGACGGGTTGGCATAGACCACTGGTTGCCAGTGGGCGCCGGACAGCCTTCGAGTTGGACCAACACTCGAAGGAGCACCGCCCGGGGTAAATAAAGATGACCCTTGAGTCTGCAGAACCCAAGGGAAAAAGGCTTAGGTAGGCAAATGGTAAAACCAAGGTTGGGCCTTGCTGGAGGAGTTTTATTCAAAGCGAACTGTCAAGGGGGTCCCATAAATCACCCGACCGCGTAAGGAACGCAAAATCCAGGAACATAACACCGGTATGACGGAAAACTAGGGCGGCAAGAGTGGAACAAAACACCAGGCATAAGGCCTAGCCTTCCACCCTTTACCAAGTATATAGGTGCATTAATTAAATAAGAGATATTGTGATATCCCAACAAGTAAACATGTTCCAACAAGGAACAACATCTCCATGTTCCAACAAGGAACACACTTCAATCTTCACCTGCAACTAACAACGCTATAAGAGGGGCTGAGCAAAGCGGTAACATAGCCAATCAATGGTTTGCTAGGACATGGTGGGTTAGAGGTTTGAAATGGCAATTTGGGAGGCTGACAAGCAAGTGGTAGGCATCGTAGCATTGGCATAGCAAAAGAGCGAGCAAACTAGCATAGCAAAGATAGTAGTGATTTCGAGGGTATGATCATCTTGCCTGAAATCCCGCAAGGGAGAAGAACGAGTCCATGAAGAAGACAAACGGTCGTAGACGAATGAATCCTCACAACTCCGGAACGAAACCGAAGCTAACGAGAGAAGCAACCCGGAAAGAAACAAACAACATGGTAAACAACCATCACATAAACATGGCATGATGCACAAGCAAGTATGATGCATGTTCGATTTAAATAGCAAGGCATGGCAATATGCACAAACAAAACTACAAGTTAAATGGAGCCCAATATGCAACGAGTTGCATATTGACGAAACACCACATCAATTATTTAGTTCTCTCTCGGTTATGTACCCAACAATATTAAATGTTGTTAAGCATGGCAAGAGGTGAAGCATAATTAAACTAACAATATAGGCAAGTTTAAATGAGGCCGGAACAACAAACAACAATTCCGGAAAATCCCCATATGTCATTTAGCAATTAAAGCAAACAACAATTTTTAAGCATTTAAATGTTGTTATCATGATGCGGATGACATATGCAAGTTTTATGCAATTTTTATGAAAATGTTGACATGAGCATGATAAGGAGCATTTGGTCACCATGGGGGAACGAAAAGGGTGCCACGGCGGCGAAACAAAAATGGTGCCACGGCAACATATCCGAAAATGATGCCACGGCAACATATCGGTTCCGGTAGCTCACGGAGATACCGGTGCAAAAGGAAGTGAGTGTGAGCGAGTCATGCAAGATGGTGGGGTGATCCCGGATATCGGGTGTCCCACAGGTTAGGGGCATGGAAACGAGTGACAAATCGGACACGGTGAAAACGGTGCATCTCATACATGCAAGGGCATCTCATCGCGGTCGTCTCGGGTTATACCTTCGAAGCGTGCGTTCTCGGGCAGAACGAGTTCGGTATGATGTAGAGGAAGTAGACGTTCTCGTAGCGGTCGTAGAGGAGGTAGTTGTTCACGTGTCGTCGTGGGAAGTAGTTGTTCACGTTTCGTAGAGGTACTCGCGATCTTGGCGACGGTAGTTGTACACTTGACGGTCTTCGACGATGGTAGTGGTACACGGCCGTAGATGTCCGGGGTCGTCGGTAGAGGTTCTTGGTGGACCATGTAGTTGAACTTGGCGCATCCGAAGGGGTACTTGACGAAATCCACCTCGAATGTAGTCATACACGTTTTTCGTAGATGAACTTGGCGTTCCTGGTTCGGTGGTTGTGGAGGCAGGGGTACTTGACGCATCCATGGAAGGGTCTTGGCGTTACGGGTACACGGGTCTTCGTGCGACAAGACGAGCGGTGGATAGCCTAACAGGAAGGTGCAGCTGTTGCTTGCTGCCGTCTCGATAAGGCGAGATCCAGCGGAGGAGCTGGCGAGCAGCGGCGCTGGGCGCACAAGGAGACGGGTCGCAGAGGTGATTCTCCGGGAGGCGCAGGCGACGAGGAGGAGGCCGCAGTGAGGGAGGAGGAGGCAGGGGCAGGAGCCGGCGGGGGGCTGGGTCGCAAGGCTTCGATGTGGGAGGTTGCCGGGCGCCGCGACGGCAGCAGCACGGGCAACGGCGGGCATGGGAGGCGCCTTGTGTGCGCCCGTGGCATCGAGCACGGAGGAGAGGCGGACGGGTCCCGATGTAGGGGCGCAGCGAGGGCCAATGTAGGTCGTGAGGTCCCGGGTGGGCGGCGGAGCCAGGGGCTCAGCGCTGGTCTCGGGCGCCGGGCGGCAGGAGGTGGCGACGGGTCGCGAGAAGAGCAATCGCAGCAGGCGCGTTCTGTGGAGCTGAAGAGAACGACGACGGAAGGAAAGGAGGCCATGGATCGGGCGCCATGGGAGGCAAGGCGGGGGCTGAGAGGGTCGGTCTGAGGCTGCGAGGAGAGGGTGAGATCGAGAGGAGGGAGTGGATCGATCGGGAGAGAGGGCGACGAGGTCGGGCGCTGGCGGCGGAAGGAAAACGAGGAGGGCAATGATCGATGGGAGCGCTCGGGCTAGGGTTAGAGCTGGATTGGTTGGGCCTTGGGCCAACTAGTGTAGCTGCTGGGCTCCTTCTCTCCTTCTCTCTTTCTCTCAAAAGAAAAGAAAACAAAATAGAGAAAAGAAATAAAAGAAAGAGAGGGTTACGGAAAGAATTTGGGCATGGGGTTAATTTTCCCGGACTCGCAAAAATATGCTCGTTCCAATAAAATAGGAAAGGCCATGATTGAAAGATTTAAATTCAAACTCATTTGAATTTAATTCAAATGCCTTTGAACTAGGACTTGATAAAAGGATGGTCCAAAAATGTTCGGATTTTTGGTGGAGCTCCGGAAAATGATGAAATAATTTATTGGACAAAGGTTGGAGACCAAGAGTTGAGATAACAAAGGTATGGGGAATATTGCAAGTGTGTTATGGTTAATTCCAAAAAATGGAATAATTTTATTATAGCTCCCTAATATTGGGAAGATATGTTATAAAGAGAAGTCACCATGTGAATTCCCTCGGTTTAAATAGATCAAAAGATCTATGCAATTTATTTAGTTGAGGTTTTAAAAATTAAATGACATGATGGCATGATGACATGATGTAATGCAAAAATAAAAAGGGCAGGCACAAATGAAACACACGGCGAAACCCAGAATATATGGAAGTCTTCTGGAGCATCGGGCTTGGGGTGTTACAACACTCCACCACTATAAGAGGATCTCGTCCCGAGATCTAGGATGGCACCGGAGAGAAACGGAAGAGGAAGAGAAGAGGTAAAACTAAGTTGCTTATTTGACAAACGAGTGAAACCACGAACCTTGAGAGGTTGAGCAATTTAAAAGAAAGAGTACAACAGAGATGAACGAGATTGCAAACAATCCGTTAGAAAAGAGGAACAAGGAACATTACGAGAACTTGAAGGTTGCAAAGACATGAATGAAAAGTTTCACGAACGAAAAGAATATGACCACCTCGGTATAATGAGATAGCCAAGGAACAAGAATGACAGAATTTGGACAGCACTCCGATAGAAAAGAGAAGAAAACTTGATGAGATGAAAAGATATTGAAGAGATGATACAACACTCCGGTTAAAACAAGATGAGAGGGGAAGAATTCGGGCAGCACTCCGGTTGAACATGGAAGGAATTGAACATGAACTTGACAAGATGAGAGGATACTTGATGAAATGAACAACACACTGCCTCCGGAACTATTGAAAGAATGGCACAAGGGGTAAGAAGGATTTCAGACAGCACTCAGGTTGAAAAGAGAGGCAAAACTTGATAAGATGAAAGAACTTGAATGAGAACACAACACTCGTTAAATGGATAAGCAAGAAAAGAACACGATCTTGACAAAACGAGGTGATGGGTGAAGAGCACAACATCACAATGCCTCCGGAACGAAAGAATAGAAGCTAGACCGTTGGGATAAAGGGACGGAGAAGAAAATGACAACTTCTACCACAATTGAATTTGGAAGGCATCCTTGCAAGAAGGTTAGAATAGAGTTGTTGGAAGACCAACAACGAAAAGAATAAGTTTGTAGTGGGCTTATGGAAACATCTCCACATTATGAGGTGACAACCGGCCACTAACGGAAACAATTGCTTGCTTGAGATTAACGAAGAGATGAAAGCTTGTTCCATCAAGATGGAAAAGAGATAACTTGGGTCATTAATAGCACCAAGATAGCAACATTCCTTAGGGAAGGCTTTAGGTGTAGTCTATACCAAGATAACTCCAATGAAGAGATTGACGGTTGAAAAGATCTCTTGAACAAGAGAAAATGATGGATTTAAATATGTCACTCTTGAAAACTTGTGAATCATGAAACGCGAAGGGAAATTATCAAGAATGACCTAACAACACCTCAGAAGATAAGGTAGAAAGAATTGCACTTTGGAATGCAAGATGAAGAATACTTGTGCTTTTCCAAGAACAATCTAGAAGAACACTTTGAGAATGAGTTAAATCTTTAGCGAACCACCATATAGAGCCTCCATGAAGAACTCCGGTAACAAAAGGATAATGAGAAGAAAGAGAAGTTGCAAACACAAGGTGAAACCTTGTAATGATTTAGATGAACCTCCGTGGTGATATAATTACAAGAGGTAGGAACTCCGGGAAAAGATAAGATGAACCATTAAAATCAAGAATTTGATGAGCCTCCGGAATAAAGAATTAAATTCACTCGACGAAACAAGAATAAGAATTACATTATGCGTATCCTTCACCAATATAAAATTGATGACAAGCAATGGAATTGGCATACTACTTATTCTCGTAGAAAAGGATTAAGAGAGATAGAGCGTAAACTTGAGAAGGTCTTCAACGAACCACCGGTAGGATTGGAACAACAAATGAATTGATATGATGAACAAGGAAGAGAGATCTTGAAAGAACCACCGTAAGAATTGAAAATGATCGAAGTAGGGGTGCATCACCGGTAAGAATTAGCAAATGAACGAAGGTGCTTGAGACAAACTAGATACATGAGAACAAAGAGATCAAGAACTGATTAGAGGATATTCGATTGATGCATCGGCAAGATAGGAGAATGATAACTGACAACTGAGAATGAATAAACCTGAATTGATGGACTCCGGATGACAAACTGAGAAGACTCTTCAATATCTCCTGATGGGTGAAAAAGATTCTCACAATCGAAAACAATTATGAGAGGATGGCAACAAGCTAGCACCATGAATCTTGAAGAGAATAGAGCAAGATTAAAGAGAAACTCTTCTTCGTTCTTCAAATGATGAGAATGACAACGAGAAACACCACCAAGAATTATTGAGGCACACCGGAAGAATCAAAAGCGAAGAGGTTGAGCCAACTATGAAAAGAATTTGAAAGATCTTGGAGAAAAGCATTTGACTGATGATAACTCATTCTTACGTCAAACTTTGAAAAGAAATCAGGAATAGCTCCGGGAAAAATTAGAAGAGTCAGGTAAGATCCTGTGAAAAGACCTGTGGGTTAGGGCCCACTCAAAAGAACACCATCGAAAAGATTTAAAAGAGATGTTGCACCGGTTGAATTAAATGACCTGAATGAGATACCAACCTCGAAAGAGCTTGAACGAATGCAGAGTGGAAACACGAATCTTCGAGATATCTTGAGCACTCCGGAATAACAAATAGCGAGAAGTAGAATGATAATGAGGTGCACCGGTGTGAGAATACATTGAAATGAGGAAAAAGGAATATGATCAACACTGAAAGGTTGAATTGGATCCACCGGAGAAGAAAAAAAAACGAAGGATGATGAACTTGAAGCTCGTGAGCATCTTCACGAGGGATCACCGGATCAGAACATTGATTGAAAAGAGTGAAGTGACTTCCCACAAATAAAAGGATACATGATTAAAATAAATGAATCCTTGAAGAAAAGGGTGGGGGTGGGGAAAAACAAAGACATATTGGGATGAACAAAACAAACACCGTTGAGAAAACTTAGAATTGATCTTGCGGATGGGGAGAATGATGGGATCATCTCAAAGAGAAGTGCACCGGTTGGAAAAGAATTAACATGACAACCTCAATGATCAAAAAGGGTTAGTATTCACATAGCAATATGAGAACATCGTTTAGGAATGGTATGGATTCAACATTTGACTTCGAAGCAACTCGAATACCACAAATAAAACAAAACAAAGGATTGGCTTGCAGAATAAGCCGGAACAAACATATGATAGAGATTTTGTCCGAAGTTTTCGTGGTAGGGCCTACACGGGCTCGATCAGACAAAGACCGTCATGTACAAGGCAAAGGCACATGACATACGAAGCATCCCAGTCGGCATAGCCAAGGACTCTTTAAGACACAACGAGACCATCAGTAAAACCAACCGTGAATAGGCGGACCACTAGACGTCGAACCCCAATTTCATATCATACATCCGTCGGAAAGATATCCTAAGAGCTACTTGAATTCCCACCTATGAAACTCCCGAAATTTCCGGTTATGCAATCAGGTGTTGGGGATACAGGGAAGCATAATATCTCACCCAAAACTAGCAAATCCTACATCCAGTGTATCCATCCTTCAACACATAACCAAGAAACCTTCGAAATCGCTCACCTCAACCTTCAAAAGCATCCGTTATACTACCATGGCGATACTCCCGTACTCACCTCAGTACTGGGTTATCGGGGTTATCTCACCAACAACTGCATAAAAGAGATTTTCGATGTTGGCGTACTAAACTCAGGTATTCTAGAACTGCAACGATAAAATTATGACGACAACACCTCAGAGCTCAACTCCCCGGGACACTTCCACTAAACCCCTGACAGGAGGCACCAAGACAATGTTCTCATCATAAAACCATCGGAACGATTCCAAGATACCCGCGTGATCCTAAAAAAAATTTAGTGAAATTTGAGAAGAGAAGAGTCAAAACTCTACGTCAGGATGCCTTACCAGAGCGATGAAGAGACTGGGGAGTAAAAGAATTCCTAAATCTCCGATATATATAATCCTAAATGACTCAAAACATTTTTTTAGACACAACTCGGCCGCTAAAAACGATCAAGCAATGGGGCTCCTAAGGTCGGGAAGGCTCGATTACCAACTTGTAACGCCCTCGATGCGGCTATATCTCCCACGTGTCGAAGCACGACTTAGAGGCATAACCGCATTGAAAGCAATGTCGCAAGTGAGGTAATCTTCACACAACCCATGTAATACATAAGGGAAAAAGATACATAGTTGGCTTACAATCTCCACTTCACACAATTACATGAATCAAGCATTACATCATCCAAATACAATCAAGGTCCGACTACGGAACCAAAATAAAAGAAGAACCCCAAATGCGACAAAGGTCCCCGATCGACCCCAACTGGGCTCCACTATTGATCAACTAGAACGAAACAACACAAAGGGCAAGATCTTCATCGAGCTCCTCCTTGAGCTTGGTTGCGTCACCTGCTTGGTAACAAAGGCACCTGCAAACTGGTTTTGGAAGTATCTGTGAGCCATGGGGGACTCAGCAATCTCGCACCCGCGAGATCAAGACTATTTAAGCTTATAGGAAGGATGTAGTTATGAGGTGGAGCTGCAGCAAGCGACTAGCATATATGGTGGCTACATTCGCAAAAGAGAGCGAGAAGAGAAGCAAGGCACAGTCGTGAAGCTAGTAGCGATCAAGAAGTGATCCTGAAACTACTTACGTCAAACATAACTCCAACACCGTGTTCACTTCCCGGACTCCGCCGAGAAGAGACCAACACGGTTACACACGCAGTTGATGTATTTTAATTAAGATCAACTTCAGGTTTTCTACAACCAGACATTAACAAATTCCCATCTGCCACATAACCGCGGGCACGGCTCTCGAAAGTTTATACCCTGCAGGGGTGTCCCAACTTAGCCCATGACAAGCTCTCGCGATCAACGAAGGAATAGACCTTCACCCGAGACACTCCGATCAGACTCGGTATCCCGGTACATCAAGACATTTCGACAATGGTAAAACAAGACCAGCAAAGCCTCCCGATGTGCCGACAAATCCCGATAGGAGCTGCACATATCTCGTTCTCAGGGCACACCGGATGAGCAAGAGGACGGGTTGGCATAGACCCTTGTTGCCCAGGGGGCGCCGGACATCGCTCAGGTTGGACCAACACTCGAAGGAGCACTGGCCCGGGGGGTAAAATAAAGATGACCCTTGAGTCTGTAGAACCCAAGGGAAAAAGGCTTAGGTAGGCAAATGGTAAAACCAAGGTTGGGCCTTGCTGGAGGAGTTTTATTCAAAGCGAACTGTCAAGGGGGTCCCATAAATCACCCGACCGCGTAAGGAACGCAAAATCCGGGAACATAACACCGGTATGACGGAAAACTAGGGCGGCAAGAGTGGAACAAAACACCAGGCATAAGGCCGAGCCTTCCACCCTTTACCAAGTATATAGGTGCATTAATTAAATAAGAGATATTGTGATATCCCAACAAGTAAACATGTTCCAACAAGGAACAACATCTCCATGTTCCAACAAGGAACACACTTCATTCTTCACCTGCAACTAACAATGCTATAAGAGGGGCTGAGCAAAGCGGTAACATAGCCAATCAACGGTTTGCTAGGACATGGTGGGTTAGAGGTTTGACATGGCAATTTGGGAGGCTGACAAGCAAGTGGTAGGCATCGTAGCATTGGCATAGCAAAAGAGCGAGCAAACTAGCATAGCAAAGATAGTAGTGATTTCGAGGGTATGATCATCTTGCCTGAAATCCCGCAAGGGAGAAGAACGAGTCCATGAAGAAGACAAACGGTCGTAGACGAACGAATCCTCACAACTCCGGAACGAAACCGAAGCTAACGAGAGAAGCAACCCGGAAAGAAACAAACAACATGGTAAACAACCATCACATAAACATGGCATGATGCACAAGCAAGTATGATGCATGTCCGGTTTAAATAGCAAGGCATGGCAATATGCACAAACAAAACTACAAGTTAAATGGAGCCAAATATGCAATGAGTTGCATATTGACGAAACACCACATCAATTACTTAGTTCTCTCTTGGTTATGTACCCAACAATATTAAATGTTGTTAAGCATGGCAAGAGGTGAAGCATAATTAAACTAACAATTTAGGCAAGTTTAAATGAGGCCGGAACAACAAACAAGAATTCCGGAAAATCCCCATATGTCATTTAGCAATTAAAGCAAACAACAATTTTTAAGCATTTAAATGTTGTTATCATGATGCGGATGACATATGCAAGTTTTATGCAATGTTTATGAAAATGTTGACATGAGCATGATAAGGAGCATTTGGTCACCATGGCGGAACGAAAAGGGTGCCACGGCGGCGAAACAAAAATGCTGCCACGGCAACATATCCGAAAATGATGCCACGGCAACATATCGGTTCCGGTAGCTCACGGAGATACCGGTGCAAAAGGAAGTGAGTGTGAGCGAGTCATGCAAGATGGTGGGGTGATCCCGGATATCGGGTGTCCCACAGGTTAGGGGCATGGAAACGAGTGACAAATCGGACACGGTGAAAACGGTGCATCTCATATATGCAAGGGCATCTCATCGCGGTCGTCTCGGGTTATACCTTTGAAGCGTGCGTTCTCGGGCAGAACGAGTTCGGTACGATGTAGAGGAAGTAGACGTTCTCGTAGCGGTCGTAGAGGAGGTAGTTGGTCACGTGTCATTGTGGGAACTAGTTGTTCACGTTTCGTAGAGGTACTCGCGATCTTGGCGACGGTAGTTGTACACTTGACGGTCTTCGGCGACGGTAGTGGTACACGGCCGTAGATGTCCGGGGTCGTCGGTAGAGGTACTTGGCGGACCATGTAGTCGAACTTGGCGCATCCGAAGGGGTACTTGGCGAAATCCACCTCGGATGTAGTCGCACACGTTTTTTGTAGATGAACTTGGCGTCCCTGGTTCGGTGGTTGTGGAGGCAGGGGTACTTGACGCATCCATGGAAGGGTCTTGGCGTTCCGGGTACACGGGTCTTCGTGCGACAAGACGAAAGCGAGGATAGCCACAACAGGAAGGTGCAGTATTGCTGCTGCCTCTCGACAGAGGCAAGATCCAGCGGAGGAGCTGGCGAGCAGCGGCCAAGCGCATAAGGAGACGGGTCGCAGCAGGTGAGGTTCTCCGGGGCGCGAGGCGACGAGGAGGAGGCCGCAGTGAGGGAGGAGGAGGCAGCGACAGGAGCCGGCGGGGACGCGGGGTCGCGCGCTCGATGTGGGAGGTTGCTGGCGCACGGACGACGGGCAACGGGCAACGGCGGGCATGGGAGGCGCCCTTGTGTGCGCCCGTGGCATCGAGCACGGGAGGAGAGGCGGACGGGGTCCCGATGTAGGGGCGCAGTAGGGGCCGATGTAGGTCGTGAGGTCCCGGGGTGGGCGGCGCCGCGGGGCTCGGCGCGGGTCCTCGGGGCGCCGGCGGCAGGAGGTGGCGACGGGGTCGCGAGAAGAGCAACGGCAGCAGGGCGCATTGCTGCGGAGCTGAAGAGAACGACGACTGGAGGAAAGGAGGCCATGGATCGGGCGCCATGGGAGGCAAGGCATGGGGCTGAGAGGGGTCGAGTGCGAGGCTGCGAGGGAGAGGGTGAGATCGAGAGGAGGGAGTGGATCGATCAGGAGAGAGGGCAACGAGGTCGCGCGCTGGCGGCGGAAGGAAAACGAGGAGGGGGAATGATCGATGGGAGCGCTCGGGCTAGGGTTAGAGCCGGATTGGTTGGGCCTTGGGCCAACTAGTGTAGCTGCTGGGCTCCTTCTCTCCTTCTCTCTTTCTCTCAAAAGAAAAGAAAACAAAATAGAGAAAAGAAATAAAAGAAAGAGAGGGCTACGGAAAGAATTTGGGCATGGGGTTAATTTTCCCGGACTCGCAAAAATATGCTCGTTCCAAGAAAATAGGAAAGGCCATGATTGAAAGATTTAAATTCAAACTCATTTAAACTTAATTCAAATGGGTTTGAACTAGGACTTGATAAAAGGATGGTCCAAAAATGTTCGGATTTTTGGTGGAGCTCCGGAAAATGATGAAATAATTTTTTGGACAAAGGTTGGAGACCAAGAGTTGAGATAACAAAGGCATGGGGAATATTGCAAGTGTGTTATGGTTAATTCCAAAAAATGGAATAATTTTATTATAGCTCCCTAATATTGGGAAGATATGTTATAAAGAGAAGTCACCATGTGAATTCCCTCGGTTTAAATAGATCAAAAGATCTATGCAATTTATTTAGTTGAGGTTTTAAAAATTAAATGACATGATGGCATGATGACATGATGCAATGCGAAAATAAAAAGGGCAGGCACAAATGAAACACACGGCGAAACCCAGAATATATGGAAGTCTTCTGGAGCATCGGGCTCGGGGTGTTACACGCGCCCCTCCCCTCTGTCCGGGTGGACTAGGAGGCGGCGCCCCTTTCCTTCCCCTCTCCCCATCCTTCCCCCTCCTAGTAGGAGTAGGAAAGGAGGAGTCCTACTCCTACTAGGAGGAGGATTCCTCCTCCTTAAGCGCCCAAGGGTCGGCCGCCTCCCCTTGCTCCTTTATATACGGGGGCAGGGGGGCACCCCATAGACACACAAGTTGATCTACGGATCGTTCCTTAGCCGTGTGCGGTGCCCCCCGCCACCATATTCCACCTCGATCATATCGTCGCGGAGTTTAGGCGAAGCCCTGCGCCGGTAGAACATCATCATCGTCACCACGCCGTCGTGCTGACGGAACTCATCTCCGGAGCTTTGCTGGATCGGAGGCCAGAGATCAGCATCGAGCTGAACGTGTGCTGAACTCGGAGGCTTCGTACGTTCGATACTTGGATCGGTCGGATCGTGAAGACATACGACTACATCAACCGCGTTGTGCTAACGCTTCTGCTTACGATCTACGAGGGTACGTGGACGAACACTCTCCCCTCTCGTTGCTATGCCATCACCATGATCTTGCGTGTGCGTAGGAATTTTTTTGAAATTACTACGTTCCCCAACATATCGGGGGGTATGAACAATAGAGAAGTTGTAATACGGTAGTTTTTACACCAATATAAATAAATAATGAGTTCATTACAGTACCTTGAAGTGGTCATTTATTTTCTTATAATAACGGAGCTCATTAGATTTTATGTTGAAGTTTTGTGTTGTGAAGTTTTCAAGTTTTGGGTAAGGATTTAATGGATTTTGGAATAAGGAGTGGCAAGACCCTAAGCTTGGGGATGCCCAAGGCACCCCAAGGTAAAGTTGAAGGAAAAACAAAAGCCTAAGCTTGGGGATGCCCCAAAAGGCATCCCCTCTTTCGTCTTCGTCTAACGGTAACTTTACTTGAGGCTATATATTTATTCACCACATGATATGTGTTTTGCTTGGAGCATCTTGTATGATTTGAGTCTTTGCTTTTTAGCTTACCACAATCATCCTTGCTGTACACACCTTTTGGGAGAGACACGCATGAACCATAATTTGTTAGAATACTCTTGTGCTTCACTTATATCTTTTGAGCTAGACAATATTGCTCTTGTGCTTCACTTATATCTTTTTAGAGCACGGTGGAGGTTTTATTTTATAGATATTGTTGAACTCTCATGCTTCACTTATATTATTTTGAGAGTCTTTTAGAACAGGATGGTAATTTGCTTTGGTTATAAAATTAGTCCTAATATGATGGGCATCAAAGATGGGTATTCTAAAAACTTCCATATAAAGTGCATTGAATACTATGAGAAGTTTGGTTCTTTATGATTGTTTTGAGATATGAAGATGGTGATATTAAAGTCATGCTAGTAGAGTAGTTGTGAATTTGAGATATACTTGTGCTAAAGTTTGTGATTCCCGTAGCATGCACGTATGGTGAACCGTTATGTGATGAAGTTGGAGCATGATTTATTTATTGATTGTCGTCCTTATGAGTGGGGTCGGGGACAAGTGATGGTCTTTTCCTACCAATCTATCCCCCTAGGAGCATGCGTGTAGTACTTCGTTTCATTAACTAATAGATTTTTGCAATAAGTATGTGAGTTATTTATGAATAATGTTGAGTCCACGGATTATACGCACTCTCACCCTTCCACCATTGCTAGCCTCTCTTGTGTCGCACAACTTTCGCCGGTACCATACACCCACCGTATACCTTCCTCAAAACAGCCACCATACCTACCTATTATGGCATTTCCATAGCCATTCCGAGATATAGTGCCATGCAACTTTCCACCGTTCCGTTTATTATGACATGTTCCATCTTTTTCATATTGCTTTGCATGATCATGTAGTTGACGTCGTATTTGTGGCAAAGCCACCGTTCATAATTTTTCATACATGTCACTCTGGAATCATTGCACATCCCGATACACCGCTGGGGGCATTCACATAGAGTCATATTTTGTTCTAGGTATTGAGTTTTAATTCTTGAGCAATAAGTAAATAAAAGTGTGATGATCTTCATTATTAGAGCATTGTCGCATGTGAGGAAAGGATGATGGAGACTATGATTCCCCCACAAGTAGAGATGAGACTCCAAACGAAAAATAAAAAAGGAAAAAAGAGAGGCCATAAAAAAGATAAAAGGCCCAAATAAAAAAAGAGAGAAAAAGAGAGAAAGGGCAATGCTACTATCCTTTTACCACACTTGTGCTTCAAAGTAGCACCATGATCTTCATGATAGAGAGTCTCCTACGTTGTTACTTTCATATACTAGTGGGAATTTTTCATTATAGAACTTGGCTTGTATATTCCAATGATGAGCTTCCTCAAAGTGCCCTAGGTCTTCGTGAGCAAGCAAGTTGGATGCACACCCACTTAGTTTCTTTTGTTGAGCGGTCATACACTTATAACTCTAGTGCATCTGTTGCATGGCTATCTCTACTCACTCACATTGATATCTATTGATGGGCATCTCCATAGCCCGTTGATACGCCTAGTTGATGTGAGACTATCTTCCTCCTTTTTGTCTTCTCCACAACCACCATTCTATTCCACCTATAGTGCTATATCCATGGCTCACGCTCATGTATTGTGTGAAGATTGAAAAAGTTTGAGAACATCAAAAGTATGTATCAATTGCTTGGCTTGTGATCAGGGTTGTGCGTGATTAAATACTTTGTGTGATGAAGATAGAGCATAGCCGGACCATATGATTTTGTAGGGATAGCTTTCTTTGGCCATGATATTTTGAGAAGACATTATTGCTTTTTAGTATGCTTGAAGTATTATTGTTTTTATGTCAATATTAAACTTTTGTCTGGAATATTTCGGATCTGAACATTCATGCCACAATAAAGAAAATTACATTGATAAATATGTTAGGTAGCATTCCACATCAAAAATTTTGTTTTTATCATTTACCTACTCGAGGACGAGCATGAATTAAGATTGGGGATGCTTAATACGTCTCCAATGTATCTATAATTTTTTATTGTTCCATGCTATTTTATTATCTGTTTTGGATGTTTAATGGGCTTTAATAAGCTCTTTTATGTTATTTTTGGGACTAACCTATTAACCGAGGGCCCAGTGCCAGTTTATGTTTTTTGCCTATTTTACAGTTTTGCAGAAAAGGAATACCAAACAGAGTCCAAACGGAATGAAACCTTCGCGTCTTGGACCAAAGGCAAATCAGAAGACTTGGAGATGAAGTCGGAGATGCAACAAGGCGTCCACGAGGCAGGAGGGCGCGCCAAGGGTGGATAGGCACTCCCCCACCCTTGTGGGCCCCCCGTAGCTCCACTGACCTAGTTCTTTCGCCTATATATATACTCTTATACCCTAAAAACTTCAGGGGGAGCAACAAAACCACTTTTCCACTGCCGCAACCTTCTGTACCCGTGAGATCCCATTTTGGGGCCTTTTCCCACGATCTGCTAGAGGGGGATTCGATCACGGAGGGCTTCTACATCAACACCATTAACTCTCTGATGAAGCGTGAGTATTTTACCACAGACCTTCGTCTCCATAGTTATTAGCTAGATGGCTTCTTCTCTCTCTTTTATTCTCAATACAAAGTTCTCCACGATGTTCTTGGAGATCTATTTGATGTAATATTCTTTTGTGCTGTGTTTGCCGAGATCCGATGAATTTTGGATTTATGAACAACATTATCCACGACTATTATTTTGTTCTTCTATGAATTCTTATATGCATGATTTGATATCTCTGCAAGCCTCTTCGAATTATCAGTTTAGATTGGCCTGCTAGATTGATCTTTCTTGCCATGGGAGAAGTGCTTAGCTTTAGGTTCAATCTTGCGGTGTCCTTTCCCAGTGATAGTAGGGGCAGCCAGGCATGTATTGTATTGTTGCCATCGAGGATAAAAATATGGGGTTTTCATCATATTGTTTGAGTTAATTCCCCTACATCATGTCATCTTGCTTAATGTGTTACTCCGTTCTTTATTTACTTAATACTCTAGATGCATGCTGGAAAGCGGTCGGTGTGTGGGGCAATAGTAGTAGATGAAGGCAGGAATCGGTCTACTTGACACGGACGTGATGCCTATGTTCATGATCATTGCCTTAGATGTCATCATAATTATGCGCTTTTCTATCAATTGCTCGGCAGTAATTTGTTCACCCACCATAATCTATGCTATCACGAGAGAAGCCACTAGTGAAACCTATGGCCCCCGGGTCTCTTTTCCATTATATTGCATCTCTTTTCCATATTATTGAATCTCATTTACATCTTGCTAGTTTCTGATCTACTATTTTGCAATCTTTATTTTCCAATCTATAAACCAAAAATATCAAAAATATTTACTTTACCGTTTATCTACCTCTATCAGATCTCACTTTTGCGAGTGACCGTGAAGGGATTGACAACCCCTTTATCGCGTTGGTTGCAAGTTCTTGATTGTTTGTGAAGGTATTCGGTGACGTCTGCATCATCTCCTACTGGATTGATACCTTGGTTCTCATAACTGAGGGAATTACTTACGCTACTTTGCTGCATCACCCTTTCCTCTTGAAGGGAAAACCAACGCAAGCTCAAGAGGTAGCAGGACCTTTTTAGGCACTGTGCTGGAGGGGGATTCGATCAAGGAGGGCTTCTACATCAACTCTATTGCCCTTCCGATGAATCGTGAGTAGTTTACCATAGATCTACGGGTCCATAGCTAGTAGCTAGATGGATTCTTCTCTCTCTTTGATTCTCAATACCATGTTCTCCTCGATGTTCTTGGAGATCTATTCAATGTAATACTTTTTTACGATGTGTTTGTCGAGATCTGATGAATTGTGGATTTATGACCAGCTTATCTATGAATATTATTTGAATCTTCTTTGAATTCTTTTATGCATGATTTGGTGTCTTTGTAATTCTCTTCGAAATCTCAGTTTGGTTTGGCCAACTAGATTGGTTTTTCTTGCAATGGGAGTAGTGCTTAGCTTTGGGTTCAATCTTGCGATGTCCTTTCCCAGTGATAGCAGGGGCAGCAAGGCACTTATTGTGCCATCGAGGCTAAAAATATGGGGTTTTCATCATATTGCTTGAGTTAATTCCTCTACATCATGTCATCTTACTTAATGCGTTACTTTGTTCTTCATGAACTTAATACTCTAGATGCAGGCAGGAGTCAGTCGATGTGTGGAGTAATAGTAGTAGATGCAGAATCGTTTTGGTCTACTTGACATGGACGTGATGCCTATATTCATGATCATTGACTTAGATATAGTCATAACTTTGCGCTTTTATATCAATTGCTCAGTAGTAATTTGTTCACCCACCGTATTATTTGCTATCTTGAGAGAAGCCTCTAATGGCCTCCGGGTCTATTTTCCATCACATAAGTTTCGGATCTACAATATTAGTTTCCGATTTACTATTTCTGCAATCTTTTACTTTCCGATTTATAAACCAAAAATACCAAAAATATTTACTTTATCATTTATCTATCTCTATCAGATCTCACTTTTGCAAGTAACCGTAAAGGGATTGACAACCCCTTTATCGTGTTGGGTGTAAGTTGTTTGATTGTTTGTGCAGGTATTTGGTGATTTGTGTGTTGTCTCCTACTGGATTGATACCTTGGTTCTTAAACTGAGGGAAATACTTATCTCTACTTTGCTGCATCATCCTTTCCTCTTCAAGGGAAAAACCAAAGCAAGCTCAAGAAGTAGCAGTAGGCGGAGCAGTTCTGCCTCATCCGTTCGATAGAGAGGCGAGAAAATGAGGGAGTAGGCTGCTGAAAACATAGGGCTATGTGATTTGACGGCGAGTTACTGCTTGTCAGGTGTGGCCCTGTGATTTGACTTATCGTTATCATTTTAACTGCGGCACTACGACCGGCGTGAGTCTCCCGATTCCTGACCACCTCCATGTTATACAGGTGCCAAGTACTGCACTCCTTACTCCTTTTGGCAAATGCAATAAATACTACTCCCTCTCTCTCAGTTTACAAGGCGTGCGCATACCCCTAGGTCGTCGATTTGACCAACCTAACATAAGTCATATATTATAGAAAACATATCATTATAAACTTCAGATGTTCTATTTTCGAATGGTATTATCTTTGTGTTATATAGTTTATATTACGGTGATAAAATTGACAATCTAGGTATACGCGCAGGACTTGTAAAGTGAAACGGAGGGAGTATGAAGAAAGATATAGAGAGAAGTAAAAAAAATTACTCTTATAGCCAACCTTACAGCTAACCTTGTTGTATGAGTGACTAAGTGACGACTATGTATGACATGCCAAGATCAGATAGCCTAACGCACCTGGACGGAGGAAGTAGTTTCATGCGTGTGAACTAGGAAAAAAATGCTCATTTATAGCCATCTGAAATCTCCAAGGGCACGACTGTGCGAGCGATGCGACGGTCGTGGTAGGCGCGACCATGATATGGGCTGCTGACGGCCCTTGGATCTGAGATCGAACGGTCGCATACTAAGTTGCTAAAAATTTGCAAAATAACCCTCCAGGATAGGATATTCACCCATAGGTCTAGAATCATGCCATGCAACCGTTCGATGTTAGATCCAAGGGCTCTCGGAAGCCCGTATCATGGGAGCATGGAAAGCTTCGTATCACCTGTAATTTTCTCAATGCTTGACATGCGAACACACAGATGCATGAAGCCATTTAATTGGGCATCTAGTAGACATGACATCTAATTGGGCCCCCATAGTACTGTGCATGAATCCATTTATCCACCGGGCAAGCCACTACCCTGTCGTTCGCACGCCCCACTCAACATTTTTACAATCGGAAAACCGCTAGCAGTTCGCTCCTACTCGTCCCCGGCCATCCTTTAACATTACGACAGTTCACTCCTGTTCGTCTCGTCCTTTCACATAATAGTTCCACTAATCCTAACCCTCCTCCCAAATCCATGGCGTCCCAAATCTCCATGATTGGCGGTGAGTACAAGGTTAGAACCATCACCGGCGATGAGTTCGACATCATCTACACCCGTTCTTCCGCGACGGTGAAAGGATGCCTTGCTCGCTTCAAACGCATATTCTAAAAGTCAAAGGGTGATGAGTGGGTCGCTGGGCTAGATGTTGAGTACACCACAGTCCTGGGAAAAGAGAAGAATCTAAAGGAGGAAAGAAGAAGAAGAAGCCCACCGTGATCTAGGTTTGCGCGCATAACTTGTGCTTGGTCTACCACATATGGCATGCCGACATTGAGTGCGAGGATTTTAAGAACTTCCTCGGGGGTAGCAAAGTCAAATTCGTTTCTGTAGACTTTACAAATGATAAAGAAGTCCTGGGTCGGATAGGCCCTGTTGTAGGCCAGCCCTTCGACCTCTAGAGGAATGTGATGGTGTCCTCCCGTCAGCCTTCAATACTGACCCTGGCAGTAGCCATGGTTGATCCTTCATACGGTCAACATGACGAAACCTCTGCCACATCAATTTCGCTACAATGGATGCCTACCTTTGTTTCAATATCTACAAGGCTTGGATGAAGAGCGAGAGCCAAGTGTGTGGTTCAGGAAAAGAAGTATCAGCCAAGAGAAAGAGGGAAAAGGGCGAAGTCGAGCACGTGGACGAGGAGTCCGAGTAAGGTGGTAGTGTGGTTGCTCATGGTGGTTGTAATGCAGTGTCAACCGGATTAGTTGCTTAATTTAATTTCAGGGTGCTTAGTTTTATTTGAGGGGTGTGTTGTGCTGAGTCCCTAGCAGAACTATGTTATGTTCCTTCTCGTTACTTTAACGATTCAGTAGGTACATACTAGTATTTCTTATAGTTCATCTTGTAGTTGGTAGTACTACTACTCATTTCTTCACATTATATACGTACAATATATATGGCCAACATCATATAGCCAGCAGTTTAGTTGTCATATAATTTCAGGGTGCTTAGTTTTATTTGAGGGGTGTGTTGTGCTGGACACCATTGTTATTACTCAAATCTCTTTTTCCATGTTATAATGACATAAATACCTATGGACCAACATGTCAGCTCTCCCTCTATCTAACTGCAGTATAATAAAGTGTGGGGCCTACTTGATCCCAACAGCATTCTTATTTTCCTGTAAAATTATTCGCTTGGTTACTCCTGACAAGCGGGGCCACACTTATCATTGTGTGAGAGAGAATCGACATGTGGGTCTAGGCTTATTTTTTTAATATAACATGGTGAACGGGTTTGACGTGAAAATAACAATGTCTAATGGCATTCTGGAGCAAACATCTATCGGAACGATGACATTTTTGAGATATCTAATTGCATTCTTGAGCAAGCATGTCACAGATTGATGGCATTTTTGAGTAGCTGTAACTTCTAATGGCAAAACTGAGTAGTGAGAGACAACTAGTGGCATAAATAATAAAAAGGCAAGAATTAAATAGGTATGTTAATTTATATAATAGAATTTAGCACCCCATCTAAGCACGTACTAGCTTTTTTAATAGTACTATATGCATAATTCGGCGAGGAGCGCTCTCTATATGTACCACATTTTTTCTTTAACTTCATCTTGTTAGTTTTGTTCCATGGCGTAATCCATCAATACCACTATTGTACAAAAATATACATTGAAAAGGCTAGAGGGTGGGGCAGTCTCGCCTGGTCGGTTTCACGAGAGGCGAGGGCCTTTGTGATTTGACGGCTCATTACTGCTAGAAGGCGGGGCCTTCTGATTTGACTGCTCATATAAATGTTGCCGACGACGTGAGGAGGAGCAAAGAACCGTGCGGTATACTCATGTTTTCCACTGGAGTACTAGTACGATGGAGGAGCATGAAACACGGCAGCCCAGTGCGATATGGCGATAAAAAATGATCTAATTTGCTAGTCATGAATCCCACGGCGCCGCTCATCGTTAGCATTGTTCTATTCATGCCTTGTAAAGAATGTGACATGTGCGGCGAAACACTCGAAGAAAAAGAAGAAACACAGGAGCAAAAGAAGAAACACAGGAGCAAACAAAGAAGGAAGAATGTGACATGTGCGGTTTGATACATATTAGGTGCGTTGGAATGTGATGTGAACAAGCTAAAGATTAATTGATGGTTTTGGTTTTGAGGCCCGAAACGGCTCCCGATGAGTTTAGTGGAACATAAATTTCAAGTGTTACTGCTCAAATGCGGTCACACAAGTCAGTGATGTAACTGGCCGTACATGTCAGACCAAGCCGATACATGTCCCTTTGGTGAGGCGCGAGTCCAACCGACCATCTGTTGGTGTGACCGACCGTAGTATTATGCGATGGAGACATCTGGTTGTGGCTTTGAGTGATTGTCACGACCAAGCATTCAAAAATAGTGATAAATCAATTACCATCCTTTTCCAAATGGCCAAGTATTTTCACAGGAATACAGTACATATAGATGGAGTGATTGTCAAGGTTGCAAACTGGCATGGCGTTGCAAGTTCACTGCAGCAGCAACCGAGTAGGTCACTGCATCGTTGGCGGGGAAGGAGGGCTGCTCACCTCGCCTATGATGCATGCCCAGCGGTGCCGCCGTAGCTGGTCCTAGGATTTGGCTTCTCCTATCACCCATTTGAACAGTTGCACCGGCTGCTCATGCCCTTCCACGGGCATGAACATTCTTTCCTCCGCAGTAGACTCTGTGAATATGATCTCTGCCATCAGCTCGAAATCAATGCAACGCTGCCAGATGCTGACATCCCTTAGCATATCTCCCCTGAGATTGACTTGCGCCTCCGCCTTGCCTTCACCAGGCGCAGGTCGTTCGAACTTGTCTCCAATTGATGCGACACTTCCTCGAACCTAAAACGCAGCCCTGGCATGTCCTTGGTGCCACCGATCTGTGATTCCAGAGCAATGGATCCCCTCTGAAACACATGTGGGTTTCGCTCACAGGCGGCAGTGCTGTGGGCCGCAGTGTGAGGGCAGCCCGCGAGATCCTGGGATCTAAGGGATTATCCATGGCAGGATCCTCCATGGCGGATCCGGTGGGCGAGGCGGGGAGGGGAGCGCAGCGCTAGGAGATCCCTATGAGGCTAAGACAAAGATAGTACTACTCCACTCCGTCCATATTTAAATACAAAGGCCATCAACAGTAACCCAGGCAAAAATTGATCATCCTGCCTGCGTCCTAGTTTATTGGCCCCCTTTTTATTTTGTGCCAATTTTTGACCAAAAAAATTATCTAACAAAAGCACTACAGGCAAAGTTTCTGTTTTTGCACTGCACAAAAACCAAACAAGCAATCTAATCATCCTAAAGGCAAATCTTGGCACATTATTTTATAGTACCAAGGATTTGTACAAGGGGATAATTATTTTTGTTGAAAAGTTTCTGTAATCAAGGTTCACAAAATGGGCATGAACAAAGTTCAAGGCTAGCTCCCACTTTAACAATGCTCGTCTTTCTCACTTTCGCTTTTCTTTTTGAAAACTTTTAGGTTCCCCTCTATATTTTTTGTTGTTAAACTTTTTAAAAGCACACAATAGAAAAAATTATTCTCTAAAACTTTTGGGTTGTCTCCCTGGCAGCGCTTTCTTTAAAGCCATTAAGCTAGGCATATAGTGCTCAAGTAATGGATCCACCCGGATCGCAAGGCATGTCAAAGCCAATTTTAATTAACAATGATTTGTGATTTAGTAGTGAGCACAAAGCAACATGTATCATGCACAAACAAAGTCTAACTCTCTTCCTATGCATCGGCATGTCATAAAAGAACTATTCAGGCACACGAAGTAAAGGCCAATGCATAGTATAAGCAGTTTTTTGCAATTTTATTGTATTGGAAACATAGTGAGGCAGAGATGTAGTTTCCCACTCATAATAATTGCAAGTAGGAGCAGCAAGCACATGCATATTGTATTTATCAAAATCATCATGTGCAATAGTAGAACGCAACCCATCAATATAGTCCTTGATAAGCGCAAACTTCTCCGATATAGTGTAGTTGGGAGAATTCAAAAAGATAATAGGACTATCATGTGTGGGTGCAATAGCAAAAATTTCATTCTTAACATAAGGAACTATAACAGTTCATCTCCATAAGCATAATTCATATTATCATCGGGGCCACAAGCATAGAAAGCATCAAGTTCATCAAAAAGGGATATTTCAAACGAATCCAAGGGATCATAACAATCATCATGGCAATCATCCTTCGATAAGCATGAAGGGAAAATAAACAATGTATGAGTTGAAGAGTTACTCTCATTAGAAGGGCACGGGTAGCTAATCCGCTCTTCCTCCTTTTGTTCTTCGCTCTCCTCGTCATCTTTTTCATCTAATGAGCTCACAGTGTCATCTATTTCTTCTTTCATAGATTCCTAAAAAATATTAGTCTCTCTTGGACAGCGAAGACTTTCTCAATAAATGCATCAGTATCGTAATTATATTCATAATTCTCATAGCAATATTTAAGTTAAGCATAATTTTCAGGTCTGTAAACATCATTATCATAATTTTCACAGTTTCCACAAAGATTCAATTTCATAAGCACCCTTAAAAGCAACGAATTTTTCTATTCATTCCACATCACAGTAATCATATATACCATTAGCATAAGAAGCCAAGGTTTCATTGTCATTAAATATACATGAAAAGGGAAGGAGTGGAGCCTTCAACCTAGCACTATTGGCCGTTGGACATCATCTACATTCCACCAGATTTTGCAACATGTATAATGTAGAAGACTCCATGGTTGAACTTTGCGCAAACCTCAAAACACAAGCACTTCTCCTTTGTTCTAGAATCTTCCATATCATAATTGCCCAAAAAAATTCTACATGAATTGCCATTGTTTGTTTTCACTTTATGCTTTACAACGCACAATTCCATGAATCTTAAAATAGAGTAGCTTTTTTATAAAAACTAATTGATTTTGAGTGGGATGAACTATAAGAATTAAATGAACATCTACATCATGCATATATGACTCAAAGCTTACATGCTATAATGTGGTATTTGTTTATAATTTGTGTAACGACCTGACCATAGACGGTCAAGTCTCTGTGTATCTATGTTATCTATGGATCGGTATGCTAACACACACAGTACATCAATGTATATATCAAAGTGCAATCACATGTATAAATAACAAAACTGATATATACCTTAAGAATCTCAGCAGAAACAGGCAAACAGGTGTGGAGTCCCACCAATGCTATCGCCAAGTTGAGTGCGGACTGTAACCCTATAACGAAAACTCACTCGTCGTAGAAATCCTCCAACATGATACGTTGCAGCCATGTAGGTCAGTACATTGAATGTACTGTCAAGTCACACCACAAGAGATGAATAAATGTCCTATTTATACATGCAACATGGCTGGTAGATGTTTCAAAATTGAATTTGCATAAAGCTGATTTTTCCCTATCATCAAAAGAATATCAATTGTTACTACATAATTCATCATAATATGATTGAGATGTTTGCTCCATTCAACCTATACCTAGATTTATTAAAACCCATTAAATTAATTAAGAGTGACGAGATCACTCAATTCTTACTTTCCAGATGCTCAAATTGTCCATAACCGGGGACACGGCTAATCGATTAGTTTTTCACTCTGCAGAGGTTTGCACACTTTTCTCCACAAGACTTGATCACCTCCTTTGTAGTCCTCGCACTGCCTGGAGTTTGAGAATCAGAAGACCCAGACATTGTATTTCTGAAGTGTTCCGTCTTAACCCTGGGTAGACCAGTACACCTACATATATAACTACATCTGCTAATCTAGCACTGTAAGAGGTCACACAACGTACTCAACTAAGCCAAAGCCCATAATAGCTTGTGGTTGTGCAGGTAAGATTCTACTCATGAAAAATTGATGAATCCCTTTGAGCCTGGGTGGCAGTCCATAGGGTGATCACACGGGTACTTCGGGATCCTCTGGACAAGTCCACTGGTTTCTCCAGGGTGTCCGGGCAAGTCCGCTGGTTTCTCGAGGGTGCCCCTTACCAATCCACCCTGATGTGTGTTAATGTTGCCACCTTAAGGTTATCCTTAATTATTATATCACTCGCAACTTTCATGATCTCACATACCAATCCCCGTCTACAATGGCATAGCAAAATCCCTACAACGTTGGCGACAAAGAAGTAAAGGCTCAGACCTACCTCATTGCACTACTGGGTTTATAATATAGCCAACTAACATATTCATGCAAACCCTACATCAAAGGACTAAATGCATATATAAAACATAGGTATAAAACCCTACATCAAAGTGAAGATCACGAGTTGAAGAGTTATGAGGCAAGGTTCTACGATAAAGTCTATAATGAAAATGGTAGATGGAGTTTGTGGCATAAAGGTTTTATGTTAGAAAATGTATGTAACATCTCGTGAAGTCTAAATTTGTATAATGATAGCATATGACCAGAGAGGTTCCTAATGATCTTCTCAAGAAAGCTGAATCAAGAATCAAATTAAATTAATGATGAAATTGAATTACGATAAAAGAAAAACTATATGAAGTGTTAAGGTTGAAACAGTGGCTAGACATAGATGAACAATTAGGAAAAAAATTCTAACAGCAAGATATAGACCGAAAGATCAATTTTGCTGAAGGAAACATTTTCAAAAGAATTACAGATTAATAGATATAGCAAAAATAATCAAATGCATATTTTAAATTTGTGTCAAATTGAATTTACCAAAAGTGAAATGTTTTTGTCTCATGATAAACTTTGTGTTGCAGCGAATCCGTGGATATAAAATTTGTCGAATTCGGACTTACGGTCTAGGAGATATGAATTTCCAAAGTTTGAGTATTTTTCTGAAAAACAATTACGGGATTTACACAGTGCTCACCGGAGTTTCGCCGGAGTTTCGTCGGAGTTGGAGAAGAAAAGGTCCAGACGTCAACGAATGGCCGAACGGCGGAGAGGAGGCCGAGGCGAACTTGAGAGATACAGAGGTGAGATCGTTCTCGTCCTCGGGCGCGGTGGAGAAGCCACCGGAGTTGCGAAAACGGGTAAATCTTGGCGAGCAATTTCTCTCGGAATAGAGCCATATAAAGAGAGGTTTTCAGGAAGAGGGATGAGGGCTTCGAGGCTCACCTAGGGGTCCTAATAGTGGCCGAGGGAGCCGGTACAGGGAGATCAAACGAGCTCATTGTGGCCTCTAATGACGGATTGATTCCAGAACAATTAAGACAACAAAGTGGAATTTTAATCCTCTGAATGGGTTCTCCATGCAATACAAAAGATCTTTCGTGTTCATAAGAAGTGGAAAGAGCGAACGTTTCAAGTGCTAGAGGGAGAGGAAGATGTACAGGTACCATGGCTGTTTTTGTTCTCCTCCAGATTGAAACGTACAGAGGAAGAAGGGGTTCCTGGACTTGTGCTAAGGAAAAAAAATAAGATGGGCCTTAGTGGGGAACCAGGCCCAAGGGGAAAATTGAAAGAGAGAAAGAAAAAAAAATAGAAGTGGGCATGGTCCAAATAGGCTTAGGACATAATTACAAAATAATAATTTTTGGTGCAAAAGTTTTAAAACAGCAAATAAAATAAATGTTCACATTTATTTTTAATTTAAGTGTGCAAAACTTTTGTATAAACAACAAATAAAATTTTATTAATAAATGTTCGAATGAACCTAAATAACATTCATATATTTCGAAAATAGTTTTAGCCAAAAATTAAATAGTTATCCTGCTCTTATTATTCAATAAGTGTATTATAATTATCCCCAAAATGTTCTCTTTTATAAATTCTCAATTAAAAATTAATAATTGAGCCATATTAAACATTTCCAAATATAATTTTGGAGAAGTCATGTTATCTCCCCTCATAAATTTTATTTGATTAATTTGGAAATATTTAAATGACAGTAAAACTCCAAATAATATCATATTTCAATTGGAACTCCAAAATCCAAACAAACTCCATATGAAATATTCATCCACCACATTTGAGAAAGTCATCTTATTCTCACTCCAAAATTGTGATTGTGGTTTCCAATATTTCAAAAAGAGTCAAACAGAAATTAAAGCCCTTTGATTTCTTGAATAAACTTCCCCAACCATAGTTTTCTTTATTGGACAAAATGTTACCCAACTTATATAACATGATTAAAAAAAGTTTTAAACAAGAACTCAAAAGGTTTAAATTCTCGTGAAAAAATAAAATAATTTCACATAATCCACCACACAACAATCAAACAAATAATCTTGTTTATTTATTTAATATAACATTCCAAAATATAGAATTTTGGGATGTTACAAACCTACCACACTTAAAATGAATCTCGTCCTCGAGATACGGAAAGGCTAGAAAGGTAAGGTTAGGGTTGGGGTCTCCTTGCAATTCTATTGATCATCATGAAGATCCCCGGTGCTACCACACTTCAAATAAACGCATGCACCACCTCTATAGTGTTGACAACACATTTCTCCTCAAATTTCTTGTAATAACTCCTTCATTGATGCTCTCCTGTTAGAGGCATAACATTTCCTTCAATATCCTGGGTCTTTGCATCAAAATAAAATTCTTCCGAGACTGGATCTTCTCATCTGACAGGTTTAGCGCCAATGCTAAACAACTATCAAAAAATCTCATGGAGGTCTGCCATTACTGGTTACCTGCAAGAAATGGGTCTTGGCTTCATTCTCACCGTGTAACCTACGATTGGCAACATCTGCCATGTACATGGGTTCCTCATCATACCATTCTATGGTTTAAGCAAGGCTTCAATGGGCGTCGGCACTTTACTGTGGGTAAGTCACTCAGATTTACCATTCCAAATAACAAGAGCGAATGATCAGAGTAAGTCGTCATGGTGGTCAAGCCATGTCGCACCCAAATCATTACCCTGTATAAGGTTTAGTGAATCTCGCATTCTAACACTCGGGCATCCTCACAGGCATTGCAGATTTCTCTTGTCCACGAACTGGGTTCGAATAAATCCATCGATTCTGCAAGCCAAACAAAACAACTATCATTTCACCAAAACCCTCTGGTTTTACGTATCCTCCTATGGAATAGCTATAACTTGATCGGTAGACGTTTCATGGATCCTTCATAATTCTTCCTTCAACAAGACTGTGCTTGTTCCTTGGTAAATCCTGGGCCTGTGGGTTATGGCCCACTTCAACACTTGTATAGCTTTCACTCATCCTTGGACTTACAACTGATCCATATTCTCCGGTAATTCTCATCCTACTTCATTTCCTTCATCTCCTTGTGGTAACCAACATAACAAAATCAAAACTGCAATTTATTTTTGCCCAGCTCCTTTCTACGGATCGACATGAACAACACATTTATTTCTCCTTTGACCCTATGGTTTTACGAAATACTACCACACTTAAAATGAATTGTACCAATTCATCCATAGTCCATATTTCTCATATCCTCGAAAATGGTCAAAATCTAAGGGAGTGGCAACTCTTACAATTCAACATGGCACTGATGATTCAACTTTATTGATCCATGAAATATTACATTCTCCAAGACTTCCATTACATAGGTCAACTCAACCTACTCATGAAAATAAAATTGCTTCCTACTACTTATTACTGATATCATAATCTCGACTACTCAGTCTTAGATTTCTTTTGATTCGAACATTCCCTAGCATAATGTCCCGCTTCCTTGCAGCGAAAACAAATGGCTTCCGACTTGTCTCGAGGCTTCCTTGTGATTTTCTGGACTCCTTGGTTCTTGGCTTCTTGTCCGAACATTCATGGTAGATGTGCCATCAGTTCTTGCACCTAAAACATGTGATATGACTCGGGTCCTTCTCTGTAGAAATTGGGTTACTCTGGGGAGGTACTCGTTTCCTCTTTGGGGACTTCTTCGTACCGATCAGGGCTTATATTTCATGTGAATCAAATTTCCACTTCTTCTATCGGGAAGTATCCTGGATTCTCTTTTCTTTCCTTGGTGCAATACTGTGAAAAATGTACTTTTTCTCCACATGAATAGCAAGGTTTGGAACAAAATCTGGTTAGGCTCCATCAGGGTCTTCAACATCATCCTTCATCACAGGTTCTTTCATACCTTCTTGGAGGGCTTCCTTCATTCCTTCCTTCTGCTTCCGGGTAGTTTGTTGTACCATGGGATGAATGTGACACTGAGCATGGTAATGATCCGTTACTTCACATAAGAAACATGTAACCTGCCGGGTTGGGCATTCTTCGGCTGAGTGATTTTCTTCACAATGTGGGCATCCGTCCTTGTGTTCTTCATGGATGTGTTCAACTTCTCCCCAAATCTTACATGCACAAGGTTTCTTCATCATCTTACTATCGTAAGGCTTCTGGGTAAGATGAGACCTTAGCAGAGTCGTCTTGAATTCTTCCCAAGTCTTTACTCCATTCCATCCTTGTATGGCTTCATACAATTTCCACCATGTTGCGGCACTTCCTTCAAAGTACTGAAGAGCGTATGGTACTTCATCCTTTCTTTCAACAAGGTTGATCCTCAGGTGATTCTCCATGTTACGAATCCATTGCTCGGTCTCCAACTGAGTCTTGGGTCCCGAGAATTTGAGTCTTCATTCATCATCTATTGGGTCCAAGGGTTTTGGGATGAGATAGAGTTGGAGGAGTAGAGATATACACACATCACACAAATCAATCATGATTCACACATTCATTCAATCAAACATTAATATAGTACGACCACCCACATAAGTTGGTATGGTCAGATACTCAAATTGTAAATGTTCAAACTTATTTTCTCATGGTGGTCTACTACTAAACTAACTTCTCCAGATCTTGGTTCTGGTCTCCACGGGGCTTCTTCTGCTTGTGTTGGATATTCTCAAGTTCTTCAGCCAGATAATCTCTGTCGAGACGGAGTTTCCTATGGCGTCCCAGTATGTCTTGGAGTTGATTATTGAGCTTCTGTATCTCAACATCTTTGGCATGAGCTATGGTCCTGCTGTTCTCCAGTTCCTAACGAAGTTTCTGAACTTCAAGGTCTTCCTCCGCATGCTTGGTTACCTCCAGCTTCTGGGCCTTGAGTTCTTCATGAGTGCTTCCTTATCGAATAAGACTTCAAGAAGGTCCATCTGGAGGTTCCTGATGTAATGCTCCAAGTCTTGGTTATACACCGTCAGAGGTGAAAACTTCAGCTTTTGCTCCTTCGACAGTAAGATATGTGTTCCACCAGCTTTCTGCCATCCAAACTTTCCAAAACTGTTCTTGCTTAGCTCATTATGATGATGATAGCACAGGCGTGCAATTGCATCATGAATGGCAGTGTTGATGCCCATATCCTTGTTGCGGGCTATCATCTCATATGTGATGTCTCCTTTCTTGGGGTCTCCTTGACGTCCAAAAACTCGAGTCTTAACGAACCATGTTTCGGTTCTTCTCTTGTTCACCTTGATCTTCGGTATCGGCAACTTCAGCAGTCTGACCAGTACCATGAGGGTTAGACCACAAAGAACGTCCTTGTAGTGCTCTCTGGTGTTCAGGGTCAAATTCTCCATCTAAAATTTGAAATAAGAAGAGTTTTGGTCAAGGGTTCAAAAGATGAGGGATAATTCAGGCAAAAAATGTTCTCTTGGGGTCTTGCTGGTACTAAGCCATTTCCTAGGGTCACGTCCTACAGTCAACATGTGCTCTGATACCATTTCTGTAATGACCTGACCTCAGGCGATCAAGTCTCTATGTATCTGTGCTATCCCTGGATCGGTATGCTAGCACACACAATACATTAATGTATATATCAAAGTGCAATCACATGTATAAATAACAAAAACTGATATATACCTTAAGAATCTTAGCAAAAACAGGCAAACGGGTGTGGACTCCCATCAACGCCATCGTTAAGTTGAGTGCGGACTGTAACCCTATAACGAAAATTCACTCATCATAGAAATCCTGCAACATGATACGTTGCAGCCGTGTAGGTCAGTACGTTGAATGTACTAGCAAGTCACACCACAAGAGATGAATAAATGTCCTAGTTATACATGCAACATGGCTGGTGGATGGTTCTAAATTTAATTTGCATAAAGCTAATTTTTTCCCTATCATCAAAAGAATATCATATTGTTACTACATAATTCATCATAATATGGTTGAGATGGTTGCTCCATTCAATCTATACCCAAATTTATTAAAACCCATTAAATTAATTAAGAGTGATGAGATCGCTCAATTCCCACTTTCCAGATGCTCAGATTGTCCATAACCTGGGACACGGCTAATCGATTAGTTTTACACTCTGCACAGGTTTGCACACTTTTCCCCACAAGACTCAATCACCTCCTTTGTAGTCCTCGCACTGCCTGGTGTTTGAGAATTGGAAGATGGATACATAGTCTTTCTGAAGTGATCCCTCTTAACCCTGGGTAGACCAGTACACCTACATATATAAATACATCTGCTAGTCTACCACTGTAAGAGGTCACACAACATATTCAACTAAGCCAGAGCCCATAATAGCTTGTGGCTGTGCAGATAAGCTCTAGTCATGAAAATTTGATGAATATCTTTGAGCCTGGGTGGCAGTCCATAGGGTGATCACACGGGTACTCCGGGATCCCCTGGGCAAGTCCACTGGTTTCTCCAGGGTGCCTAGGCAAGTCCACTGGTTTCTCCAGGGTGCCCCTTACTAGTCCACCCAGATGTGTGTTAATATTGCCACCATAAGGTTACCCTTAATTATTATATCACTCGCAACTTTCATGATCTCACATACCAATCCCCATCTACAATGGCATAGCAAAATCCCTACAACATTGGCGACAAAGAAGTAAAGGCTCAGACCTACCTCATTGCACTACTGGGTTTATAATATAGCCAACTAACATATTCATGCAAACCCTATATCAAAGGACTAAATGCATATATAAAACATAGGTATAAAAGGGCATGATCAAGATGTGACTTGCCTTGAGGAAATATTCTATTGAGTCATCTCTCCTTCTCGTTACGATATATCTAACGATATAAGAAAGTGCTTTAACACACAACAACATCCAAATAATCCAAATAAAATATTCAAATTACAGTACAAAATAAAAAAATAACATTCCTACATAAGTTGTTAGAACTTGGTTACGGGTTGAGATAAGATCAAGAATGGAAATATGATATAGGTTTTGTTCTCGGGTTGGGTCAAAGTAAAGATCACAGGTTGAAGAGTTGTGAGGCAAGGTTCTACGACAAAGTCTATAATGAAAATGGTAGATGGAGTTTGTGGCATAAAGGTTTTATGTTACAAAATGTATGTAACATCTCGTGAAGTCTAAATTTGTATAATGATAGCATATGACCAGAGAGGTTCCTAATGATCTTCTCAAGAAAGCTGAATCAAGAATCAAATTAAACTAATGATGAAATTGAATAACGATAAAAGAAAAACTATATGAAGTGTTAAGGTTGAAACAGTGGCTACACATAGATGAACAATTAGGAAAACATATTCTAACAACAAGATATGGACCGAAAAATCAATTTTGTTGAAGGAAACATTTCCAAAAGAATTACAAATTAATAGATATAGCAAAAATGCTCAAATACTAATTTTAAATTTGTGTCAAATTTAATTTACCAAAAGTGAAATGTTTTTATCTCATGATAAACTTTGTGTTTCAACGAATCCGTGGATACAAAAATTTGTCGAATTCGGACTTACAGTCTAGGAGATATGAATTTGCGAAGTTTGAGTATATTTCTAAAAAACAATTATGGGATTTACACACTGCTCACCGGAGTTTCGCCGGAGTTTCTTCGGAGTTGGAGAAGAAAAGGTCCAGACGTCAACGAATGGCCGAACGGCGGAGAGGAAGCCGAGACGAACTTGAGAGATGCAGAGGTGAGATCGTCCTCATCCTCGGGCGCGGTGGAGAAGCCGCCGGAGTTGCGAAAACGGGTAAATCTCGGCGAGCAATTCCTCTCGGAATAGAGCGATATAAAGAGGGGTTTTCAGGAAGAGGGATGAGGGCTTCGAGACGCACCTAGGGGTCCTATTTATAGTGACCGAGGGAGCCGGTACAAGGAGATCAAACGAGCTCATTGTGGCCTCTAATGACGGATTGATTCCGGAACAATTAAGACATCAAAGTGGAATTTTAATCCTTTGAATGGGTTCTCCATGCAATACAAAAGATCTTTTGTGTTGATAAGAAGTGGAAAGAGCGAACATTTCAAGTGCTAGAGGGAGAGGAAGATGTACAGTTGCCATGGGTGTTTCTGTTCTCCTCCAGATTGAAGCGTACAGAGCAGGACGAAGGGGTTCCTGGACTTGGGCTAAGGAAAAAAATAAGATGAGCCTTAGTGGAGAACCAGGCCGAAGGGGAAAATGGAAAGAGAGAAAGAAAAAAAATAGAAGTGGCCATGGTCCAAATAGGCTTAGGACATAATTACAAAATAATATTTTTTTGGTGCAAAAGTTTTACAACAGAAAATAAAATAAATGTTCACATTTGTTTTTAATTTTAGTGTGCAACACGTTTGTATAAACAACAAATAAAATTTTATTAATAAATGTTGAAATGAACCTAAATAACATACATATATTTCGAAAATAGTTTTAGCCAACAATTAAATAGTTATCCTGCTCTTATTATTCAATAAGTTATTATAATTATCCCCAAAAATGTTTTCTTTTATAAATTCTCATTTAAAAATTAATAATTGAGCCATATTAAACATTTCCAAATATAATTTTGGAGAAGTCATGTTATCTCCCCTCATAAATTTATTTGATTAATTTGGCAATATTTAAATGACAGTAAAACTCCAAATAATATCATATTTCAATTGGAACTCCAAAATCCAAACAAACTCCATATGAAATATTCATCCACCACATTTGAGAAAGTCATCTTATTCTCACTCCAAAATTGTGATTGTGGTTTCCAATATTTCAAAAAGAGTCAAACAGAAATTAAAGCCCTTTGATTTCTTGAATAAACTTCCCCAAGCATTGTTTTCTTTATTGGACAAAATGTTACCCAACATTGATAACATGATTAGAAAAATCTTTAAACAAGAACTCAAAAGGTTTTAATTCTCGTGAAAAAATAGAATAATTTCACACAATCCATCACACAACAATCAGGCAAACAATCCTATTTATTTATTTAATATAACATTTCAAAATATAGAATTTTGGGATGTTACAATTTGATTGCCAAATCTCATGCGTGCAATGCACGTATACCTTACAACTCTAAATAGTGTTTGTGTGTGTGTGTTGTGCGTGTCAAACACATTGTACGTAGTATCATACATGGTTTAGATTCTGAACATCTAGCTAGAGCATACATGTACTATGATTTGAATTTAACATAAAATGGATATATATATTTGAATTTGAGATCGTATGTACATGTAATTCATATTTATATAGGAATTTTCCACTCCTATATTCATGTCACGTGTTGTGAAGATAATATTTAGATGGTTGTATAAGTAACCCGAGTACAATCCCATTCAAACAGGGTAAACGTACTCAAATTTATTCCATATGCTAGACAACACGAATTATTATTTTACTGTTGAGGGAAGTGCAAATGGATTTGGTACTATATATACATGTTAAGTTTGTTGTCCCGATTTTTTTAGTTTTTTGTTGTTGTATTTGAATGCATTTCTAGTAATATAGTAAAATGGGACATGGCGCTCTCTAGTGATGAGGTGCGAATTGTCTTTTTTTGTACACGTTAAGCTTGTTCTCCCGGAATTTCAAGCCACGCCTTGTTATGCCGAAATTTCAAGCTAGCATCTCTATCTATCGTGCTGCGAAACTCCCGCCTCTTCAACCCGCGCCTTGTTACTCCGAAATATTTAAGACATATCTTTGTCTCGTTGTGCTCCAAAAACTCCCTCCTTCTCAACCCGCGCCTTGCTATCCCAAAGTTACAACACGCGCGAAAACTCCCACCTCCTGCGAAATCCCGACACGCGAAATGCCCGTGATACACCTGAACCGAAAGAACCACCTAGCTCAAATCGGTGGGGGTACTATTGTAACCTACTCCACATTTTGGACAAGCGCGTACCTAAGCCTTGGTTCCCCCTCCCATCCCATCCGCCCACTGATTCATACACCAAGGCCGCGAAAACCCACGAAGCCCAACACCCTCCTCCGTCCGCCACCAAGCCGGAGCCTCTTCCCCCACAACATCATCCACAGCAACACCTCGACGTCCCTCATCCACCGCACCGGATGAGGATCCTTCGTTGATCTAGTCGTCCCGCCGGTTCAGCCACCCCGTCCTCCACCTCCAAGGAGGTGCCCCGATGTTCCCCTCGTCTTCTGCGCCACCTCCATTCCCACACCGCCATCTTCACCTGCACCACCGGAAGAGAAGCATCATCACTGATTCTTTGGATGAATTTAGGCCTAATCGGCACCGCAAAAGAGGTTCTACACTAATTGCCGCATTTTCTTCTTGATTCAATACAACGGTGCTGCTGGTTCTCGGTCCCGAGCCGACGTGGCGCGGCTCCATCCACAGCGGCGTTGCCGGCCACTTCCTCCACGGCATCACTCCTTCGGTGGTGACGTCCAAATCAGTAGGAGTTGTTGCTGCTTTGGCTCTCACTCGCACGGCTGCTCTGCTCTTGCTCTCAATCCCCTGCCTGGTCTGCTCTTGCTCTTGCTCGTGCTGATGCTCCTGCTCTTTCACTTGCTTGCGCTGCTGCTCTCGCTCTTGCTCTTGCTTGCGTTGCTGCTCTACTCTTGTGTGCGCTGCTGCTGCACGAGTAGCAGATCCTGCTCTCCCTCGAGCCTCTGCAACTACTACACGAGATGCTGCTACATGACCAGCTGCCCTGGCTCTCGCACGCCCTACTGCTCCGGGCGCTACTGCTGCTGCTACTGCTTTTCTGCTACTAGTGCATTCAGTTTTGACAGTAAAATTTAGTTTCGACAGCAAAATTCAGTTTCGACAGTTAAATTTAGTTTCGAAAGTTAAATTCAGTTTCGACAGTTAAGTTCAGAGATGAGAGGCTGATGTATTTTACGTCATCTATTGGAGATGCTATTAGAATTCCACTCAGATTAACGTTGTCTCTCTTGTCCTGCTTCAGCCTCGCTGTCGTACAATTCACCGGAGATGCTCCAACGATGAAACCCTCCATCACATCGGGGCAGTACCCCGGGCTCCATCTCCAGACGCCTAAGATCTTCTTCCCTCCTCCGACAGCCAAATCAGCGGGAGCATCCTCACCGACCAATCCAAAAATGCTGAGATCGACATGGCTTCGCCAAAGAGGTTATACACTTGTTGCATTGCTTTTTTACTCTACATGTTATATATATTGTCCACTGAGCACAAGTAGTAACATGAAATACAATTAGTTCTCCTACTATATGACAAATAGTGAGGTACCAGGCAACTTAGCTATCCGTGAGGAACTCTCTTGAATGCCATTATTATTTATCTCTACGTGTTTGAGTTGCGTATTTGTAGATGGGCCTGGGAGTTGAGCTAGTAGGGAAGTGGCCTAGGTCCAAAGTAGTAGAAGTAGCACAAAAACATTTTTTAAGTGTAGGCTTTTCCCTGCTCAATCCTACCTACTAGAATTGCCAGTGCTTGAAAGGAAAAGTGAAGGAAAAACATAGGAATTGGAAAGTTTCCTATGGTACTACTATTCATGCATTTGGTTCAAAGGAATGGAGCAAAGGAAAACTGTAGGATTCGTTCCTTTAGTGTCTCCTTGAAAGGAAAAACCGTACGAATTTTAATATCCATGTTTCCTCCTTTTCAAATTCCTATTCATGAAGCACAACTAAGAGATAGTAGCATAATAACATTATAAACGTACATTTTCTTGTGGTTTGACTTAATCTCACCATGCTTCTTTGCATCCTGTGATCTTCCAATTCTTGTGAAGCAAACACCCATATTGGCAGAAATCTTGTGTTTTTAAATTCTCTGTTTTGCACATGCATTCCTATCCTATTCCTGTGTATTTCCTATCCCTGCATTGTCAGAATCCCCAAATTCAAACTAGCCCTTACACAATTACTTCTGTTACAGATATGTGTCAAAGAAAACCTTGTGTGGTTTGTCCCGCTCCTGCTGCATTGTGTTCCACCCCAGCTCAGGTGCTCCAATGATGGAAGGGTTCACCATAGTAGGGATCTGCCTTCCAGACTGTCTTTTGACGCCTCAGATCTTCTTCCCCACCGCCGCCAGCCAGGACAACTGCATTACCATCATCAACTAAGCCGATGACCTTGAGGACTACACGGTTCCGCAAGAGAGGTCGCACTCTTTCGTGTCTGCTTACGTTATGCATCGCTTAATATGATGACATGCTACTTTATCATCCTGTTCACCTATTAGACTCTGAGTCGGGTCCAAACTAATGCTCAAACTTGAGTTTTTAAATAGTTGTGGGGTACATATTGGGGCAGGAATCAATACTATTTGTCTACTATCTGGTTAATCTTGGGTGCCTACTATGAGTTTCATCTTAGGTGGAAACAAACATTAAAGGAGCCATTATCTGTACTTTTTAACTAAAGCTATTATCAGCCTGCTATCTGGTTTTGGGCCTATCCATAGTTTGCTACCATCACTCTGGATTTGTGCTTGCACTCCTTACAAAATCTCACTATGTTTTATTCCTATGCATGTCAGTTATTGTACACAATGGAATTGAACATGTAGAGAAAAAGAGACGAGCCTTGCATGGCAATAAAATTTCATGCAAACGTTGCTCCATGGTGGGTGCAAAGGCAGCCCCCCTCCACCCATTTCAGATTGTAATCAAGAGGAAGATAATAGTTCTGAGGGGGATTCACAAGGAGAAGACCACTCCTTTTTACCCCTTGAGGTCTTCGCTCTAACTTGGCGTGCTGATGTTGGTAATATCATGCATATGGTGCCTCACATTGCTTACTTTATACATCAAATATGTCATTTGCTTAGTTTAGACATGCTTTGTGTGAATACCATATGTTTATTTTCTTTATCATATACGTGGATCATGCAATGCCATCTTGTTTAGCCATGCATCATATATGTGAATTTTGCAATGCCACCCTGGTTAGCCAGTCATCTTATATGTGAATTATATCATGCCATCATTTTCTTATAACGTATTAAATTTGTCAAAAAATTTAGTACATTCAATTACTCTTCCTATGGATTAGCCATTCGACACGGTCATGGAAAAATCTGGAGTGGAAACAAGGTCTTCAGAGCAGACAATGCTATCTGACAAAGTGCATGTCTCGCTGGTTACGGATAGCTCCTCAGAGGAGGATTCCGAGACAGATGACCAGTCCTATTCCTCCCCCCCCCCCGAGGTGCATGCTCTAACTTGGTGAAAGGATCGAGAAGAGGTGTCTAGAGGGGGGTGATTAGACCCTCAACAAGTAAAGGTAGCAATTTTTAAACTTTTCAAGTAAAGGGTGGAGATTAGCACAATTTCAAGCATTCACAATACAATTCAAGCACACATGGCAAGAGTATATGATTAGAAGAAAGTAAAGCATGCAACTTGCAAGAAAGTAAAGGGATGGGATTGGAGTGTGCAAACGCGATTGGAGACACGGAGATTTTTGACGTTGGTGGAGACTTCAACCCACGAACGGTAACGGTTGCGCGAGTCCATGGAGGGCTCCACCTACGAAGGGTCCATGAAGAAGCAACCTTGTCTATCCCACCATGGCCATCGCCCACGAAAGACTTGCCTCACTTTGGTAGATCTTCACGAAGTAGGCGATCTCCTTGCCCTTACAAACTCCTTGGTTCAACTCCACAATCTTGACGGAGGCTACCAAGTGACACCTAACCAATCTAGGAGACACCACTCTCCAAAAGGTAATAGATGGTGTGTTGATGATGAACTCATTGCTCTTGTGCTTCAAATGATAGTCTCTGCAACACTCAACTCTCTCTCCCTCTCTCACAGATTTGGATATGGTAGAAAGATGATTTGAGTGGAAAGCAACTTGGGGAAGGCTAGAGAACAAGATTCTTATGGTTGGATTGGAATGTCTTGGTCTCAACACATGAGTAGGTGGTTCTCTCTCAGAAAATGAGTACTGGAAGTGTAGGCACGTTTTGATGGCTCTCTCACAAATGGAGAATGGGGTGGAGGGGTATATATATGAAGGAAATATGCCCTAGAGGCAATAATAAAGTTATTATTTATTTCCTCATATCATGATAAATGTTTATTATTCATGCTAGAATTGTATTAACCGGAAACATGATACATGTGTGAATACATAGACAAACATATAGTCACTAGTATGCCTCTACTTGACTAGCTCATTAATCAAAGATGGTTATGTTTCCTAACCATAGACATGTGTTGTCATTTGATTAATGAGATCACATCATTAGGAGAATGATGTGATTGACATGACCCATCCCGTTAGCTTAGCACTTGATCGTTTAGTATTCTGCTATTCCTTCCTTCATGACTTATACATGTTCATGTAACTATGAGGATTGTGTAACTCCCGTTTACCGGAAGAACACTTTGGGTACTACCAAACGTCACAACGTAACTGGGTGATTATAAAGGAGTACTACAGGTGTTTCGAAGGTACATGTTGAGTTAGCATAATTGAGATTAGGTTTTGTCACTCCGATTGTCGGAGAGGTATCTCTGGCCCTCTCGGTAATACTCATCACCCAAGCCTTGCAAGCATGTAACTAATGAGTTAGTTATGTGATGACGTATTCGGAACGAGTAAAGAGACTTGCCGTAACGAGATTGAACTAGGTATTGGATACCGACGATCAAATCTCGGGCAAGTAACATACCGATGACAAAGGAATAACGTATGTTGTTATGCGGTTTGACCGATAAAGATCTTCGTAGAATATGTAGGAACCAATATGGGCATCCAGGTCCCGCTATTGGTTATTGACGAGACATCTCTCGGTCATGTCTACATTGTTCTCGAACCGTAGGGTCCGCACGCTTAAGGTTTCGATGATGGTTATATTACGAGTTTATGTATTTTGATGTACGAAGTTTGTTCGAGTCCGGATGTGATCACGGACATGACGAGGAGTCTCGAAATGGTCGAGACATAAAGATTGATATATTGGACGGATATATTTGGACACCGGAAAGGTTCGGAGAAGTTTGGAGCTACCGGAGGTTACTGAAACCCCGGGAGGTATATGGGCCTTATTGGGCCCATATAGGAAGAAGGAGAAGGAACAAGGGAGGCGCGCCCCAGCCCAATCCGATTGGGGAGGGGGCCCCCCTTCCTTTCTCTTTCCCCCTCTTCCTATTACTACTACTAGTACTTATTCCTAATACTAGTACTCTTTCCTTCCCTCCAAATAAGATAAGGAAAGGGGGAAACCTACTTGGAGTAGGTTTCCCCTCCTCTGGCGCCCCCCCTTGGGCGGCCTCCTCCTCCCTCCCTCCTTTATATCACGGGGTAAGGGGCACCCTAGGACACACAAGTTGATCATTGAGATCGTTCCTTAGCCGTGTCGGTGCCCCCTCCACGATATTACACCTCGGTCATATTGTAGCGGTGCTTAGGCGAAGCCTGCGACAGAGAACATCAAGATCGTCACCATGCCGTCGTCTTGTGGAACTCCCCTCGGCGCCTCTGCTGGATCGGAGATCGAGGGTGCGTCATCGAGCTGTCTGCGTGTCAAGAACTCGGAGGTGCCGGAGTAACGGTGCTCGGATCGTTTGAACCGGAAGGCGTCGACTACTTCCACTACGCTGTGTCAACGCTTCCGCTTCGGTCTCGAGGGTGCGTAGACAACACTCTCCCCTCTCGTTGCTATGCATCACCATGATCTTGCGTGTGCGTAGGAAAATTTTTGAAATTACTCGTTCCCCAACAAAGGCATCCGAGCCTAGGTTTTATGGTTTGATGTTATATGCACGAGTAGAACACAAGTGAGTTGTGGACGATATAAGTCATACTGCCTACCAGCATGTCATACTTTGGTTCAGCGGTATTGTTGGATGAAGCGGCCCGGACCGACATTAAGCGTACGCTTACGCGAGACTGGTTTTACCGCCGTGCTTTGCACACAGGTGACTAGCGGGTGTCTGTTTCTCCAACTTTAGTTGAACCGAGTGTAGCTACGCCCGGTCCTTGTGAAGGTTAAAACGGAGTCTATTTGACAAACTATTGTTGTGGTTTTGATGCGTAGGTGAGATTGGTTCTTGCTTAAGCCCGTAGCAGCCACGTAAAATTTGTAACAACAAAGTAGAGGACGTCTAACTTGTTTTTGCAGGGCATGTTGTGATGTGATATGGCCAAGATGTGATGCTATATTTTATTGTATGAAATGATCATGTTTTGTAACCGAAGTTATCGGCAACTGGCAGGAGCCATATGGTTGTCGCTTTATTGTATGAAATGCAAACGCCCTGTAATTGCTTTACTTTATCACTAAGCGGTAGCGATAGTCGTAGAAGCAATAGATGGCGTAAACGACAACGATGCTACGATGGAGATCAAGGTGTCGCGCCCGGTGCCGATGTGATCAAGACGGTGCTTCGAAGATGGAGATCACAAGCACAAGATGATGATGGCCATATCATATCACTTATATTGATTGCATGTGATGTTTATCCTTTATGCATCTTATCTTGCTTTGATTGACGGTAGCATTTTAAGATGATCTCTCACTAATTATCAAGAAGTGTTCTCCCTGAGTATGCACCATTGCGAAAGTTCTTCGTCTTTGAGACACCACGTGATGATCGGGTGTGATAGGCTCTACGTTCAAATACAATGGGTGCAAAACAGTTGCACACGCGAATACTCGAGTTATACTTGACGATCCTAGCATATCAGATATGGCCTCGGAACACGGAGACCGAAAGGTCGGCGTGAATCATATAGTAGATATGATCAACATAGAGATGTTCACCATTGAAACTACTCCATCTCACGTGATGATCGGACATGGTTTAGTTGATTTGGATCACGTGATCACTTAGATGACTAGAGAGATGTCTGTCTAAGTGGGAGTTCTTAAGTAATATGATTAATTGAACTTAAATTTATCATGAACTTAGTACCGATAGTATTTTGCTTGTCTATGTTTGTTTGTAGATAGATGGCTCGTCTTTGTTGTTACATTGAATTTTAATGCGTTCCTTGAGAAAGCAAAGTTGAAAGATGATGGTAGCAATTACACGGATCGGGTCCGTAACTCGAGGATTATCCTCATTGCTGCATGAAAGAGTTACGTCCCGGAAGCACCGCTGGGTGCCAGAACTGCTTCTTGATGCTGGCGACGACGTTAAGAACGTCTGGCGAGCAAAGCTGATGACTACTCTATAGTTAAGTGTGCCATGCTTTACGGCTTAGAACCGGGTCTTCAACGACGTTTTGAACGTCATGGAGCATATGAGATGTTCCAGGAGTTGAAGTTAATATTTCAAGCAAATGCCCGGATTGAGAGATATGAAGTCTCCAATAAATTCTATAGCTGCAAGATGGAGGAGAACAGTTCTGTCAGTGAGCATATACTCAAAATGTATGGGTATAATAATCACTTGATTCAACTGGGAGTTAATCTTCCGGATGATAGCGTCATTGACAGAATTCTCCAATCACTGCCACCAAGCTACAAGAGCTTTGTGATGAACTATAATATGCAAGGGATGAACAAGACTATTCGAGCTCTTCGCGATCTTTGAAAGCATGGAGGTAGAAATCAAGAAGGAGCATCAAGTGTTGATGGTCAACAAGACCACTAGTTTCAAGAAGAAGGGCAAAGGGAAGAAGAAGGAACTTCAAAAGAACAGCAAACAAGTTGCTGCTCAAGAGAAGAAACCCAAGTCTGGACCTAAGCACAGAAATCGAGTGCTTCTCTTAAGCGGTCGACCTTTGAAGCGGAACTGCCCCAAGTATTTGGCGGATAAGAAGGATGGCAAAGTGAACAAAGGTATATGTGATATACATGTTATTGATGTGTACCTTACTAATGCTCGCAGAGCACTGGTATTTGATACTGGTTACATTGCTAACATTTGCAACTCAAAGCAGGACTACGGATTAGCGAAGATTAGCTAAGGGCGAGGTGACGATCTTGCGCGTGGGAAATGGTTCCAAGTCGATGTGATCGCGATCGGCACGCTACCTCTACATCTACCATCGGGATTAGTTTTAGACCTGAATAATTGTTATTTGGTGCCGCGTTGAGCATGAACATTATATCTGGATCTTGTTTGATGCGAGGCGATTATTCATTTAAATCGAGAATAATGGTTGTTCTATTTATATGAGTAATATCTTTTATGGTCATGCACCCTTGAAGAGTGGTCTATTTTTATTAAATCTCGATAGTAGTGATACACATATTCATAATGTTGAAGCCAAAAGATACAGAGTTGATAATGATAGTGCAACATATTTGTGGCACTGCCGTTTAGGTCATATCGGTATAAAACGCATGAAGAAACTCCATACTGATGGACTTCTGGAATCACTTGATTATGAATCACTTGGTACTTGCGAACCGTGCCTCATGGGCAAGATGACCAAAACACTGTTCTCCGGTTCTATGGAGAGAGCAACAGATTTGTTGGAAATCATACATACAGATGTATGTGGCCCGATGAATGTTGAGGCTCGTGGCGGATATCGTTATTTTCTCACCTTCACAGATGATTTGAGCAGATATGGGTATATCTACTTGATGAAGCACAAGTCTGAAACATTTGAAAAGTTCAAAGAATTTCAGAGTGAAGTAGAAAATCATCGTAACAAGAAAATAAAATTTCTACGATCTGATCGTGGAGGAGAATATTTGAGTTACGAGTTTGGTTTACATTTGAAACAATGTGGAATAGTTTGCAAACTCACGCCACCTGGAACACCACAACGAAATGGTGTGTCCAAACGTCGTAATCGTACTTTACTTGATATGGTGCGATCTATGATGTCTCTTACCGATTTACCGCTATCGTTTTGGGGTTATGCTTTAGAGACGGCTGCATTCACGTTAAATAGGGCACCATCAAAATCCGTTGAGACGACGCCTTATGAACTGTGGTTTGGCAAGAAACCAAAGTTGTCGTTTCTCAAAGTTTGGGGTTGCGATGCTTATGTGAAGAAACTTCAACCGATAAGCTCGAACCCAAATCGAGAAATGTGTCTTCATAGGATACCCAAAGGAGACTATTGGGTACACCTTCTATCACAGATCTGAAGGCAAGATTTTCGTTGCTAAATTCGGATCCTTTCTAGAGAAGGAGTTTCTCTCGAAAGAAGTGAGTGGGAAGAAAGTAGAACTTGATGAGATAACTGTATCTACTCCCTTATTGGAAAGTAGTTCATCACAAGAACCGGTTCTGTGACGACTACACCAATTAGTGAGGAAGCTAATGATATTGATCATGAAACTTGGATCAAGTTTCTCTTGAACCTCGTGGGTCTACTAGAGTAAGATCCGCACTGAGTGGTGCGGAAATCCTATTCGGAAGTCATGTTACTAGTACATGATGAACCTACGAACTATGAGGAAGCGATGATGAGCCCAGATTCATAAAATGGCTAGAGGCCATGAAATCTGAGATAGGATCCATGTATGAAAACAAAGTATGGACTTTGGTTGACTTGCGGATGATCGGCAAGCCATTGAGAATAAATGGATCTTTAAGAAGAAGACTGACGCTGATGGTAATGTTACTGTCTACAAAGCTCGACTTGTTGCGAAAGGTTTTCGACAAGTTCAAGGGGTTGACTACAATGAGACTTTCTCACCCGTAGCGATGCTTAAGTCTGTCCGAATCATGTTGGCTATTGCTGCATTTCATGATTATGAAATTTGGCAAATGGATGTCAAGACTGCATTCTTGAATGGATTTCTAGAAGAAGAGTTGTATATGATGCAGCTGAAGGTTTTGTTGATCCAAAAGTCTTGACAAAGTGTGCAAGCTCCAACGTTCCATTTATGGACTGGTGCAAGCATCTCGGAGTTGGAATAAGCGCTTTGACAAGGTGATCAAAGCATATGGTTTTATACTGAGACTTTTGGAGAAGCTGTATTTACAAGAAAGTGAGTGGGAGCTCAGTAGCATTTCTAGTTTTATATGTTGATGACATATTATTAATTGGAAATGATATAGAATTTCTGGATAGCATAAAGGGATACTTGAATAAAAGTTTTTCGATGAAAGACCTCGGTGAAGCTGCTTACATATTGGGCATCAAGATCTATAGAGATAGATCAAGGCGCTTAATAGGACTTTCACAAAGCACATACCTTGACAAAATTTTGAAAAAGTTCAAAATGGATCGAGCAAAGAAAGGATTCTTGCCTGTACTACAAGGTGTGAAGTTGAGTCGAACTCAATGCCCGACCACAATGAGAAGATAGAGAGAAAATGAAAGATGTTCCTATGCTTCAGCCATAGGCTCTATCATGTATGCAATGTTGTGTACCGGACACGACGTATGCTTAGCAATAAGCTTGGCGGTAGGTACCAAAGTAATCCAGAGTGGATCATCGGACAGCGGTCAAGAACATCTGAAATACACGAAAAGGACTAAGGATATGTTTCTCGTATATGGAGGTGACAAAGAGCTAGTCGTAAATGGTTACGTCGATGCAAGCTTTGACACGATCCGGACGATTCTAAATCGCAAACCGGATCGTGTTTATATTAAACGGTGGAGCTGTAAGTTGGTGCAGTTCAAAACAAAGCGTCGTAGCAGGATCTACATGTGAAGCGGAGTACATAGCTGCTTCTGAAGCGGCAAATGAAGGAGTCTGGATGAAGGAGTTCATTTCCGATCTAGGTGTCATACCTAGTGCATCGGGACCAATGAAGATCTTTTGTGACAATACTGGTGCAATTGCCTTGGCAAAGGAATCCAGATTTCACAAGAGGACTAAGCACATCAAGAGACGCTTCAATTCCATTCGGGACCAAATCCAAGTGGGAGACATAGAGATTTGCAAGATACATACGGATCTGAATGTTGCAGACCCATTGACTAAGCCTCTCTCACGAGCAAAACATGATCAGCACCAAGACTCCATGGGTGTTAGAATCATTACTATGTAATCTAGATTATTGACTCTAGTGCAAGTGGGAGACTGAAGGAAATATGCCCTAGAGGCAATAATAAAGTTATTATTTATTTCCTCATATCATGATAAATGTTTATTATTCATGCTAGAATTGTATTAACCGGAAACATGATACATGTGTGAATACATAGACAAACATATAGTCACTAGTATGCCTCAACTTGACTAGCTCATTAATCAAAGATGGTTATGTTTCCTAACCATAGACATATGTTGTCATTTGATTAATGAGATCACATCATTAGGAGAATGATGTGATTGACATGACCCATCCGTTAGCATAGCACTTGATCGTTTAGTATTCTCGCTATTGCTTCCTTCATGACTTATACATGTTCTGTAAGTATGAGGATTGTGTAACTCCGTTTACGGAAGAACACTTTGGGTACTACCAAACGTCACAACGTAATCGGGTGATTATAAAGGAGTACTACGGTGTTTCGAAGGTACATGTTGAGTTAGCATAATTCGAGATTAGGTTTTGTCACTCCGATTGTCGGAGAGGTATCTCTGGGCCCTCTCGGTAATACTCATCACCCAAGCCTTGCAAGCATGTACCTAATGAGTTAGTTATGAGATGACGTATTACGGAACAAGTAAAGAGACTTGCCGGTAACGAGATTGAACTAGGTATTGGATACCGACGATCAAATCTCGGGCAAGTAACATACCGATGACAAAGGGAATAACGTATGTTGTTATGCGGTTTGACCGATAAAGATCTTCGTAGAATATGTAGGAACCAATATGGGCATCCGGTCCCGCTATTGGTTATTGACCGAAGACATGTCTCGGTCATGTCTACATTGTTCTCGAACCGTAGGGTCCGCACGCTTAAGGTTTCGATGATGCTTATATTATGAGTTTATGTATTTTGATGTACGAAGTTTGTTGAGTCCGGATGTGATCACGGACATGACAAGGAGTCTCGAAATGGTCGAGACATAAAGATTGATATATTGGACGGATATATTTGGACACGGAAAGGTTCCGGAGAAGTTTGGAGCTACCGGGAGGTTACCGGAACCCCCCGGGAGGTATATGGGCCTTATTGGGCCCATATAGGAAGAAGGGAGAAGGAACAAGGGAGGCGCGCCCCAGCCCAATCCGATTGGGGAGGGGGCCGCCCCTTTCCTTTCTCTTCCCCTCTTCCTATTACTACTACTAGTACTTATTCCTAATACTAGTACTCTTTCCTTCCCTCCAAATAAGATAAGGAAGGGGGAAACCTACTTGGAGTAGGTTTCCCCTCCTCTATGCGCGCCCCTTGGGCGGCCTCCTCCTCCCTCCCTCCTTTATATCACGGGGTAGGGGGCACCCTAGGACACACAAGTTGATCATTGAGATCGTTCCTTAGCCGTGTGCGGTGCCCCCCCACGATATTACACCTCGGTCATATTGTAGCGGTGCTTAGGCGAAGCCTGCGACAGAGAACATCAAGATCGTCACCACGCCGCCGTCTTGTGGAACTCCCCTCGGCACCTCTGCTGGATCGGAGATCGAGGGTGCGTCATCGAGCTGTCTGCGTGTCAAGAACTCGGAGGTGCCGAGTAACGGTGCTGGATCGGTTGAACCGGGAAGACATACGACTACTTCCACTACGCTGTGTCAACGCTTCCGCTTCGGTCTACGAGGGTACGTAGACAACACTCTCCCCTCTCATTGCTATGCATCACCATGATCTTGCGTGTGCGTAGGAAATTTTTTGAAATTACTACGTTCCCCAACAATATAGCCTCCACACAAAATCTAACTGTTACACACATTTTATCAAACTCGATGGGACCGAATAGTGAAACTCAGTGAGACCGACCTGGTTCAAAATGTGAACGTTAGGCTTTTCGGTGGGACCAACAAGGTCAACTCGGTGGGACCGATGTGCTAGGGTTAGGGCAAAACCTCATCTCGGTGAGACCGATTGCGTGAACTCGGTGATAGGGGCAAAGGTGTCCCCTCTTTCGATGAGATGATGGATATCGCTTTGGTGGAAGTCGACTTTGACGATCCGACTACGAACGTGCGAGGACGTCGCGCCTTAGCAATCGCTAAACCAACTCCGAGAGGTTATTGACCACGTCGAAGCACGATCAACCTGACCACGAGGGTCTGTTTCCTGCGAGCAAACGAAGAACAAGCAAGAAACTGAGATTGCAATATGGATATTGTGAATATAAGATGAAAGCTTTATTGATCAAGGTGGGGTTCTGTGACGCCTTTGTCTGGTCGTTGAACACAAACGAAGTACGTGAAGTTGCAGCTATGGCGAACTTTAATCTAAACAAAACCCAAGGTCTAAACGGTGCCCTAAGGGCTGTATATATGGAGGAAGAGGGGGGGAATTTCGTGGCCCTTGGTGGAGGGGTCCGAAATCAACCCTATCTCTTGTTTCCCCACACATACGGACTCTAAAAATAGCCTATACTTATGTATTTCGAAATTACATGGGCTGGCCCAATAATAAGGTGACGCAAGACCTAGAATAGCCTCTAGACGAAATTTACAAGTGGCATCTTGTATATTTCGTCCAAGGCTTCATGCACCCATTATGGTGGCTTCAAAGTCCTGAAATCATCACTTGTAACTCCGTTCTTGTTCCCCTTGCGCATGCCATCATCTCCATGCTTGTTCTTGCTCCAATGTTCATCCTTCTCCAAGCTAGGCCCTTCATTTGTAAGCAAAACAAATGTATCCAATTAAGGCAGCATCATATTCTCATGAACATTAGAATCATTACCAAGAAACGAAAGTACCTGGTAATTTAGTTGGCATGCGCGAGCTCTAGTAATTGGTCCAGTATGTATAGCAGCAGGAGCTGTGGGTGTATCAATGGTATTGATGTCCTCATCACTCGGTGAGACCGATTTTAGCAATAAGCAAACAGAGACTTGGTCAAGCAAACTCGATAGGACCGACTACACATTTTGGTGGGACCGAAATAACTGCAATAGGCAATAGAGAGTTTGCAGGGCCATCTCGGTGAGGCCGAGATCCCATCGGTAAGACCAAACTGATCAGAGTTTCTGGCAGTGGCTATGTCAGTGAACTCGGTGGCGCCAGATAGATCAAATTGGTGGGGCTGAGTTTGACTTTAGGTTTAGGACATATGTGGAAATGAGAAAATGGTTGAGGGATTTGGAGCATATCACTAAGCACTTTGAGCAAGCAAGCCATTAAGCAACACCTCATCCCCTTTTAATAGTATTGGCTTTCCTATGGACTCAATGTGATCTTGGATCACTAAAATGAAAATGTAGAGTCTTGAGCTTTTGCCAATATGTGTCCTTAGCATCTTGAAGGGGCTCCACATCCTCTTGTCCTGCCACTCCGCTGTTGAACTTATCTAAAACGTACTAGATAGAAGTATTAGTCCAACAAGAGATATGTTGACATTAATTACCAAAATCACCAAGGGAGCACTTGTGCTTTCAATCTCCCTACTTTTTGGTAATTGATGACAACATACATCAAAGGTTTAGATAAATATATGAAGTGTAACAAGTAAAGCTTTGGAAGAATATGCAACATGCATTGGCTCCCCCTACATATATGCAATCATGTGAAGATAGATTACGAAAATATGTGAATGCATAAGCATGTCATAGCAAGCAATGAGTTACATGTATCTTGGCTATATGCATCAGAGCAAATGATGTGAAATGCAGAAAATGTACCTTCATGTTCATGAGTTCTTCTTGCAAACAATATGTACATCAGCAAGAGATCATCATGCACATGAGTGTGATGCATATACTTACCTTGTGGTCTTGAGTTGACTTTGGAAGAGATGAACCTAAGAAAACAGGGTTAGATAACACAGGAACATCTACTAATCAGAGCAAGAATGAGAAACCACAAGAGTACCAAGACTGGGATGACATGTAGTGAGTGAGTACTTAGTACTCTATTTGGAAATTGACATGTCCCCAAGGGATAAAGATATGCAATGAATTCCAAAGATTTTCTTCCCTTAGAAGTTCTTCTCCCCCTAAATCTGATATTGGATAATGGAAGAATATAGGGTTAAAGAAAATCAAAGAAAATGAAAAACAGAGCAAAAGACACAAAGAAACATCTTCTACTAACATGTCTTCCCCCTCTTAAAGACATGTGGCTTCTCTCCTCTTTGTATACCAAGCATCTAGGAAGATTAAGAAGTCTTTCTCTCCCTTTGATGTGATCTCTCTCTCCCCCTTTGACATCAATTTCCAAGAAGAGATCTTCTGGAGCATAAGTCAAATAGGTTTGGTGCTCGAGTCACATGACTAAGCAGCAAGTAGGTTGTGATGCAGGTAGTTGATAAGAATCATCGAGTGGAGCTGGATCAGATATGTAGGATGCAAATGGGAAAATATTTCCTCAGTAGTGAAATCGGTAACACCGAATCTTTTTCTTCGGTGACACCGAGTTGTTTCGGTCTAGCCGATAAGAAAAGATCAGTGAGGCCGAGTTCAACACAGAGAAAAATTTCTCATCTCAGCTCACTAGGAAATTAGGATCTCACAAAGATTTGTAGGGAATTAGCTAAAGGATTTGCAATGAATTAAATGCAGAAGATAATAGAGAAAAGAAAACAGGTCTAGATGAAGTTATTTTTGAAAGGGAACAAGCATGCAAGAGATAAATGCAAGAACACAGAGAAACAATAGAGAACTTCATCTAGAATTTGTCGGCAACAAATTCACCTATGTTAGAGTATATTGACTTAGGAGTCAAGTGAAGACACTTGATCGTAGGTCATACTCATCGTTTAAGCTCAAAATGGGCTTGACATTTTTTGTTTAAGCATTTTGATGTATTCACATCTTGTTGAGATGCATTGACCCATGTCTTGGGGTAAAGCTTCTCTAATATGGAATGACATACCTTGGTGGTGGTGTTGATCTTGATCATGTAGTTGAACTTGTGTAGGATGCTCAAGGTTGATGTACTTCATCTAGAGTTTGGAGCATCACTTGTAGTTTGAGTTGATCTTCCTACATGGGTTAGTTTTGCAAGAAAGAGCACTTGTGTATCCAAAATGACAATCATGAAGTTTGATACCAAATAAAATTTGATATATAGAAATTTTCAAAGGATATATAGAAAGGATTCATGCTTTCATGTCTTCAACCACCATATTGTAGAGACTTGGTGATGTAGAGATTGCTTAAAATGTGAGTGAATTGCAATCTCATAGAATTGGGCTTATCCAAGTACCTATAGGGGTTAGATAGCATGCAAGAGTACAAGTATATCTAAGACATATGATCATCATCATAAGAGAAATATCAAGGATTGGTCATATAAAGACTCATGCCTTGCATGCATAGAAATGGAGTTTCTACTCCAAGTTTGAGGCATCAATGATGTTCAATTCACCTCTCAAATGGCAAAATACTTTTTTGTCAAGCGGTTTGGTGACTATATCCGCCAATTTCTTATCGGTACAAACATGTTTAAGATTGATATCTCCCTTAGCAACATGATCTCGAATGAAATGATGATGAACGTCAATATGCTTAGTTTGAGAATGTTGCACGGGATTATGAGCAATCTTAATAGCACTTTCATTGTCACAATCAATGGAACATGTTTCACATATATCCCATAATCTTTAAGAGTTTGGGTCATCCAAAGTAATTGAGCACAACATGAACCGGCGGCAATGTATTCTGCTCCGGTAGTTGATAAGGATACCGATTTTTGTTTCTTGCAGGACCAAGACACAAGAGATCTGCCAAGAAATTGACAAGCACCCTAAGTGAAATTTCTATCAACCTTGTCATCGGCATAGTCGAATCGGAGTAGCCAACAAGATCAAAATAAGACCTCTTAGGATACCAAATGCCAAAGTTTGGTGTGTGAATTAAGTATCTCACTATCCTTTTCACAACATTAAGATGACATTCTTTGGGGGCCGCTTGATATCGTGCACACATGCACACACTTAGCATAATATCGGGACGGGAGGCACGTAGATATAACAATAAACCAATCATAGAGCGGTAAAACTTTTGGTCAACCGGTTCGCCATCCTTTGTCAAGTCAAGATGTCCACTAGTAGGCATGGGTGTACTCATACCTTTGCATTCTTGCATGTTGAACTTCTGGAATAAGTCCTTGGTATACTTTGTCCGAGAAACAAATTTACCCTCCTTTGTTTGTTTGTTTGCAAACCAAGAAAGAACTTGAGCTCACTCATCATAGACATCTCAAACTTCTCTGACATTAGCCTTCCAAACTTTTCACTAAAATGAGGGTTAGCCGAACCAAATATGATATCATCCACATAAATTTGGCATGCAAATAATTCACCATTAACCCTTTTATTAAAAAGTGTAGAATCAATATTTCCAATCTCAAATCCTTTTTCAATAAGGAACTTAGTCAAGAATTTATACTACGCTCTAGGAGCTTGTTTAAGACCATAAAGCGCTTTGTGAAGTTTGTATACATGATCGGGTTTCTTGGGATTAACAAAGCTGGGAGGTTGTTTAACATAAACTTCCTCCTCAATTTCACCATTAAGTAATGCACTATTAATGTCCATTTGATATAAAGTGATATCATGATGATTGTCATAAGCAAGTAAGATGCGAATGGATTCAAGTCTAGCAATAGGGGCATATGTCTCACCATAGTCCATACCTTCGACTTGAGTATAGCCTTGAGCGACGAGACGAGCCTTGTTGCGTACAAATTGTCCATATTCATCTTTCTTATTCCGAAACATCCATTTGGTTCCAATAACATTGTGCTTCTCATCGGGCTTTTCAACCAATGTCCACACTTGGTTCCTCTCGAAATTGTGTAGCTCTTCATGCACGGCGTTCACCCAATCCGGATCATCAAGAGCATCTTCAACCTTCATAGGTTCAATACGAGAAATGAATGAGTAATGTTCACAAAAGTTAGCCAAATGAGTTTTAGAGTGAGTAATTCTCCCGGTTTGATTATCATCAAAGATTTATTCGACAGGATGATCTCTTGAGACTCTTGCTCGAAGTCGTGAGATCTTTTATTTGGGTCCGGGTGGAACATCCTCTTCATTGTCTCGTTCTTCTTCGTGTCTTTCTTCGTTGTCGTTGGCGTTGTTGTTCTCTTGTGGAGGTGGAGAAGGAGGTTGATGAGGTTCATCTTGTTGTACATCCTTGTTTCCATTGTCTTGATGTGTTCCACTTGTGGATGCCTCCAAGTCAAATTCTGGTTCACCTTGGCGTGAAGTTGAGGCTTCCACTTGGACAGACGAGGTACTCTCCTTCACCTCCGTTGGGTGAATCTTGCCAATAGACAAGTCTTGTATTGCTTCCAAAGGATCTTTGTCACCTACATCAATTGGCAGTTGATTTACTTGCAAGCCGTTAGATTCATCAAACTTCACATCTACCGTCTCTTCAACCTTTCGGGTGAAATTGTTGAAGACATGGTATGTGTGAGAGTTTGAGCCATAACCGAGTAGGAAACCTTCATGAGATTTAGGAGCAAAACGACGATGCTTATCAAGAATGTGCACTTTGACCTGAATACCCGTAAGTATCCAACTTGGGGTTTATTACCGGTGAGAAGCTTGTATGCCGTCTTGCCGAGTAGCTTGTGAAGATATAGATGATTCATTGTGTGGCAAGCTGTCTCAACCGCTTCCGTCCAAAAGTGTTTTGGCATCTTGTACTCATCAAGCGTCATTCCTGCCATTTCAACGAGCGTCCGGTTCTTCCTCTCAACAACTCCATTTTGTTGAGGCATGTACATAGCTGAGAACTCATGTGAAATCCCTTCTTCGTCAAGAAAGGTGTCCACATTGGCGTTCTTGAACTCCGTTCTATTGTCGGTGCGAACCTTCTTGATCTTCACTTAAAATTGATTTTGGACCTTCCTGGCGAGGTTCTTGAAGATCTTTTGGACCTGCGATTTATCTCAAGAAAGAATACCCACGTAAATCTTGAAAAATCATCAACAATGACCAATCCGAATGAGTTACCACCGAGACTCTTGTAGGCATTGGGACCAAAAAGATCCATGTGAAGTAGCTCAAGTGGTCTTCTCGTGGTCGTGATGTTTTTCACGGGATGACTTCCTCCAACTTGTTTTCCTGCTTGGCAAGCACTAGAAAGTCAATGCTTGTCAAATATAACATCTTTAACACTAAGGATATGATCACCTTTAATAAGCTTGTCAAGATTTCTCATGCCCACATGACCTAACTGTCTATGCCACAACCGGCCTTTAAAAGATTTGGCAATTAAGAAAGTTCTAGGTTGATCCTTTTTAGTGAAATCAACAATGTATAGATCACCTCTACGTATGCCGGTAAAGACCATATTATGATTGTCACTTCGAAACACTTGGCAATCTACTTCAGTAAATAGGACACTGAAACCGAAATCGGCTAGTCTAGATACAGAAAGTAAATTATAGCCAAGAGATTCAACGATCATAACATTTTGTATGGAGATATCATGTGAGATGGCCACCTTACCGAGGCCAATCACCTTACCCTTTGAGTTATCACCAAAAGTGACATACTTTCGAGGGCCATCGTTTTCAGCAAGCTCACGAAACATATCCTTGTGTCCGGTCATGTGATCGGTACATCCACTATCAAGAACCCATTCCTTTCCTCCAGCCATGTAGCCGTGAAGGTTAGCCATAAGAACAAACTGTCTCATAGACTCGTCGAGATCATAGTCACTATCATCATCCTCATCATAGTATCCATGTTCAACATCATCTTGTGATTGACCATTTCCTAGAGAGAGTGATTCATTAGTTTTGTGATCATGACAATGTGCGTCTCCGTGAATTGTAATAACTTCGGAAATGATGTTGCTAATGATTCGAACATCTCTTTTGGCACACATAAGGTCACGGAGCTCAGATAGACAATCACCAAACTTAGGATCATTAGGACTCATCTTATTTAAAGTAATGGACTTGTGAAGAATCTCATCTAAGTTTTTCAAGGAATAGTCTGGAAATCGTTCCTCAAGAAATCTCCATATAGTGTAAGCACATTCAAGAGTTGGCAAGCAAGCAATCAAATTTCTAGGTAATCCTCTAGTTATAAGATTGACAGATCTAAGATTGCGAATCATGTCAAGAGACTCATCGAGGGTAGGATGCAAGGGGTCAACAAGGGGCGCACAAGGGGTAATAATGTACTTGTTAAAGTGATATTCATTGAAAATCTCAAGCATCTCATTTTTCCAAGCATTATAGAACTCTCCATCAAGAATAGCCACTCTACGTCTAATACTGTGTAACATCCCAATTTTCAATTTGGATGTTATACATAGATCATTCATATGCATTCATATTTTATTGCATTTTTGGATTTTTATCTGGTTGTGATCCAAGAAATCTTAAGCAACTCAAGGACCCAAGGGGAGAGTTGGAGGTTTCATATAAATTTCATTTTTGAATTTATTCAAATTTGAAAAGTGGATCAATTTGATTTCAACAAATTCTTTCCAATTATTTCAAAACAATAAAAATAAAGAGAGAAGATAAAATGACTTCTTCAAAACAGAGAAGAAATGTTGGAAAAAAATTTGGAGGTCAAATTATTTTATTTGAATTTTATTTGCAATTTTATTCGGTTGCATTTTATTTAAATTAGGGAAAAAGATGCATTTTAAAAATTGCAATTAGTCTAGAAAAATGTTCACATTGTCCCCAATATTAGGAGGGGACGCTGAAAATTATTTCTGGAATTTTAGGAATTTTATTTATTTTTATTAGAACTTTTCTTCGCGGTGCTGTTTAAAAAAAAGAAAAAAAGAAACACAGGCGCCGAAACTGGGCCGGCCCAGCCGAAGCCAGGCCTCGGCCCAGCTCGCCAACCGCCTTCGCCGTCCCGTGCCACCGCTGGACTCCGGTGGAGTCCGAGTCCGGGCCGCCGACGTTGTGCGCCCCCTTCCCCAAGTCGGCTCACACCTGCTCCTTAAAAGCTGACCCCGCCGCCCCCTCCTCTCCACAAACCGCCGCCACCCTGAGCCGCCACCATCACTCGCTCAAGGCCGCCGCCTCTTGTGCCGCCCCCGCTGCTGCCAACCCAACCCGCCCGATCGCTTCTTGCCGCTCGCGCCGCCATTGCCGCCGCCGAGCGTGGCTTGCCACTGACCTCAATCACCACCGCCGGCCAAAGACCGGTAAAAACTGTCCCAGTTCACCGGTTTATTCTTCGTTTTTTAGTTTCGGTTTAGTTACGTTAGATCGGTATTAATTCTTTATTTGTTCGTTATTTAACGAACGTTCACCCGATTGGTTCTGTTAGCGAACGAATTCGTTCGTTAGTCTCTGTTGGCGGACGTTCTTTCGATAGATTTTTATTTTTCTGTTATTTTTGCCCAGGGACCTATTTGTGAATAGTTTATCACAATTTAGCCCCTGATCTTCAAACTAGCGTAACTTTTAGCTCATTTATCCAAATTAGATGGAACCAACGCCTAAATCTTCGTAACGATCCCCTCTACCCAGTAAGAAAATTTGAACATGATTTTGAAAATTTAAAATTTGAGTTTAGTTCAGATTGGTATTTGATCTTGTTTTGTTTGTATCTTGAGTTTCATAGCTCCGTTTGAGTTGATTATTTTTGCAAATCGTAGCTAATCACATATACTTGCTTAAGTTCTAATCCACATGAATATAATGCTTATAGGTTTTATTTTTTGTTTAGTTTAGTTGTTTGCTTGTTTTCAAGTTTTATTTGGATCTTTTTTTTGATTTCTCTTTGCTTCGTTTGGTTGATTGCTTCTGTATGCTATTGTTTGTCTACGCTAGATTTTCTGGAGTGCGAAGCTTGTTACTACGAATCTCTAGAGTTTTCCGATCGTCAGCAAGGCAAGTTACACTTTGGTCATACTTTTCAATACCCAGTTTTTACTATGCATTAGTTTTGCCCCTCAAATATTTGCATGAGTAGGATTGGGAACATGTGGATTTGGTTGTAGTACTTGAGGTAGGAACCTATTATGTTTGATCACCCCGGAAATATATGTTATGCTCAATTATTGCTTAGCCATGCCCGTAGACGAGGATTGGATCGTGATGTACATGGAAGTTGTGAGAGATAATAATTTTGGATAACATTAAGGTGGCAACTTTAATATACAACTGGGTGGATTGGTTGGGGCACCCGGAGAAACCAGTGCTTGCCCATTGGGAATCCTAGAGTACCCGTGTGATTTTCCCTCGGTTCGAGACCCGGGCTCAAAGGGATCATATGATATTTCATGCCTAGAAACTTCCGTGTGCAGCCACAAGCCATTATGGGCTCTGGCATAGTTGAGTAAGTTGTGTGAGCTCTTGAAGAGGTGGACTAGCAGATGTAGGGGAAAGTAGGTGTACCGGTTTACCCAGAGTAGAGAGTTAATGCTTCAGAAAGACTATGTCTCGATCTTTCGATCATGGATGCGGTCGAGTCTTGTGGGGAAAAGTGCGCAACCTCTGTAGAGTGTATAAACTAATCATGGTTAGCCATGTCCCCGGTTATGGACATCTTGAGTATCTAGAAGTGGATATTATTGTTGATCTCAACACTCTTTAATAAATGAATTGAGTTTAATGATGATACTTGAATAATGTTGGGATTTGAGTTGGAGGAACCTTCTCAAATATTGGTATAAACTTTGTAGTAAATGAAATTTATTCCTTTGTTGTAGGGAAAAATTAGCTTTATGCAAAACATTAAACCTAGAGCCTCCACCGGCCAAATATGCATGTAGATATAGTTTCTTGCATTCATTTGCTCTACAGTGTAACTCTGCCAGCATATTCCATGTGCTGACCTACATGGCTGCAACATCTCATATTGCAGACTTTACCGACGAAGAATAAGGTGCGATATGTCATTGTCATGCACTCAGCTATGCCGTTGGAGTTGATGCACTCAGTTATCTTTGAAGCTTCCGCGGTTATTTAGTTTAGATGGCCTTCAGCCATTTTATTTGTGTAACAGATACTCTTTTTGAGGACCTCGATGTAATAAGTGTGTGGTTGAACTTTGTTATAGTTCCTTGAGTACTATGTGTCAGCATACCATCCAGGGATGACACGTAAGCACAGAGACTTCAATCCATTAGGATCGTGGTCGTTACATACTCCCAATGGTAACCTCATCCATCTTCCTCCAATGGTGCTTAAACCAAAGCAATGGAGACCAAAGCTCTGAAACCAATTGAAAGGATCGAGAAGAGGTGTCTAGAGGGGGGGGGGGGTGATTAGACCCTCAACAAGTAAAGGTAGCAGTTTTTTAGTTTTTCAAGTTAAGGTTGGAGATTACCACAATTTCAAGCATTCATAATACAATTCAAGCACGCATGGCAACAGTATATGAGTAGCAGAAAGTAAAGCATTTAACTTGCAAGAAAGTAAAGGGATGGGAGACATGGAGATTTTTGGTGTGGTTCTGATAGGTGGTGCTATCGTACATCCACGTTGGTGGAGACTTCAACCCACAAAGGGTAATAGTTGCGCGAGTCCACGGAGGGCTCCACTCACAAAGGGTCCACGAAGAAGCAACCTTGTCTATCCCACCATGGCCATCGCCCACAAAGGACTTGCCTCACTTGGGTAGATTTTCACGAAGTAGGCGATCTCCTTGCCCTTACAAACACCTTGGTTCAACTCCACAATCTTGACGAAGGCTCCCAAGTGACACCTAACCGATCTAGGAGACAACACTCTCCAAAAGGTAATAGATGGTGTGTTGATGATGAACTCGTTGCTCTTGTGCTTCAAATGATAGTCTCTGCAACACTCAACTCTCTCCCCCTCTCTCACAGATTTGGATATGGTGGAAAGATGATTTGAGTGGAAAGCAACTTGGGGAAGGCTAGAGATCAAGATTCGTATGGTTGGATTGGAATGTCTTGGTCTCAAGACATAAGTAGGTGGTTCTCTCTCAGAAAATGAGTAGTGGAAGTGTAGGCACGTTTTGATGGCTCTCTCACAAATGGAGAAGGGGGTGGAGGGGTATATATAGCCTCCACGCAAAATCTAACTGTTACACACAATTTACCAAACTCAATGGGACCAAATAGTGAAACTCGGTGAGACCGACCTGGTTCAAAATATGAACGTTAGGCTTTTCTGTGGGACCGACAAGGTCAACTCGGTGGGACCGATGTGCTAGGGTTAGGGCAAAACCTCATCTCGGTGAGACCAATTTGAGCAATAAACCAACAGAGACTTGGTCAAGAAAACTCAGTGGGACCGATTGCACATTTTGTTGGGACTAAAATAATTGCAATAGGAAACCGAGAGTTTGCAGGGCCATCTCGGTGAGAACGAGATCCCATCAGTGAGACCAAACTGATTAGGGTTTCTGGCAGTGGCTATGTCAATGAACTCGGTGGCGCCGGATAGATCAACTCGGTTGGGCCCAGTTTGACTCTTAGTTTAGGACATGTGGAAATTAGAAAGTGGTTGAGGGATTTGGAGCATATCACTAAGCACTTTGAGCAAGCAAGCCATTAAGCAACACCTCATCCCCTTTTAATAGTATTGGCTTTCCTATGGACTCAATGTGATCTTGGATCACTAAAATGAAAATGTAGACTCTTGAGGTTTTGCCAATATGTGTCCTTAGCATCTTGAAGGGGTTCCACATCCTCTTGTCCTGCCACTCCACTGTTGAACTTATCTGAAACATTCTAGATAGAAGTATTAGTCCAACAAGAGATATGTTGACATTAATTACCAAAATCACCCAGGGAGCACTTGTGCTTTCACTTGGCAGGGTTATATTGCTCATATCGTACATATGGTGTCTTGCATTGGCATGCCATTTGCTTAGTTTAGACATGCTTTGTGTGAATGCCACTTGTTTAGTGTCTAATTACCATGTATGTGAATTTTGCAATGCCATCTTGTTGCAAGACGTTATATATGTGAATTATGCAATGCTATCTTGTTGCAAGGCATTATGTATGTGAATTATGCAATGCCATGTTGTTTAACCAAGCGTCATATATGTGAATTATATCATGCCGTCCTTTTTTTGTATGACACATTGCATTTGTCAACATTTTTTTATATTCAACTGATGTTCCTATGCATCAGCCATTTGAATTGGTGATGGAGAAATCTTGAGTGAAGACAAGGTCTTCAGAGCAGATAATGCTACCTGCTGAAGCAGATATCTTGCTGGTTACAGATAGCTCCTCAGAGGAAGATTCAGAGGCAGATGACCAGCCTATTATCCCCTTGAGGTGTATGCTCAAACTTGGCAGGGTTATATTACTCACATCATGCATATGTTGTCTTGCAATGCGTAGTTTTTACATCATATACACAATATTGAATGCGATCTCCTTAGTTGACACATCATATGTGCAATTGCCCTATGCTAACTTTCTTAGTATATAAATCATATATTTGAATTATATCATGCCATGATGTTTACATAGACAGCATGTACCTGAATTATGGCATGCCAACCCATTTTCTAAAGACATAATATAGTTATATCATCTCATCATATTTATATAGTCATCATATTTTGAATTATGTCATTCTATGTGTGAATTATATCATGCCATCATGTTTCCATCGACGGCATGTTAGTGAATTATGGCATGCCAACCACTTTAATAGACACATCAGATAGTTATATCATGTCATCCTATTTACATAGTCACCATATTTCGAAGTATTTCATTCTATCATGTTTAGTTAGCCATCATACATGTGAAATTGTGTCATGCTATCCTGTTTAATGAGCCATCATATATGTGAAATTTTGTCATGATTCTGTTTGGTTAGACAACATAAATGTGAATTATTTCATGCCCTGTTTTCTTCCCTACTATTCATTGCACCTGTCTATCTTACAATGTGTGTACATTCAATTACTTTTGTTGTTTATCAGCCATTTGAATTGGAGGGTGATGGCAGTATCTGTGATAGTAAAAACACGGTCTTCAGAAAAGATCATGCTACCTGTCGATGCAGATAGAACCACAGTTGTACTTGCCCAAGAACCAGCCCCACCACACAAAACCTAGACTCACGTAGATTGTACCCCTACCTAGTTGGATAGAGAACCAACTACACCCCTTCTAACCCCAACGCCAGCAGATAGTAACCAGTTTCCAGTTGACACAACACCGTCTCCACCACAGAGCACCCAAACATGAGCAGTTAGTAGGGCAATTGCAGTGCCCAAAGCATGAGGACCACCACTCCGAATGCCAAGTCAACGCTTAAAGCAGAAGAAGAATTGTTCTCAGGTCAGGTTCCGTAGCTATGGTTCATACTCCTTTGCTCTTGCATCACTGTATTTATTCATACCAACTAATTTCAAATTTGAAGGATGCAATTGAAACTCCAATGGCACAACAGGTATGTTTTAAACCTGGTTCTTTAACGTGTTTGCTGTTGTAACTTGCTCTATGTTGATTTCAGTTTCAATTGAATGAACAGTTATGTTCTCATGACATGCACATTACAAGTGTTGTTATTGCTGTGTAGTTTCCCACACTTATATTCTGTCTATGCTGCTTTGTCTTAAATAGATATGATTTGAACTCTCTCCATCTTAATTTGGCAACATAAACTAGAATGATATAGACCATACAGCGACCATACTACATTGATATATGCTTGTTTCATGCAGCTATCCTGTCCACCTTACTACCGAACTAGTTTACCAAAATGAGTTTCATATACAACTTGGTAAACCTATGATGTGTCTGTTTGTTTCTGTTTTAGAATGCGGATAAAATATTGGAGAAGAGTACTCCGCTATGCAATGGTAAAGGAAGTAATGCAGATAATGTTAAAGATAGTGAGACATCCCTGTTGGTCTCCAAGAAAGCTGATAAAAACTATATTGAAGACACTGAGATAGCCACAAAGTCCTGTCTTAATGTAGTGTTCGAGTTACTAACCACTACTTCTAGCACCAGCTCTTCGAACTCGCTACCTGAATTAGTTCGGCTTCTTGAGTCTCAACTTCAAGTTGAAAGACATCGATCGGATGTTCTGCTACAGGAAGCCGAAGGACTAAGGAAGTCCCTGCAGAATTCAGATGCGTACTTTTTGGTGCAACAACAAGCGCTCGAGGATTTAAGCGCCAAACAAGAGAAAGTTAATAAGCTTGCTAAGAGTCTTGCCAGCATTATGGGTACCCAGGATATTGTTTCTTGAGCTCTTCTGAAGTGGTTTCAGTTCTAGACTTGTTTTGCTGCGGAGTTTATTTGCACTGATCACCAACTTTGACAACCAGTGTATGTGATATGCTACTTTGTTCCCTCTATTTGCACTAGTGGAGAACCTTGATGCCCAGTGCATGTAATATGTGTAATATCTATGATAGCCTAGCATAAGTTGCTTGCTTATTTATTTCCTTGTTGTCTTGTTTATTTGTTTGTTTGTAGTCAGTGCAGTTCTTTTTTTGCGATTTGCTAGTGGCCGTAATAACCTATTTCTTAAAACTAGGCCACAATAACCATGGGCTACATATTGACTGTAGTAACCATGGGCCTCCTACGGGCTGTAGAAACAATGGGCCTTCTATGGGGCGTAGCATCAATGGGCCTTCTATGGGTCGTATGATCGATTGGCCAAACATGGGCTAATAATGGACCGCATTATGGGCCGTAAACGGGCTAGATTTGGAATCGTCTGTTCATGGGCCGACCATAAAGGGCCATAGTTAATCAGCCATATTTGATGATGCTATGAAAATGTTAATGGGCCACAAACAGGCCGACTGTAACCGCAGGCTGAATTTGGCCCACAAACAGAAGTGGTCAGTAACGGGCGTAAGTAACCGAATGCTGGAATGAGCCCAAGAATAAATGGGCCCTGAGAAGGCCGAAAGATAACACGGGATGGAAACAGCCCAATGGAATAATGGGCCATTAATGGGTATAAAGTGATACACTCTTCATTACGGGCCAGTTTCACCATGGGCCGTTAATGGGCCAAGAGCTACAAAGGGCCTCATATGGGCCAAAAGACGCCATATGGGCCATACATGGACCGGGAGTTACAATGGGCTAGAATCATATTGGACGGCCCAGATGAAGCTACTGGGCCTAATTGGGATAGGCGTAACGGGCTATGACTTAGTGGGCTGTAAATGGGCTATAAGCGAACATGCCGTTAACGGGCTTTCCATGGGCCCGCCCGCTACCTTTGGACCAAGTCAAACGGGCCGGCCTTTTCATCAGAATGGGCCTCTATTGGGCCCTGCCACGTGTCGACGTATCATAGGCGCCTTTGGTCCAATGAGTGGATGACATTTGTCCTGAAGGTGAGCCGACACGTGGTTCCTCTAGCCATTGAGAATTTTACACGTGGAAAATCCCCTTTGGTCCGGGCTATTAACGTGTTATCAGATCCAAACCAGAACCCAATAGCTTAACGGTGACCCGTTATGGTGGATGCCACGTGTCGGTTACCCTTGACGAAAGCAATCCTATGACACGCGATTTATCATCATGGAAGTGGACATTTCCGTGATGAAAATTTTGGTAATGTCATGGAACACTTTTACGACAACACAGGCACGACTATCATGATTCCGTCATAAAATCGTCATGGATGTACATGTTGTTGGGATCTACGGTAGGGTGCATCGATTGAAATTTAAAATTTTCCTACGCGCAGAACAACCAGGAACATGCTACGGGAATGGATCACAGATCGTGACCACTAGACGCACAGTGCCGAGGAGCGGAAGAAGAGTTGGGGCAGCGCGTCCGCGTGGATCATCTC